>CM061274.1:2500000-3222500 GCA_030848825.1 Tadarida brasiliensis | reverse complement strand
GACTGTAACTATAATTTTATTATTTCATGCAGAATTCTACCTAAACATGTATTAAATCTGCGGATTATATATTATTTGGGGAAAATGTGTAGTACCACAAAAATGAGAACAGAGCTACATAGTCAAGACACGTTATGGATCGAAAACACATTTGGAAAGAATGTGCCCTGTTCACACATCTCCAAAGACCCGCCCTTGACAGGGTTGAGCTGAAGTGTATCAGGCATGATATAGCTCTTGTTTATCACCATGTGAAGAACTGCATAAAGAACAGACATTAAGAGATTTAAAAAAACAACAACAAGGAAACCAAAGCAGAAAAGAAAAACCCTCCTTCCTCTCTGTGTGTGAGACACGAGACTATTCCAACAGCTGATCCCGCCCTCCCAGTATACAGCGCACATAAAATAAATACAGGTCACAAAATTAACAAATCATCATAACTGTCTAATACATCCTGGGCTGGCTGCGGGGAAACAAGATCATTCTGGATTTATATCTGTAAGTATGGGATTTCCTGGACAGCTAATATCCACAAACAATCAAACACAGGAGGAACACGGGGAAAAAGGCAGCATTATTTCAAATTTGAGCTGAGAGTCGTGATTTGTAAAGGGCTGAACAGGAACTGGAGTTGAAATCTGAAGCAAGGAAATTCTTCTGCTAGGCACTGACGGACACGTCTGTTTCTCTTGGCTCCGCACGGGCCTCTAGGTCACTGGGTTTTGAATGTGCTGCGGAATGAGAATCTCTCCAGTACAGAAACTTTGAAAATGACAACTAACTTAATCCCTCAATTTAAATAAAATAATAATAAAAAAAAATCTAATGATACTTCACTCAAGAATTAGAGCTTTTTATAAGACCTGTTGCCAATATCAGTGTCTTGGAATGATCTCATCTTCCATCCTGGCTGGATTCCAGCACACGATTTCATTAACCCAGGTACTGCAGGTGATAAAACTCATTTTTCCCTAAAGAGACAGCTAAAAAGTACCAGTTATACATTTATGAAGTACCAGCAATCAAAATTATGGATTTTCTAAAAGGTTTTTAACTACTTTTATTGAAAGGAAAATCGCTGTCTCAGACTTTTGTGACACCACAGCTAATAATAAATTTCACCATTTAGACATAGCTATAATATGGTAGACGGTGTCAATAAAAGTATGGGGCAAAGATGATCCCTGTCTTTTAAGTAATGCCTTCTAATTACACACCGGAAATGATCGCGAGAACCAGCTAAGCTACCGAATGGCCCTTGAAACACACGAACACACAACAGCGTAGCTGCAGTGACGGTCCACGCACAGGGGCTATACACGCAGGACAAGCTGCAGGAACAGACACCCAAAATTTCTTCTTATGCTTTCAAAGCCTACCAAAAAAAATTACATTTCATTTGCATTTCTGACTGAAATCTGTTTGCTAAAAAAAATGCGTTCGAATGTTATTTGCTTCTTTGCGAGCAAGCTGGTGGCATTGGGCCTGTTGTCTCTGGCAAACTTGTCTCAACTTTTCTATCTAATATTTTACAGATCACTAGAGGGCACTGTGGTATTTAGGCCACTCTGACCTCTGAGCACTTGGAAAGGTCTTGAACTCCTGAACAATGTCAGACAGGGGAGAGACTTTTTAAGGGGGGAAAAAGTTTTCTGGTAATACCCAATTTTTACTTTTTTAAAACAACTAAAAAAATGCATGATATGTGGAAAAGTCAAATTCATAGAAAATATGAAGCTCGTTCTGTAATGGTCAAGACTTGCCACCTGGGATGGGGACAAACTGTGAGGCCGGACTTCATTTGCATGCACATTACAGAGGCTTGTCCCTGCCGGCAGCCTCTCCTGCACTGACCGGGTGATTTCAATGCAGAACATTCAGCTTGCAAACTGAGAGCCACAAATGGGTTTGAAACAATTTATGATATCCGGCCTCTTTCGACATGTATTAGCATATACCTGGTTTCTTTAACATACACTTTGTTTTTCCAAAACCACAAACAGAGTTGCTGGAATTTCACGTGGAAGTGCTTAAGGGGCTGAAAGTTAACACCTTTGTGATCCTGCAGCCTCACGGTGGCTGTGAAACAAAAGCCTCTTTGTCGAGGCTTTCTTGAAATGTTTTCTTAACATGTTCCAAGTAGTTTTAGGCAGGGAACTAAAGTAAACAAGATGTTACCATGATAAAAACACTTGTGAAAACATTACAGAAAGCACTTAGTAGTTTCTTTCACATAAAACGCTTCACAGTTTTGAGAAGTAAAATTCACAGAAAAAAATTTTTCAAAGCAAATTACCAATGTCCACAGCCCTCAGCCTTTTTGAAGGGCCAAGGTCCCAGCTCTGGGCATTTGCTCTCAACGTTTTCATTCCCTGTCACCTATTAGAGCACCTAAAAAATTTATTTTGGCTTCAATAAATAATATACATCTTGCTAATATTCAAAGAAATTTTTGTTTTGTTTTGCATGGTGCTTTTTTCCAGGAGAAATAACCCAAAAATGGAAACAACAACAAAAAAACACCAAAAATGTCTTTCAAATGGATAGTAAGCAATGATACAAATTACACTTTCATTAGATGTTATACAAGTGACCATCTAAAAGAAAATCTAGGGGAAAGGGGAATATTTTCCCCAAGCACATAAGAATACCTGGTATTTGTGAAACTGTGGGTCTGTGTCTGATTTTACATGCTAAGTTGGAAACAGGAAAATGTGGTCATGATTTAACCTTCAAATTCACTCTCTCCCTTGCCAAATATGAGTCCCTTTTTAAAAAGAAAAAGGAAAGAATTATAAATCCATGTTTTTACTGGTAAAAATTGTGTGTTCAACCTGGTTTGAAAGAAAAGGACTGATCCTAGTGAGAGAGAATGGGACACACCAGGAGCTCTGCCCATCCGCCCATCTGTCTGTCCGTCCATCCGCCCATCCGTCCATCGGCCATCCGCCCATCCGGATGGCATGGCTTGTTTTTGTTTTCCTATGATCTGCGGATTCCAAGCAATGCAGGGCTGGAGGATTTCATTAGTTAGCAGGAGCACCTGCTGGTATCAGTGAGCTCTAACAAATACAACAGTCACATGGCAACCCATGGTTGATAGATTAAAAAAAAAAATCAACATTAAAACTGCAACTTGTTTTGAGAAAAAACAGGGAAATAACTGTGTACAACAGAGTGGGTATCTGCTGATGCTGATAAAGCACCCCGCTGCTGGCGGTGAGGGCCAGCAGGGTGGCGACACGCAGTCTTTGGAATCAAGGCCCTGGGGTACACCTCGCCTTGGGAATAGCACTGCAGAATGGTCCCAGGAAAGTGTCAAATCTCAGGTTTTGATTTACCCACAGTTATATTTCTTTCTCAAGAGGGACAAAGAATATGCCTCATCTTTGAACTGAGTCCCCCGTCCCTCCCCTAAACCCCTCTCTCTGTTCACAGTGGCATTTTAGTGCCAGATGGGGGTTTATCCTGCATAGCTGATCCTGGCCTCTCTAAAAGCTACATGGTAGCAGCCTGAGCAAGGGAAGATCAGAAAACAGTTACCAAGCAAAGGCACTGTGCTGTCACACTGCACTCTGAAGCCAGGAGGAGCCTGGCCCGTGGCAGCGTGAAACTGCCACTGCATGAATACTCCCCAGACTGGAATCAGCTCAAGGGCTCTGTGCACTCACAGGAAAGTAACACTGGACAGCAATGACCAAGGAACTGCAGAAAGATTTCTCAGCTAAAAATGTCATGACACCAAAAATGTCACCCTGTGTCAGAGGTCAGCAATCTGGTCCAAGGGACACAGCCACCCCTCATGTGTGGCCCCATGGCCTCACGTGCCACAACGGGACCAGCTGTGGGAGAGACTAACATGTTGACTGTCTGATCCTTTACAGAAAAAGTTTGCCATCACGTTCTAAAATAACATTCAGTGTGGGATTTTTTACCAGAAATGTATGATTGAAAATTATTAAGAAGAGGTTTTTTGGAGACATCAATGCTCTGCATAGTCACAACCCTTCCCTAGGTACAAGGTCAGAAATGTTTGGATATTCTGAATGATCCCTCCTTAAAAAATACTAAATTAGATAAATAAGAAGAGAAGTACTAATATTTTTGAAGAGTGCCCGGTATGGGTGAGACTCTTTACACGATGTACCGTTTAATTCTGACGGCCCTGAGAGGTACTTACTATTTCTATCACCTCAAACTACACGAACTGATGCTGAGGCTCTCAGCTGCTGGTAACCAGCTCCAAATCACACTCACAGCCACAGTAGGTGGGTTCACCACCCAATCTGCCTGTCCTCAGAGCTTCCTTTGTACTGAGGGTCTTATGCAGAAAGCATCCAGCTAATGAAACGGACTGCCTCTAGGCAGGTGGCCCCGTGCAGGAGAGTGAAGAGCAAATGCTATGAAGCCAGAATGCCTAGGTCTGGATCTCGACCCTGCCTCCTATTAGCTACGTGACTTAAGGTCTGTGTGACTTAGTTTCCTTACCTGTGGTCGGCAGCAATACTTCAGGAGTAGCAGCCTAAGGTGCGGGGAGGAGTAAAGGAGCTGTTTGGGAAGCACTGGGAGTTGTGCCTGTCGAGGTCAGGGCCACTTCACTGTGAACCGTTATCAGGGAAGTGAACCGTTACCAGGGGGGTGCGGAATTAGAGAATCGGAATGCAGGTGAAAAAAACCTACGAGGTCAGAGCAAGGCTACCTTTCCTTGGGTAAGAGTGCCTTGGAGAATCCAAGCACCACGGTATCAATTTGCTTACCCCATAAGAAAACACCTCCAAAGAAAGAACACGGAAGACAAGAGTGCCCAGGAACCTGAGGAGAAATGCTTGAAGCATCCCTTCCTGGTAACAATGACTCCTTGATGACACTGTGGAGAGAGGCCACATGGTTCTGTCTGAACCACAGGCAGGTGGCTTTTTCAGTCCAGCTCACTGGAAAGGAAAGTTGGCTCTGTCAAAGCCACTGTGCTTCCCTCTCAGCTGAGCAGAGGCAGGTGACAGGGATCTGCAGGAGACCAAGTTTCCACTACATCAGGCAAGAGACCTCAACCAGAAGATTACTCTGGATTTCCAGGAGCTAAAATCATGCTGCAGAAGAAGATCGAGATCCTGAACTTGGCACACCTGTGACGGATCAACTGTAACCCAGGAAAGCGCCGAGAACCACCTCTGAGCCCAGGGCTTGTCCTCACTCAGCATCTCCTCTCCCTGTTGGCTCACGCTGCCCGTGGTGCACCCCAGGGAGCCGAGTCTCCGCCCGACCCCATGTGGTTCAGCTGGGTGGACAGCGCCGTCCCTCTGAAGGAGGGCAGGTGGGGCGATCCCGGCTCCATCGCTGGGACCGGCTGACTCTGGGCAAGGATGGTCTGCCCAGGGCTTTTTCTGGAAGAGAGATGCAGTCTGGGACTGATAAACTTGTGACCTGTAAATATGTCTTCTTCACTCAGTCTGCTTGGAAAGAGCCCAAGAATGAAGGCAGCACAAAAAAACAGAGCCGGCAAAGAACCCGCTCGAACGGCCTGGTAGGCATCTGGACGCAGCCGCCGGGTAGCCAGCCACCCGCGGACTTCTGGTTATAAGGCTGAGCACCACCCAGAATCCCCACCACTTCCTTCGGCTTAAGCCAATTTAAATTGAGGTTCTACAGCCTGCAAACTAAAGTCTTCTGGCAAATACATGTCAATAAAAGGGACTAGGAGACAAGCTGAAGGTGCAGGTTGGTCGTGGGCCCTCCAAGTCCATCGAGCAAACATGAACTGAACACATCACGTCACGTATACACCGCTGTGTTTGATGGGTGGTTCCTTACACAAGAGCCAGACTCCGAACATCGTTAGAAAAGGGCTTTTTTAAAAACAGGAATCGAGTCTAGGCCTCAATTCTAGTGATCTTTAGACTTGTTTCTTTAGTACTAGATGTGGCTGGAAATCGTGCTGTCTCTTGTGGCGCTGGCCCTTTGCATGTACACATACGTATACATATGTGTGTGTATGTGTAGCCCGTAAGGCCAGCTCACACAATAAATGACCTGATTTGTGGATTAGGGTGGGAATGCTTTTGGCTATTAACAAAATTTTTTAAATGGGTCAAATTGGAAAACTGCCCCTTTTTCCTGTGATTCTAAAATTGATACATGTCACTGAAAATATTGACAGCAATTACACAGTTCTAAAGACTTTATAAAAATAAATTGTATTTACAGATGTTTATCAGCCATTCTATAGATGAGTGAAATTAGCACCAAGATGGAATTTAAAAGTGGTTTCTGCAAAGATCTTTTTCTCTTAATACCTAAATAGGAATTGGCAAATGATCAGGAAATAACAATACACTGATTCTGAGTGATTTATAAGAGAACAAAGCCCAATAGCACTAATTTGAATCATAATAATTGCAAAGGGCTGTTGTTTAATTTAAAATAAAATATCACTGAACTTGACTTGATATTCAGAAACTATAGGCATCTCTTCCTAAAAAATTGTGAGTACTTACTTACGTTTTTAATGAACACATAATGCTGTTAAAGGAAATATTAAAGCTGGCAACCTATGAAATAGATTCACAGATTTCCATTCAATAGTCAAAACATGATATTCACCAAAACACCTTGCAGGTAACACTAGCTATCTCTCTAAGGGTGGCTTTCCGTATACCATTTGTACCCAAGTCCATAAAGAGACAGAGAGACTGTTCTAATACTATGAAGACCACACAAGACCAGACACCTACATGTAAATTAGCCTGCCTCTGCTCCCTGGGGCTTGAATAGAGACAAAAGCCAGAGGCAAGGACCCTCCAACACTCAATTTGTAAACCATCAAGCATCTAGATCCAGGAGTTACATGTGTACACGTATGTGACTGCTGCACGATACAGAAGCATAGCATAAAGCATTAGTGCTCTCAGTGTACATGCCACTGATTCGGTGACACACCATCGTATTTACACGATGTCAACAATGCAGGGCAGGGGAGGGACACAGCGCGGTGGAGTGCAGCTTTCACTTCAGGCAGACCTGTCAACAACTTCCAGGGACGTGACCAGTGTTGCGGATTCAGACGAGAGATCCACGTTTTAACTTTAATTGTAGAAATGTAATTATAGAAATTAAAGTTCCTGCATTCTCTCCATAAGGGTGAGAATCTGAACAAGCATCGACAGCAATGCAGAGAGGTAAGAGTCGAGCTGCCAGCACTTCCTCGGCATCCGTGGTTTGTCTATAAACTCATTTGTATGAAAACAAAAGAGGACAGCCGATCAACAAGCGGCTGCTGGCCGGTGAGACACCAATTTTACAAAAGTAGAGTGAGTATGTCCCCGATTTGTTATGTAGGGACATGAATAAAAGTGAAAACTAAATTACTACAAGTTTTATATTGGCAGAATTTGTCTTTAATCACTGTCATTCTGGGGGGGAAAAAAGGGTAAACACTGGCTCTTACTACGTGCATCGACCTGCCCGGTGCACACCCTTTGCACCTGACAGTGAGCCTGCCTAGAAGTGCAGCTAGCTGTCCCCCACCAAGACAGCGTGCCAGACCCTGGGATGCACAGTCGCTCTCAGAGCTGCGGTGTGAGACCCTCCAGCAAAAGGGCCCTTCATGAGGAAAAGCGTGAACAGTAGGAGGTGACGGCTACATAAAGGAAGGAAACATTGTAAAATCATTCTTACTTTAGAAATGATGGGAAGTCTTCGCACACTGCTTCACAGCCTGGCCACTTGCACACACCATGTCCATAGAGAGGATGGCTATGGGGGTGCTCCTCCTGGGGCACGCTGCAAGAAAACACACAGGATGAGAGGAGGGATCGCGGAGAAGCACCACCCCAGCAGACACACGAGGAAGGGGGAGCCCACAAAGGCCTGCAGTGAGCAGGAGCGAGTCTGGGTGTCCCTCCCCATGGATTTCAGATTCATCGCACTGTTATTTAAAAGCAAGAGCTGAGTCCCCACGTGTGAACAGTCCCGTGTTAGGAATGGACCACCATGTGTGAAAAGTGTTGACAGGCTTTTGTTGGATGCAAAGCTCTCACACTGCAAAGGATTCTTTAAGAAGCTAGAATGTATCTTTTAATCTGCATAATGAAATTATGAAATCTGGGCTTAATTTTGAGATTCTCTCAATGTTTTCTACCCAGAATATTATACATTTTTCTCTTTTCTTCCACTATAAACTACTTTAGCATAATTCACACAATCTTTTCACCAGTTAATTTTGTCAAGCAAACAATAGTGCAATAAATAATTGAGAATAATAAAATAATTTAGAAAGACACACATATCCAAGCAGATGATTAGCTTAAAAGAAAAAAAAAAGCTAATAGTGGCAAGATATCTCCCTAAAATTACTGACACCAAGTGTGAGAAAAAACGTGGCAAGAACAAGAAGGGTTAAGGCTCCAGTGGGGTCCAATCGATCCCTAATGATTTGGCCACATGGATCCGAGTCACGGGCTGCTTTGATCGGCGCCACGTGGGGCTTGGGGACGCGCATCTGTGCGCTGGCTGACAAACCACACTCTCAAAGATTTTCTCTATTAGGTTTCTGCACCCAGACTTCTTTCAGACAAATTATTTTTACAGTCGTTTCCATAACCTGAGATTCCACCAAACAGAAACATAAAACTAACACCGAAAGTCTGTTGTACGCAAGCACATTCTCGTCAAGGAAAGGGCTATTTTGCGACCTAGTCCACGGCCTCTTCCTGACTTTAAACTTCCAGCACAGTGAGTTATGAGTACACACACACAATCATGTGCACACACGAATCTCATATTTTCTAGAGAGAGGAGAAGGGAGGGGGGGAGGAAAAGAGAGGGGAGGGGAGAGAGCGAGAGACAGAGATTGGTTGCCTTCCTTACGTGCCCTGACCGGGGATCGAACCTGCAACCCTTTGGTACACAGACGACACTCCGACCCACTGAGCGCACCGGTCAGAACACAAGTCTTGTATCTGATATCACCACCAGGATGTGTGTTCACATATTTTATGGGATCGCATTCCACTTGTCCGTCTTATACGCAACAGCAAGCATTAAAAACATGTATGCACAGAACAACACCTTAACAAAGATCAGTAGTTCTCCCTATGGCTCTTGAACGATTTTGCTGAAAATCTAATATAATTTGAAAATAATGACAAGCTATTTTGCCTTAGAAAATAAAACCGGGAACCCAACAACAACAGAAACACTTACAAAAACGAACTTACGAAAGCACTGAACGGTGCCCCTCATGAGAGAAGAGAATAACACAAGTAAACTAAGACAGCCATAGAGAGATTTATAAAGCCCAGAGGTAAAAGGACATTCTCTGAGTAGTTAAAAGGTAAAATTCCATTGGACTGAAGGAAAGAATTACTTCTATCCATGTGCATCTTCAGATTTTTTAAATGAATAAAATAGATATGACCATGTAAGAAGATGGATGTTAATTAAACATATTATGATAATCATTTTATCATATATGTAAGTAAATTATTATGCTGTACCACTTATACAATACTGTGTATCAGTTATATCTCAATGAAACTGAAAAAATAAATGATACAAAATAGAATTTTTACAAATTACAATATTTGAAATTAAAGAATCTTTCTAGGCAACAAAATTTCAGACATCATACGCAGAATTTTCACTGATACAACACCTAAGGCAAGAGAAACAAAGGAAAAAATGAACACATGGGACTACATCAAACTCAAAAGCTTCTGTACAGCAAAAGAAACAACCATTAAAATGGAAAGGGAACCCACTATATGGGAGAGCATAATTGCCAACGACACATCAGATAAGGCGTTAATTTCCAAAATATATAGAGTACTCATACAACTCAACAAAAGGAAGACAAAGAACCCAATTAAAAAATGGCAGAGGACCTAAAGAGACACCTCTCCAAACAGGACATGCAAATGGCCAAGAGACATATGAAGAAATGCTCAACACCACTAATCATCAGAGACATGCAAATTAAAACAACTATGAGGTATCACCTCACACCTGTCAGAATAGCCGCCATCAACAAATCATCAAACAACAAGTGTTGGCAAGGGTGTGGAGAAAAGGGGACCCTAGTACACTGCTGGTGGGAATGCAGACTGGTGCAGCCACTGTGGAAAACACTATGGTGTTATCTCAACAAGTTAAAAACTGAACTGCCATTTGACCCAGTGATTCCACTTCTAGGAATATACCCTAAGAAGCCTGAAACACCAATCAGAAAGAATACATGTACCCCTATGTTCATAGCAGCACTATTTACAATAGCTGAGATCTGGAAACAGCCCAAGTGTCCATCAATGGACGAATGGATAAAAAAGCTGTGGTACATATACACAATGGAGTACTATGCAGCTGTAAGAAAGAAAGATCTCTTATCCTCTGAATTGACATGGAGGGACCTGGAAAGTATTATCCTAAGCGAAACAAGCCAAGCAGAGAAAGACAAATATCACATGATCTCACTTATTTCTGGAATATAATGAACTAAACACACTGATGAACAAAATAGACCCAGAATTATAGAAGTAGGGCACAGACTGACAATCCTCAGAAGGGGGGGTGGAGGAGGAGGGAAGAGATAAACCACAGAACTTATATGCATGTGTGCATAACCGATGCACATGGACAATAAAGCTGGGGACAGGGCGGGGGGGGGGGGGAATGGGGGAAAAAGGAGAAACATCTGTAACAAAAATAAATTTTAAAAAAAGAATCTTTCTAACTACTAGAATTCCCACCTATTCTGATAGAAGGAAATCATTTTTAAAAAATGTTATTACCAATAGCTTAAAAAGAAAAATCCTAACCATAATAATTATTTTCTTTACCAATTTTATTAAGATTATTAAAGTACTTTTATAATGGTAATACTTTATTGTAGAAAACTTGAAAAATGTTGAAAACAAAAAAATTATACTCACATATACATATTTTTAACAATTTAAAGCATGAAAATTTATATCATTTTTCTACATTCAACATAATTTTGTAAGCAAATTCTCAGGTTATCAACCAGCCTTCAAGGACCTTACATGCTGATGCGTACCAGCCCATTATACAATTTCTTACTTAGCCTTAGTTACCTGCCAAACGATCTAACCACTCAGCTCCTTTGGACACTGGGATTCCTTTCGTGTTTCCTTAATTTATGAATCGTGTTAGAAATAAAATGACCAGACTAAACACCCAGTACACAACCGATTTTTCCCAGACCACACATTGAGAGGACTGGGGCCACTGCTAACAAGTAGTTTTAGAATTCACTGCGCATATTCTATCAAGCTGCTCGTGAGAAATGCTACATGCCAGGTACATGCTCGGCCCCTGCACAAGTGCCTGCGAGCCTTCGAGCGGGAAGCGCGACACCCGCTGACCAGGACGTGGCTGGTACCACGGCGGGCCCCGCGCTTCGGTCCGGGCCACGGCAGCACAGCGAGGCGCACGATTACTTTGGTTTCCCAACGTATACAAAGAAGTTATGTTTCCGCTGTTCTGGAGTCTATTAAGTATGCAATAACAGCATTATGTCTAAAAACCAATGGACTTACCTCAATTCAAATACTTCCACACTAAAACATGCTGACCACTACCGGCCCTCCAGGAGCCACCATCTTCCGTGACGGGGTTGCACAAACCTTCAGTTTGTAAAAACAAAAGGCATCTGTGAAGCACCGTCCTGTGGTGAGAGCCGTGCTCTGGATGCAGTCGAGCGTGCTGCGAGAACCGCCGGTGACAGCGCCCGCGCCCCGGGAGTCTGCGACAACGGGAGACGCGTGATTCCACGCGAGGCCTGCCGCTCCCGCCCCGGCCGTTTGGCTAACGCGCTCGTGAAGGCGCCACGGCCTGAACAAAAGCTCCAGAGAAAGTGGACTCGGTCCCACTCGGAGCACTGGAAAATCGGTCTCTCCGTGAAAACCAGTGTTCCCGTGAAAAGCTCCTGTGCTGTCTTCGCAGTTCCCACAACGCGAGCAGGTGAGCCTGGCGTCCCTAGCTGGCCTGCCAGCTGCCAACACCTGCTCCTGACCGCCCTGCGCACCCCGGGCATCACCGTCCACGGAGGTGGGAACAGTCACACTGCTGTCGCTTGTTTTCACTTTTAACAGACAACTGGGTACTTTTAAATATACAATTGTCTGAAATAAAGTGTGTGGCTTTGGAAACAAAAGAAACAGACCGGCCATGGTGCCCCGACTGTCTGGGAAACCTGGGCTACAGCCATAGTGCTGCCTCTGGGGACGGGGACGGGACGGGGACGGGACGGGGACAGGACAGGACGGGACGGGGATGGGGACAGGACGGGGACAGGATGGGGACGGGGATGGGACGGGACGGGGACGGGACGGGGACAGGATGGGGACGGGAGGGGACGGGGATGGGGAAGTGGATGAGGACGGGGACGGGAGGGGACGGGGATGGGACGGGACGGGGACGGGAGGGGACGGGGATGGGACGGGACGGGGACGGGAGGGGACGGGGATGGGGAAGTGGATGAGGACGGGGACAAGACAGGGACGGGACTGGGAGGTGGGGAAACTGCATTTTTACCCTATCACTTTTTGTTTCTTTTGAAGTTTTTGTTTTGTGTGTTGCAGGAATTTTCTGCGGTGCGACTGGAACTTTTCATGCCTATATACACGTACACGTGTATCAACTGCTCTGCCCACCTGGGCTTCAGGGCGCCGTCTCGGGGCGCCAGGCTGCAGGCGGCCCGCGGTCCCCTCTGGCCGCCCACTCTCTGGACCCAGCAGGCACACCGCCGGTGGCCGGCCTCCCCGGTCTCTTCAGAACAGTGGGACTAACACTTCTGTTCAGACTGCCTTTGGGACTTGCCAAAAAGGACAAGGAGGGGAATTTAAAAACAAGGGAAGGAAGGTTTGTACCTTGAATTAATCAGGGCCACACTCACAGAACGGAAATGGGGAGAAATGACAATGTGACACCTGAGGGTGAACACCTCCCCTAGCCCCATCATTTACATAAATCAGCTGCTCAAGGGTAAGGCAGAGGCCTGAGAAGCCGCCTTCCGCAAAGCTGCCAGCTCAGTGACAAAGGTGAGCTGGTTTCGAAAGAACTGAATGAAACATGTTTGCCCCAAATTAAACTTTTTAAAATTGAGAGTCAATTGCCTAATACAGTGTTTCTCACTGTGAAGTCCCAGGCTGGAAATTCCTGGGGGCAGGGGTCGGTCTAATTCACGTCCGCATACTCAGTACCTCCCACGGGACACAAGCCCAGTACGCGTTAGGTGGATTCACGAGTGAACAGACAGTAAATAATTATATTATTCTATTTAATTTCTATATAACGAGTTGTATACCCACATGTTTGTATTTTTGAAGGTAAAGAACTTTGTTAATATTACTCTTGTTATTAAAGGTAGTGACCAGAATGAAGCCAGTCCACGAGAAAACAGCATTCTGACACGTTCTATTAATTGTATTCTGAATATATGAAATACAAATAAGCAAGCAATCAAGAAAAACCAGTTGATTTAAATTTCTCTTGATAATCCTTCATATGTAAAAATGAAGTATATTTTTAACAAAGGATAGTGATAGCATTTCAGATTAGAAAGAAACAGCTTGCCATGAAAAGTATAATTACACATAAATATGTAATAACAATTCCTGACATTACATAATATTAAATACAGTATATATTCAGTAAGGTGTAATGTAATTTTCAGTGACATTTATTTAAAAATTGTTCCTCTTTATTCCTTTCATATCAAGTATACCAGCCAGAGACTTAACTTTAACACCAACTTTAGCCTTTGAGATTTTATATAATGATGATGGTTCTACAATGGTGATTACTCACTACTGCCTTCCCAAGGTAACTAATCAACCAAAATTCACACCTAGAATCACTGAGTTCACCTGCTAAACATAAGAACAGGTCATTTTTGGTCTGTAGTCTTTAGTGGTCCTTATACCATTGGTCTTGTAAGCTAATTTTCCCTGTGGCAACCAAGAGAATCATCTTTGAAGGAGATAAAAAACAAACACCTCCACATACCCCAAGATATTTCCTGCTAATTCAAATGCCAACTGCCCTTTCTCCTGAAGGCACACAGCTTCTCCTGCGCCCGGACCGGAGGCCTCCTCTCTTCCAAGTTTCCCCAAGTTGTTCTGTTTCTCTTCCAAGTGTACCTGTTTTCCTCCTCTCTAAACTTCTGACTCATCTGTAACAAAAGGCTACACCTGTTCCCATTCAGATTTAAAGCTTCTCTCCCCCACCCCCCAAGAAAAATAACCCAAATTATAAACTGTATTTTATTTCACTGGCATGTTATGTGATAAATTAAGTTATGGAAGACTGCTGTTCATTCTCCAATCACTCAACATTGTGGAATACTGTTTTAAGTTTTGAGATATTCATACACAAACAGGATTCACTCATTTAAAGTATTAATTCAGTGGTTTTGAGCATATTCATGGAGTTGTGTGCCCAATCACCACAGTCTAATTTTACAGCATTTTTATTATACCCCGAAGAAACCCTGTGCCGATCAGCAGGTCACTCCTCACTTCTTCCCACCCCATGCCAACCACTCACCACCTACTCTTTGTTTCCAAAGACTGGTCTGTTCTGGGCATTTCACAGAAGCGGAATCATTCCATATGTGGTCTTCTGTATCCGACTTCTTTCTGTCAGCAGGACAGTACGTGGGCTAACACTGCAGCGAGTGTCAGTTCTTTGCTTCCTTTTCATGGCTGAATGCTATTCCACTGCATGTACATAACACGTCCTGTTCATCCAGTCATCAACTGATAAACATGTGGGCCAGTTCCGCGTCTGGCTATTGTGATTAGTGCCAATATGAAAATGCAGGTCCACATACTTGTCCGAATGTGTCCAGTACTTGGGGTGAATGTCGAGGAGCAGAATTGCTGAGTCACGTGGCAACGCGGCAGTGAGCATTTCAGGAATCGCCAGACTGCTGGCCAAAGCAGCGGCACTGTTGTTCGAGGGTTCCAGCTTCCCCAAATCTTTGCCAACACTCGTGGCTCGGTACCTTAGCCACCCCCGTGGCTGTAAAGGGGTACCTTTGATCTGTATTTCCTTTGTAATTAATGATGTTGACATCTTTCCTTTATTTTTTTATTCCTCACCCAAGGATATGTTTACTGATTTCAGAGAGGAACGTGGGGGAGGGGAGAGGAGAGGAACATGGATGTGAGAGAATCATCCATCAGTTGCCTCCTGTACGTGCCCCAACAGGGGATCAAACCCACAACCTAGGAATGTGCCCTGACCAGAAATACAACCCGCAACCTTCTGGTGTACGGGATGCTGTGACCACCTGGGCCACCCGGCCAGGGCTGATGATGATCTTTCAATGGGCCTCTTGGCCGTGTGTTTATCTTCTTCAGAGAAATGTTTCTTCAGTCCTTTGACCATTTTAAATATCGGGTTATTTGTCTCTTTTTTGTTGAGCTGCAAGTTTTTTTTTTAACATTCAGCATCCAAGCCCCTTATCAGAGACACTGTTTGCGAACACTGACTCCCACTCTGTGGACTGTCTTTGCGGTTCCTGCTGGTGTGCTGTAAGCATGACCGTTTTAAATTTTGTCGAAGTCCAATTTACCTATTTTTTTCTTTTGTTCCTTATGCTTTTGGATGTCACACCTGAGAAACCACTGACTAATCCAAGGTGATGAAGATTTAGTTCTGGCTTTCGTTCTAACAGCTTTAGCGCTCAAACTGAGGTCTGGGACATAGTCTGCGTTAATTTGGCATATGGTGTGAGGAAGGGTCCAGCTTCATTCTTTTGCATGTTTTCCCAACACTGTTTGATGAAAAGATAATTCTATCCCAAATAAGTTATCTTGTCACCTTTGTCAAAATCCAACTGAACATAAATGTAAGGTCTATAGTATTTTTGTGTTTCATTTTCGCTAATTTATTTTTCCCTAATATACTTGCTGCTTGTGTTCTCAAAAGAATTTATACTTATATTACAAAACAACTTTTGAAGTTACATTAAATTATAAAATAACTTTTAAGGTTTGAGGAGGGAAAGAAATATATATTTGATAAAAATAAAACCCTAGCAACTCCACTCTTTGAAGGATGAGTGCCTAGGGCATCTCCCAGCCCTGCGCCCGTATGCAGACTGACCCGGGGTGTGCACAGGGGGGTGTGCCTTCCGCTCAGCCCCAGCCCAGCTCTCTAGGGGAGCCCGGTGGAAGACCTCACTTCTCAGGACAGCTGTGCTAACAACCAGAAACCTGTGCCCCTCCATTTCTGCATTTGACCCTGAGGGAATCCCACCAGATGACCTGTGTTCCTCCTCCCAGTGATCAACCCCCCAGGAATCACCTACCCAGAATATGCAGGTGGGCGGGAGGGGGCGCAGATGACAAATCTCCGCTGATGAGATGACTAAGGAGTAGGTGCTCGGAGCAGCAACAGCGTCCTCACCACGGCTGGGCGCGGAGGGTCATTTCCTCCTGAACCACTGCCCACGCGCTACCAGTACACACACAGAAGCACAGCTAATTCGCCCCCTTGGAATCACAGGCAGTGTGCTTCCCTCCCTCCCTCACCCTCGGCCTCTCGGTCCAGCCAGCCCACAAGAGGCACCCGGGACGTGTAGAGATGACCAGCTCGCCCCACTGCCTCCGGTCTCTCCTCTCTCCTGCCCAGTTCTTCGGTCACTTCCCTGTGTGCATGCTTTCTCATGTCCACCCCGTGACAGGGAGCCGCCGGGCCTCCCCACACACCTGCCGCGGCCGGGCTGGGCCACCTGGCCTGACACCACTGCAGCCCCCGGTCCCCGAGGTGTTCTCTCGATCCAGTCAGGACTGCCCGCCAGCAAAGACTGTAAGTGTCGCTGGAAACCGCTACTATTTTAACCATTCCCTTTCATTTGCTAAGTTCTTTAACAGCGTGCACAGAAACGATCCGTTTCTCTGGTCACTTTTTACGTAATCTCCTTTCCCTGGCTTCTCCACTATGTTATCCTACTTTCAGTGGGATTACGTCATACCAGGGGCTCCTCAGGTTTGAAATATGGGAGCATGACTTTGATTTCTAGTGGATAAAGTGTTATCTGAAAAAAGTAATCAGACTTCAGTTTTTTTAAATTCTCATCTGAGGATATGTTTTTATTGGTTTTTAGAGAGAAAGGAATGGAGAGAGAGAAACGTTGACGTGAGACAGAAACATCGATTGGTTGCCTTCTGTACGTGCCCGGCCAGGAATGGGACCTGCAACCGGGGTGTGTGCCCTGACCGGGAGTCAAACCCGCAACCTTTTGGTGTACGAGACGATGCACCAACCAACTGAGCCACCCGGCCAGGGCCAGACTTCAGATTTTTTATACTAAATTTTCAAGAACTAATTGATATCAACAGGTCACCGTGAATGAAACCAAACCAGGTGAGTTGGCTTTGAAACGTGAACAAAGTAGACCTTGCAAAGCTCAGTGCAGGTTCACAGCAGCAAATGGGATTTCTTAACCCTCTAGCCTGCTTTTCCACATTGGTGTCCTCCTTCCGGAATGTTCCACACTAGTGTGTCTCCTCTGGATCGGCTGCAGAATCCAAAGCGCCTCAGGTGTCTCCCGCGGCGGCTGCGGAACCGGGACAGGGGTCGCCTGCCTGCCTGCCGCGGAAGCGCAAGCTCCCTGTGGGACAGGACTGCACTGGGCGGTTCTCCTGGTAGCTCTGCAAGCATGACCTTTCTCCTTTAACTCACTGAAAACACTGAAGTCGGGAGATGCCTCAGCTTACTTCCAAGTACTGCTTTAGTTTCTGCTTTTCACTCTACAGAAATATGCGATTCTACGCGCTTATTTATCAGTTTTCCTAAAGTAAGTTGGCAACGGGTCTCATCACCTTCGCACACAGAGCGCGTTCTCTGGAAGCCTGGTACGGGCCAGCCTCGGACACTCCCACACGCCTCCGCAGCTTGGCCCTCAGCACCCAGTCCCTGACTCTCCTTCCCCAGACGCTCATCTTCTCCATTTCCGCTGCTTTCCAATCATGTTTCATTAACGGAGTCCACGTTCCCCTGTGACCTGATATTCATGAGTAAAACTTGTGATTGGAGTGACTGCGAATTAGTCTATTAAGTGCCAGACTTGTGCGTTTAAACAGTGGCAGAGGTTGTTGCTGTACTATCTGCTCTCAGAATCGCCTGGAGGTGGGAGGGCCACCTCAACTCACTTGACAACTGGAATGAAAGTTATGACCGTCTCGGTTCAGGAATTGTTTTCCTCAAATTGCAAGCTATCCAGAGGGAAACACAGGGTCATCCCCTGCAGTGTCCTCAGGGCACGGCCTGCAGCTCCTGGCTGGGAGCAGCGAGTGCCACAGAAAGTTCCTCCTTCTGCTTTTCAGGGTCACGCCCGCTTACGGAGAGAAATGCCACTAACACATCAGAGCTGTGATTTCAGTGGTCACCTTTCATGAAACCTATTAAAGGTGGCAATTTCCAGAAACGCAGCAACAGGCACACGCAGATGCGGCAAAAGCTGAACACGGCAGAGCGACGAAGGGCTGCTGTCTGGGCCTGAAGTCCACACCCGTGTGGACAGCCCAGGACACACCACCGTCCTCTGCCATTGCTATTCTGAGACTACTGCTTCTTACATTTTCTTCCATGGCTACAAGTCACCTGGAGATCTTCTGGCCCTACGGACTCCGATTCCGGAGTCTGGGCCGAGACGGCAAGTCCCGGCTCCTGGGGGGTGCTGGCGGCGCTGGGCCAGGCCCACAACTGAGCTCTGAGGCTCCTGAGACCCGGTTCTGGGTCTGACCTAAAAACGACTGCACTTGAAGAAACGCTCGCGAGGCGCCTCTGTGCTAACTGTGGGTTGAAGAGCGAGCCGAAGGGGAGACATATGGAAAGTGGTGGTATTGAGCAACTCAACCAAGAATATAGTTGCAAACTCATAAAAATGCTGCCTGCCCTGAGTTTTTTGTGAATTAAATGCAAGGCCGCTTTTATAAAATATACATAACAGAACGGGTAACATTCAAGGAAGTCAGCGGAGAGAAAGGTCGTTTCCTGCTTCTGCTTGACAAACACCGAGTTTATATCATCACCGATCTGCTGACACTGATCAGGAATATCCTGGCCCACACTGTTGAATCAGTGGGTCTGACAACTCAAACCTCCCTTTTCAAACCACATCTGCCCTGCGTATCCTCCAAGCTTGAGTGGAGTCCCTGGACCTGGAAATAGAGTATGTGTGAACAAGCAGGATCCTGAAATAACTTCTTAGGAAGATCAGTGATAGATGTGGGCTTTTTTTAGGAAACCGGGATATACCGTGAATGCGGGGTTCCGACACCATCAGCACAGTTCCATATTCAGGCAGGGCCCCCGCCTCAGCAAAAAGAGGGAACCCTACCAAAACACCCCAGGATGTGAAACGCACGGGTGGAGGGAGCCCAGCGGCCAGGTGAGCGAGAGGGTTCTGAAGCCTGGCAGGTGCACTGAAACTGGTCTTAGACAAAAATATAACTAGGGTCTCCAACCTCTGAGTTCACAAATACCACTTCTTAGGATAACGCTTATTACAATGAAATCGAAAAATAAGTCCATTTTAAGAAAATAATATAAATAATAATGTAAGACGATACGGCAACTTCATAACAATGGGACATACATTCAGATTACTCAAGTTTGGAAAACCAAAAACTTACAAGTATTATTCCTCAGGGAGACCGAACACTCGGCTGGGTTGACCTGGACATTTGGCAGGGCCCTGCAGACACACTTCCATTTGAATTTTCAATGGGGAAGGAAGAGCCTCAGGAACTCATGGCACAAAGACCCACAAAGGCCACAAGAGCACAGTAGTGTGTCCCATGCTTCCAAGACCAGCACTTACCACTCAGGACCTAGGAGCTTCTCCAGTGTGGCCTGGAGCTGTGACTAGTGACTGGCCGCTTTACCAATGGTAAGAACCTGAGCTTGGTGCCATGATGTTTGACAAGTTATTTTCTTCATCACCCCCATCACCAACGTGCCCACCTCCCTTTTCAGCGACTGTGGGTCAAACACGCCTCTCCATTTCCAGACGCCACGAGTGCGGGCGCAGCAGCACAGTGGATGAGGCTTTGCTGTGTCCAGTCAATCACAAACACAGAGCAGGTGATGACAAAAGCAGAAGGCTTGAGTCTGCATGGTGCCGAGTGCAGGAGTAAATAAAGGAAGAGACCAAGAGGAGGCAGAGAGGACCAGCTTTTGTTTCTGACACCAGTAAGGGTTACCCTGAGTTTGGGAGTTTACCACTGACAGCATTAACACTGGGATCTTGTTAAGAAAACAGAACGCTTTGCAAAGACTGGCTGTGAGCAACTGTGTCAATACGGAAGAGGGACCACTAATCCAGAAGTGACTGACACCATCAAGCAGGCATTCTCCTTATGCCAATGCAAGTGTGTGTGCAGCGGTGAGTCACAGGGTCTCAGTGGCACCTTGCCCAGACGTCACAGGAACCAACACCCAGAAAGCCGAAGCGCACCAATCCAGGTCCAACAGCAATTCTTCCTGCTCAGTCCCTGCCCCAGGGCTCTACGGCCGTCAGCACCGTTCGCCGCTAGAACCAGAAGCACCACGTCACCGCGGCGTGAGGGCAGACGAGAAAGCAGAGAAGAACGAACAAGTGAGCCGAAGCTTCACACTGCCTGGAACACACCGGCACACGCACCTGTGTCCCTAGTTCCTCCCTACTCCATGCAAGTACTGTACTTGCATTTCCCTGTACACAGAGTGCTTCGCGACGACCCCTGGGCTGACCTTCTCCACCTTTAGTTCGGCAGGTGAAAATAAACACCTAGTTTGTGGGAAGCATGGAGTTGGGTTCCCAAAACAGGGTCTCTACCCCAGGATTCATGAGAAGATCCCAAGCGGGTGGTCAGGAGAATATTAACACTGACGTGTGCCCTGGCCGGTCTGGCTCAGCGGTTGGAGCACCAGCCCGCGGACCAACGAGTCAAGGGTTCGATTCCGGTCAAGGGCACGCACCTTGGTTGTGGTTCGTCCTCGGCCCTGGTCGGGTCGTGCGGGAGGCAACCAGTTGATGTTTCTCTCTCCCTCCCTCCCACTCTATCTGATGATAAATGGAAAAATATCCTCGGGTGAGTATTAAAAAATAATAATAATAAAAATAAATAAATAAAACTGATGTGTGCATGAGGTAATATTAGAACTTGATGAGTACACGTGTGTATGTGTGTACATATTTCTCACCCCCCCTAAGCCTCTAATTTTTATAATATAGGTAAAATATTAGATATGTGTATAATTGATGAAAACGTACACTTAGTAGGGGTGCATTTCAAAATGTTTAATAATGATGGGGTGGACGAATAACCAGATGCCTTCAGAGGCTGTGGCCCTGACTCTGACCGAGCTCTCTCCCTCTGGAAGGGTCCTGCCCGCTCCTCCCGCGGGGGGAGAACTGAGCGGAGGGCTGGCACCACAATGTGCTGTTTCACCTGGTCCCTAAGTATCAGTAGGAGCTCCACAACTACAGGAGACAGAATGGGACAGGCAGATGACTGAAGCATAAAAAGCATTTTCAAGCATTAAAACAAAAAAGAAATTAGAAAGACAAAGCCAGAGTACTTACAAACGATATAAAGGTCAACATTAGAAATTTTAAAAGAAATTTTACTCCATAAAATAGTCTTCATCGGATCATAGTCTTAAATTTTCTCTCTGAATGATGAGTTTTGGCGCTGGAACGCAGGTCGGCATAAATGACGTACAGTCATGCAGATCGCGCCGTCACTTGGCATGGCGACGAGGAACAACGCCACTGAGGAAGGGGAGCAGCTGGGGGGGGGGGTTCTAGCACAGTTCTCCAAGCACGGACCCCGGGAACTTGTCAGAGACGCCCATTCTCAGGCCCCACCCCAACTCACTGAATCAGAAACACCAGAACTGGGGTCAGCAACCTGTCGCTGAGCCAGGCCTCCCGGTGGCTCCGGACGCCAGCTGACGCCAAGAACGACCTCCTGCCAGAAACTCACCTTTGCTCTTGTCCGGAGCAGGTGCAACTGCCGACCACGGCTCCCAGGCCTCCGACAGCACTGGGGGCCCAAGGGCAGCCAACAGGTAAGTGAGCAGTCTCACTGGGCTCTCGATCTTCTGAACACGCTCTGCCATGTCAGCGCCGACCCCCGGGGACTGGCTGGCCCAGCCCAGGAGCAGCCCTTGACCCGACACGGGGAGGCTTCCCTTCAGGTTAACAGTCTCACCTGATGCGTATGTGGAGTGGACATCCGTACTCTGCAATATTCTACTAGTGCTCATTCTAAACACAGTCTAGAGATCACACTGTGTGTACGCTCCTATCCCTGAGTCTATTACACTGTGAGAGTCTTCCCATGTTCGTGTCTGCGACTGGACTGCGGACTCCTAAAGGGGAAGAACTACCTTCTGATCATCTTTTAATTCCCAGAACCTACACAGTTAGTATATAATAAATGCCCCCAAAATGTGGTTTGAGAGGATAAATGACTTTAATAATAATTAATATTTATTGAGCACCTACTATGTGTGAGAGGCTGTACTGTGTATTAACTCATTTAATATTCCCAGTTACTCTGTGAGGCAAGGCCTGGTATCATGTCCATTTCACAGATGGAAAACTGAGGCACAACAAGTTTGAGTACATTAAATGGGCAGCCTGTGTTGGAATGCAGACAGTCCGGCTTCAGAGTCCACACTCATAATTACCAAAAACACAGCCGCCCCCACACTACAGGAGGTACCGGCCTTGACTGAGCAAAACACGTCACTCCTTTGTCCCTGCCTCAGGGCCTTTGCTCCTCTTGTGTCCTTTGCCTGGAGGGCTCTGCCCTCACTTCTCATCTGCTCAAGACTCACTTCCTCAGAAAGTCTTTGCCAGACCAACCAATTCATCCAAATAGTAACCTTAGTCCCACCCTCTTCCTTGCTTTATTTTTTTCAGAACTTGATCCTATCTGTCTTTTTATTGTATGTAATTACTTGTTTGTTCCATATCTCTTCTGGAATGCCAGCTGCACAATCACAGGCTTTACCAAGCTCCCGGCTGTACCCCCAGAGCACACGGCACGTGGAACATGGTCAGAGCTGGGTAAGTTCTGTGGGATGAATGAGACACGTTAATGCCATCCAGGGACCTCTTCCCTTCTTAGGGACACATTTCTGTTGAACTCTGAGCTTCCCACTCACCCCGGCTTCTCTTTGGTTCTGTCTGTGTAACCCTACAACGTATTCAAGCACCGCTGGGTTATTCCCGCTCTTGGGGTCGATTTCCTTCTATTAACTAAGCTGCCATTTATTTCTCAGTGATCTTTAACACTGGACATCTAGTTCCAGTTCACAAAGACTCATATGTACCAGAATGCTGCCATCAGTATTTCAGACACAAAAAAATAGACACAGTCACAGACGCCTGTCCAGCTCTGAGGCCTATGATGATAATTTCCCTGGAATTTTAGACTTCAGGATGTCTAACCCGAAACCCCACTGGATGGTTAATACACTCCTCCTGAACCCAAAGACCACACCGTTTACACAAACACGTTCGGCTCTTCTTTATCTCCTGCCATAATGTACCTTCACACCCAACAGTCACAGCCAAGATGCAAAATACACACAGGAAAGACCCTTCGGAGATACACTTCCACGTATTAAAAAAGAAAAAGGAAAAAGAAAGAACAGAAGATAAATCAACTTTGCCATTAGACTGATTTCCTTGAAGACTACAAAAGGAATAAAGTGTGAAGGTCATAAAAGACTGTCTACTGGTTTGGGAGTCTTACAGGTGGTGTGAGTACCATCAGCTACCATCGCTCAGGGTCAGTGCTCACCAAACAAGAGTGCAGACAGCGCCGCAGAAGCAGAACACTGGAGCACATACATGGAACAGGCGGTGCCTTCTGGTAAATTTTTCTACATGGCTTTTAAAAACGTCCCTCTTTTTCACCTTATTTATGGGGAAATTGCTGTTTTCCTGATTCTCCCGTTTCAGTTCTAACAACTCCAGGGAATGTTTCCCGCTCAGATTTCTGACACTGATAATGACTCTGTCTTCCCTTTTCCTTTTCCCATTTTAAGACTTAAAAACAAAAACTAACTAAACTAGCCCAGCAATCCAAACTGTACACTGAAAATAGTTTTCACAACTGAAAATGCAGAAAGAGAGAACAAAAGCTAGAAAGTCCATGGAAGAATCTAGTACAGGTACACCATCCTTAAACGGGGTGACCCACGAACACCACCGAGGAAAGGGGTGTGTGTGTGTGTGTGTGTGTGTGTGTGTGTGAGAAACTGACTTGCTATAAGCCAGGTATGTTTCATGCACCTGAATTCTACCTGCCAACTTAACCATTTGCTTCTAAACAGGAAGCAGCAGAAGCCAGGAAGGCTCTTCCGGCATTTCCCAGTTGAGTGTGCGTGGTGTGTGCACATTGTAACCGTGAGACAAACTGTCCCACGGAGGCTGCTGTGGGCGGAAGCCTCCTCTTCACACTCCACTGACCACAGTGCCCACCGGGCTCGGCCCGAAGCCTTCCTGAGGGGCACACACTGCCATATGGATGAAGACACTGAACAAGCTGTAAGCTCCTAGCGACATATGCCCAGGGGACTGTCCCACATCAGCACCACCTGGGCTGTGCGACTGCGTGCTGTCTGCAGAGGCACCGAGGAGCCCATCAGGACGCTATTTCTGAGCACACACAAAAAGGAAAATTACAGTTAAGAGAATTCTCTGGCTAGCGTATCTGTTGCTCAATTCCCGAAATAGTTTCCCAAAGGAATGGTTATCTGCTTTATTCACACAGGCAGAATGACAAGCTGGAACACAAATTAACAATTTCCCTTTGTGAGCTTCCACTATTGTTTTAATGAGGAGAATATACTTTATAATATACTTAGGCCGGGACTGATTACAAAGGGGTGGAATCCTGGACCCAGGAGGCGTGCTTAGGAAGCACACCCATCTGCGTGGCCGAGGGAGCTGGCCAAGGGCGGGCTTCTCAGGAAGAGCTGCAGAGCCCACCTTTGCAAATCTTGAAAAAGAACATGACATCCCGGTAAGCCTTCTGCAGAGGTTCCCCTCCTCGGGCCCATCACTGGAGTAGGAACACGGGACCCTACTTGTCACTGAAATGAGGACTTTTCCAGCCACACGGCTTCTGTGGACTTGTGGCTTCCCTTTCCACATTAGGAGGCTCCAATATCTGGCAAAGGACATTGTCTATTCATTTAATCCAAGTGGCAAAGTGTGCACTGCAACAAAACTCTTAACCCAGTACAGGGACCAATGCCGCCAGAGTCCCCAACAGGCTGGTCCTCACCGCTCCTCTGCCATGGGCTCCCCTCAGCCTTGGGTGGAACGGACAGTGAGAAAGCTTAGAGACTCAGCAGGAGGGGTGCGGAAACCTATCAGCAGGAGCAAATCACTGGAGAAGAATGTCTTCCCTACACAATGGGAGAAACTGGGGTTCAGCTATGGTTGTGGGGGACAGCTGGTCGGACGGGTGCGAAAGAGTCCATGGTCGAGATTCATATTATATAATGTACCAAGAAAAACAACAACAAAATAAACCGCATTTAAGAGAAACATAAAATGAACTTGACCCTCCAGAGCAATGAGGCCACTTATTGGAAATCATTTATCATTTAAACACAACACAGAGAAGAAAGTCTGTGCATTTGGTGATGGTATGCCATGGCAAAAAGTACGTAACAGCTGTGAGAAAATAATAACTGACTTTCTCTCTTTTAATCACCACAAAAGCAAACAGCCAAGAAAATCTGTAAACTGACCCCTCAGGGCAAGGCAGTATTTTAAAGATTTTCTCACTTGGGCATCGTGCACACGTGAGTGACAGGAGGTGGCACGCACCGGCCACACTGCCCAAAGAGACCCTGAGACCCTCCCTTCCTACTGCCAAGACCCAGAAGCAAGGATGCAATCCACGGGACAACCGCACCCCAGCTCGTAGTTGCCAACTCCCAGCAGCACATGGGGTCCACAATTGCTCATTTGCTCCCAGATGCTTCTTTCTGACATAAGCAGGAACGTTTTTGCCCTAAACAGGCCGTTTCCCAAGCAGGCAGACAGACAAGGACAGGCGATGTGGCGAAGAGTCTGCTTTGGAGCGCAGAGAAGCACCTGTATTTCCGGCCCCAGCAACTGGCCACCCGCCCTTCTCTTCCTGGTCCCCACGACGGCTGACAGGACGTGCCCAGCCTGCTCTTCTCAGGCTCCACTGCTGGGCACTGACTCAGCCCCGTGCAGAAACATGGGCAGGTGGCACAACGAGCAGCAGGTATCCTCCTGGGGCTTCTTCCAAACTATGGCTGAGCAGACAGGTCTGTCCCCGCCAACCGCCCTGGGCGCTGAAGGCCTGGTCCTGACCCCTGAGCCGCACAGGCTGACAACGGTAACCCAGCAGTCTGAGGTGGAGCAGCCCACCGGGAACCGCCAGACTGCAGCAGTCAGTGCAAGGACTGAGGGCCAGGGAGACCTCAGTTCCAGCCCCTGCCTGGTTTCCAACTAGCTGTGTGGCTTCTGCAAGTTATAAAACTGTTCTGAGCCCCACAATCCCACTTGTACAGAAAGGAGAGTGCGTGGCCCATAGGGTTACTGTGAGGAGTAAATGGGAAAATGGGTACCACGGCTGATGTGAAGTCCTTTCCACACGTGGTCAGCACAGAGTAATAGCTCATTAAGCGGCGGCGGCATTCCCATCAGCACCATACGCCAGCGACCCGTTCCCTGCAGCAATGCACCTCTGCTCTGCGGCTCACAACGGGAAGCCACTGTTCTCAAAATGTCTGCAGACAACCCTGACTTCCCAACAGTGCCCAAACCAAGGGGGCCTGAATGAACATGCACCTGCACTACTTCTCACACGTGAGTGTGCATGCTGAAGCACGGGGCTGTGGGAAATGCAGATCCTGACTCGCACTTCTGAAGGCTCCCCGGTGATGCCAAGGCTGCTGCAGCTGCTGAGGTTGCACAGCAAGGACCCCGGGCACGAATGGCAAACACAAGTTCCCAGACCTGGACCATGAAACCCAAATCTTCCTGGGAGAAGCCAGGAAGCTGTCTGTTCCAACAAACACCTGTGAGAATATCATCAGGAAATCTGAGAAACATGGTCTTGATACGTAAGGTCAGAAGTTGGCAGTTTTTCCCCCCAGTAAATGGCCAGAGAGTAAATATTTTAGTCTTTGTGGGCCACATGGTCTCTGCTCCAACTGCTCCAGCCAGCCACTGCCGCGTGCACGCAGCCACAGACGATGTACACGTGAACGAGCATTGTTGTGTTCCAATAAAACTTTATAAGATGAGCTGAGGGCCAGACTTGGCTGGTGGGCCATAATTGGCTGAACTCTGTTATAGATCAATTTCCTCAACACACATTTGCATGAAGCAGCAGCAATTCTGAAGACGATTTGACTGCATGTCCCCAAAATGCTCCAGCGGGGAGGTTTGTGCTAACCTGCTCAAGTATTTCAGATCAAAAGAAATACAAAAGAAATCATCTGATTTTTGAAAACAAAACCAAAAAAAAGTTGCAATGAAGAAGAGCTATTCAGAATAACGAGAGGCTAGAGCTTACTGCTTAATTATCTGGCTCAAAAGGCCCTCAATACGAATACATACAAAGTGAAAGAGTTGTGAAACTAGGACAGTTCGGAAATCAGGCTTCTAGAATTTTAGAAAATAAAACAAAAGCACCAATATTTATTCATCAACACAGAATTTAGTTTAAAAAAATAGAAAGAAAAAGAAAAGAAAGCTCCAGGCCTGTCCACTTGCCTTTTGAACAGAGCGAGGCCCGGTAAACACAAATGTTATTGTTACATAGTCAAATACATGGCAACATGTCAAGAGGCCACAAATAAAAAACAGAGACTGTGTATCAACTGAAACTGTCTGATGGTGCACTAGCCAAGCAAAAACCTTCAGGGGTTATTTGAAAATAGCTGCCAACTGTGGAGTGTAGAGAATGCAAGCAGCTGGGATGCACGGCGCTGCGTCGACTGGCGAGGATGGAAAGGAAGGAAGGGGTGCTGGGAGCGGACCGAGGCCGCCTAGGCCTCGGAGAGAAAGGGGCCCGATGTGGTCACCTGACTCTGAGAACAATGTGGCAGCTGCAACGAAAGAGGCGGCTGCACAACTGGGATCTTTCCGAAGTTTAAAGAGACCTCTCCACCCAATGCTTAAAGCAGCCTTGGAACAAATATTTAGAAGAGCTATGAATCTGAGAAATAAAACATCCACCAATGGTTGGTAAACTGAAAGCAAAAATCTGGGAAGGATCACAAAAAAGGAATACTTCTAATATGGACTGCGGAGGACAGCTGAAATAGAATACAGACCATGTGACGTCTGCAACGAGGAAGCGTGAGATTTACAAGGCAGAAGGCAAAATGAGGATGCTTTTAATAGAGAGAGAAGCTTGTTTTGCATGTGTCTGCGTGCAGGCCCTGCATGGGGGTCACTTCTGGTTTTTATGTGCTGTTTCAGACCATAAATAATTTATGTTCTGCAAGTCCTACCCTTACCTTCCCTTCACGAAAAGGCCTAGGAAATATCTGTATCCAAGTTAAGAGGGGACTGCTATTTTCCTTTAAATGTGGTGATTTGCACACAGTAGGTTAAATGAATACATGTGTTGTTGAATTGATTTTAAATTAAATTCAAAAGTTCTTTTAGGAACACTGACTTTAATTTATCACAATTAAGTGGTCATGTGATGCTTAACGACAGGGACACATTCTGAGAAATGCACGGTGAGGGGACTGCGTTGCTCAGCAAACATCACAGATGCACTTCCACAGGCCTGGACGGTCTTGCCTACGACAGGCCCAGGCTACATGGTGCCGCTCCTGTGCAACAGGCCTGTGCAGCACGTAACTGCACAGAACGACATGAGGTTAAACCACGCACAAGGGCAAACGATGCAGCCCTGACATGTGACAACCGCGAGACGTGTGAGGCTGCTGCCTGGGTAACACGGCCAGGGCTTCACATGACAGTAAAAACATACACCAGTACCAGTCGGTTATTATCAGGTGCTATGTACTGCACTAACTGTGTGGCTGTACTTCCGTGCGACCGGCAGTGCGGTGGTCTGTTTACCGCACCATCACCGTGACACGTGAGCAATGTGTTGCGCGGTGACATTAAGATATCACTGGGCAACAGAGATTCTTCAGCTGCCCTGTCATTTTATGGGGCCCCCGTCTGAGAGGCAATCCACTGCTGACTGAAACGTCATTGTGAGGGCAGGCTGTAACTCACTTCTCAGCTGAATGGGAACTCACATGCTCACTTACAAAGTAAAAGAAAGCCTTGAATTTGGATCTTGGATATGCCACTAAACAGTTCTGTGACCCTACATCAGTTATTTAATCTCTATGACTCATTTTCCTCATCTGTAAAACGGATATAATAATCCCTACAGCTTCCCAGTGGATAGAATGAGACATCACTCCCAAGACAGGAGGTGAGCCCGTGCTTGGTACAGAGAAAGAACTGATTAAATGTGAGCTCCTTCCCTTCCCTGAACACACTAAAACATAATGTGATGTTTAGAGTTTTAATTCAGGCAATTACTTAAGTAGTAATTGCTATTTGTATTTACATAGCTGCTTTGATCCAAGAAGCTCCAAGGGCTTTACTAAATTTAGCATTTTAATAAATGTTTCATTTGCATTCTGTTGATTTTGTTTACCCACACCAAAACTTGGAATTTCCTAAAGCAAGAGAGACAAGCTAAGAAAACAAGATAATACTGTCATGTTTAAGGTACCCTAAGTCTGAGTTTTGTTATTTACCTAAGAAGCCTCCTTCTCTGGTCCTGAGGAATAAAATGACAGCAGGAGTCAGGACGCGCCTATCCCTGGTCAGCTCCCTTCAGCTTCTGCTGCTGAAATCACCCCACCCCATCCCTCTCAGGCACTGTTGACGCAGGTACGTTCCCTGCACCAATGAATTTATATTTAATCAGCAAAAAACGTGATTAAATTGTCAGAAGAAAATCAAAGCATGAAGCTCGGTGGCAGTCCTGAATTCCGATGGTGCTGGGTGTCAGGGACTGCACAGGAACAGGGTCTCAAGCAGCCTTGGCCTGGGCCTTGGCATTGCCTCCCAAATGACACGGCTGCTCATCCAGGCACAGGGAGACGGTGGACCCTGCGCCACAGCCAAGTGGGTCTCGACTGGCAATCTTTACCAAAGTGTGTTTTTTCCCTTCTCTGCACTCAAGGGTTTACCCTGAATGATTTAATTATAATTTTCCTCGTGTAAGACAAATTAAAGAGGGGGTGGGAGTGCTGTGCCAAGCGTGTTATTTATCTCCCGAACAGATTGCAGCTCACCAGAGCCCAGAGCGGCTGCTGCAGCGGCTGGGGAGCCGGAAGGCAGGCCGAGGAGAGGCGGTGCCCAGCCGCACACACGCCCGGCGACCGTGAGACAGCGCCCTGCGTCCACAGCAAAGCCCTCTCGGTGCTGCCTGCCCCAACAAACTACTCAGAAGAACACTCCCAATCCCTTCAAAAAGAATCCTTCACCTAAGATTAGATCCTTATTCAGATTCTGCTCAGGAAGGTGGAGGGGCACGTCACCCTGGCAGCGAGGGAGCGCGCGGAGAGACGTGTTCACGAAGGCACCGAGGACAGGGCAGACTTCTCCAAGGGACGCCTAGACCAACGGCAGCTCTGTGTGCGAGTGAGACCAGCTTTTTATAGGGACAGCTTTCTGACCACGTCCACTATTCAAACAGGACAGCACACACATGATTTTAAAATTATCCCTAACAAGGTAAACCATTTAACATTCACTGGACGTACCTACATATATACATGACAGTTGAGTTTTTCATGATCAATTCTGTAAAGTTATAACTTTTTAACCATCTTCAACCTAAGGTGCTTATTTGTCTTATTTAAAATGTGCTAATTAGAATTTTCTTTTAATCCAGCCACACCTAGGAGCCTACCAGGTAATACAAACCGAGAGAAGGGGCGGCAGGTAATTTCAGTTTCTTCTTTGCATGCACAGCTGGAAAATCCAGCCTGCTTTTACACCCAGATTAAGGATCAGTGTGACCCGGATTCTTTTCTGACCAATATTCTAATTCTGACATGTATACTGAAGATTATGCTCAATTTTTGTGTAGACAAATAACAACCATAAAAAAAGTCAAACAAACTTATTCTCCTGGAATGAGACTGTCTCTTGGATCCATTTACTTTCAAATGCGCTAAGACATGAAAAGGGCTATTCTTCTCCCACCTGCGCCACTGCTAACCTATCACCTGACGGCAGAAACACAACCTTCGAGAATGAAACTGAGCACGCTGCACCAAACAAGAGGAGTCTGTCCCGGGCATCGCGCAGGCTCCACCATGGCCGACACGATGACAACAAACCCTCCAGGACCGCGGCGGGGCCCCGTGCATGGGCCCGGCTCTGCCCAGGACAAGGGTGAAGCCAGCCCCCTCGCAGTGCAGGGAAGGCAACAACCTGAGGACCAAAGCAAGGACAGCAGAAGGCAACCGCCTAGGGCCTTCTCTTCAAAGCTGTCTAAAGGTTAGTGCTTTTAATTTTTTTAATAACAAAGACAATATAAAAGATTATAAAGCAAGAGCTAAGACTGGCTTCCGGACACACCGAACTACCCTAACCGGGAGCAGAAGCCACGTCTGGTCCGTGGCTGCACACCGACTGACCACCCAGCACTCCACCCTGCAGTGCGGCCCCCGCAGTCAGCTTAGAGGTCGTTCAGTTCTTCTGTCTTCCACAGAAACTCCACCCCGATCTTAAAACGTGAGTTGCAAGTTTTGGTTAAAACATGTATAAATCTCATTTTGGGAACCTCTCATGGGTTTTACACTTGAATGTGATACAAACACAGAAACACATGTATTCAGATAATGTTTTGTGATTACTACGCTCCAAATGGATAAAATGTTGCTGGTATAAAGATATACATCTCATTAAACCAGTGGGCCTCCTGATATTTCAAGAAATATTTGAAATTATATTTGTAATTGCTTAAGTGAAAACATAATTTAAACACTTCCACTGAGTCACTTATTAAAAAAATGAAGTTTGTTTTGAACTCGTGGAAATGATAGTCACATATCACTTCTAAGGTTCCTTTCGTCTGTAGAAACTCCACATTACGACATATATAGGAAATGGTTTAAAATAGCAAAGTAAAAGAACTTTTTAGCATTAAGAGCACTTTGTATCTGTGCACTACTTCTGAAAAGCACTCAACACCAGGGTGCTGCCTGTCGGTGCTGAGACAGTCACGCTGCAGCTTCCTTTTCTCAGGACCGTGCTCACACGACAGATCCACGGAACAACCTTGGCTTCAACACACAGAGGAAGCGCAGGGAACTGGAAGCACACAGTCTTAACTTCCCAACAGAAACAAGCAATGTATTCCACGATCAAGAGAGGGTGTTCTGCGCACGTCCGTGCAGCCACACTCGGGCCCTTCTGCCTCTCCAGCCCTCAGCCTCCACCAAGGGTCTTCTAAGAAGGCCAAGTGCTCTGGGGGCACCATGATGATAACGGAGGGCTCCCTGCCTTAAGGAGGGCAGTGCAGAGTAGTGTAAGTTCTATTTTTTTCTCAAACCATGATTCAAAATTGCCCCCCGTGGACACTGCCACCCCTTGGGTGTTCAGAGTCAGGGCCATCAGCTACAGTGAGCGCTGTGCAGGCAGAGGACGCCTGAAGCCTTCACATCCAGCCCATCCGGGGAGAAGTCAGAACACTCCGTCTGCCTTCCTAAGTCCAGGTTAGACCGACTAAGTGCTCGTTCCATGTTGAAAAGGTGGAAATGATGCAAGGCTTCACACCCAGACAACATCGAACACCTTCCTCAGTAACTCTCCGCAGTCAAGTTCCAGGGAGCCGCTTCGGGACCCTGGAGACATGGGGAGGCACGGCCACCCCTCCACGTCGGACACTTGTGGACACATCTCGGGGCTCGTTCCTACCTTTCCCTTTTGGGGGTGTGGACTGAGAGCTGTCCGTTGGTAGAGGCATGTGGGTTCATTATTAAGGAGGTCTTGGAGGGGGCAGAGGAGGAGACGCATGTCGTCGTGGTCAGGTCCAAGCTGTGGTTGCCGACCGTGGCCTCCTCTGCAGTGTGGGCACTCGTCACTTCTTTCCAGAGCTGCTGCAGTTCTGCTGGAATCATGCCTGAAACAAACAAACTGGATAATTAAATCAATTAACAGCCAATTCTGTCCTCTTCAAACAGTAATTAAATCAAAGAGTCAGTAAACAAAGCCTAGTGTTAGGGGGTTTCGTAGCTCAGGGTCCTTCCCTCCCAACTAAAGCAAACAATGCTGGTGAGACCCGTCCCCCGGGCACAGGTGCAATGCCCTCATCACAGCCACTTTGCCCAGACGGTGAGCCTCCATCCAAACTGGGGTTTCTAGATTTTTTTGGGGGGAAAAGAGTGGGTAGATACTATGTATTTTCAGACACAAAGAAGGACTCAAAATAAATGTGTTCAACAATACTATTATGACAACACGAACCAAAAAATGAATAATTTTTTTAGTTTAAGTCTTAAATGATGACAAATAGCTTTGTTATTAAATATAGTTTTTATTAATCACTTTTAGACATAAATTATGAATTCATATCGTCTTCCTGAAATGCTTTTCAACTTTTAACAGTCAAATTGATTATACTATGATTATTTCATTAACACACCTATCTTCCTCATTAATTTTGGTTTCTAGTACCACATGCTTAATTGATGGATGTGTCTACTGAAAAACTGTGTAACTTTTTACACAAGTAACACTGTTATTACTGTCACTTCTTAGAGCAATGCTAATGAACCATTGCAGAAGAAAATGAAAATGTGAAGTCAAGTTGAAGTAATAAAGTGCTCTTGTTTTTTAAAGGGGTCAAAGTGGACACGGGTCTTAAGAGTAAGTGTCGATCTGTATCTTAAATCCCCAAGACGACATACAGTCAGCGTGCTCGTCTCACGCCTGTGGCCTCGTGGCCTGTGTTCCGGGGCACGCCTCCACCGGCCGGGGATCTCCAAGTCCTACCGCAATGCTCACTCTAGTGCACGCACGCACCAGAGGAAAACACTCTGCATGGCAACGAGCAGCAAGCTCAGCTCCTTGGAAAGGACAGCTCAGAGAAATCACGAGCCCTGTCCACGAGGAGGCAATCCCACGCTGGAACCGTCTCCGGCTCCATCGACGGGCGCAGCCATCCTGGGGAGCGGGTCACTTCTCGCCCATGGCGGCAGCCGAAGCAAGCATGCTTCTTACCAAGTGTAAGGTATCGAATTAAAAAAGAAGGCTGTGTGCATTATATTCATTTGAAACACATAATAAAAAATGCCAAGGTCTAAATTTAATTTATTTTTGTCATTTAGAATACAATGGATAGATAATCATCTCAACGTGATCAGCCAAACATCTTTACTTTGCTAAACTGTTAAAGATTTTAATTATGCCAGCATTGGAGAGCACTGGTCTAATGAGGCGATGGACTCCAGAGAATCTGAGTGGTTAAGAACTGTGAAATGAGTCTGATAGGATTTTTTTATATTCACCGTGGATCGTTTGCATATCAAAGAGGAGTAAATTATTGCACAGCAGACCAATAACCTTCTCCGCCTTTCTGAGAGGAGTGTTAACAAAAACAGTTGATCTCTCCTAACGCTTCTCCACAAAAATGTTCAAATACTTAAGGATTTGCAATTAATATATACTGTAATGGAGGGTTCAAATGATACATTAAGTGGTCAGATATTCTCAGAACGCATCCTCAGCAGCCAGGTCGGTTTTCTTCCTCCTTCATAAAAATCAAACGCCAATTATATTTTGATGGATTTTGTCCCAAATGAGCATTTAGTTATTAGGCATATTCAATTATTACTTGTCCCTTGAAATTAAACCTCGGAGGCAAATTAAACAAAGGGAAAGGTCACTACAGAATCCTGGGTCCGGCTTGGCTGCTTCTGGGCGAGGATTCTCCAACACCTTGGGAAGGGGCTCGTGGGAAGGGGCTCGTGGGACGTGTCCGCAGCTGACAGCCCACCTCACACCTGTGCACCCACGCCGACCCACGGCCGCGGCTCACGCAGCGGAAACAGCAGTGGACAGGCTCGTCTGTCGGAGGCGGCACACTGACAGAAAGCCACACAAGTCCACACCTATTTTTATTTTCCATGGAGTAAATATGCTTGCAAAGGAGAAGCCACCACTTTCCCCGACTAACTGATTTCTGGGTCGGCGGCAGGGCAGGTGGGAAGCCTGGAGGACTATGGGTCTAACAACTGCTCACATTTTCACTCTGAAAAAAAGAGAGCAGAACTTTGAAGCCATTTGAAAAATAAAGTGGCCCAGCCGGTGTGGCTCAGCGGCTGAACGTCGACCCATGCACCAAGAGGTCGCTGGTTCGATTCCCGGTCAGGGCACATGCCCAGGTTGTGGGCCCGATCCCTAGTGGGGGGCATGCAGGGGGCGGCCAATCGATGTTCTCTCTCATCGATGTTTCTCTCTCCCTCTCCCTTCCTCTCTCTCTAAAATTACTAAAGAAAAATTACTTAAAAAAAAAAAAATAATAAAATAAAATAAAGTGAATTAAGCCTGTTACAAACCTAAATGAAAACTAAAAGTGAGCTGTGAATACAGAAATACAGAGAGACAAACCTTGTCAGACTTGTCACACCTGCAAGGAACATGTCCATTACTCTCCTCTGATTCCAGTGGGGTACCCCATCAGTTTCATTGTCCACAGGGAGAAATGGTAAATAAAATAGCGACTCGTGGACTTCTGGGTCAACTTTCAACATGATAATTATGTTTAAGAATATTCTCATTAGATCTGGAAGGAAGCAGTCAGATCGATTTCCTCCATCAGTGCTACACCTGGTTAGTTAGTGTTGTTTAACTGTGAGTTCCACGAATTCTATCTACCAAAGGATGGGATGTGTTATTTGAATGCTGATCTCATGACAGACTTAAGACTGATAAAAGGTAGGCTAGTCACTCATCAGGCTGAATGGATATCAAATTTCTAGAAAGCAAGTATTCCTTCCAAAATGGTAGACAGGAGTAATTGTATTGAGTTAAACAAATCCATTAACAGGCACATAACTGAGCAATGAAGTTTATCTACAACTAACACTTACAAAGTGAAAGATCAGAATGATATTGGAAGTATATTTCTATATGGAGTTACTGGTGCTGGGAAGGACCCTACGATTAAGGAGATCAAGGAGAAAAGCAGATACACTAATTATGTAAAACAGAGAGAGGGCCCTACAGTAACTTCACAAACAACAAAACTATGTCCGCATTTCATCACCTTCAGGGGAAAAAGGCCTTCAAGATACTTCTCTGTCCCTCCACGCCCGCACTTGGATGTTTACAGACATATCTAGGTGACTTAGCCAAGGCCACGAGCAGGTGTGTGAAGGAATCTTCATGACTGCACCACAAAGTGGGCATCCCCAGCTACTTCAGCCACAACCCCTCTGCCCTGCTACCTTTCTTCTTCCCAGGGTAACTGGCCCCTTCATTATAAAAGAAAATGCAGACACAGGTTTAAAAAATGTATGCTGTGGGGGCAGTTGACAGATTACTGTTCGTGGAACTCGATTTTACAAGCCAGGTGTCACTGGCTCAAAGAGAAGCAGAGCTGATCACCTTCTCGTGCCCTTGCACACAGTGCCCAGGTGACCACCTTCAAGCAAGCAGAAAGTTGATTTAAACCTCATAATGACATCAGTTTTAAGCCATTATCTCTCTGATAAAGAAAAAATTGTGTTGTAGTCCAACATGACTGAATTCTCAAGCCCCTCTGGGCGAGGAGCAGGAAGGCCAAACCGGCCTCCGGAGTCCCCGAAAGGCGGCCATGACAGCGGTGGTTCACTGCACCGCGAGCACCCGACTCCAGAAGTATTTATGTTTATGTTTGTGCCTCTTGGGCACACATAAAGGCACCCTTTAGATTTCAAACATGCGTCTTTCCAATGCTGCAGGGACTAATAGTCATAGCACACTGCTAAGCATATCAATCAATGCCGTGACCAGAGAATTACCTACCAGTGTCTCTGATATGTTACTGCAGAGATTACACTTCATGCATCAGCACGTTCATTTCTCTCGCAGTACACGTGAGCTTGTCCTGTCACTGCCCATTGCCCCCTTCTGGAGAGCTTAACTGACGGCTGCAAGTGAGCCTGTGAGTAAACTTAGCAGTACAGGGCAGAGGGAACAGATGAGTGCTGGCACCTAAGTCCAGTGGGTGTGTCAGAACAGCCTGCAATGTTTCCAACAATAAACCCGAAGGCGTAATTAATGCTCGTTGTAACATTCTGCAAGTACAAAAATGCATTAGCCAATGTGCCCTTTGTCTCCCCTGGTGTCTCTCAGCTACCCAATCCCCTCCTCTGAGAGCCTTGGAGATGCTGATTACCCACCAGGCACTTGAGCAGTGATGGCAGAAAGGGGAGGGGCAAGGGGAGTCAGAGAAAGAAGCCCTGGTCTCAACAGAATAGACCTCCCAAAAAAACCCCGGATGGGACAGAAATCGGTTGTGTTTGACTCAGGAGAGGAGAATAAAATGCAGACATGCCTCACTGTTTCACCTGATACCAAAAGTCTCTGAGCAAAGGACCATGCCTTATGGGCCAGGAGGGTAAAGAAGGTTCCCCATTTTCAACCCTCTCCAGAAGGCAACTGAATCCAAGACACAGAAGGCTTCAGCTACCAGCCTTTAGGGCACACATCCATCCAGATGCGTTAGCACTGAAGGGCCCGGGCCTGCAGGAGATGAGACCTGCTGGAGCAAGGCTGGACTGGGAGCCTGTATTTCACAGCACGGCACGACCGTCCTCTTCCCCTCCTGGTTCCAAGGAGTCCGCTGCCTTCACACCACACAGTGAAGAGTTGCCGAAGCCAAGAGGACGTCCTAAAAACAGCTCGGCACCTGTCTGTCTCTGCGGCCAGCACCCCTTGGGACAGCCTGTCAGTGGCTTTTCTACAGAAAAATCCTAAATCTATGAAATCTTGTTATTTTTGAAAGAACCGTGATTTTGAAGAGTGAGAGACGTAAGTGGCCCCTGTCCGGATGAGTGCGGGTCTAACCTGCTCAAAAAGCGAGGGGCAGAGAAAGGGAAAAACGAAAGGGAAAAAAAGAGAAAAGCCCACAAAAACCTTTTGTTTTTATAACAGAAAGAGTTTAATCTTAACTATTTACACAAAAATAAACCTGAATCTATCCTTAGGTAGTAAAAAGTGGCATTTATAAAGCACTAGTGAGATTTAAAACAGAACAAGTTACATGTCATGAAATGTAGCTGAAAATGACTAAAAAAAACCTGCAAGAAAATTCATTTGTGATTGCAAACTGAAAACACTAGGTCTGGCGGACGCTGCACAGGTCAAAGTAGCCCTGCGTTCTCCCGCTGCCAGGGCGCCCGGGGGCAGGGCGCGGGCCTCGGGCACGGGCACCCACGCACGGGGACCCCCCGAAGCCTGTGCGCGCGCGGAAGGCCCGCCCCCCGGGGAGACCCGGCCGTGCGGCACGGCACCCACCTTGCGCGAGCGGCTGCAGCGGCAGCGCGGGCTGGCCCGGCTGCAGCGTGAGGAGGCCTTGGCGCTGCAGGGACAGGAGGTGCTGCTGCTGGAGCTGCTGCATCTGCAGGAGCTGCTGCTGGAAGGCCAGCTGCTGGGTGGACACCTGCTGCGGCTGCTGCTGGAAGACACGGGAGAAGAGCGTGAGCCGGCCGCGCGGGACAGGTCCACGCGGAGTCTGAGCGCGCGCGTCGTCCTCCAGCGTGAGCGGGGGCGCGGGCCGCGGGGGGTCCAGCACCCTCTGACGGCCGAGGGGGCAGCCTGCCCCCCAGCCGCGTGACACCCCGCACGGCCGCTCCCCCGCAGCCGGGAAGGCCTGGGCTCGTCAGCACGGAACCCTGGCCCGGGACCCTCGGATCACACACGGAAAGAACACCCCAACGCGCCGCGTGGAGGGACCCGAACTCGGGACCTCGAGGCGGGACGCGGCGAGCCGCCCTCCTCCCGCGCTCTGGGACAAGCTCTTAACTACTCTGTTTATCACTTCTGACATAAATAAATGAGAAAAAGTCAGACCTTTGAAGAAGAAAAACTTCATCTAATATTGTTAATTAGCCATGACAAACGATGAAATAACATTGTAAATCTTTCATAGAAACAGCCACTAGATTTTAATTACACACATTCATAATTTAGCAAACAACATCACCCTCAACTGTGCTTCCCCGGAGACACGGCTCAGGCCCCGCCTGGCTGGGCTTCCACCTCGCCCCTTCCCGGGCTGGGTCCTGCAAAGAGGGGCTTTACCTTTTGATAAATATCTTTTTGTTGATTGGACAATGACAGGAGGAAACTTTTGTTGTGTAAAACATCAATACATCATTCCTGTGTTTAGCAGGCCTTGCTGCAGCCAAAAAAATTAATGTAGATTTCCTCAGTAATTATCTGAGTGATAGAAAGATAATACAGTGCAGCAGAACAAAAATAGAGGGAAATTATCTCATATCCTTAATCTGCGAGGGATCAGAGGGAGGCTGAGGTCTCAGCCACCGCATGGCTAACAGTTCCCAAGGGAAGATTAACCCTTCCCAAACTGCAGCCCCCAAAAAGGACTCTTTAGGAAAAGAACAAGATCCGTTTCCCGAATTCTAAGTGTATTCAAAACATCAGGAAGACTCAGCCAACAGGCCTCCGCAACCCCGGCACCGCTGCTAACGACCACCCTTTACAAACCACTGCCTTCTGAAGCCAGGCCTGACCTGGCTCCAGGCGTCGGGAAGGTGTGCAGGCCGAGGCCTTCTGGGTGCAGAGTGCACAGGAGACAGAAACGGCGGCTTCCTTCAGTCTTCGTGCAGTTTATTTTACAGTAAAAAACCATCATTCTCCTATTAGCAACCAATTTCAGACTTACTACCATGCCACTGAGAAAGTTAATTGAGTTTCACTCCAAAAAACAAATTCTATACCACTAACAACAAAAATTTAAATAAATTTAAATGAAAAGCCAGTGTTTCCATTTTAAGAACAGCATGCTTAAAATGATCCAATTGTTTTCACCCCTTCCCAAGTTATCACATTAATGTAAAACCCAATGATAGTTATATTCATGTCAAAATGATTTTTCACTTCTTCAACAGATATTAATTCACGGCATTTAAAGGGGGGGGCCAACACTGATACAACAGAAGATCAGGGATCTAGCTCCTCTTGAAGGAGAAAATAACGGGGGAGGGGTGCTGGAGTTTAGGGAGGGTGCTTCCTGTCTTACTGTAAATGAAATGTTTAAAAATTTTGTATTTATATAAAATGACTGATGGCTTTTCTGTTGTCACTGTAGCCACCCCTAGGAAAGCTCATGAAAGCTGTCCGCGTTTGAAAAGCCAGGATATAAAAGTATACAAGGCCCATTGTCCAGAGAAAGAATTTAAAAGCAATACTGGTTGCCAAACGGCTCCCCACCCAGTTACCAAACACAGGATACGAGCCCATTTGTTTACTTCTCACAATTGAATGCACACAAAAAAGGTCCCCGTGCAGTCCCCTCGACAGGTCAGTAGTCAGTGCTAAAATGCTCAAATGCCCTGATAAACCTCGCGTTTCGGATCCCCTCCCTGGAGCTGCAGTCAAAGGTCTGTTTTCCTTTCTTCGGCTCCTCCCTACTGCCTAACATAAACTGTCATAACTGCCCGGACAAACGGCCCTTTACAACAATCCAGCGAGCCTCCCTCACCCACACAGGATGGGGACTTTGTCTGTGGCCTGACTTACTATGAATCCTGCCTCCTATTGTCCACACCCAGTCTCTGAGCAGTGGCTTCAACGGCCGCTGCATGGCCGCAGTCGCCATCCACCTCCTGAGGGCTTTGGTCTCACTCAGTGTGGAGCCTGGCTTTCTCAAGGAAACATCTTTGAGGCAACTTTAGGAAAAAGGCAAGTAAATAAAGCTTCCTTGTTCTGGCCCAAGATCAAGAGACTCACAGCAAAGGTAATCAAGAAAAAGGAAAGGGGGGAGGAGAGGAGGAGACCTGACAATTCAAAATTATGAGCCACTAATGACTGGGGATTCAGTAAATTAATACACTTGTTCCATCTGTCAACATCCGAGTTCAAGCCTTGTTCAAGTCATAACCACCAGTCCACATCACGAAATTGATACCATGTGACTCCATCTCACTGTGGCACAAGAGGACCACACCTGCATGCTGATGGCAGGAGACCACCTCAGGAGAACAAGGTCTCCTTATCACGGGTACAACAGTCTGGCCAAGTCCCCTGGACCCGTGACCATACCTGGACTCCAAGAAGACCTGCCGTGGGTCTGCCCACCCTCAGGATGTTAAGCAACCTATCTTGTGTGTCACCCTTGCCTTCGAAATGGATGACGAAGTGTGAGCCCAGCAAAGGTAATGCCCTGGAGAGACTGAAATGCTCCTGTGGTGTCTCACCTGCTTGCTCAGAAACCCCTTTCCTCCCCGACTCCTTCCCACACTGGGCACCACAGCCTTTCTGCAGGCAGAGTGCCCCCTGACAGCAGCAGTTTGGGAGAGTTAACTTTTATCCTTCCTTCTGCTGCATAACTTCCCCCTCGCGTTTCTTTATCTGCCCTGAGCGCATCTGGACTTTCAAGTTCTCCCAGCACGCAGACGTGCCCCAACTCCGGCTCACAGACCAAGTAAGAGGTTAATAAGAAGTGGCAACAGAAAGGGAAACTACAATCCCTGGTAACTGATAAGAATGACAGTGGCAGCCCTTTTTTGTTTGTCTTCAAATATAGAGTTAAAGATCTTTAAAAAACTAAATTTTGATGCCTTTGAAAAGAAAGAAGCACAAAATAACAACAGGGGGTTATTGCCTGCGAGCCACGGGGGAGAAACTCCATAATTCTTATTCTCCCTTTTGAAGGCTGTTAGAAATCTGATTCAAAAAAGCAACAGCAGAAGGGGAAACCTCTTGAGGCTGTAACCATTTCCTGTGATCATGCATAATGTGCTTCAAAAGTGGGTTTTTACCAATTCTGTTGATCAATTGCACCTCCTTCATATCCCTTCTTTTTTCTGCTGTGTTTACATCTGCTGTGACTCAGTGACAAGCACTGTCTGAGCCTGGGACACGGGCCTGTCATGTTGATTTATGGGCGCACCAAACCACAACTTGTCCAAACTGAAGCTCGCAGTTCATTAATTAGAGAGCTGTGACTTTGAAGTCAGCTTTCAGACTGTGGTTTTTAACATTTGGCTTAATTTATATGCTCTTGAATGTGGATCTCTAAGGAAAAAACTGAAATTCCCTTCTTGTCTTTGAACTTCTTTTGACCGCACAATAATCATTTCTTTGTCCAGAGTGATGCCTGCAATCCCGGAGTCATTAACGCGCATTGAACTGCCACTGATGAGTAAGCCCCACTGAATTAGAAAAACAGCCAGCAAAACAAAGCTGAGAGCCTTCCGCACAGTGATATCTCACAATTACATGCCTTCCCTCCCTCTGCCATTTCCATTTTAATTACTGTTAGTCCTTTAGATTTACATTTTAGACACTTTTTAATCTGTTCCCTTTTCTATTATAGCGGCACCCGGTAGCACGCCACTGTACACAGATGTGTCAGCATTTTCATTAAAGCACCTCCTCCCCTGCACCCCGAAACTGCCCCTGCTCTGCAGGGGTTTATACCCAGGCTGCTAAAGAGGCTCCGGGGTGAAAAGCTGCCAGGGCTCCGGAAATGCACCAACTGCGTTGAGGGAGGGATCCACAAAGGGAGAGGGGCTGGGGCCTTCCCACTGTGTGGGGTGAGTGCTTCCTGGCCTCCACACTCAGGTGAGGGACAGGGGTGTGGAGTCACCTGGAAAGACTCCTTCCCAACCAAGGAAAGTGGCCACCTGCCTAGGGCCAGTGAAGAAGCCATTACATTGGACTGCAAGCTGTTTATCAAACTATAGATTCTGTCATTCCAAGGAGAAGACGCTTCAATGAAAAGAATTCCAGTCACTGTAAAGATATGAGGAAGTGAGTTACCATGGATAGCTTTGGAACGGGTAGAAAGATGTCATGATAACGCACAAAGAGACTCCCCCCAGTGACTGAGCCTCGGCACACGGGACCTTACAGAAGGAGGACGAATCCCCCACACCCCTGAAGCTTTACCTTCATGGAGCTAATACTGTCCCCTAACTGGATGGGGTGCCACATGCGATCACCATGTGAACTTCCAAAGGCTGTGTCCATGCAGCGGCTGTAATACCCGTTTTTGCTCGGGAAACAGCCTCCAAGCTGAGACTTCTCTGATCTCCACTAGGCCATCGCGGACTTGCCTGGAGCACTTCCAATGCATACAATTTGCATGAAGAAGTTAAACGGAGATTGTGGGTGTTTAATCTTGCTCCCACTTTCTGTCTGTCCAACCTCACTATACACCCAAGCTCTCCCAGCCGGAAAAAATAATCAAGTGTGTGTGTCCAAATGCAATTTCACTGAAAGCACTTCACCTCCCCCAGGTACATCTGCAGAAGGAACCCTGAGGTTCTGCCACGATCCCCCTTCCCCGTGCGCACGCAAGGTACACCTGCAGTGGTGTCACAAAACACGTGTCAGCAAACAAATGGAACCCAGAAAAACCCGAGCGAAAACAGGACAATAACTCTCGGTCTGAAAGCTGAGAAGCGATCGAGTCAGCTCGGTTGTGCAATCATTTGAAAGATGAATGACAGCTTAATAGCCACTAGATAGTCCTCTGGGATCTGTGGTTTGAAAGTAAAATATGTATTGTCGGTACCTCTTTGGGCTGTTTTCCAGCATGTTGTTGTTGTAAAAGTTGAAGCTGCAACTGCTCCTGTTGTTTTTTATAAAACTCTTGAAGCTGCTGCTACAAAGAAAAGAGAGGGCGGTCAGTCAGAGGCAGTGCCAGTCCACGGCCCCTCCCGGTGCCACACAAACGAGATCTGAAAAATAGCATCCTTTTATCTGTAACGGCTTGACCTTTAGTTTGAGACTCAACAATAAATTTCAGCGCACACTGACTATTCTTGGCGTTATTGTTTGAAAAGTAATCCCCCAAATGAACTGATGAAAAACATACCATTTTCTACACAAACTAATTAAAATAAGGCAAGGGATGACCTCTGATTGTACAACAAAGGCAAAACGCCCTTGCGGGAGTCTGGTGACTCTCTCCTGCGACACAGGCGCACGCTTTCTAAATGACAGGGTTGGCAGCGCTGGGTTGTTTAGCGAGCGCGTCAACAGCGTGGGTGCCCGCCGCCTCCGCACCGTCCCACACCTCGGCCCCCCGCACTGGGCCCTCCGCGCTGAGCCTGGTCTTTTGCCTGCAGGTGTCCATGAAGTGTGAAGATCGGGTCTCCAGGCACAATGGCAGCCAGAGTGCCTTTGAGCATCAGCACAGGAAAGGAAGAAAAATCGACCATGTACCTTACAATTAGTCAACCCCAAAATGGTTCTCTCTACGTAAAAGGACGAACCGTAAGCGTCCGAGCTGAAGTGGGGACAGCGGGGCTGTCCCATTAAACCCACTGCCGATGCGCTCACTGCTCCGCTTTGATTCACACTTAGAAGCCTCTGGGCTTACCAAATAAAAGAATGTAAAGCCACATAAGCCTGAAAGATCTTATTTCTACCAAGTCCAATTACAGCCCTAATCTCAGTCCATCGGGTGCTCTCCAGGCCCAAACCCTAGTGGCCCTAGGGCGTCTGTCTTTCAGGGATGCAGACGCAGTTGACTCTAGGGGCGCAGGGCCTGGTCCCACCCTCCTGCTCCCCTCTTCCAGGATCGCTGCTCAGGAGAGGCGGCCTGGTGGAGGGGCGGTGTGCGGGTTGTAGTGGAGGAGGGCGTGGTGGAGGGGGCGTGGTGGAGGAGGGGCGTTACCTGCTGGAGCATGAGGGCCTGCTGCTGCTGCAGGAGGACCTGGAGCTGCTGGGGGCTCAGGACTTGCTGCTGGAGGATCTGCTGCATCTGCTGGGGAGTGATAACTTGAGGTGTCATCATAGCCACTGACACGGGCACCTGGAATGTTAACACAGGGTGAGCAGGGAGCCGGAACCGAGCACACAGCACTCAGCCTTTCCAGGGTCAGCGGCTGCCTGTCACCAGCCTGCTTCCAGAACTGACCCATTTCCCACATACAACGTACTTATCCAGAGGGGATCAGCAACAGATCCTACTGAATCTATGATGAAGTGTAAGTGTGAACACACACACACACACACACACACACACACACACAACCCTGCAGCACGACAGGTGTCCCAGGCAGCCTTGCAAGCAGACAAGGACTCCAGGCTTAGTTAATGCGTCTGGAGTTAGGTCACAACCATCTCAACTGCTTACTAAGAGTGAGTTTTCTGTCACAGTGAAGTTAACACAAACAAGTTTTGTTTTAGAGAAGGCAAATGGCAACCAGTACGCCCACAGCTGGAGCCCACATGATCCACACTTCCTCTGTGGACGGTGATTCTAAGGACAACCGAGGAATGCTGTGTCTTGTGGATAACTGAACCTTAGACGCACCTCCTGAACTTCAACACAGACCCTTCCTCTGATGCCTTTTACCCTTCCTTATTCACCCAGCACACAGATGTCTCAATTCTTTCGTATTATGTGTGACACCATTAAAGCTGCTTTCCATGACATTTCAGTGACAAACAGCTCCAGTGATGAACTTGATAGCATTTCATATTTGCAACTGTTAACACGCTCTGCACGGGCATCTCTGCAAGGCACCTGCATACAGTATCTGAAAGGATGATGTCTTGTTCAGATAAAACACTGACATTAAAATGACAGGCTGTCTTGGCCAAGGTTACACAAATTGTATTCAAGCGGATACCTAATGACAATGCTATGAATTCTGCAAGCTTTCTAGAATGTAATTTAGCTATTCAAAATAATCACTGCACTTGTGTCTAATTTGCAGACTACATGAGAACCATTTTGTCAGTCCCCGTAATACAAGAAGACTATTTCATGAAAAATCACCCCCCCAAATAAAAAAGATAAGGAAAGGAAAAAAACAATGAAAGAAAAGACAAAACCTGTATGTCTTTTAACAGTAATATTTAAGCATCTTACTTTTCTTTGGTTTCTAACCAAACCTGTGACAGCGAGAAGCAGTACAGGATACACTTTGTTAAGAAGGTCTGCTGTCATCTCATGTATTACAATAAAAGGTAATAACATGTTTTGCACTTTGCCTGTGTGCCACTTTGAAAAAGAAATCCGGCAGACAATAGCTGATCAGAAGATAAAAGAATTTAAAAATCTTTCAGGGGAGCAGCAAGCGAAAGTGAGAAATGCAGTATTAATTTTACGTAACATAATGTCTTAATATGCAGTTTATCTTGACTTTTTCACATGATTTGTCCTGTCATTTGCATAGCAAGCTCTCATTCCTAATTTCACAGTCATTATGCACTGATGTCCCGATTTCTCAGCATCACTAATTTTGATGAACTAAAAATGGTTCCTGAAGGTCAGATCCCTGTACAGGAACACTCGTCCCTGTTGTCGAGGGCATGTTTGTGTGTGAGGATGTTCCTGTGTATGGTTCGCATTGTTTGGAAACAGGACCCAGAACACTAAAAAATTTCATTAACCCAACTCTAGGTCATCAGTGAATTCTTCCTATTGCAGTGGCTTTCAAGTGGAGATGTAGATACATTGTAATTTAAAACAGATGGGAACATCTGAATATTTTTACATGCAAAAAGGGACAGATGTATATGAATGGGTAAATGACCCTTTTAAAAAAGACACTTCGAAGCACCAAGTATCACAGTGGTTTCCAGTGGACTCCACTCAATCTAGGGCAAACACCAGACACTGTCCAAACACCTACCATCTAGAATTAACTCCAGCACCTCTACTGGAAAACATTTTGAATTTTTCAATATGCATTTGGGTGCCAATCACTATCCTGAGCTGCTAAGCTAACATATCACAATAGAAGTTTACTTTTCCTTGAGAGTTGCATCATCATACAGGGAGACTTGATCAAGCAAACAAAGAACCATGTTTAAGGTTTCTTTTTTCCTCTGCGTTTCTTGGATGATGTACAATATAAATATTCTTGAGCCAAATTTCTGATGGTGATGAACAGGAAAATGGACAGGAATAGGGTGGTGTAAGATCTAAACAGGCGATGAACACAAAATTACCAGTGTTAGAACAGAAATCATCATAGAAACAACATCTTGGTTGTAATTTTTAAAAGAACTATGGAAGCCTATGCAGAAAGGGGTACAAGAAAACTTTGGGGGGTTAATAGAAATGCCCTCTATCTTCATTGAAATGGTACTCAAAAGGATGTATAAAATTATCAAGAATTTTTCCAACTGTGCAGGTAAAAGGAGTGCATTTTATAGTATGTAAATGACACTTCAATAAAATCAATTTAAACAGTTAAAAGAGGGCTGACATATATAGACAATGTTCAAACCCTTACACGCAGCCAAGAGTTTAAAGCTCCCTTTCCCATAGTTATTTATTCAATTTCTGTAGTCCTGTTAGGAAAAGGAAAGTGAGCTTGGGTCTCTCCTTTGTCCCTGGGGCACTCTGAGGGAGGTGCTGATGAGTTTTAAACCCTGAAGCAGTGCGAGCCAATGGGGGGGGGGGGCGAGAAGCCGAGAGAGCTGCCCCTCCACCTGGGGGTCGTCCCCGAATAATCAGAAGTGGGCTACTACATCCCGCCAGCCTCAACTTTGCGTTTACTATCTGAAACCACATTTTCACACCAGTTAGCTCTGAGCCTCCAAAGTGGACTTGAGCTTAATTTATAAATGTGATAAAACTGAGATTTCCTTCCCCAAAGCTTCTGCTCCAACATGTCATGAAAATAGGCTATGGAAGGCTTTAGCAAACATACCCTAATGGACAGAAAGCATTATGGGGTAGGAAGAGGGGGGAAGCACAGGATACGGCTCTAAATAGTTAAAAAATTATAGCCTTCGTATCCACTCCCTTAACTCCCAATGTCCAAGTTTTTCATGTGGCCAGTCCCTACTAACACCAGGAATCAAAGGGCAGCAGTGCCAGCGAGAGGCTCTTACAGCCCACACTTTATTGCCCATTACGACTGAGGTCATTAGCAGCAAGAGTGATGGAGCCGGTCTTAACCTATTGATCACTGTAACTACTATCATTTAATCCTGTGTTGAACGTCTGGAAAGCGGCTAAAGGCACACAAGAGAGAGTGCTCTAGTCTGAGAAATATGGCCAAAGCTCAGAAATTACACTTTGATTCATAAAATCTAGCCAGTGGTTTAAATCAATAGTATTTAAAACAGTCATGTGAGTTTTTAACTACAGTGCTCTAATATTTATGGGCCCCTCTTGGAGATATTCAGTCAAAACTAAAAGTTTCTGCCCCCAATTCTAGGCCATCTCCCTGACCCTCCTTGAGAAAAAAACACACATTAATTTCTGATGTTTTTGTGCTACAAGGCTCGTGCCTTAACTGGGAGTTCAACCTAGTTCTAGATTTCTTTCTCAAATGACAGTTTAAATATAATGAAAAAAGACTGTATCCACAATACTGTAACTACCTTAACTGTTTGAATATCTAGAAATGAGTATGTTTTCTGAGTTAACAACGAATCCTAGAAGGCAATTTATGAAGAACTAGCATGATTCTGTCTCGCTGCCTTCAGGGATCAGAAATGCAAATTAAACGCGTGGCAGACATTTAAAGAACGCACGCGCGCGCGCGCACACACACACACACACACACACACACTCTCCCTCTCTCTGCGTGACACACCACTGACTGACACCAGCTGGGTGTGGCTGACCCCAGGTGTGCATCAATCTGCCCAGTGGCAGAAACACAGCTGAGCTTGGGCCATCAGAGCGGCTAGCGCGGGCCTGCTGCCACCTTACTCCCAGCCACTGCTGTGCCACCAGCACCGACAGCACCCGAGAAGCCCTACACTGCTGAGCACATTCTGCCGGTGCGGTCCTTTCACTTCGAGGTGACTTCGTATCATCCAAATGCTAGGAGACTATTAAAATGACATGAATTATTATTTTCTTTTACTCCTAAGGGGCATGGTAGGTGATGGGAAGGGGGAAAAATCAAAAAAGCTAACAAATAAAAACACCCATAGAAACAATACTTATTTTTAATCTAGGAGACAATTGGAGGAATTGGGTGGGAGGGGAGAAGACACAATATGAATACTGAAAATAACACGTTGTCATTTCTTTGCTTTCTCTTTAGTTTATACTTATTTATCTACAAGGAAATACTGCCCAGTACATACACACAAATTCGTACATCAGCTTCTTCTCATAATTGCTATGTGTACAAATAAAAATGAGAAAACATTTTAAATACAGTTCTATTTCGAGTAGTCTGGATTAATAATTTAGAAACTATTTTTAATCTCTGGTTTTTCATCACACATATGTCCCTGGAAACTGAGCCCATACAGACCTCAGGCTGCATCTGGGTAAGTGACCGGGTTAGGAAGTGTTACCTGATTCATCAAATAAGAGCAAAACAGATTAAATTAGAAGGCTCCAGAACATCAAAGCAAAACCAAAGAAAATGGCTCCACTAAAAAAAAAGAAAAAAGAAAAAAAAAAGATGCCAAATTTTACGAAACCATACAGAATAGAGCCAGTGTAGAAGGCACACCACTGCTGTCCTGAGGAAGACAACCGTTTTCCTAACGAAGAAGCCAATGGATACAACTGAAACTTGGGAAGCTTCTCTCCATTCCTCGTGGTCTGTAAAAAGAACACACACTGACACACACACACACACACACACGCACGCACGCACATGTACACAGATACCATGCTAGGTAGCTGTATCATAGAGGAAAGAAAATACATTTCTGACATAATATTTCAGTCTTCAAAAAATAAAAAAGCCCACTATTCATGTGGGAAGTATAATTCTGTTTCATTATAGAATTCTGCTTTTTGTGTAACTCTTTTAGACTTTGCTATTTTGCCACAATACTGTACAAAGCATTAAGGCAGGTAATGGTTATTATATTAATGCAAAATCATCTAAGTAGTGAGTCATTAGCATAACTGTTCTCTCAGTAACAATACAACCACCTATTAAAATTTTAGGAAAGAAAGGCCTCTTTAAAATGCAATTAGCATTTCATTTTTTTTTTTTTTTACCATGTTGTTTATTACATTCTATCAAGAAAGGCTATCTTTCTTTCAGGAAGGATTGCATGGCCGAGCCGTGCCTGCCAATCGGGAGTTATTTCAGGTTATCAACCCGAATAAGCAATCTCCAGCTAAGCTCTTCCAGCTCTTATTTTTTATCTTTAAATTTTAAAGAGGAGCAGAAATCCCTGTTTGTTCACAGCAGATCAGTGGAACCTGGACTGCTGTCCTCGAACAGCCGAGTAGACAAGGTTCCTCACTGCGTGCCAGCAGAATCCTTCAGCTCCAATAAATACCAGCTTCATTTGCATAAAAATGTAAAGTTTACATAAATTACATCGCTTCTTCCATTAGCAATTGTTAAATACAGAAAACAATGGAAGCTGAACATGAAAATAATCATTCACTAAGCACTGATGTTTTCAACCTAGCAACTATTATTATTATTATTATTATTATTATTTTTATTTTTATTTAAATCTAGAAAAATGCAGACTTTTCCTCCCTCAGTCTCTTCCTCCTGCAGGAGGGATGGAAAACAATTTAGTGCATGTGAATCAAAGCTGCTATGACATTTTATATTAATAACAAAAATCACTTTTTAAGTGCTGCAAATCAGAGGGGAGAACTATTCCAAGCAAGTACCTCTGAGAAGCACAGAAAAGATTCTATCCACAGATTCTGAGCTCCTGAAGAGAAAGGAACAAGGCCCTGGCTCAAGAAGCCTCAATCCTACTTGAGACACACACACAATCAGAATAAAGGATAACTTGTAGATACAGTTGTCGATCAAAGGATAATATCAAAGGCAGAAAAACAAAATGTTTGTTTTTGTCAATAAAACATTTCTCTAAAACTAAGAATACAATGTATAGCTCTGCTTTCTTCATGCTTTAACCAGCATATAAAATATCATAGGGAGCTTAACTGCAAATACGTATTTTCCCCCCTCATTGAGGTGGAAACAGTACTATAATTGGGCTGAAACAAGCAGGTAGGCCAAAATTAGATAATTCCAAAGTTGGATAAGGTCTTACTCGGAGTGTCATCTCTCTCTCTTTTTTAGAATTACAACTTGTTTCTCAAACTGTGCAGTTTCTCACGCCCACTTCCAGCACCTCTCTCTACCTTATACATCACAGTCAAGCCAAGGGTGCAAATTAGACCCTAATGAGAAAACATCAGTTGCCTCTTTGACAATCTCACCATTCACTGATTTATTTCTAATGAAGACAAAGCCCAACCAAAAGCTCCCTGTGTGTTAAAGGTCAAAATATGTTCAAAAATACTTAGTAAAACCCAGGCAAATGGGAAAGCTGTGAGGAACCTCTTATGAAGCGGTGTGACAATTAAGAATAATTGTACAAAAAGCCATCTTCAGGAGAAAGTATGAGAAATTAAGCTGCCACAACTGTAACAGGTTAGATGAAAAAAAAAATCAAAATTTAATGTATTCTCTCCTGTGTCATCTTGTTTTGTCAAGACATCAAATAGAATTGGGAAGTACAAAATAACAAGCCCTTGAGAAATCAGAGAAGCCGACCTTTTTGATGTTGTTGATTTACCTTGTTCTCAGTTATTTGAACAATGATGTTTCAGATTTGAGGGCAAGATAAAACTTAAAAATTAAAACACGATACCAAGGTATTCTAAGAAAAGTGCACCATAACATTTAGCATCTCCGTGCTCTTAACCGATTGGAAAACGAGGACTGTGCATGTGCTGCTATCCATTTTTCTCATTCTAAATTAATTTCTCTTCAAACAACTGCCAGTGTGGAAGGGGACTCGGAGAAGGTTATTCCTACAATCCCACAGTAGAGGCCCAGCTCAGCTCTTTCCAGATAAGTCTGCAGGACTGTTTAGCAAAGAGGTACCTGAGCTTTCTTTTTTCTTAAATAAAAGAAAATAAAGCTGAATTTTATGAGGGGAAAAAGTACTGCACACTCTGAAATGGCTAAAACAAATGTCCAGAAATATCATGCTGCTTCCAAGAAAAGAAACCTTTCACACTAAACAAAAACAAATTTAGCTTAGGGAGTTAAGACTATCCCCAAAGCTAGCCAGGCAGGGATACATAAAGCAACACTCCTGTGCACTGAGAGATCTACAGCTCATCAGAACGTAACTCCTAGACTTAGATGAAATAATGTGTCCAGAGACATGTAAAATCAATGTATCGCAGAACAGCTTTCTCAATTTTCACATAGCTTCTTCTACTAGGGAATGCACACGTACCAGAAAATGCAGCAGTTAAAAACATGTGTAAAAGGTATTAAAAGTAAATAACCCAGTATTTACAAGCACTAGAATTTGTAAAACTTGGACTGGTTAACAGCTATTTGATGATTATAACCCTTGTCGTGGAATTCATATTTTAACACGTAACACACTGAGGCACTGTTTACATCTTTACTGACCTGACCATCTCTCGTCATCTGTTGCTGCATTATCCCTTGCTTAACCCACACAGAACTGCCCGAGTGGATCCCACTTGGCTATTGTATTTGCCCCCTACCGAAGAACACAGTTTTAAGTTTCTCTTTAGTGACGTTCATCTACAACTAAACCACATAATAAAATGAATTTCTCCAACCTTCCTTTACACCAATTGAAATTTTACTCAAATTTTATATCAAGTTGAGAAGCTGGTTACAATATTCTCTCCCAACTGATTCAGAAACAGTTAACTGGAACACACTTCTGCCACATTAGCCCAGATAAATCTGAAATCTCACTGCTTTTCATTAATCTGCATTTTAATTTTCCTGTATCTTGCAAATGTGAGTAGACTGGCTGGAAAGTTGCAGAACTGGTCAGTGTCTTGAAAGAGTTTATCTTTCAAGTGACAGCTCCTGACAATGTGCAAATACAAAGCAGCGATGGTGAGGTTTTGTTTTTGAGGTACACTTAACTGCAAACAAAAAAAATTCAAGCCAACCATTCCTATCACAAGCTTTCTGATGATTTATGGTTTACCAACTGAGCAAGGTTACGCAACACTGCATGCCTTCAGATGCATTATTTCAGCTAGTTGAGATTTAATTAAGATCATAGCCTCTAAAATCCCTGTCAAATGAAAATTCTGAGAAGACAATACACTATATATCCTCATGCAGAATGTTTCCATTCCAGCCTCTGGAAAAATATGAGTTAATCTGCGTTTCTATGGCTGCAGACAAAAGTTCACTAATTTTGTTTTCTTTTGACACTTCAGTTGTTTTCTATTACATGTCATGAGATCATTCCCTTCCACGGAGGGAAGAAAAACCGAGAGTGAAACACGCTGCACTTGACATTATTATCCAACATTATCATAGCTCAGCTATGATGTCATCACATTTTCATATAATCAGCCTATGCTTAAAGTTTCATTTAATGAAATATGTTTATTTTAAAACAACACAAACAGGAAGCCTACCTTCCTTGGATTACTCAGGGTAAATAACTGACACTCTCTGCTTCTCATTTTCTTAACTAACCAACTTTTTGTCAATTGAGCAGCACATATGGACAGAAAAGAAAGTTCTTAGGGCCAATAGGAGAATATAAAGCCCACTGCTTTCACGCTATAAGCAGCCCTTTTGTGTAAAAAAAAAATCTTTAATAGCTTTCTCCTTATAGATTGGTAAAGAAACAAATTATAATCATGTGGCCCTTCACGCAGACCAGTGTATTTTCATTTGCATCATGTTAATATTTGTTGCTTATCTCATGCCTTAGAAATGACAGGTGCTTGCAGTCTGGCTCTTGACAGGCCACTACACAAATAAGTGTGTTGCCTGAAAGGGCTAATGCAGTACTAATGAACAATAAATCAACTTTGATTATCAAGTGTCAGCCGGGCCCAGTCGTTCTCAGTTCAGCTCTCTCACATCCCAGTCAGTCAGGTCTCTGGGTAGGCAGTCTGTATTTTGGTTTCATTTTTACACCCTTTTCGCTGAGATGCGTCAGGCAGCAACAAAGAATCACATAAAATAGAAGCAGACTCTTTCTCAAGGTATGCAAAGGGTTCCAGTTTGGAGAATGTGCTTCTTCTGTCTTCATTTGGTTTACTGAGTGAGGCGTCAACATTCAAGAAACATTCTTTTAAACAGCAGCAGCAGCACATCAGATCCAAAACCAAAATCTGAATGTGATCCTGTCTGAAGGCTCCGACAATGACACCCCAGTTTGAACACTTGACCACATACACCACCTGATTGCAAACACACATTCCTCTTGAAAAATCGACTACCAGAAAAAAGAAAAAAGAAAAAAAACCAAGAACAAAAAAAAAGGCAATACAGGGCTGCTTCTAAAATAAAAACTTCACTTGATTTTTTTAAAATTGGCTTCTTTAACACTGACTTCCTAGTGATAAAATAAACGTAATTTATTTTTTCCTTAAGCAGATTAGTCATTGATAGTATGATTCACATTTTCTGTTATCAGGCTTAATTTCCCCCCAAAATGTGTCACTTTCAGAATGTTGGAATCTATGGAAATGAGATGATTTGCATTTTTAAATTGGCTTGATTAGACTATTTGGCCTGTGTGGACAGGAACAGAGAATTATTAGATATTGTACTTATAACTGGCAGGCCTCGAAGGAGTTAAATCCAAAGAGGAAGAGTCTATATGTACTTTGCTCTGAAACTTTACCACCCACTTCCTAAAGATCCCCTCCTTTCCATCACAACACTGGAGGGGGGGTGCTTTCCACCGGCCATCTCTGGGGCGGTTTTGACAGTAGAGTTTGCCACGCTCGATGGGAAAGGCCATTCCTCACTGAGCAGCTCGTCCTCACCCAGAGCCGCACACTCCTGAATTAACCAGCCAAGTAACCGACAGCGGCCGAGACTCCCCAACCTGCTGGAGTGTCCCTTCCCCGCCTGCTTCGCCACAGGGCTGTGTTCCTCCCCCCTCCCCCCCACTGAACGTGAACTCCTTCAATCTGAACAGCCACGCTGAAAATAGCCTGTGCAGATATAGAAACAAACCATCAGAAGCAAAGAAACAGCTCCACGGGTTACACTCAAATGGAAGGCGCCTTGTATATTTCGCACGCTCTAAAAGTGATAGAGATCACACCCCGAATCCGTCCCCGAAAGGAGGGACGGGAGGGCTTTACCCAAGTGGCTACGTGAAGGCTAGACCCGCAGAGAACGAATCGTGAACGAAAAGGAGAGCGGAGAGCCGCACAGGCAGGACTTCCTCCAACTCTCAATTACACTCCACCCAACAACATTTAAAAAAAGAGCGAGTGAGAGGGGGTGTCTCTGCAGGACGCACAGGCCTGCGGCTCCTTCCCACCCTCCACCCGTTCCCGCCTCCGCGGCCACGGCGCAACTCCCACCAAGTTGGTCAACAGCGATGGTGACCATTATCTGTTTTAAAGGCTCAACTTCGAAACGCTCGGGCGCTCCCGCCTTCCGCAGCGAGGCGCCGGGAAGCCGCCCGCGGAGCCCGGGGAGGAGCGCGGACCGCGGCGAAGCACGGGGACCCACCTGACACTGTCCATGTAGCCGCCGGGCGCGCGGAGCCGGCGCGGGGCTGGGGCGCGGGGCCCGGCGCGGGCGGCGGCGAGGGTCCTGCGGCCTCGGTGCGGCGCACTGCACGCGCGGGCGCTCGGCTCGCGGGCTGACACACGCGCCGCGCCGCGCCCCCCGCCCCGCCCGCTCCGCCAATCACAGCCCGCCTGCGAGCGCCGCGCCGCGCCCTCCGCCTCCCACACAATGGGCCCCGCGCCGCCCCGCGCCCGCTCCGCGGCAGGTGAGCCTCGCCCCGCGGCCCGCTCCCGGCGCCCAGCCCGCCGCCGCCTCTGCCCGCGTCCGGCCGCACGCGCATCCCCGCAGCCGCGGCGGCCTGCGGGGCTTTCGGCAGGGCTGCGTGCCGGCGGCGTCTTGGAAACCGACAAAGAGTTGTCCCCCACCTTCCAGAGACACCCGAGGGGCACCGGAGGGGACCGCGCGCCGGGTGCACGCCGTACGCCCAGAGAAACTGCTTAGACCCAGGACGGTGCGGGCTCAAAGGGGCGCTTTCCTCGAAAACAAGAGAACTTTCGCTTCACGTGGACGGTTCCACCAAGCCTGGGCCTCTTCCCCCCCTTCCTTCCCGGAGTCGGCTCGGCTCTCCAAAGTGTGCGGGTGCCGGCACAGGGCTCCCGAGCGGGGCAGTGCAGGACCACCAGCTCGCCTCGTCCCTAAACCCAGTGACTTCCCTTCCGCAACGACAGCTGCTAAAGAAAGCAACTGACACACGTTCCCTGAGAAATAATTCTTTAAATTCCTTTCTTATTTATACAACAACAGCAACAACAAAAGCTACTCTGTGTAAGCACTTTAACACGACCTCCATCAGAAACAGTCACTGGTCTTTAATGCTATTTAAAGCTGAGTCCCTTGTTTTTTAAAAAGTCACAGATTATGCTCAACTCTGTTGGCTCAGCTGGCAGGACTTGGGTGCCAGGCCAATTTGGTCCATTCCGGCTGCTCCAGAAATCACCTCTCTACTTACCATCTTTAACTTCAGAGAAAAACTTCTTGGCCTATGCTTAAAACACAAACAAATCATTTTTATTATTTTTCTCAAAATATTCGAGGAAAAAGAGTAGCAACATAATTACTTATTTTCCTTCGATTAAGAAAGAAAGCCACAAACCCTAAACCAGTAATTCCAGGTTTACTTGAAAGAATTTTTCCATTTTAAGTGTTAAAATTCAGGTTACTACAAACCAGAAAGCATATTGATAAAATTTCCAATCAAGCCCAGCCTGAATTTCAATAAGGTCAGCAGGGGAGCAGACAATCCCCCCACTAATCTGACTGCAAAAGAGACAAAAGCGCCCATTTACTATCAGCTCATGTTAAATGGGTCCAGCACAGCGACCTTCCACCCTAAAGTGTTTCTGTGTCAGATAACAAATTTATTAATGGAATTTTTCAGGTTAGGAAAATATGACCCCACCCTCTCATGAATATTCAATAGAGAATCAAGGGCGGTCTTTTGAGGGGGAGAGGGACCTTAGATCTGCCCAAATTTACCAGAATCTTAAGAGTTCTGACTCTTAAAGAGACAAGGCACTCCTCTGGGAGGGGCTGCAGGACCCCAAAGACAGAAAATAAAAATATAGGAAGTTCTCTTCAACCAATGCACAGTGAGTGGAAATGGTCATTTCAAAATACAGTACACATGTAATTTTTTTCAAAGGTATTGTAATTATTTTGAGATTTAATGTCTGTGAACAAAATCAGGGTACACTTTGAATAAGCACTTCATTTTTTTTTAAACACGGTTTTCATGAGGCATCCATAAAACTCATGCTCATTTTCAGGTCAGTGTTTATCAGCTCATAGTGTCCAGGAGCATCAAAACCAACAACAAACAAACAAACAAGCAAACAACAGACACGAGAGACGCCTGTGACCCAGCGTGGAGTCGAGGCTCACACGGCGTCATTAGAGTGATGCAATGGGGCAGTTACACAAGTACTAAGTGGCACGATGTTGGCTTTGAGCTCGCGGGGCACAGACAGTGGGAGGTCAGTGGGAGCAGGAGAGGTCTGGGAAGGCTGCTTGGGTTGGTGGTGTTTAAAGGACAGATGGCTGGGTAAGGGGAGGTGACAGCATGGAGAGGGGTGTGTAAGCTTCGTTAACTCAGAGGACACCTGGAGCCCTCCCTGCCCTCTCTCCAACATGACACAGTGACTCAGAGACTACTTCTGGGCAAGAAAGTGCACCATCAGTGACAATCCTGGACAAGCTGTGCACGCCCAGGCCATCCTGATGAATTCTGGACTCTCAGGATCCCTTCCACGTGGTTCTGTCTACCTGCCCGGCTCTTGGGATTCACTGAGAACTGGAACCTTCCACTTCGGAAGTACAATAGAAAACGTAAAACTTAGTCACAAGACTTAGTTAATGCCATTTACTCATCCCCACCAGGGCCTTCTAGAAAGGCCAAAAAGCAGAAAGGCATTTGGATTGGGGGGGGAGGCTTTAGAATTGGTTACTCAGCCATAGGGTCTCATTTGGTTTTCAAAACTTGAATGGAAGTTGCAATCCCTATTTTATAGAGGAGGAAACTGAGGTTCAGAGAGGCAAAGTGATTTTTTCACACGCAGTACCACAGGTCCCATGGGGAGCAGACACTGAACAGTTGCAGAAAAAGAGAGGCCATGATCAAATGAAATTAGTAGGGGGCTACTGTTTAAGAAAGAGTGAAGGAAATGCCAAGTACCGCACTTAAAAATATTTTTGATGCCCACATCCTAAAACCCACAACAGACACAGCCCTTGTTCAAACACCGCACGCCGAGAAGCCCATCAGGTGCTACGTGAGCCCACTGAGCCGGCGGCGGTGCTCTCAGGAGCAGACCGCTGCAGTCCCACACCGAGCCCTCACCGCCGCACACACCTGGGACTAAAAGCACGTGTTATGTTTGGCTCTGCTAAGCTTTAGCCTTGACCACAGAAGACGGTGAAAGGTTTTACTGCCCATCCGAGCCGAGAACGAAGGGAAGAGTCAGGAGGGAGCGCCCGGACGTGACCTCGTGTACTGACCACGCACAGCAGTGCGGGCCCCAGCGCTGCCGGCCCACAAGGTCCAGCTCCAGCCGAGGCCCTGCTCTGCCCGAAGCTGCTTGGACATAACCAGAGAAAGACATGAATGGACACCAGCTCCCATATTTGTAGCAACACTGAGAGCGGGAGACCTGCCCAGGTAAAGTCAGTTGTGGAGCCAAGTTCTCATGGGTGGTGACTGCAGTTTCTGTTGCTGGAAAGTTGATTTGCCAGAGTCAGAGAAATAAAAATGGATGAACAATTTGACGGGTCAGAAAACGAACTGCATGATGAGAGGCCGAAACCTTTATTCAATTCTCCATATTCTTCCAAACAACACGTGTGTTAACACCTATTTCTCTCCCTTTTCCAATTAGTACAGGGGCGTACCCAGAACATATCCTGAAATGACAAAGAGATCTGAGCAATGAATTCTGTTGCTAGAGAGAAAGCATTGAAACAGGGATACAAAATCCAGGCCCCTTGTCCAATGAGGGCTTGAGGGCTGTCCAGGGCAGCACATCTCTCCAGCGAGCACCCTGATCTCCTACTTCAGACCTTTCCAAAGACTGTCAACCCGCAGCCAATTAGAGTTATTAAATCGCAACAGCAATACCCAATTCCTAAGATTTGGGCGTTTGTCTCCAAGGAGCCACTGTTCCATCTTGATTTAAGCGGTACTTTTACGTAGGAACATAAATCAGTACATCATTCATGTTCAGGGAGTGAAGGCAGGCAGCTCCACACTGACACTGTGTATGTTGCTGTCTGTGTTGACAATGAAGCTACTAATTATGCTGTTTTTCTCCTGTGCCTGCGTGGCCAGGGGAGAAGAGTGAGTTCTCACCGTTCTTCAGGAGTTTAAATTTCTGTTTATGACATCCTCCCAATTCCATTAGCATCCTCACTGCGATGTTTCATAATGCCAGTGTTCCTGGTTAATTCACAGACACGTGGCATGACTTGTCAACCTTCAGGTGACTTAGGAATATGAGGGGCATATAAACTATACCCCCCAAATCTCTCACTCTAAATGTAAAGACATTCATAGAACATCACTAGTAAACAAAGTCACATATGGAAAAGAAAAATGGCAACATCTTGTCCTAACTCTGCATCTGACTGACAGTCACGGGTCTCAGGACAGAACTATATACTCCCTTGTTTACTGTAATGTAAAATGTATCACTGAACTGCTTCTCTCATGGGTTAGAGAGGGTTATATGAAAGTGCACAGTTCTCAAAAGGTGCATGTTTTAGGGAAGGAAAGCATCTCCAGAGAGCGTTATCCTTCCGATATCAAGAAAAGAGACTCACTACCCCCACCGAGTGAGTCCCCATCTCCTGGCAAACAGCGACAGCATGCGTGGCGCCCACACGCACCCCCTCGGTTCTAAGCACAGCCAGAACTGGGTCACCGAAGGGGAAAGGAAAGATGGCTCGTGAGGGATGAAATTACATTCGAATTTTTTTAACATTTAATTATGTAGAAATCGCTGAATACTAGATAAAGGCAACTAGCCACCTTTATTCAGTAAAGTCAGCTTTTCCGGAGACCTGTCGTGTGCGGCAGGCCTGGGAAGAGGCGACGGAGCGGAGCGCGTCCCAGCTTGCCCCCTGAACGGGGCTCGCAGGTCTGCCCCCCAGGCAAGGCCACCCTTCTGTGACCCTGGGCTGACACACCCTCACGTCAAACCTTCTTTACGCCTGCCCTCTGCTGGTAAGCCAGCCAGAATTAGGAAATTTCAACCACCTCAACTTATTTGAGGCAACTTTTAAAAGCTGGAGAGAGAAGAGACACGTAATGAACTGTTAACTGGAATATATAAATTAAGACACTTTAAAAATGGAGGGGGGGCACCGCTGGTGAAATATGGCGTTTTCAGTGTAAAAACGCACATTCGTCTATTCTACTGCCGGCTGGCTCTCAGCACAGGAGTGCCAAACTCTGTATTTTAGCTCGCCTAAGAGAACAACCTGTATTATGCTGGGCTCCCTGCCTTCTCTTTTGCTCACTCTCCAGGGAGAGCGTGTCGGCACATTTTCAATAAAACACCTTCTTAGCAGTGAAGGGCCACTGTTCCCGATTCAGTGGTCCCCGAGGCTTCATGATACAGGATATTTAACTGACTCGCAGCTCAACTTTTCCTCTGGCATCCATGAGATCCACAGGGTGGGGGGGGGGGAGCAAAAGAAGAGCTTTCACCCATCCTTTGTTGGAGGAGAACAGATAACCTTGACATTGGCTGGGCAGCAGGGTCACACAGAGCAGGGTGTGCGCCCCCCCTGTGTGCGCCCCTGTCCCCGCCCCCAGAACCAGGCCAGCCTGCAGGACGCTTGGTCATTAGGCGGACTTTCCACACCAGCAGAAAGGGGCCGGGGCTTAGCGGGGCGAGTCCCATCCTTGTCAGTGGGAAGCCCAGGCCTCGCAAACCCCTGCACGCGGGTTCAGAAATGCGTCTCTGAGATGGGAAAATGGAGCTGAGCAGTTGCAACCTCAAAAGCATTTGGGAAGTAGCACTCTTGACAGCGAGTAAATGCTCTCACAAAGAACACCCAATCCAGCCGAAAGTAACCCTTACACTGGGGAAGCCGTGCAGGGCTTGGAGTCCCCTCCAGAGATAATTGCCTTCCACACGGCGTGGCAGAGAGACCGCGGCACGGAAAACATCTTCTGGGCCTGATGGCTCTCTCTGAGCTCTCTTTCCGTAACAGTCACAGATCTCTGCGCATGCACACGTGCACACATGCACACACACACACACATGCGCGCACACACACACATGCGCGCACACACATAGCTTTAAGAGTGACCAAGCCTTGTCTTCCTTTGTAGAGAGAAGTTCTAGGCTAGATCTTGGGGGCCAGTGTGGAGGGGGTTGGGGGATGGTCAGCACTTGGGCAGAACCTGAAGCCCACATCAGGCTGCACAACCTTCGTCTCCACACCCCACTCTGAAGGCTCCTGTGGTTCCCACAGTGAGACTCGCCCGACAGACCCAGGGGCACTGAGCTCCTGTCAGCCCGAGGGCCGTGCGGCCGGGGCTCTGAGGGACGTTGTCCTGAACTAACAGTGTGACAGTCGGCAACCACCTCACCTCCCTGAACAAACAGGAATGAAACACTCTCTCTCGTTTCCTTAACAACAACAACAGTAACAATAACTGTCATCACTGACGGCTGGTTATGTGCCCAGCAACGCTTCACAGGAGCAGAGGTCCAACGTCTACGCGTTTTCTCGCTTCCACGTAAAGCCCCACACACAACTGCCAGGCCCTGGTGGTGGCAGCGATGGGGGGGGGGGGGGTAGATGGTGGGAGTGTCATCCCGTGCACCAAAAGGTCGTGGGTTTGATCCCCAGTCGGGGCGTGTTTTGGAGGCAAATGATCAAGGTTCATCACACTGCTGTTTCTGTCTCTCTCTCTCTAAAAATCAATAAAAACATATCCTCGGGTGAGGATTAAAAAACAACCAGGGACATGGTTTTAAAAATATAAACAGAAGTTTAGAGGTTGAGGATCTTGAGCACCCTCTCACGTCAATGGCAAATCAGGGGACAAACTGAGAAAAGGAAAAATGCTTTTGGGAAAACAACTCAAAAGCCCTCATTCTGATCCTCTCTAGGTCACTTGTGGCCTGTGAAACATCAACTGTGGCCAAGAGAGAGTAGCCTGGCCTGGGGGGGGGGGGGGGGCTGCGGCCCAGGTGACGCACGGGCTCTGTCCTGGGGTCCTTCCCTGTTCCCTGACCACTCGGGCTCTCCCCACCACGCCTGCTCCCAGCAGAATGATTTTCTGAATCTCTGGTCCTCCCGCCCAGCCATTCTCCTGCTCCGTCTGTTCCATAGGAAGGAGGCCGGAAGGTGAGCCCTTCTGCGTGTGAGGGGGTTTCTGGGGGCTGTGGCATTTCCTCTGCAGGCTGAGGCCACAGGTAATGTTTAGATTGGATTTCAAGGGAAATTGGGAAGGAAGCACAGCATCGCAGAGAGAGCAGGCTCCTTTGGAGATCCAGTAAGCCTTGTCTTGAGAAAATGCATGTAGAAAAGGACACCGTCCAACCCGCAGGCCAAGGATGTGTTCCGGTTGCGGTAAACGGCCACTCGTCCCGCAGAGCAGCAGGTGGGCCGGGGGCTCTCTGCTCACACGCACCCTCTTTCCCACAGGCGTGGTGTGTGAACAACAGGAGGAAAGTCTGATTGATCTTAATTAAATTTAGTGATGTCCAATTTTTGATATGGGTCAGGACACATCTATATAATGTCACAACCCAACAGGCCAGACCTTCGCAATCAGGAGCTCCGCAGTGGGCTGTCCTCTGACACCCTTCTGTCCGTTCGTCATCCCACGGCACTTCGACCTTGTCTACCGTCCACTCGCTCCCGACTTCCTGCTGGCCCGGCACACGCCGTGTACAACAGCAAGAGTAACACCCCGCCCCTCTGGCCAGACTTCTGCAGTGGCGGGGCCCCCCATGTACTGTCTCATGGTCACCCACAAATGGGGCCCTGTTCCACCCACTGGCCTCGGGGTGTAAGGCGTGTGGGTCTGGTCCAGCCTCTGTCACAGAACAGCAAAGCACTGAGTCAAAGGTTCAGTGTGCGTCTCCTCCTCTGTAAAGTGGGAGCAATTTTCTACCTGATGTTTCTCTTATTATTTTTTAACCCATTTTCCCTGATTGGAGAGCACAGGTGTGAATCCTGGACCCAGGGACGGCAAGCACCGGGTCCGCAAGTGTCTGCCAGCAAAGTGTCCTGAGTTTGCAGCTGTTCGGGGACCCGTCTGAGGACGAGACTCTCCCCTCCAGAGCTCAGTCTGCCACATCAGGGAGCCTCTCGTCACTGCTACGGACGGGGTGACATGGAGATCCGAGCAAGCAGAATCACAGAGGCTGCCGCTGGGAAGAGGACGGCTGGGAAACACAGAACATAGTCACTGGGAGCTCACGATGGGTTTGGCACTTCCCACAGAGGAGGCACAGTTGTGGAAATGAAGGAGCCAATGTCGCACAGCTGGTGAGGGCGCACGCGGGGCCCGAATGGCTCCAGACCAGGCTTCTGTCCTGCATGCCAAGCTGGAGACCGCTGGGCTGGAGCTGAGCCTGGAGGACAGCGGCCACCCTGGGCTCGCTCCCTTGGAAAGCAGAGGTAACCCAGAGACACAGAGTCATCGGCAGGGAGGGAACGTGAGGTACCGCACGGGCAGAATTCCAATATTCTCTGCTTCTTACAAGCATCCACTGGGACAGCCCCAGCCAACCCCACGAACAGGACACGGTCCTGCCTCTGTACGTGTCCACCAGGCTGGTCAGGTTAGGGGGTGGGACAGGGCTCCGCACGCTATGTCCTTGATCAAGAAGATTCTCACACTCTCATCTCCACTGCTGAGAAGAGAAACACGGACAGACAGACAGACAGACATTCGACAGGCGGACAGACTTCTCTCCTCCTGTGCTCCTGACATGTTGCTGAAGCCCAGGCAGGGCCCAGGAGCTCTGGTCTGGACGGTGCCCGAGCTCTGCGGTGAAACATCATGGTGCCGGGCTTATTCTGTCCCCAGTCATCAGAGGCGCCCAGACAGTTCAGTACGGCAGCTCTGCAGAGAGGCTGCCCGTGGGTCCTGCTGCGGCCGCACGGTCTTCTGACTGCTTTTCGTAAATCACAGATCTCTGCTCAGGTTCCCCACCTCCAGAAGGAACTAACCCTCCTACTTCCCACCGAGGGCTGCTCCACGGATAAATGAGATCTGAACGGGTCAGTGCTTGGCATGCTGTCTAAGTGCTGAAATGTTTTCTAATGCTATTATTGCTGGTACTCACCACTTTTTCTTTTTTTAAATTTTTTTTTCTTTATTGACTTTAGAGAGAGAGAGGAAGGGAGAGAAAGAGAGAGATAGAAACATCGATGAGAGAGAACATCGACTAGCCACCTCCTGCACGCCCCCCACTGGGGATCGGGCCCACAGCCTGGGCATGTGTCCTGACTGGGAATTGAACCGGTGACCTCTTGGTGCACGGGTCGATGCTCCACCACTGAGCCACACCGGCTGGGACTCACCACTTTTTCTTTAATCTCCTCCTTTTCTTATAATGAAACACCCGCAGGCAACATGTTTTGTACTCTGTGAAGTTCTCGCTTTGGGGATGCAGGGGTACGGACCCAGACTCCACACCCGGACTGCACAGCTGCCCTTTCATCCAGCCAAGCTCCGCAAGAAGACCCTTGGGCTTGTTTCTAATCCAGGCTAATGACAGCCCCACCTTTAAGTCCAGCCTACCAGGTGTGTCACACCCGCAACCTTTCATCACTCAGGTACCTGAAGGAGCTGGCTGCTTGTTAAAGTCCTTCTCCAGGACCCGCCAGGGGGTCTGGGTGGGGGTCTGCTCCGGGTGCCGAGCAGATGGAGGCTGGTCAACAGGAGACCTAAGTTATGGGACCCTCAGCCTATGTTTCTGTGATGTTCTGTACTGTTGTCTCCGGGAAGGAAAAGCCACTGGTGGGGCCCCGGCTACCATGGCTCCGGAGAGGGCTGAGAATACACTCACTCCCTCCTCACTCACACTACCCAAGGTAAGGGGTGGACTCTCCTCGTCCTCACACAGAGCATGGCATGGGACCAGCGAGCATCGGATCATTTGCTGAATTTAAAAAAAAAAGACACACGCGGGGCAGGGAGCAGAGAAGGGGGGCCCCCTCCTCGGCCTGAGGGACACGGGGACTTCCATAGTGAGACAGGGATTGTGTTGAGTATGTAAGGGCAGTGCCCAGCCTTGTGGTTGGGCAGGGAGGGTGGGGACGGCGTGTGGGAACTCACATGGGAATCGCCACGAGCCGGAGCACCGGGGGCCTGGAAGGACTCAGCAAGGCTGGGCGATCACAACGGGGGCTATGGCTCCCCACCTTCGAGATGAAAGACTTTTTCTTCTTTTCCCAATTTCTTATCTCAAAACTGTCTTCCTCTCTTCCTATCTGCCTTCTTCCTGTTTCCCTCTGTTACTGATTCATGTGCCCAGCTCTTAACGATCTCTCCCAGCCTTGACCTCGGCTGGCTCAGACCCACACTTAACCCCCGTCTGGAGAGCTTGGTGTTTATTTCAGTCCTGGCACACTCTCAAAGTGATGATCTGATCTTTCCCACCTAGGGATCTGGACGCAGGGCATGTGGGATGTACCTCGCAGTGTTTTGGAGGGTGAGTCTGACAACTGACCAGGGGTCGGAGACCACTAGCACCATGTTGAGGAGCGTGGACTCGGGGATTAGACATTTTGGTCACCAAAGGGGTGTCAGAGAATGGACACCTTACACAAGGAGGCAGAACAAAAGCGTGAAGAGGACAGAAACTCGCCAGGTACTGAGGCCGTGCGGTCAGTGTGCGGGGCCCTGGCTGACCCCATCCCCTCTGCACAAGCCTCCCGCCGCTGAACAATGCGGTCCAGTCTTGGGGCGCCTTCTCCGAAAGCCGGGGGCGGTGCTGGGGTGAAGGCGGCCCTTTGAGCTGAGTGGGGGCAGGAAGAACAATGGAGTGCTGTCTAGCTCTAGGAAACACAACGTTATAGAAAAGGAGAGAGAACCCACAGAAAGCTTGGGCAAAACGTACCCTTGTTAGGCAAATCCTGCTCCTCGAAAGACAGACAAACCCACGGAAGAGAGTGGAACAGGTCCCTCGCTAACCTCACCCGCTCACCACCCACGCCACTGAGTGTGGGTCCCCCACTTTCGACACCCACGGTGCGCGCCGGCCGTTTCAGTGTCCCACCAAACGCTGACCTAGTTCACCAGGTGCCGGAAAGGGCCCTGGACACAACAGCCCCGTGGCAAGTATTTGATGAGTTTATGAACAAAAATAAACAAAGACATGAATGAATGTCCCCGTCGCTTACCTTTCTCCTTTCTTTCTCTCCTTCCTTTGCACCTTCCATTATGTCCCTAGCACATGTTTTCGCTAAACCATGAGCTATCCTCTTTCCTCCCAGCGTGGGGCGCACAGCACACAGCGCGAGGGGAAGGGGCCCCAGGCTCCTCCACCCTGTGCCGGTGACTCTGCCCTTCCTCCTGCCCTTGGTGCCCCTTCCCCTTAAAGCGCTGATAGTATCTGGGTCTTTTCAAACACGCAGCCAGCACCTGATATGTGACATGTGTACAAGGCCTTCAGTCTAGTCTACGCAGTCCCTTCGAACGCAGCCTGGCAAAGCTGGTGCCATCTGTGTCTTCCAGAGGAGGGCAGGCCTCGATCCCTCTCTTCTGTTGGTGCAGGGGAGGGTCCCTGGTGCCCCCGCTCCACCAGGTCACCCCGGCTCCGACTGAGGCCACAGTCACACCCTAACTGTCACCTGAGCTGCTGGCAGTTGGAACTCCATTCTGCGCATGTGCCGTGGCCCGGCCTTGCTGTAATTCTCATTCAATATCTTTCTCATCTTGGTCCAGACTTTTGGCCGACTGAGGTCTTTTTAAAAGACTGTGATTCTTCATCTCGGAATATGAACTCTTCCCTCTCTTTTCTCAATACACCTCTTGTCACCTCTCAATTCCTCAGTCTCACTCTCTGAATGTAACCACACGCTGTCCACTGGGGTGCCGCGCAGCCCCTGGCCATGCCCGCTGCTGCGTCTGGGCGCGGGCCCAGCACCCTCACCCCGCCGACGGGCGCTGGCATCGAAGCAGGTGCTCCAGGCACGAGGCTCTGGCGGAAGGATCAGCCCTGCCACACACCCTGCACAGGCGGGACAGTGCGGTTACAGCTCACGACGAGGACCCCGGCCGGGGCGGCATTCAACAACAGAGCCTGGGAAGGTCAGGCGCGGGTGGAAGACACCCCACTCCTTCCAGAGCAGGACCCGAGTCGGGTCTCCCGCCTGTTTCCTGCGTCTCCCTCGCTGGCCGGCGCCTCCCAATCAGCCACCTCTCCTACCCGCTTTCCTCCCTCCTCTGCGCAGAAATGGACGTGGCTCGAGACTTTCCAAATTAAAACCTGGCGATGGTTTCCATATCCTTGTTTCCTAAACCTATAAATCAAAACTGTCCAAACAGGTCATAAATGTTCCGCGGCAATATAATGGGAAACGCTCTGATTTATGGCGCTGGTAGAATAATTTTAAATAATTACATAAGAGTTTAGAAAAATGCAATTAACACCTTTACAAGTTTTTTGAGATGAAAATGAATCTCTGGAGATGACTGTTCCCAAACATGAAGATAGCCAGCTAGAAAATAAAAATAAAGCTACAAGATGCAACTGCATCTAGACGACCCTACGAGACAGGGTGCAGGAGCTCTGTCCACAGTGAGAGTCGCTAGCACGACCACATCAGCTCATGCTTTAACTCTGACGCCTTATCACACGATAACAACACAATTAGCGCATGTCACTACTGAACATCAACATTAAATCGGCAAATAAACACCTTGTTTCTAGGCAGCCGGGGCGGATGCCCCTCCCTCTGGGCTGGCTCCACACCCCACGCGGTCTCTGGAACACTCCAGATCCTCCTACCTGCTCTGCAGACCTGGCCAGTGCTCTTTCCTTCCTCTTCCTCTTCATCTGTGATTCATCTCCTCCTTCAAACTCCAACCTTCTACAGATGAAGTCACTTCAAACATCCTTCCTTATCCCTCCCCTCCCTGGGTACCACAGACAGGCTTACCATCTCTGAGTTTCCTTCTTCCGACTTAGCAAGCAGTAGTAGTTATGGCTTTACCCGATTAACTAATTTCTCAAGCTCACTTAGGCGAACAACCTTGCTCTTGTCCCTCACTCAATGTTCTTCACTGGGGCCCATCGTACCACACCCTCTCCGAGCCTTCTCCTCCACTGTCAACTCTGGAAGCTGGCTGACAAGGCCATCTTAGACTCAACTGACTTTACACTAGGTATGCAGTGCTTGACGCCACCCGTGACTCACCTTCTAGATTTGTCTTGGATTAGAGCACTAAGCAATACTGCAGAACTTGACTTTCCCAGGATTTTTCTCAGCTCCAGTGGGAATTTGAAAAGTGCCACAATTCATACGCAGAAGTGGCCCCAGGTCCCCCCAGTTCTTCCATCACAGTCGCTGAGCTCAGTGACTAGACAACGAAACCCTCAGCCGCCAGCCTGGCCACGAATGAAGAAAACCACTTAGAATCACAGAAACTTTGATCTGGAATAGATTCAGAGATCATTTTAATCCCACCCCCTCATTTTCCAGATAAGAAAACGCATGCCCAGGAAGGAAAAATGACTCGCCAAAGGTCACACATCTAAGCAGTTCCTGGCAGAACCAACACCAGAGCCCAAGACTTCTGACTCCTAATTAAGCGTTCTTTCCGTGGCCTCGCCCACCTGGCAGGCACACACACGGGGAACCACAAAAGCTAAAACAATCAGCCTCCAACACAGCACTTTTTTCTTGGTTGGGGAGTATGTAGAAGACAATAGTCTTTTTGTATTTGTTGCAATCAGCAGTGCTTTTTATTTTAACTATAAATTATGAATGAAAAATAGACTTAATTCTTAACTTAAGGCACAGGACACCAAGAATTAAGTCACCCTCCACTGTCTAAAATCCATATAACTGTATTTGGCCATTAATCTAGAGCTGAGCCGTCCAATAGGGTAGACCCTGCTTGCATGTGGCTATTTAAGTTTAAATTCATCACAATAAATAAAAATTAAAAAGTCAGTTTCTCAGTCACACTAGCCACATTTAAGTGCCCAACAGCCATCGTGGCTGGAAACTACCACACTGGACAGCAAACACACGAACACTTCCGCCTCTGCTGAAATTCCGCAGACAAGGCTGACAGTCCAGAACATACCAGTCTGCGAAGTGAGCAAGTAGGAAGCCATTCCAAAGATGAATTCTGATTTTGAAATAGACTTTTTCCAGCAACAAGGGACTAGCAAAAATATTCTAGGCCAACTGTGTTTGGTTTCTGATGAGGAAACTCAGTCCTAGGACATTTATTTACACTTGTCTCCCAAGCTTTACCAGCAGTTAGTCACAGGGTTGGGATTGAATGTCAAGTGGCACCAACCCGTGGAAGTAGTTTTTCCACTAAACTTGCTGACTGGCTAAACAGTAACAATATGGCACAATTGACCCGCTTGGAGATGGTGAGGGGTGAAATGTCTACACAGCCAAAAGGAAACCGAAGTACAACAATTTACCCAATCTATCCTGGACCTGTGTGATTTCAGCTGACCCAACTCTACTCCAGGGGACAGATGGCTCAGCCCGAGCCAATCAGCACATCCTCCCCCTTCCACAGAGACCTGGTCCAGTCGATCCAGAGACTGGCTGGAGTTGGGGTAAGAGATGTGCTGTTTTCTGCAGGGGTTGTTCAGCTATAAATACATGAGTCTGGACTCTCTGAGGCCACCTTGCTCCGCACAGGGGAACCGGACACATGAAGCCAACACAAAGGACAGCCAGACAAACACGGAGCCAGGCCCAGTCCTGGTCTGAGCTGTGTCTGCGGCCAGGCTGCCCCGGGGACTTTGAATTTCGGTGAGACAACAGACTTTCCATCACTAACCAGTCTCCCTCCAGTTCTGACATTTGCATGTGGAAAGGTTCTGACTAATACAGGTACTCCTTCCACAAGGAGATTAGGAAGTAGCTATATTAGTACTTCCAATCAACCTTGACAAGCAAGAGGGAAACACAGTTACATGGCACCTGGTGGCAGGTTCAGGTGATGCCCTCTGGGAGGGATTCCCCAGGTCAGCCCCAAGTGCACGCAAACTATCCCAGCCACGCATCAATCGCTAGGTTTCAATTGAAAAACATATGCATTTCTCTTTCCATCACCCAAATTTACAAGTTTCTTATCATGGTAGGTTTGTGACATCACTTTAAAATTTAATGAAGTGTCTTCTATTCAAAAACCAAGGGAATTTCTTCAAGACATTTTCAACATCTAAAAAATACAGAGAAATCCCACCAAGGGCTCATGATAAAAGTTGATTAAGACGTCTTGGTCCAGTGGCTTCCACTCAAAATTCTTTTACCGTCCTTTTCCACAAACCCTGCCCTGGCTCCTCACTCTTGGGTCTGTTTCTCCCTTTTCCCTGAATTGGACCTCAAAGTTTCACTTTTATTCTAGGTCCAATTTGCCAACCTGTGTCAATCACAATCTCATCAAGTCTGACACTAAACAATTCACACTGCCTGTGAGCACTGTTCTATTGCAACGACGGGAGTCACACTGCTGTCTGGGGTGCATTTCTCGGCGTCCCCAGTGCACCACGCTGACTGCACCACACCAGGCTACGTTAACAGACGAACCGCCCCTTAAATAACGTTCACTTTAAAAAAAATAAAGGCTTTGAATCCTCTCTTAAAAAATGATTTTCAAAAATTAATCATTTTTTAAACATACAGATTTGGACATGAAGTAGCTGTTCTCCACTGGTGCCTTGTGTATTTGTCTCATTCCATGACCCAGCAGAGACACAGTCACTCCCGTGATGCGGTGCTTTCTGTCCAGCTCATCAACGGCCCGAAGCGACTTGCTTCCTCCATGGAGACTTTTTCACTTTGCTTCATTAATATTCAGAATTCCAAAATTTCATTTACTTTCCTGTTATTATGAAATTCTAGCCCAAGATTAGTGAGGTCCTATGGCTTATGATTTTTACTAATAATGAATATTAACTTGGTGGGTTTTAAAAACATCTTCTTAATTTTAATCTTTTAAAAATTGGTTTTAGAGAGAGGAGCATGGATTTGTTCCACTTATTTACGTATTCATTGGTTGACTCTTTTATGTGCCCTGAGCAGGAATCGAACCCACAACCTTGGTGTAGTGGGTGACGCTCTAACCAACTGGGTATCAGCTTGGTGTTTTAAAGTCATCATAAAAAATTCCACTAAGTTCCCATCACATTAGTAGCATCTTTTGATAAGTCTGTGTCACATGCTGGTGTCTCTGGCTGGATGTTTTATGTTCCAGTTTTAATTTTTCCTTACCTTAAGCTTGTGAGGTGGGTATCATTTATAGCCGTTTTATAGACACAACACAAGTGCAAAGGTTAAATGTCCTGCCTAAGGTCACAGTGGCAGCTCAGGTTTCAGACATGGTTCCTGGGTCTCTAAAGACTGGACTAATTCTTTTGACTCCATGGCCAACAATTCTAACACTTGACCTCAACTTACCACACTGAAAGCTTTCCTAATGGTTTTCTTTGACACCAAAATGCAGCGTCTCAGGTTGGCAGTTGCCCTTTTCCATCTTATGTCCTTGGGCAAGGGGCACCAGGAGAACTCTGCCCTCTCTGGCTGCCCCGCGGCTCTGGTTTACACGGCCAGGAGTGGAGTGAATTCCACATCAGAGATTTGTGAGCCCTGCCTAGAAGAGAACCTTCTAATTCTCCCTCATGTGACAATGCAGTACACCAATGTCTTTATTATGCAATTGATTGAGACAAAGTGTGGCCCTGGCCGGGTGGCTCAGTGGGTTGGAGCACCATCTGGTACAGCCAAAGGCTGCAGGTTTGACTCCTGGTCAGGGTATGTACCTAGGTTGTGAGTTTGATGCCCAGGTGAGGTGCATAGGGGAGGCAACCGCTCAATATCTCTCTCTCTCCCCCTCTTTCTCTCTCTCTAAAATCAATAAAAACAGATCCCTGGGTGAGGATTTTAAAAAACTGTGTGTGTGTGTGTGGGGGGGGGGGGTGACTCATTTAACAAATGTTATGTTAGTTTTACCTTTGGAGAATCGGGAATAGTTGTTGCCTTTGCTGATCACCAGCGTCCCTGGCTGGTGGAGAGATAAGAGCCGCAATCCCAAGCGAAAGAAGTCAACTCCAATCTCCCAAGTCAGTCCATGAAGGCAGGGATGGAAATTCTGAGTTCTGCCTGGCCAGGCACTTTCCCAGAATGTGCCTCTCTTCCAAACTGTGAGCAACATCTACGGTGACCCTGGGCTGCAAACTTCTCCCCAGAGCAAAGCAGGCAGGCGGGCTATGCAGTCAGCAGCTCTCTGATCGCCACCTCACCGCGTGCTGGTCGCGTCCGGAACACGGTCCGCGGGCACTGCAGGCTGCCGCTGGGCCCGGCACAGGGGCACACAATCTATCTATGCACAGCCACGGAGCATAAACATTCAGGGAAAATAATGACTTCGGAAGCGCCAGGCACCCTACCCAAACAGAAGCTACATGTGTGTTCACAGATGGAAGCGAACGGCTGTTTACCCTGAAGGCCCCATAAGGAAAATGCAGTCACCTTCACAGTGAGCTGCTTCTCACTGTTCCGCACGCAACAAACGGAGATGGAGACCAGCACTGCAATCAAACAAAGAGCTCTTACAGGACCTGCGGTCTCCCGGGTGAGTGCAGGCCGTTCGGTGTGCACGCCCCACCGGGCTGGAGCAGGGTAGCAGAGGGCCGTTGGGTGGGTCTGGGAAGAGAGCTGTGTGACATCGGGCTGCCTCATTCTCCAGGCCAGCTTATTAGCAAAGTCAGAAATGTCATGTTGATTAATTGAACAAAAGAAACAATGCAGGTTTTGTCTGGCAAAGGGTTATGCAACATAGTGCAGTGAAGGTAAACAGGATCAGGCCCCGCACCAGAGCCATTCTGACCATTTCCCGGATGCAGCAAATAAGGGCATGCATTCCTTGTCAGTGTATCACAGAATGAAAACAAAAGCCATCCAAAGTTTCCCATTGAGAGATGCCAACAGGTATTGACAAAAGCGTAACAGTGTCTCTCTGAGACTTCTGTGGTTTAGCACTTGTCAAAACAGGATACTATTTAAATTAAAATTTTACTGATTCAAGTTCAGAAAAACCCTGCTTTGCTGTTCTTTTATATCCAAATTCGTGGGTGGGGAAACTTTGACCTTTCTTTTTTTTTTAATGGTGCCTTACATGGGTCTGAGAAGGTACTATATTTAGCAAGCTAGTTTTGAGAACTAATGTATCTAAGCAAGATGACTATCACTTTCTATGAATTACTGTACATGTGAAATCATGGGCTCGTTACATTATGCAAAAGCAACTCAAGCGAAACAAACAAAAATACCTGTTTGCATACATAGTTTTGTCAAAATCTCTGTGGGGAGAAAAAGGGGAAATACACGGAGAATCACCACAGCATAACATTCTTGCCACGTGAATCTTGTCCAGCACGCGGAAGTGTCCCTTTTGAGAAGAAGGCTAAGCAGGGACCTGAGAGAGCAGCCAGCGGTGAGCACCCTGGCGCTGGGGGCCAGGGGCCGCGTGGCCCGGGGAGGCGCAGCCAAGTCTGGGGCTTTTCCACCTGCTGTCCCCTCAACCTGGAATATTATTCCCCTTTCCAGACTCAGTCTTCACTCAATCGAAGTTTCAACTGAAAAGTCACTTCCTCAAAACGGCCGTCCCAGCTGACCAATCTCACATGGGACTCACACCACTGCCTGTGCCTCAGCCAGCTGTTTCCTTGCTGGCGCTGGCCGTCACCTGGCCCCTGCCGGCCCTCTCTGCACCCTGGGTCCAGGGCCCCAGCCCCTGGCAGAGCGCCTGGCCAGCGCGGCCACCCCGATCGGTCAGCTGTGGAACGGGGGTCCCATGGACAATCCATGCGTCTCTGAAAAGACTGTTCTCCCGACCTCTGCCCCACGGCCGGGTGGGCACAGTGCCGCCCCCGCTGCGAAGACCGAGACGCCGAGGGGCAGCTCGACAGAAACACTGAATGACTTCTTCTCCACACGGTCTCTCTGTGATATTTGTCCAAGGTCCCACAGGTTCGAGAATATGGAATCTCTCAATGTTCAAGCAGGCAAGATCGGAGGAAATCTGGAGAATTTGAGAAAGAATCTATTTCCTCAAACATCTTTGTCAATTCATCCCTTCTTCTGTCAATCTCATACTAGTTACAGGAAAACCCTTTAGTGAGGTGACGATACTTTGGCAATGACCTTGAACCGACAGTGCACCAGGGCTCGGGTCACGTGTCTGCCTTGAACCCTCTGCCCACGGCGGCTGCGGGCTGTACAGGGGCTCCCGGGTGCCGTGACTGCACGTGGGCCCGATGAGGGGCCGGCACTGGTGGAACCCCACCTCTGAGCGCCCCCCAGGGATCCCCACCCTCTGGGTTCGTGCTGTGTGTAGTCTCCTCCAACACTGGTCAGGGCTGGTCTTTGCGAGCAATAAATACGGCAGAAGGGATGGTGTGTGATTTCCAAGTCAGGTCACACAAGACTTGGGTCGCTCTGGGGGAAGCAGCTATTGTGTGACGAGCCTCTCAAGCAACCCTCCGGAGAGTTCTTCATCATGAGGACCTGAGAGGCTTTCGGTCACCTGGTCAGGCCCAGCCCCAGCCTCACACGGCACCCACGGTCTCACGAGAGACTCCAGGCCAGAACCCCTCGGCAAAGCCACCAAAACGTGTGGGACGTGAATGCTAACACACCGTCCAAGACATTAGGTTTGGAATTAACTAAAGAGTATCTGAACCTCACAAGGGAAGACGGGTGTCATCGGCTGCAGTGTGACCTTCCTCCTGCAGGAGAGACCTGCCTCGGGCCCACCCCGCGGTGTGCGAGGCTCCCCTGCAGGCCCAGGTGGCTGGGACGGCGGAGGTCGTTCTCCCACGGGCAGCCAGGGAGAGGTGGTACCTGTACAGTCACAGGTACCAAAAGTCCAGAATCCCAGACTCCTTGGGCTCCACCTGGCCTGTCGCAGACCCTGAGGCCTCCCGACACTGCGTGGACGTTCGTGGCGCTGTCACGGGACAGGGTTTGGTGGCAGACAGCAGGTCACCGAAACACGGAGAGCGGTTGTTTGAAGCCCAGAGCACAGTGGGCAGGGCCAGCACTGCTGAGCTCCAGGTAACCGCTGCTACGTAGGAATGATGTTCCAGCTGTTTTCTTTTAGGATACGCTGGAAAGGAATTTTAGTGGGAAAATTCCAGATTCTTTGCAACTAACTCCACAAAATGTTACACACTGTGCAAAGAGAGTGTCCAGGCTGCAGACAGTCTGTGAAATCTGCAGTGGAGAGTCCACTCCTTGCCTCCCTCATCCTTCTCTCAGCAGAACATAAATCTCAAAATCCAAGTTTTCAATGGATTTTGATTCCTCAGCCTCTTCCACGTGATCACGGACACGTCCGTGCTTTTGAACAAAACATGGCGCCCGGTGCGTGCCGCAGCTGTCAACATGGCTGCTGGAGAAACACGTGCTCCTTCTTCATACGCGCAGTAAATAACACGGTAACATGGAAGTGAAAGAACGGGCCCCGCAGGTGTGAAGGAACCACCCGTGGGGAAGGGCGCAGTGCGAGAATAACAAGTGACTCAGTCCCCCAGAGGAGCGAGTTACCCCGACCAGAAGGCCTCAGCAACACACAACTTTAAAACCCATGCTTCCTTCCCCACACATCAAGACCCAAGACAAGTAAAAATGATGAGAAATTCAGAGTGCTCGCTGATCCTCTTGGCACACCCCAACAATAAAGTCGGTAAGAAAGTGAGTGCACAGTCCTCCTCAGAGAGCACAGGGGAAGTTGGGGGCCCCGAAGCGGGGAGATCAGGCTTCGCCCTGTTCTTTCTTCTCGGCTGGTGCAGCTGCCTGGGCAATCATGAGAGCAGTAGATCCCTGAACACAGGACCTACAGGTGGGAACAGCACCCAGTGCGTTTTTCTTTGGCTGTAAAATCTTAAATTCATCCGGTGTACACGGAAGATCACAGTGTAAATTATGACCATTCTATTGTAATTCACTCGGAAACGCAGGGAGGAATCGATAATCGCCAGTCTCTGCCCATCTCTCACCGTCGGAAACTTCATATTACGTAAAATTCCATTTTTGTGTGTGCAGGCCACTTGTGATCTCACAAGTGATAACCCACAACCAGTATCATAACATAAACTAGAACCAAGCTGCAAGACTAGGTCACACTTTGAGCACAGTGTGGCAGATTCTTTACATGTATACATTTCTTAAAACGCAATCCTCCAATATACGCGGGGGGTAGATACTTCGACTTCGTAGGATAAGTACAGAAGTGGCCAACTTGGACAAAGTCATCTAGTTTGTAAATGACGGCTTTTGAATTTGGTTATCTGACCCCAGAGTCTTAACAACTACGCTCAATTTTCTCATCAACATCTCAAGCTAAAGATCAAAGACAACCCCTAGCTTCGTCCTGACTAACCAACATACTGAACCAACGGACTCAACGCTGCTATTATTACTATTATTAATCTAAACAGAAATTTATCATCTCTCATATCAGTGTTGATACAAAAGACCAGTCAGCCTCACGTGTAGCTGGGGCCAGTGTCAGAAGCACAAGTATGAAAGGGTTTAGAGAGGAAGCTCAGCGATTTGGCTTCTGCAGAGCCAACAGGAAGCCAGGGTGTGCCAGTCTCTGCCCCGGAGAGAACGAGCCAGGATCCTGGGACCCTGTGCAGCATCAGTGGAAACTCAAGGTCACGTTCCTCCCCTTCAGACGGAGGAGGCTGGTCTGTGGGACCAGAGCGAAACTTTGATAGAAGGAAACTTTCAGAGGAAATGATTTAAGCTTTTTTTGGTGAGAAGTGTACTTTTCAAATGCTCTTTTGAAGTTCTTATTTCCATTTTAAGTTTACACAAATAAAAATAATCATGTTTTCAAAGGGTCTGTGGTTCACTGTGGGGGAGGGAGTTTGGCTTGGTCTCCTTCAATGAAGCTTCCAGGTTTTGGAGGTTTTCCCTTCTTTGGAGGGAACACTGAAGCCCAGGCAGCAGATGGCCCAGAGATTACCGGGTACTGCCCTGCCCTGATCGAAATGCAGAAGCAGCCTGGAGAAGACACCGTAGATGGCGGGGTTATAGTCCCACTTCACAGGTGTCTGAAGAAGGCACATTGAGAGACACCTTTTCATCTTTCATCAGGAGTATATACTTACCAAAATGTTTTAAAAGCAAAAGAACATTCCAGAATAGCACTGTCCACTACAACTCTCTATGATGACGGAAATGTTCTCTACTTGCATTGTCCAAGACAGCCGCTAGCCACTGGCACATGGCTATTTGAATTTAATTAAGTAAACACAACTTAGAAGCTCAGTTCTTCAGGGACACTGGTCATGTTTCCAGTGCTCTGTCCTATGTTTCCACAGTTCCCTGTAGCCACATCTATTAGTGCATTTGTTTTTTCATATAAAACTCCCTCTGTGCAGTTTCAACTCGGATCAGGGACAAGAGAGACTTGTGCGCCCCGGGGTGAGCTGGGGCCCAGTGCACAGAAGGCGCACGAGGTGTGCTGGGGGCATGGGTGGGTCCCTCGTCTATTCTCACATTTCCTTCCTAGAAGCCTCGCTGTCATTTAGAATTACTGTATCATTTCCATGAATTCTTAATACCAAATGAATCCTGGATCTCGATGAAGATGATTCTATTAATACAGGTGGCTGACGGTGACAGTGGTGAAGAGCGACAACCTCACGAGCGCGCCGTGGGCTCGGCCCCGGTGGCTTCGTCCCCCAGCAGTCCTCCGAGGTCCTGCCGGCCTCTTCCCAACGTCAGGCGGAGAGATTGCTTTGTTCTTCATCTCTTTTTCTCCATAAAACAAGCTGTTAGATGTCCAAGCTCCTCCTCACAAAGGTGTCCTGAAGACCAAACCCGAACTTTAAGATCAGGAATCAGCGAACGTTTTCTGTGAACGGCTACAGAGTATTTCCGGCTTTCACAAGGTAAGTGCTGGACGTGGCCACAGTCGGAAAAACAGACAAGTGTGGCCCTGTTCCAACAAAACTTCATTTGTGGACACAGCGATCTTCATTCTGTGCAATGTCCATGCTTCATGAAATATTCTTCTTGTGATATTTTTAAACCATTTAAAAATGTATGTGGCTTGTAGCTCCTACAAAGCAAGCTGCGGGCGTTGGCCCAAGGCCACAGGCCAGCGTTGCCAACCTCGGTGCTGAGGCCGGTTCCCAGCTCACGTGCTTCATGGTAAAGACGAAGGTCCCAGAGTCACAGAGCTACCCTGACACGGCTGCACACGAACCGCTACTGGAGACAGTGAGATGCTCGAGCGCCCCAGCCCCGCGGCTCCGGGGGCCACCTGGGGGCTAGAGCAGGGCAGTGCTGGTTTCAGGGTTGCGACGAGCCTGGGGTGCCAGCAGCCAGCCCACCCTCCCTGGGAGCAGCCCAGCTGTGGTCACCCTCAGCTGGGCAGACAGGAATGCTCAGCTGGTCTCAGAATCCTTTTATAAACCAGTTTCGTCCAGACTTCTATTAGTGAAAATCCCGATCTACTTCAGGGTTTCTGTAAGCCCATTCATTATGCCTTTGATCTGCAGTTACCTTATCTTCAATTAAGCATTAATATATTGTGCACAAACCCACACCGTGTCACGAGCGTGTAGCCTCCTGCCATCCACCCCAAAGCCAGGAGGCGACACCCAGCTCTGCAGGCAGTAAAATACTTATCTTCAAATTCATCTGTGTACATTTAAAAATCACTGCTCTCTAAATTTCCTTTGAAACGTCTGACCTGCTGTTCCTAAGTCAAAAAATATAATCTCTTTTTTGTAGAACGCCAATTGGTAAATTGTACCTAAAAAAAAAAAAAAAAAAAAAAATTGTGCCCTGGCGGGTGTGGCTCAGCGGTTGGAGCGTCAGCCCGCGGACCAATGTTGCAGTTCGATTCCGGCCAAGGGCACGTACTTCGGTTGTGATTCCTCCCTGACAAATGGGGTCGTGCAGGAGGCAACCACTCGATGTGTCCCTCTCACGTTGATGTTTCTCTCTCTCTTCCTCTCTCCCTCTCACTCTGTCTGAATAAAAATGGAGAAATATCCTCGGGTGAGGATTAAAAATAAAAAAATTGCCTGCAGTGCCCTGTGGATCTCATGGGCTGTGTGCTAGCAGGACTGTTGCTTCATCAATTAACAGTCCAAACACCCCAAACAGTCGCTGAGTGAAGAGGCCTCCCTAGATACAGACAAGGTCAGTAAGACACGGAGACGGGACACGGGTCCGAGGTGTACGATGCCCAGTCCGCCTTTCCAGTTCCACTCGGAAGTTCTTTTTTTGCTGAGTTTTGCAAAATGATCAGAGCAGATATTTGTTTGGAAAACAGCAACAGAAGAAAGGCTCTGGATAAATACAGACTCTACATTTTAAATAATTCAAGCTCCTGGGGACCAGGTGTGACTCTGAGCTGTGGACCAGTTCCACACCTGAAACATATCCCAGTGACTCTGATAGGAAATCAAGTTCCTGCTCTTGTGAGACTGACAGTATTTGCAATTTGGGGTCGGCCTGGAAATACCACAGAAATGGCACATACTGTAAAGACGTAGAACAGCAGCAGGTCCGTTCTGAAGCAGAAACCCACACCCGTGTAGAGAAAAGCAGGTGAACTGTGTATACGAAGCCCCAGAGAGACCTTCAGTAGGGTACCAGCTCATCACTCTCCTCTGTCCTCACTGTCTGGACTTCTCAAGAGGACGCTGACATAACGTGTGTGTCAACTACGGCTACATTTCAGCCCTCCGCAGCCCCGCATTCCGGCGACCTCATTCGAAGAATCACCTGCAGGGTCACATCCAGTCTTCGAAAGCAGAGGTCCACAAATGGTCGAACAAATCGGGTCCACCGCCTGTGTTTGTATGGCTCTAGGGCTGAGAATTGTTTTTATATTCTTAAACAGTTGGGAAAAAATCAAAAAAAGAATATTTTGTGATAAGTGAAAATGGCATGAAATTCAAATTTCAGTATCCACAGTGGATTTCGGTGGAAACAGCCGCTCATTTGTTTGTGCATCATGAACGCTGCTTCTCAGAGACAGGACAGCCTGCAGGACCCAAAATATGGCCTTTGCAGAAGCTTGCTGACCCCTGGTCTAAAGGAAGAAAAGAGTTAACTATTAAGCCAAATTCCTTTTGTAGATTTAATGAAAAGTTCCAAGCAAATGTGGCAGGTGAAACAGTTCTTTATATATACAAACTTGAAACCGAGAAAACGATGGAGGAAGGTCAACTTCATTACCTAGCCACCTTGACAGCACCTTTAAATGTCATCAATCAGTGTGTGCCTTGCAAGGGCTCATTATAAATTACTGCGCACGGGCCCCTGACACGATCCAGGGGCTGGAACAGGGCTCTGGTGACGTAATGTGATAGAGGAGATTTCTCTGTACAGCTCTATACGGACCAGGGCTGGAGGATTTCCAAGAAATTTAATTTCCAGAGTGCCACCTTTGACTACTCGAGATAATTCCACCCAAGCACTAGGCATCCTTGAAGAAAACTTTATCTTTTCTGGAAATGCTTGTCACTGGGTGTCGTTCTCGAAAATATAAATTTGTAGCTATTTTTACCAATGAGACAGACTAAATCCAGGATGTAGATTTTCCAATTAGACTCTTTTTAAACATCTGTTGGTAGGCTGCATTTAACATTAGTTATTTGAGCAAAGCACAATTTGATTAGACTGTCTGAAACTAAGCCAAAGTCTGCAAAATAATAGCTCAATTAAATTCTGTTTTGCTTTCATTTGTCTAGGATTTTCCTAAGATACTGTTGCAAATAATCAAGTAAACCAATTCATTTCAAAATCAGAGATGTGGGTACCTTTCCGACCTTCTCTCCAAGCTTATTTGATGATCTACTCCGTCCTCGGTGAGCTTCATCGCACTTCAGTCTTGACACAAAATACACTTCTATAGTTTGCCTTCAGTCTCCTCTAATTTTCTATTCTTATGCATTAAAGTTCTATGCCATTAACATCATACCTTAAGCAGATTAGCAAATGTACAAGGCAAACACAGACCATTAGGCAGTTGAACTGCACTGCAGGAGTTTTCTGATTTTCACTCCATACTTGGCAAGATTCATTTCATGGACCCAGTGACAAATTCAGGCAGGCCCGACACAGGATTCTTTCAATGCTGTGTTTCTGTTCTTGAAATGTTCCTAGAGGTGTATACCCGAGACGGCTGCAGCCTCTTCAACTAAGGCAATATCCATCTCCTTTCCTTTGGGTCAGCTATTGGACTCATTCACTCACTCACACTCACTCACTTTTGAAAGCAGTATCTACAGATTGCCTGCTTTGTGCCAGGGTGTACGGAATGCCACAGCTTCTAGATTTCAGATTAGGAAATAGTCCCTTCGCTGTTAAAACAACCTAGCATTAGTTCATATAAACTTCTGGGAAGACCAGGACCAAAGAGAACCCAGGATGGAAATTTCAGAACAGCATGACCTTTATTTATGCCAAAATGGACACATTTAGAAAAATAATGCTCCATCAAGATAAGGCTGCTAGCAGCGGTGGCAAGGAAGGGCGGTGGCAGCAGCTGGCATCTGTCAAGTCCTCGCTGTGTGCCAGGCACCGTTCTAGGCTGTGGGTGTCTAGTTACATCCGCTGGTCTCCACCACAACTTGGGGAGCCCTGGGGTCACCTCGCTTACAGACGAGGAGCCCGATTTCTTCCCAGCAAGTGAGCTCAACCACAAGGCAACTACGAGCAAAGGACAGTCCTGTTATGCTGCTGAAACATCTGTCTGAATAGTGACCGATAGCAAATGAACTGAAGTATCATTTGGCATTTAGTGGACAGTCCTTTTCCGTCTGAAAGGAGTTTATTCTGAGAATTTATTGTGTCCCAGGCACTGTGCACTTTTCACGTGTTAATCATTTAATCTTCACAATCGCCTTCAGGGGTGAGGTAATCAGCCACATTCTCTAGGTGAGAAAATGAATACAGAGAGAAGTTCAGCTTCTTTTTCTAGGTCACACAGGAGCAAAGGCAGTGCTGGGATCTGAACCTGGCAGCCTGACACCAGAGGCCACGTGTTAGCCGTGGAACTCATGTCACACATCCTGACACACAAATCTCTGCAACTTCAACCACTGCTGAGTCTGTGGGGACCCCAGGGCACAAGCTCCCGTGCCTTAGGGCAAATCACTCCTCCTGTCTGACCACGAAAAGATACAGTGTCATGATAAGAACACAAGTTGATCAGTCTTGAATGAGGATACAGGGAACAACACAAAGTATATGCTGAATTTTAGATAATAGTTCAATAGTTACACAGGATCTGTTAGGCTTCCCAGAAAAAATAGTCCCAGGTACTTCTGTTCTTTGGTATGTGATCAACATAGACAACGCCAGATAAATCTGTCAAGCCTGGCAAACAGAAGGCCCACACCACATCTAGCAAACCCAGCGCCCTGGCGGAGGCGGACCGGGCACCCTGCTGCGGACCCTGCACACAGCGCTCTGAGCAGAGCCCAGCCGGACATCCCACTGGACCCGTGCGGTTCGGACTCCTGATTCTGCTTCTAGAATAAGTAGCAATCCCTTCAAGCTATTGAATAAAGGAACAGAGCAGACATAACTCCACCCGCATCTTATTAAAAGCAGCTTCATTACGTCTGGTGAAGGAGCTCTTCCGTGCGCAAACGAGGGCCCCCAGCCTGCAGGCCCCTGGCCACGGGAGGCCCGGTGGAAAAGGAGCGTGGGCGTCAGAGCGGAGAATTCAGACACGGAGACAGACCCCCCCACGTGGCTGCTGGTGTCCTGAAGCAAGCAGACAGAGAGAGCATTCTCTCGGAGTTAAACAGTTCAGTCACCAGGGCCTGTCTACACGGCAGGGGACAAGCAGTACCTGCGATCCTGGATGGTGGGGCTTGGGGTTGGAGGTAGGAGTGGGCGACTGAGTAATGTTTGTTTATTGTTTTGTTTTTATTTTATTTTTTTGTACCTTTATTGTTGAAAGTATTACAGATGTCCCCCATTTTTACCTCACTGACCCCTTCTCCCTGCTCCCACCCCCTGCTGCTTCCCCACACTACTCTCACTGAACGTTTCTGAGAGCAGAGAGACACGGCTCCGAGGGAAGACTAGGAGGCACGCAGGAAGAATTCATGTGCTGCCTGGCCGGTGTGGCTCCGTGGTTGAGCATCCACCCATGCACCAGGAGGTCGCCGGTTCGATTCCCGGTCAGGGCACATGCCCAGGTTGTGGGCTCGATCCCCAGTGGGGGGCATGCAGGCGGCAGCCAATCGATGTTCTCTCCCATCGATGTTTCTATCTCTCTCTCCCTTCCTCTCTCTCTAAAATCAGTAAGGAAAACAAAGAAAGAATACATGTGCTGAGGGATGAGGGACAGGTCATGGTTCTTGGCCAAGGCCTGGCGTGTGCCAGCTGAAGGTCAGAGTTCGGGGACAGGCAGCATCAGGGGAAACACAAAGAAGGGAATGGATAGAAGATTCCTAGCGGACAGAGAAATGGCAGATCTGAGGACGAGTAACGGTGGGGATGAAGAATATTAATAAATTCTAAGTCAATGACGACTCAGGACTGAGCACAGGGCCTGGCGATCAGCGTGATCTGCTGGGTCAGAGAAGGGAAACTGGGTGATGCTGAGCTCACTGGGAGACATGGCCAGGCAGTCGGAGGGTCCAGGGAGTTGGGAGTCCTCGGCAGAGAGGTGCCAGACAAGGAAGGAGGGCAGAGGGGCCACCAGACAATGTCAAGGGGCTGAACTCTGGGATGGGAATGCATTTGTGTTCCAGAAGAGAACTGGGGGGCAAAACAACAGTGCCATGGAGACCGGGGCACGGAACAGAAGTTTAAAAGAAGGTGGTTTCCAAAAAGATGAGTTAGCCAAAGGACAGACTCGCTACTAGGAGGGCAGACAGGTTGAGATGAGGATGCCTGAATTTAGTGACCAAAAAAAATTCAAGAAAGTGATGAGGAGAAAAGCCACATTTGGGGGAGGTTAGGAAGGAAAGTAGCTGGTTAAAACAAACAAAAAATGTTGAAGCAGCAGACAGAACGTTCAGGTTCTAAAAGTCTGGTAGCAGAGGAAGGAGGTGGAGGAACGCAGCCGGGAAGGACTGAGTCATCCGAAGTTTCTGAACTACCCGTTTGAACCCACAGCTCCCCGCGAGCACCGACAAAGCTGGCCTGCGTTGGCTTGAACGTTTACCCGCCTTCCTCGCTGGGACGTAACGGGAAGGACAAGGCCTGGCGCTCCCTGCCTGGCCACGTCCTGGCAGCCCCACGTCCGACTACTTAAGTAGTTAAAAAATCTGTCCTCCTGATGACGGGGGAAGTTAGGACCGGAGGGCAGCAGCGCCGGACCCTCAGCGATGACGCGCTTCCACCCTGCGATTCACCGGGCAACCGTGTGAGACTGAAACAGTGTCAGCAGCAAGCGGCTGAAGTCCACCAAAGTTCAAAACGGGATATGTTCTCTTTAAAATTGTGAGAGCGACTAAATATGACAACCATCTGATGTATGAAAATTATTCACAACCAAAAACAGACAGTCTGGAAATAGCCAGGATGACTTCATTTAGACAGAATTACCCAAATCTGTTTCTAATATACACAGTACACATAATAAATTTTTACAATATGACAAGGAAAACAAACTTAATAAAAGTTCCCAATCTTTTGTTACACAAGCATGCTCTATCCATGCTATGTTTATAATAGTTTGCTCATGATATCACAGCCCAGTAACAAAGGCCCAGGCAATACAAAAACAGTTACTAGGCATGACATCAACTCACAACTACCGTAATTACATCAGTACACAAATTTCCCAAACCGTACATTTTCCAAACTGCTTCTCAATTTCAACGGCTGCCTTTAGACAATTACTTGCAGTTGGCTGCAGGCTTTGAGTAATACCCGTCTTTCTTCTCTTTCCCAAGCGTCATTTCCCTTTAGAAAGTGCATATTTCAATTACAAGCACTATTTTTCAAACATGCCCATAAACATATGTCCAAATTAGGAGACAGTGTGGCACGGTGGTCAGTGGCGAGCACAAGGCACCGGCGGTAGCTCCGAGACAGGAGTGGATGTAATGGAGACGAGCACGTACTCCTGAGCCAGATTCTCTGGGCTGGAATCCCAGCTCTGTCACTTCTCAGCTGTTGGCCCTGGGCAAGCTGACTTCTCCAGTGCCCCACTTTCCCCATCCGCAGAATGGGACTAATGAAGAGTGTATCCCCATCTGGCTGTTATACAGGAGTTGGCTCCTGCACAGTGCACTTTCAGTGTCTGCTATTTCACACTACCAGCGTTGTATTTGGGGGACTCGGTTTCCTGTTCGAAGCCTGGCTTAAATTATCGTGACCCACAGTAAACTGTACTTTCCTCATGTTAGGGCAAGAGTTTCACCTTGGCCGTACCACCTGGATGTAGTGAGGTTCAGTGAATAAAGTCTGAATGAATGAATTAAATCCCTGTACGGTCTGCAGTACCCAATGGTCACACAAGTGAAAATACTCTCTCACAGAAAGTTTTCAGACTATTTCTCTAATGGGTTGCTTTCATGTTCCTGCAGCTGATGTTGATAAATACCTACAGTCCAATTAAAATAATAAGTGCAGGAAAAAAAGGTATCACCTGTGGTTGCAGAAGCACATTTCTCTCAGACTCAGCTTCCCGAGCCCATTCCGAGGCAGACCTCCGTCTCACTGTGCCCGGGCAGCTGGCTGTCCCGGTGGGGCGGGCTGCCAGGGACGCGAGACTACCCCCCCCCCCACTGTCACTTCTGCTCCGTGGTGCTTGCACCAAATGCTGTTATTCTAGGCTTCAGGAAATTTTCTAACCACTGGACAGGGTCCAATGCTGTGTGCTAATGAGTTTCAGATTGGAGGACTTCACTGCGCTGTGTCAGGAAGGGGACACAGTTTATGGTGGGGTGGGGGCAGGGGAGGAAAGACACACAGAAAGGAAGAAAAAACAGTAGTTAAAAATGCTGGCTACTCAAATTGACAGGGAACGTGACCTCTGCACTTCATCGAAATTCCTGCAGACTTACAAAATAAAGGAGTTCGCTTTTATCACACACTGTGAGACTCATGGAAAAATGGAAAACACTACATCACTTGACCTTGTCGTGCCCTTTTTCAACCACAGACGAATACTGTGTACGAAAATTTTAAATCAACTTAAGATGTTCAAAAAAAGTTTTAATTTTCAGCATCAGACTTGATGATGACTATTTTGGTTCCTGAGATTTTGCTTAGAAGGTTCACAGAGGAAAAGGACTCACAATTCCAGAAGTATTTTATCACTTGGGAATACGAGAACAGTGGCCTCTGGGGGGTGGGCGCTTCATGGTCTGTACCCCCACACTCCTTGCAGAAGAATGAGCAATCCTCGAGTCCCCAGGTTGGAAAACCACCCAAGACTGACTCATGACTATTTGCTTACATTAACAGAACATTAAACCCACTTTAAACAGCCGAAGGAAACTCAAGCCATCTTAGCCATGATTCACTTCTCGGGGACGATTTTTCCTCTTGTCAAGGCGGCCGACAGGCTTGATCTGCGCCTTCTCCTCATGCTCTCACTGTCTATCAAGAAGAACCCTTCTCAGAAGAGTCCAACTCACAGGACTTTTTTTGAGTAATGAGATTACATTTCAAGAAAAAAAAAACCCAACATATATATATATGTATTTTTTTGCCACACTTCGTACGAGCGACCTTAAAAACCCAATACTTTCACATCCTCAAACTGTCATCAACATTTTTTTCAGACAATGTCAATAAAATTGATTGCTTGCAGTTCTGAATTCTGCCCTGCACATGGAAACAATAGAATTGTTCCGCAGTCTGTGCGCCGGGCGGAAGGAGAACGACCTCGCAGCCGTCCAGGCCGGGTGGCGGGAGCACAGCACGCGGGAGGCGAGTGGGACCCTGGACCAGCCCCCGAACACACCAACCCCCCCACCCCCCGCGCGCGGCCTGGTGTGTCCCCCGTCGGGGCGGAGGGCGCCTCTGGACACGGACGCGTTCCCCACGGGCCCGCTCCGCGCACGGCAGGCTCTGCGCTGGGCTCAGAGGCACGCAGTGTGGCTGCGCCCACGGCCGCGAGGCCCGGCCCACGCCGTGTTGTGAGCCTCGTACCTGCAGCCAATCTGCTGCGTTTACAGGCTCAATCCATGCACGAAGGAGCTGGTCGTGGAACCACGTCGCTTCCACATCTTCAGCTCGGTTGTATATCACAGAGACCACGCAGGGTGGTGACAGTCTCCCATGATGCCCAGCAGCCACACATCCCTCTGACTCCCTGGTCGGTAAGACTACAACACCCTCCCCACCCCCCCGCAGCACAGTGGACGACCAGCAAGGGTCCAACAGTGTTATTCCTAATTACCTTTTTTTTCCCCCACTCTTGATCCTGTGGCTCTCATAATTAGTTACCTGGGGCTGCAATCCAATTTGAAGTGATGACAAGAAAGTGATCCATGAAAAAGTAATAAGTTAAATCCAATTTCAGCCTTCCTCTAATTAAATGCACGTGGATCTAATGACTCCAACCCCAGCGTTTCAGTGATAATGGTAATTAGCAAGGTGGGAGTCACTCTCTTTTTCAACACTGAAGGTGCAAACCACCAGGCCAAGTGGTAGCGGGCTCTTAATTACACGTGTCGTTTCGCCAGCAGTTTACACGTTTTTGACCAGTCACCGATGTTTCCCCTGCCCCTCCCCGCCTCCTAGCCCCAACAATGATCATGACACACTTTTCCATGTTCCGACACACGGACGCTCACAGGAGCACCTGCGACGGTAGGATGAGAAGCAACTTTCCTTGGCGACTGCCCACTTGGTGACGCCCACAGGCAAGGCGACATCAGGGCAGTGATGCAGATGTTAGTCCCCGTCACTGACATCCAGAGACGACAGTGGAACTGGTTTTGTGGGGCTTTATTTTTGCTTATGATAAGGAAAATAAAATAATTTGTTTATTTATGGAAAACATGGCACTCAGTAGTTGCTGAGTAAATCCCCATCGAAGGAGAAGCAATTACTATCTTGCTGGGGGAATGCTGGTTCTCTGTGGGCCTGAAAACCCAGCTTCCCATGTTGGTGCTGCCTCCGTCTGCATGCTCTGAGCGGGCCGCCTCACCCAAGCTCCCCTCTTCCTCGTCCCCAGAATAATGTCATAATTGTCCTGTACCATACAGGAGCTATGGGCTGGTTCACTCCACTAATTATCTTTGCACGTGGGACAAGCGCTGCTCACATACAGACCGTTAGCATCACACTTGCATTGTAATGCTTACAGACATAGAAGCCAATGTCCAAGCTGGACACTTCTGAGAGTCAACCAACCGCTGCCCCAGGCAGCGCGGGGCACAGGGTCAGCCCATACAGAGCTGCAGCAGACACAGAAAAATGAGCTAACTCCCTATATTACAACTAAACTGAGGTTTTTGGAGGGAGACAAGGATAAACATATTATTTTAGGGAAAAAATTCTTAAAGCAAGAGTATTTAACCCTGACAGCAAGACGGACTTCTTGAGTCTATGAAACCCTTATAGCTGGGCATAAAACTGTGTGTGGGCGTTCTCCGGGAGGGTCCTGTGCCCATCACACTTTCAATGGGCGTGTGATCTGAAAGACTTAATGACCATTTCTAAAGTATCATTTCTATTTTGTTTTCTCTTATCAAGACTTATTTTTTGGAATTTTGGGATTCTTCAAAGTTAGGTGATAACAAAACCTTAAAAGGTACTGAAATTTCAACATTTCACATCAATTTAATATCAGGGATGCCATTTCTAGACAATGTTAACTCTACACATTTTAAAAAGTATTTGCCTCCTTGCCCTGAATTGTCCACTTTACTAATTCAGTGCAAGGGGATATTTTTTAAGGGTCAGTATTTCAAAACTATTCCATTTCACTCCTACAACATAAAAATATAGTTTCCTTTAAAGGGTTCCTCTTACTGACTTATTCCTTACTGAGTAACATGGAAATGACATGAGAGGCAAGATTCTCTACGGCATTAATGCAAAGCCAAAATGCTGCCCAAAGCACGTTTTATATAACTAACTGCAAATACGAATGCTAAGACACACCTTCTGAATGCGGCCTCTGAACCTCCCCGCGAGCAGGCGTCCTGGTAACCCTGAGCTTCCCCTGGACTCAACAGCTGACCTCCCAGTGGCTTTCATGACCCCGTCCCAGTGACACGGTCTCCTGTGTGAGGGGCTTGCACATGGTATGACCTTGGAAGGGAGGGACAGGCAGGAGGAAGCCTGTCAGATGCCCGATTTCAGACTCCAGTCCATCAACGATGGCCTGAAAGCGGTCAGCTTCGCACTGCAAGCATCACACAAGGTCGACTTTCTTTCCCGACTCTAGAGCTGCCAGAACACACATGTACTTTACTTTCTCAGGAGAAAATGTGTCATTTGACTTCCTTCCAGGTTATGTACTCATGCCAACAACTAAAACGCTTAAAGAACCAAAATGAATTACTACCCAGAAATGGTGGTCAAAGTTCCAAAATTCGATCAATAAAATTGCTCATCTACTTACAAATTAATCTTCAGCCAGTAAAGTTCCTCATTTTCGAGGTTATGAGCACACCTGCACCATTAAGCACTTATTTCACTTGTTTAAGCAATCTTCAGAAGTATATAAATATTTATAAAAGTAAGCCTACTATTTTTACTTACATATCATTTTCTCTCTGCAGCAAAATCCTGTTAATTTTTACAACGCTCAAGCATCCTGAAGGCAGGCCTGTCCCGCCCAGTCGAGTGTCTGGGCGTCAGTAAGACATCTGCCTGTGGGGTCCAGAACTGCCCACCAATTTGCATGTGATTAACTGAGATCACCCTGATTCTGAACTTTTGATGAGGCCAGGTTTCATTTATATCATTCATAAAAAACTGGCAAAGCAAATTAAAGACTAAAAATAAGGGGCTATTTAGGTTAATAAGTAGAGTATTTTTAAAGAACTTCAGCAGTATCTATACTCAATCAATCACTTATATAGACCACAATGTCACCCAACAATGTGGCCAGCTCAGATTTTTTTCAATAGGCGTATCTGCAAAGAATGTTACTCCTCTCCTTTCACTCCGATCCCCTGAAATCCGCTCCGACCGGGAGGTTTGATACATTCTGTGCTCTCTGTCGAGTAACCATGCAGAGCTCCTCGAACTTTCCCTTCCCTTTGTTTGTATCACCAGCCTGTGAAACTGGGGAGAGCTGCCAAACACAAAGCAGGGAAGTGTGAGATATGCTTAAAATATGAGTCACAGTGTATTTGGGGATTTGGGTTGCTTTCTTTTTCCTCAAGCTATCAGCAGATCAAATCCTTCTTCCATGTGAAGCCTTCCTCCGTGCAGAAGGTCTGAAGTTGGCTAAAATAGGTCTCTAGCTAGGAAGGGCGAGGAGATGAGAAATGAACACTGCTGAGACTCACTGCAGGATTTCTCGCACGGTCCGGAGTGTCCGGGATGAGCTGCCACCAGGACATGCAGACATGTTTACTTGCATAGGTTAGTCCTTCTGGGAGTCCCCGAGCCTATGTGCATATTTCCATAACGACAGAACCTACATGTGACTTAGGCTAGCCATTTCTGCTTTGTCTGTGGAAGGCCAGCCATCCTAATAAAACTGAGTTTGTGTGACCACACCTGGCCGCTGAGGAGCCTTCTCTATGGTGCGCACACGCACACACACACACACACACACTCATACAACACACACATGCACTCTCAGTCACTCACACACACACACACTCTCATACACACACACACACGCACTCTCAGTCACTCACACACACTCTCGTACACACTCTCATAGTCACACAATCACACACGCACTCTGTCACACACACTCATATACACTCTCATACTCACACAATACTCTCACACACACACTCTCATAGTCAAACACACACGCACTCTGTCACTCACACATACTCTCATACACACACACGCACTCTCAGTCACACACATACACACGCACTGTCACACACACTCATACACACTCTCATACTCCCACAATACTCTCTCACACACATACACACACACTCTCACACACACTCTCACACACAGTCACACACACTCACACTCTCATACACACTCACACACACGCAGTCACACAGACATGAACTCATACCCACACACTCACACGCACACGCACTCTCATACTCACACACTCACTCACTCTCATACTCACACACTCACTCACTCTCATACACACACACACGCTCTCATAGTCACACATACACACACTCACACACACTCTCAGACAGTCTCACACACTTTTATACACACGCCTCTCACATTCTCACACACATGCACTCTCATACACACACATGCACCCTCATAATCACACACACACGCATTCTCATACTCTCACCCATGCACTCTCATAATCACACACACACACACTCTCATACTCTCACCCATGCACTCTCATACACTCACACACACACTCTCATAGTCACACACATTCTCACACACACACATACACGCTCACATACCAGTCAACCAACCCTTTTCCCCAATCAATTCCTAAAGCTGGTCTAAATTCTCTGCTTGTCAAGTCTCCCACTGAGGGGTAGGGAGGGACGTAAAACATCTTCATTAGCAAAACCAGCATTCAAGACGGCCCTCGTCCCACACTTCTTAGACAGACCGAGTGCTCAGCAAAACGTGTTAGGTTGGTTTTGACACTGTCCTTGCCAAGAAAAATGAAGCTCTATCATCCTCTCTGGGAGCTAAAAACATTGTAACAGGCAAGAAGAAGAGCCCTCAAAAGGAAATCCCCTGAAACTTTACTTCATATATTTAGCCCTAAAGGAACTTCGTTCATCTTGGAAAAGAAGTTACCTAAAAATGCCATATGTTTTATTTTTTTTTAAAGCAAGTATGAGGAAAAATAAGTCTAGTATAAAAATTACAAATGATATTCAATACTGGAGAGCAGTGTATCAGTCAGACTGTACATGTGTGTGTACTGATTTTTCAAATCTCTAACCACAGCTCTTCTAGCTGTAAAATTTCCACCCCTAAAAATATATTGTCATTTTTCCAATACGCTTGAGGTCTGATAAAGTCAAGAGGACTCCCAGTACTTTCAAGGCTGCGGAAGCTCCCAGGGGGAGGCAAAAAGAATGGCCAGTCCTTGGAATCATGGAGTGACAGGCGGGGCAGCTCCTGTATACATGAATAAATTAGAATTTTAATTGTATCTCTGTCTGCAGGAGATGTCCCAGCACTTTAATATGTACCAACAATGGGCTGTGTTCTGGAATCCGCAGTGTGGCCTCCGCTGCTGACCCCGAAACACAATTCCCAGTCTGACTACGGAAACTGTTCAGTTTGATCCTTTCAACGTATTTGAATCCTGACAAATAAGCTCACAGCTGAAAGGTCAGCACAGTCATATTTCATCCTCCAGAGCGGTTCCTAAGACACGTGCGCAGCAAAGCTCCCCTCAGGGCGCCTGACACGGGACCTCGCTGCACCGCACCTCATTAAAACGTCCCCAGCACTCGCAGACACTGGGAGCACGTGGGTCCGTGGTGGTCTACCAAACAAGTGTTTGTGGAAGTGTCGGCAAACGATGCACACTGCACTGTCCCGGGAAGGAGCTACCACGGAGCTGAGCTGCCCTCCACACGGACGGCTCCCGCGTGGACAGAACGGGACGTGCTGCCCCAGCCAGCGCGGTCTTTGCTGGAGAGTGTGAACGGTGTTGGTTCACTCTGAGCCGAGGGCAGCCCACACAGTCTAGAACTTGGGCTGACCTCATGCTCACACTAGCGAGCACCAAGCTATGCCCATCAGCAGCAGTTACAGATTCTGTTCCAAAACGTCCAGTGCGAGAAGCTCACGTTAGGCTCCGTGTCGGGCTGCCCACCTCGGCTATGACAGTTGGCCACTAGAACCTGCAGGCGCCCCCTCCTGGACGTGGGCATGAAAACCCTGGGTCGAGGTTCTTTGAAATTTTCTATTAAAGTTTTCTACTCTGATAGAAAATCGAAATTAGATTTGTATAAGCTCACTCCTTTTAATACCCTGTGAATCCGTGTCCATATCGTGCCTGAAAGGAGAAGTTACTAAAACAATACTTCTTGGTGTCCTGACCTAAGAATTGCTCATCATTTTTTATTAATAATTCAGAAGTATACTGAAAGCATCCACTGAAGAGTGTGTATCACATTCACGACAGGTTATATTAAAAATACCCCACCCAGCCCTGGCCGGTTTGGCTCAGCGGTTAGAGCGTCGGCCTGCGGTCCAGAGAGACCCAGGTTCGGTTCCTGCTAAGGGCATGTGCCTCGGTTGCAGTTTGTCCCCGGCCCTAGTTGGTCGTGCGGGTGGCAGCCACTCGATGTGTCCCTTTCACGTCGATGTTTCTCTCTCTCTCTCTTCCACTCTCTCGCTCCCACTCTATCTGAACAAAAAAATGAAAAACTGTCCTCAGGTGAGGATAAAAAAAAAATAAATAAATAAAAATACCCCACCCTCTCTGGTCCCAGTAACAGTTCTGGACACTGGTGACGCTTTGGGCGGAACAGCTGTGCTGTGGGGACTTTTCTGGGCAACGCGTGTGCCCGGCAGCGTCCCTGGCCTCCACTCACTCGGCTGTGAGAAGCATCAATGCCCACTCCCCAAGGTGTGGGATGCCTGCAGACCCCGCCCATTGTCCCCTGGGGCAAAACTGCCCCCTGCCTGAAGCAAAGTTTGTGGGTGTTCCATCATGACAGAGGCTCAGACCCATCAACAGAGACTGCGGCGCAGGTCTGAGCACTGGACACTTCTCCTCAGTGGTTAGCTGCCCTCGTGAGCAACCCACACACCCTCCTGTCATATTGACTAGTTAGCAGATCGCACTCCCAACAGCACATTGGGTTGAACAGACATTTTTCCGAAAACGTCACACTCTGCTGGTAGATTCAATGGCACCTCTGCGGAAGGTCCTCCTACATGATCTGCAATTCTCACCACAATTCACTTCTTATTAGCTGTCCCAAGTGTGTATGCCGTTTATTTTTAAAAGAATTGTTACCGGGCCCTGGCCGGGTGGCTCAGTTGCTTGGAGCGTCGGCCTGTGCACCAAAAGGTTGCAGGTTCGAACCCCAGCTGGGGTGTGTGCAGAGCGCAGCCAATCGATACTCTTTCTCACGCCAATGTTGCTCTCTGCCCCCTGCCTTCTCTTTAAAAATCAATGAACACGTCCTTGGGTGAGGATTAAGAAGAAAAGAAGTGTTACCTGAAGGGCTGGTTGTTTGTCATTCCTCTTGGGAGATTTTAACCCACTGGCTTGCTGCTGCTGCTGCTGCAGTAGGAGCTGTCTGGCCACTTGGAGAGCCTGAGGAAAAGCGAGGAGGACGAGGCTGTTACCACACAGGTCAGAGCCGCTTCGCAGGGCCGGGGAGGGCGCGCAGGGCCGCATCCCGACCCCCAACTCCAGGCAACGAAACAGCGAACAAAACTTTCCACCAGTCTAGGCTGGAAAACTTTCCAGAATTTGTTTACATTTTCTTAGATTTAGTCAGTTTCATACACAGTCTTTAGGGTTAGCGATCCATCTACGCAGACACTTCATTCCTACCAAAATCAAACAGAAAACCTGGACCCTGGAGGACCGGCTCCGAGCAAGGATGGCAGAGAGCAGCTGGGGCACCTTGGAAGAGAGCGAGGGCTCTTTTCAGAGGCACCTCCGCCCTCCTCCACTTCTGGGGGACACGGGAACTCAAGTTGAAAGGGGCGCTTTTCACCTCAGCCGAGCCCAGAAGGGAGGAGGGGAGCGGTGCAGGCACTGTGGATGGGGTCACTTGGGAAGGAAGACGAAACAGAGGAGCTCTACCAATGGGGACCTCGGTGGACTACGTAAGGGAAGAAGTTTGCAAATTTGACCTCTGAGTCAACGTAGAGGGTCCTTTATGTACCTGTGAACAACACTGGTCACGTCTACTGCAAATGCTCTTCCTGGCTGATGCCACAGGAGGGTTTGCACTTAAAGGCAGCACTGCAGGGGTGATACGGACTGGAAATAAAGCAAAAGGCAACCGGAGAGTCCCCCAAAGTGCAGGAAGTATGACTGCCGATCTTTTCTGTTTTTAATTAAAGTATAGTTGACATACAACAGTGTATTAGTTTCAGGCGTACACCACAGTGGTTCTGCATTTATAAACCTTACGCTGTGATCGCTACAATATGTCTAGTCTCCATCTGTCCCTGTACAAAGTTATTACAATGTTATTGACCATATTCCCTGTACGTAACGACCAATCTTCTTAAAACATTCAAATAAAAAGGAAAAAATGTGTCACTAATAAACCCTCACAGGGACATTTGCTGTCAAAGAATTTACTAGGAGTAACCGCCAGCCACACCCTTCCAAGGAGAGCGGCGGACCAGGAACAGACAGGCAGTCTGCAGACCCCGTGCTAGAAGTCCCGTCAGTCCAGCTGATGTGTCAGGAATCCTCGTGACATGATGTGCTCAGAGTCTAGAGACAAGCGAGAGTTCTTGGTGACTTCACCAACAGGAATGTCTACGTGGTAACTCATTCTTTGTGCCTGACGACGCGCACACAGATGTATGTGGTCATCCCTTGAGAGGGTCTGAAGCTATAGTCCTAGAAAATGTGCATAATGGACTTCGATGAGAACATAATGTTTTCGTTTTAAGAAAGCTCCCAGGGACAAGGTGGGGTGGGAGAAGGCAGGTGGCCTGGGGGCCGCCGCGCAGGGAGCCTGGAGAGGGAAAAGAGTGCTGTGGAGGGTTATTGCTCGTGAGTGGACACAGGAAATTGCTGAATCAGCAAAAGTAGTACTTCTCCTAAAAGGACGATCTCACTAAATTAAGCTCGTAACTACAGTAGTGTAACCAGGATATTAAGGCACTTTGTGAGGCTGAGTGGTGCCTTTGAGTCTACGAGGCACAGGGAGGCCACGGGAAAGCAGCACAGATGACAAGTGGGTGACAAAGAAAGATCTTGGGAAGGATGGACCCGCCTGTTCCGCCTCCCCACCACACCCACCCTCCGGCCCCAGGAGGCTCTGCCTACTGAGCTCACCCAGGCAGCCCTCAGAGGAACTCAGAGGCTACCTCGTCTGGAAGGGGAACATGCTGGAGGGAGCCTTGGGGAAGGGGGCTTCTGCAGGCAGCTTGGAAGCCTGAGACCCCAGCCTGCCATCTCCAAGGAGAATTCACCATCGCTGGACTCCCAGCTTCCTGTCTCCCTGGAGACGCTCAGTACATGTGTAGGTGTAAAAGTGGGCAGAATGAAGACTTCATTTACATCACATGAGAACAGCCCCGTGCACGGCACCTGCCGGCAGAGCCCGTCCCCCAGTGCACGGCACCTGCCGGCTGAGCCCGTCCCCCCGTGCACGGCACCTGCAGGCTGAGCCCGTCCCCCCGTGCACGGCACCTGCCGGCAGAGCCCGTCCCCCCGTGCACGGCACCTGCCGGCTGAGCCCGTCCCCCCGTGCACGGCACCTGCCGGCTGAGCCCGTCCCCCCCGTGCACGGCACCTGCCGGCTGAGCCCGTCCCCCCGTGCACGGCACCTGCAGGCAGAGCCCGTCCCCCCGTGCACGGCACCTGCCGGCTGAGCCCGTCCCCCCCCGCTGAGCCCGTCCCCCCGTGCACGGCATCTGCAGGCAGAGCCCGTCCTCCTGTGCACGCGTCCCTTGGCGGCTCCTGGGAGGCTCCCGGCTTCCGAGCGCAGGGAAGGGACCTGCTACATATTTTAAGTGTGGCCGTCAGCGTTCCCAGAGTCACGGCTGACCGGCAGAGGAGTCTGGCTGCCAGTCAGAAAGGGACAGAGGGGATGGAGACAACCGAGGAAAGCCATGGTGGGGACAGCAGGAAGGGCACGTCCACCACGGAAACAGCAGAGGAACGGCGACACCACGTGGCTACGACTCTGTTAAAATAACCCGCCACGCTGCACCAGCCGTGGAAAACAGGCACTCAACATTTAAGCACTGAGTCTCAGAGAACCGACACCATCAACTCGCTCATTCAGCAAAAGGGATGACGTTCAGTGTCTTTTTGGAAAGGACACACGGAGGAAGACGGTTCTCGGGCACGCGCTCCAGCAGACGGGCATCGCCTTGAACCCCCCCAGAAGGGCTCACTGACTGGCTCCCCGCCGGCCACACACCCCAACCGAGCTGCCGGGGCCCTTGCGGTGACTGCTGGTTTGCAGGACACAGTCACGGATGAGGGCAACACCTTCCAGACCCCACGGGGTACCTGACTGCCACACCCACAGACTCCACTCACACCCCACAGTTCCTGCTGAAGACAGTCAGAGAGAAGGTTTGGGGACTTGGAGAGACGTGAGAGGAATTGTAGTGAAACTACTGAAGAGAGAAGACACAAGATGAAGAGGCACAAATTGGTGTCCAAACTGCTCCTCAGAATGAAGGCGAGCAGGTAAAGTAACCTCCAGTCCTCGGGCGGACAGAGCGCCAGCGAGTCCCCATCAGAGCTGCCCCGACCCTCCCGGGGCACAGAGGCGAGCAACATGAGATAGTAATCACTTCAATCTAAACTGTAAATTGTCACCTAACACAGGAGAAGCAAATCTTCCGTGTGCAAGACTACTTGTTCGCGCATCATTACACGAAAGTACGGTATCCACCACGTGTGCAAAGTCTGAAGGCTGTCGTCACGTCCACTGCTGGTCAGTGGACACCCCACCAGAGGCCTGTGCACAGCGGGTCCACTGTGCTCCCTGACAGCCATGTCTGCCTTCGTGCGCCCGGCCAGATGCAAGTCTTCCTCTCAGACTCGCTCCCTGGGCATCAGAGCCTGGCTCCAGTACAGCTCAGGGCTGCGGCTGGACTTGCCTCATTTTCATAACCGGATCTGAGCAACAACTGGAGAAAAGTCCCCTAAGATACTCCAATGACAGTGAAGAGGGTCAATCGCATGAGAAAGACGGTGACGAGACCTTGAGGGCTATCACTCAGCAGCGTACACAGAGGCTGGATCATATTGTTCGACACCTGACACTGATGTATACATAAAACGACGTCCTGCCCGGCCGCCGTGGCTCAGTGGTCGAGCGTCGACCCATACATCAAGAGGTCGTCGGTTCGATTACTGGTCAGGGCACATGCCCAGGTTATGGGCCAAATCCCCAGTGCAGGGCATGCAGGAGGCGGCCAATCAATGTTCTCTCTCATCGATGTTTTCATCTCTCTCTCCCTCTCCCTCTCCCTTCCTCTCTCTCTAAAAATCAATACAGGGGAAAAAAATTAAAAATAAAATAAAATAAAATGACGTCCTGCTTGAAGGTAAAATGAGATCCTTTGTATTTAGACTAACGAGGTGTGTGGACGTGTGAGAGAGGGAGGGAAGGAGAGAAGCGGGGAGAAAGGGATGAATAAGGAGAACTTTTCTCCTTTAGGAAGCAAGGGTCAACCTGCCTCCCGTTCCAGAGCAACTGCTCATGTAAACAGCAAACCGTCACCCCACCTCTGGCGATCTTGCACTCAAGGTGGCGATCCCTGGCTGGCTGGGTCAACACGTCCTCACAGCACACGTGACAGCTGCCGGGCACCGTGCGGCTAGATGCTGCGCTCAGGTTACAGTGAAGACACAGCCCAAGGATGACACGGAGGGAGGTGGCTGGTAAACCAGGCCCTGAGAGCCGGGCTGCACACGGTCACATTGATTTTCCTTCAATAAGCTGAAATACACGGCTCTGCCAGCTCACAGAGGCCAGGGCGGAAGGTGGGCCAGCTCCCCCTCTGCCCGGCCTGTCGCCTCCACCCCGACTGCTCAAAGGGCTGCAGTCACCTCTGGGCAGCACTCATGGGCAGCAGCAGCTGGGCACTCGGCCCCAGAGGGTCGGGGAGCGTGGTGTCTGGCTGCTGGTTGGGCAGGCCATGCTTTCATGCTAACCGAGGACCTGGACGGTTTCGACACCTTCCATCCTATTGGTCCAAGATTACTTTCTTCTTAACGGTGCCTTCCCATTCCCAGCAAATAAATACATCTGTTGTTTACAAATTATATTTTAAATAGCATGTTTACAACTTTTGAGCTATTTACATCTCAAGTTCATGGCAGGTGCTTATATATTAAGGGCTGGGATCCCTAAGTTTAGCATGTTTTTCAAGGTAGCCGATGTTAAAAAACATGTTTACCATATTTTAAGAAACATCAACAAGTTGACATAAAATATGGTTTAAATAAGCATGTACACATACATAAAGCAAGCCAGGAGAGGAGAAAACCTTCATACGATTTTTAGAACAGACTTGTGAGGAGGTGTGAGGTAAGCACTGATACCAGGAGGTCTTCATAAATACGACTAACTGCAGTGTTTCAGGCCACGGGTCAGCAGGCCAGAGTCCGCGCACCAAGTGCAACCTATAACCTGGTTTCGTTCAGCTCATGAGGTAAGAATGGTTTTTACTGATTTAAATAGTTGGGAAAATAATAAAAGGAAAAACATTTTTATGACATGTTAAGATGATATGGAATTCAAATTCCTCTGTTTGCCAACCCGACTTAGGCTGCTCGCTGTCTTCTGAGAGTCCCCAAAGCACCGCTGGACACAATTTTATATAAACAAGGCTTGCAATCAGTTGCCCAAAAGAATTTCAGAACTTAGCTAAGACGTGAGGACATTACTCATGAGCTGTTCTTGCAGCTCAAACTAATTTTGATTTTCTGAAAAGGAACTGAGACACAAAAACAAAATAACATCCGTGCGTTCTCGCATCTGGAACTATTTCAAACTAGTTGCGAACTCTGAGTGTGTGTCTTCCCCCAGATCACGTGTAGCGGTCCGGAGTGAATGTCCTCGGTCGGCTGTGAGTCCCGGACACCCCAGAATAAAGACGGCCTGTGCTATTGGCCGGCTGAGAAGAGCGGCCACTTCCTGTCTCCTAGGACTTGTCCTGCTTCCAGCTGCAGGCTGCTCTGAGGCAGCCGCTCTTCCTCTCGTTTCTTCCCCTCGACGCTCCCACCCCCGAGATCAGCCTGGTTCCCAGGTCACGGCACCGACTGACCAGCAGCCACTGTGCCTGGGGGGTGGAGGAAAGCCAGCAGCACAAAGCGGCAGGAGGAGCTGAGCTGAGCAGGGAAGAAGGCATGCTCTCCTGTTTCTCACCCTCTGCGTACACCTAGAGCCTCTGCAGAACCCTCTCCCTCTGAACTGACGCGCCATCACGGTGCAACCTGGCTACCAGCAGCCAGCTGGACACACGTCCTCATCACTCAACGCGATCTGACGCTCACTCTCGGCAAGACCTTGCTTTGGACGCCGAAGTAATCACTTCAGCGCAGGCTGGAAAGAAGACGTGTGGGTCACTTTAAAAAAAAGGAATTACAGTGCCGGATAGGGCTAAATATGCTCTTACAGAACCAACAACATTCCAAGGCAGTGAGCTCTCCAACAAGAATGCAAATACACAGTTATGTAAATATCATTCATATATATATATATATATATATATATATATATATATATATATAGAGAGAGAGAGAGAGAGAGAGAGAGAGAGAGAGAGGAAGAGAAGGCACTTGGTTATCATGGGAAAATGGGAAAGTGAGCTAATTTGATAGAGGCATTCTTGTGATTGTGAAAATATTAGACGTCCAAGGAAAGATTCCAATTCTAGTGATGGTGAAAATATTAAATGCACAGAACAAGTACTATAGCAGATCAAGGCACATTATTAGTGTCATAAGTAAAACAAGAAAGTATTTTCCCTATTAAATACATTAAAGTTATGGGGGAGTAACAACCATCAAAAATCATCAGAGGCGCTGATATCACTGGCTGGTCTACTCCGTGGTACTGCACGTACGGGTACAACCCGAGCATTCGCTGTGGTTGATTCATTGGTCAACCCGCAGAAGCAGGTGAGCAGAGAGCAAAACCTCAGATCCGTCGGGACACTGGACTTAAAGCAGTGACCCAACGGGAAGGTTCTATGCCGCATCAGCCATCCGAAGAGTTCCAACAGCCGGAGAAAGTACCCTGTACTCGGAGGGCGTGGATTTCTCAAACGTCCCAGTCTTTGCATGAAGATTATGAGACAGTATCTGGACTGACATGGTGAAACCTGGAGCAGAGACACCCCACTCCGACGGCAGGCCAACACTACGTGTTCGAGTTAAAATAAAAAGGAACAGGAAATGAAGACGGCAAAGAGCCCTATTGTCTCTGCCCAAACGGCAGGAGGAGCCAGGGCCAAGGGCAGCGCCAGCCCCGGGGTGGAGGTGCGGAGGGACGAGCCGCGGCTCAGCACCCTCCCAGCACGCACACTCCTCATCATCCCCAGGGCCCTTCACCTTCCAGGTGTCGCGCTCACGGCAGCCTGACCAAATCCTGACGACGTGGTTTACACTGCACATGGGGGCGGGGGTATCGCTGCTGTGGCGTTCTTCACTTGTGTTTCACTTTAAAATTTAATAAATAATGGAAAGACCTGAGCATAGGAAGGCTGGGAGCTGTGTGCTTTCTGTAATGTGGGCAACTGATGAGGGCGTATTGGAAGAAAAGATGACAAAGGACATATTTCCCTTTTCCAGAAGAACCAGAGGAAGGAGGGCAGAAGTGTGTGACGACCGGTGCATGGCCGTCAGCCCTGGTGCTGCGGGTCCCAGTGCCAGCCCACACTGACCGCAGGACAAGCTCACAGACACAAGGAGGCATTCGGCTGCAGGTCCCGGCCCTGCACCAAGCCTGGGACGCAGAAGGGGGTCAGCCAACCGCATATCCATTTGCGATTACGCATGACCATTTAAAATGAAGTATCCACGCAGAGAACACTTCCTATCAAAGAAGGTAAAGGTTGGGAATTTTCACGAGACAAAAAGAAACAGGATATCTGATTCTCTTTCAAAATCAGCTGAAATAAGTCTAATGGCTCTGAACACTCAGAAGTCTGTTTGAAGTCTCTCCTAGGAGGGAGACGCCCCGCCAGCACTGTCCTGCCATCCCCCTGAACACAGGCCCTGCAGCTCCTCGCCGAGCCCTGGTGGGCCGCTTCATGCCGCAGCCAGTCCAGGCACTGAGTCACCAGCACCGGGCTCCGCACCCGAGCTGGGGTTGGAGGGATTCCATCCAGCCAGGCCCAAGCCTCAGCCTGTCTAGCTCAGGAGCGTTGACAAGATCCCAGCCTGGCGTGCTCTGACTGCAGGCAACATGAACACAGCAGTGAGGTAAGCAGAGATCAGGCTTATTAGGAAATGCCGAAAATGTTACGATTAAGTGCATCAAACCTGCTTCCCCTTGCCGAGGAAAGACCAGATTGTGTCCAAAAATGAAGAAATGGGCCTGGTCCTTCTCCAAGTTCCCAAAATAGAAAATATGAGGGTCAAATGCATGGATAACTGAATCAAAGGGAACTACGAACTCATTGAAGGAACCCTTGGCTTTCTGCAACTGCCTTTATGAGGGTGTAGCCCAGCGACTCTCAGTATGAATGATCCAGATTCTTATCTTTCCGTACCTTAGAAGGAGACTGCTATTCTGAAGCCTACAGAAGACAATGGCGAGAATGATGCTCAAACCAACGGAGTGTTTCCTATGAAGTTCCTAGCACGCCGAACCCTGCCGAACAGACAGGCCGTGGCATTCCTTTCCCTCTTTCGGGGTAACACGCTTGGGATGCCCAAGAGGAGCAACACTTACAGATGCTTTGCTTGACAAAATACTTTCCTTCTCTTACCTGAATTTTGGGCAAAGAAGCAAGAGTGACAGCCAGTTTGGAGGCAACATTCCAGCAGAGATAAAAGACAAAACACAGAAACAAAAATGGGGAGAGGGGAGGGACCCAAGCAAGACTCATCACCTGAAATGTGTACCTACTCACTCTCTGCCGAAGTTAGCCAGGATAGAAAAACAAACAAACGAACGAACAAACAAACAAACAAACGAATGCTCCCAATAATTTATACTTCTCAGAGAAGAAGCTACAACAGCAAAAATTACATCTGGGTAACCATTTGAGAAATGAGGAACATCTGGACACAGAGGGCAAGCGTAGGGGGGTGCCCCTGTACTCGAGACCCTGAAATACAGCGCGGAATTGCACTGCTCACCATGAGCCAGGAACTAAGCCAATCGGTTGCTTTACACTTATTACTCTATTTCTTGTTCCCAACACTTCTAAGGGAAGCAGGGCAGGGTTTATGATACTGACCTAAAACGGAAAAACTAAAAGGTTGTGAGGTTCTGTGACTTGCCCAAGGTCACAAGTCTAGTGAGTGGTTAGCACGGAAAACAAAACTAAACAAACACTGTCTCCTGAGAACCTGATCCTCCCATTCTACCGAGGTCACTGCTTAGACCAGATCCGGCCGTGGCGGGCAGAGCCACACAGCCCTGGACCCGTGCAGGGACGACAGTGGCCCGTGCCGCCAGGGTGAGGGAAGACCTCTGCACAGGATCTCACCTGACTTCACTCATCTGGCTCTTGTTCCCGCACAGACTTGCTTTTTCCAACCAGATCTTCTTGTTTTCAGGACTCCGGAGCCCTGACCACATCTGCAATTCTGCTCTCCGCGCTCCCTGCTCACATTTACGAGGCATCCAAGGAGCTTCCATGTTTAAATTCCACCTTTCTGAGACAAACACGGCACGGTCTCAGATACAAAAACGCTGAACTCACAGGAGCAGAGAGTAGACCGGAGGTTGCCAGGGGGTGGGGGAGGGAATCGGAGCTGTGGGTCGAAGGGCACAAAGGTTCCGCTGTGTGAAATGAGTATGTCCTAGAGATCTAATGTACAGCTGGTGATGCTACTTAGTGTCACATGCTTGACGTTCTCTGACAGGACACATCTCCCATTAGATCTGCCTGCGCTGTGTGGGGGTGACGGCCCCTGGCTCAGCTCGACTGCGGCGATCTTTCTCACGTTTACAAAAACAGAACCACCAAGTTGTAAACCTTAAACATATACAATTTCTATATGTCAAAAGTATCACCTTAAAAAAGAAAAAGAAGCCCTGGCTGGTTTGGCTCAGCGGTCAGAGCGTCGGCCTGTGGACCAACGAGTCTCGGGTTCGATTCCGGTCAAGGGCATGTGCCTTGGTTGGTTCGTCCCCACCCTGGTCGGGGTCGTGTGGGAGGCAGCCAGTCGATGTGTCTCTGCCTCTCTCTCTCTCTCCCTCCCACTCTGTCTGAAGATATTTGGAAAAGAAAAAAAATTTAATTTAAAAAAGTAAATTCTACCTTTCCCTAAGAACCATTCATAGTCCAGTTCCTTCAAGCAGCAGAGCTCCTTGAGGACCCGACCCGAGGGGGCAGTGCCACGCCCGGCCTTCTGCTGTGATGGCGACCCCAGCGGGCACACAGGAGGCTGGAAGAACTGGGTGCCCACGCGCCCATCCGTACCCTCGGGCACTCATGCTACCACCATCATTCCCTGACTCCTATCCCTTCTTCAGGCCTCAACAGGGAAAGTCCTCTGTTCCTTGGTCCACCTGAGCCAAGGCGGGATTTTTTCAAAAGGAGCTTTTCATGAAGCACACAGGGAGAGGCTGAGTGAACAGCAGATTTCTCCGCACAGTTCACCCGAGTGCAGGCGCCCGCGCCCGGGCACCTGTCTGTGCCCTGCCCTCATCTGAGGCGGCCCGCTCCTGCCCACCCAGTGGCAGGCCTGCAGGTCCAGGAGTGCTGCCGTGTCCTCACCTGCTGTCCACTCCCACGCTCCCCACAACTGCAAGCTGCTTGCTGGGGCGCGGTGCTCAACCCCTGTATTTGTTGTTTAAAAATTGCCTCTGAATGCTCCCCACCCCGTTTTACTGAGATATAATTAACACACAACACTGTAGTCGTTTTAGGTGTACAGCATGACTACATGAAAAATGGTTACCACAGCAAGTTCAGTCCACCTCCCCCACCTCACACAGCGACAGTTTTCTTCTTATGATGAGAAAGAACTTCTCAGATCTATTCTTTTTTTTTTATCCTCACCCGAGGACATTTTTCCATTTTTTGTTCAGATAGAGTGGGAGGGAGAGAGAGGAAGAGAGAGAGAGAGAGAAACATCGACGTGAAAGGGACACATCGAGTGGCTGCCTCCCGCAAGACCCAACCAGGGCCGGGGACAAACTGCAAACGAGGCACATGCCCTTAGCGGGAACCGAACCCGGGTCTCTCTGGACCGCAGGCCAACGCTCTAACCGCTGAGCCAAACCGGCCAGGGCTCAGATCTATTCTTTAGCAACTTTCAAATACAAGACACAGCACTGTCCATTGCAGCCACCACGCTGTCCATGACACCCCTCAGGCGGACTTGCCTTGTAACTGGAAGTTTGTAGCTTCTGACCACCTTCCCTCATTTTCCCATCCCTACCCTCTGGCAACCACCAGTCTGTTCTGTCTCTATGAATCTGATTCTTTCAGATTCCACACAAGTGAGCTCGGACAGTGCTTGTATCTCTGTCTGACTTATTTCCCTGAGCACAACGCCCTCCAGGGCCCTCCACGTTGCTGCAAGTGGCAGGGTTTCATTCCTTCCTGTGGCCCAGTGAGTAACAGCCCGTTCTATGCACATGCCTCGTGTTCTCCGTCCACTCATCTGCTGACGGACACTCAGCCGCGTCCATGTCTTGGCTACTGCAAATGATGTATTTTCAGGATAGTAATTTAATTCTCCTCAGCTATATTCCCAGAAATTAAATTGCTGGGTCATATGGTAGTTGTAGTTTTAATTTTTGAGAAATCTCCATACTGCTTTCCGTATTGGAAACTGTTACGAGTTCACCTTCCCACCAACAGTGTATGTGGACTCCCCTTTCGCCACCTCCTCAACAGCACCGGTGACCTCCTGCTCTTCCAGCAGCTGTGAGGCAGCATTTCACGGTGCTTTGGAGTTGCACGTACAAACAACTGTATTCTTTTTTTTTTTTTTGGTTATTCCTCACTCAAAGATGAGGATATTTTTCCACTGATTTTTAGAGAGAGTGGAAGGGGGAGAGAGAGAGAAACATCAATGTGAGAGAGACACATCGATTGACTGCCTCCTGCACGACCCCGATCGGGGCTGGGAATCAAACCTGCAACCCTTCAGTCCACGTGACCCTGACTGGGAATTGAACCTGCAACCCTTCAGTCCACAGGCTGCCGCTCTCACTGCTGAGCCAAACCAGCCAGGGCAATAACTGTATTCTTAAAACTGTTCTGGCCCCTGGTCACTGGGGATGCGAAAAATAGTAAGAGTTGCAAATTCGAGTGTTTATTGCCAGAGAAGTACTAAACACTATAGACACATCATGTCATTGAACTTTCACAACTCCTTCAGGTATTATTAACTCAGTTAATAGATACGGAACCCTAAGAACAGATACGTTAACTAATAAGGATTATATGAGACACGCATGGAAAATCTTTAGCACAGTACCTGGTCATGATCGTAATGTATGAAATGAAACAATTACTACAATTATACATGGCCTCATACATAAGAAAATACGTTTTGTGGGGACATCCCTGTTTCCCAGTGATCTCAAACCATGTGTCCTCTTTGCAGAGACACCGAGAAAAACCACAGCATCCTCCAAGAGCCCATCGGGCTCTAAGGCAGATCACGTTCACTGGACAGGAAGTACCTGAGGGGTAGGTGACTGTGACTGCGGGTCCCGGTTTCTTCCTCGGCTCTTTCCGACCCTCGCTGAACCGCGATCAATGCCTGGTCTTGACTCTTAAAACAGCGATTTTCAACCTTTTCATCTCATGGCACATATAAACTACTAAAATTCTGCTGCACACCAAAAGTTTGTATTTTTTTGGCCAATCTGACAAAAAAATTAAATAGGTATAACTCTGATTCAATCACATCGCACAGCTATTGTTGTGTTGGCTGATGTCATTTTTATTTGACAGTCTCAGGGAAGAGAGGTCAGTGCCCCTGACTAGATAGTCAGGCATGGCAAGTTTCAAAAATTCTCACTGCACACCTGTTGGAACCCGTCTTCGAGCAAGACAGCAAAAAGGGCTGCTTCTGGGCAACGGTGAGCCGGGGTGGGCTGGTGACACGGACGATGACCCCTGATGAAGGAAGGGCTGGCACAGGGGCCGCCACCGCACACCTGCCTCGGTCCCACATCGCTTTACGTCAACAGAACGCTCACACAGCACACCCACAGGCATGCAGTCTGCGCTGGAATCCCTTCACTCGTACCTAGAACCCCACCACCAAGAATGGCCACGAATCCACAAATCCACGGGTCTGTCATTCTTCCACTCACAGAAAACTGGAGCTACTTGCTTGATGAGACAGATCTCAAAGAAAAATTTAGAAATCTTTAGAAAAATATATTTAGTTAATCTAAGCCACAATCAAAGGTAACTTTGGAGTGAACTTTTTGAAGATTTTATCCTTTATATAAATACACATATTTATTACAGATACTGAACATTGTAAAAGAAAAACAGATTCTATTGCTCTGCCCAAAGAATTAGAAACATTTTCTTAAAAGGGGATTAAAACAAAACTGTGTTCATCAGACAGGCACTTGTGTTCAGAGCTGTGCTCATCGAGTGACAATGACCTTGGGAACTTCCAGTAACCACAGTTGAGCATAAGGTGGACCTTGAAGTCCCCAGGCATGAAGAAATAAGGATGCTTTGGGAATTTGGGGAAATTACTGACCTTGGGAGCATCATCAATTCCAAAGAAATGGAAGGTTGCTTTAAAAACAGTAACGTATCTCTACAGAAGCAGATACAGGGTGAATAAGCACCCACCAGCCATTCTGTCTGGATCTGAACCCCAGTTCCAGCACTCGCTACCTGTGTGGCCTTAGACAAGTTACGTAACCTCGCCTCAGTTTCTTCATCTGGGAGAACAGGCAGAAATAAAAGTTCCTAAATCATAGTTAATACATGGAGAGTGCACAGACTAGGGCCTGACGGACGACAAGGGTTTCTTAAGTGATGTTTAAAAGCGCTTTGTAAATGAGTACTGATTATGAAAGTAATAAGCACATGTTAGAAGAAAATACATAACTGAATTAGAAAAAAAATTAAGTATATTGCCTGGCCAGTGTGGCTCAGTGGCTGAGCGTCAACCCATGCACCAAGAGGTCCCTGGTTCGATTCCTGGTCAGGACACATGCCCAGGTTGTGGGCCCAATCCCCAGTGGGGGGCATGCAGGAGGCAGCCAATTGATGTTCTCTCTCATCTCTGTGTCTATCTCTCTCTCCCTCTCCCTTCCTCTCTCTGTAAAATCAATAAAGAAAAGAGAAAGTATAATATCATCACTTACATTTACTTTTCTTAAACGTGGAATGATATTATTTATGGTCTTTTGAAAATTACTTTTTAAAATTAAAAACACATGTTGAATAGAGATTTTTCAAATCTGATTTCTATATTCAGGTTCCAACAAACAAACAGTGTTGTGTGTCCAACCACCTAAACATGACCACGCTATTCTAGAGGCTTCTGCAGGAGCTGTGACCATGCTGTTCCAGAGGCTTCTGGAGGAGCCGCGCACACGCTGTTCCAGAGGCTTCTGGAGGAGCCGCAGACACGCTGTTCCAGAGGCTTCTGGAGGAGCTGCGCACACGCTATTCTAGAGGCTTCTGCAGGAGCCGTGCACACGCTGTTCCAGAGGCTTCTGGAGGAGCTGCAGACACGTTATTCCAGAGGCTTCTGGAGGAGCTGCGCACACGCTGTTCCAGAGGCTTCTGCAGGAGCTGCGCACACGCTATTCTAGAGGCTTTCTGGAGGAGCTGCGGACACAATATTCTAGAGGCTTCTGGAGGAGCTGCGGACACAATATTCTAGAGGCTTCTGGAGGAGCTGCGCACACGCTATTCTAGAGGCTTTCTGGAGGAGCTGCGGACACAATATTCTAGAGGCTTCTGGAGGAGCTGCGGACACAATATTCTAGAGGCTTCTGGAGGAGCTGTGACCACGCTGTTCCAGAGGCTTCTGGAGGAGCTGCGCACACGCTGTTCTAGAGGCTTCTGGAGGAGCTGCAGACAGGACAGCGCAGCCTGGCAGCTGATGCCTTCACACCTCGCGTCGCGACGTGGAAGGAGCCCAGGCCCAGGCAGAAGGGACTCTCCGGTGGCGCGGGGCGGAGTCCCGGCGGGACGCCCGCAGGCCACAGCGAAGCGTGGGTGCATGGGTGCAGGGACAGCGTGGTGTCGGCTTCTTTACGAAGGACAAACTAACTCGCTTTTGTGAAAGTTGAAGCACCAACATCATATTGAGTTAAAAAGAGAGCAAACAAACATCAGAATCTCCAGACTGTGCTGTATCTTTAAAAAAACAAACCCTAATTTTGACCATAAAGGGATGAAAGGAAGCATGGCCACTCCTCGCTGAGCCCCCTCCCAGCACATGAACACCACCACTAGCGCTGTCCCAGCCCCGTGTCTTCGTGGGGAAACACTTCACACCAGCCTGCCGTGGTCGGGTGAGCGTGTCACAGGAAAACACTCCTCACAGCATCCAGGTCACACAGCCCCCCAGGTCTGGGCGGGCAGTAAGCACAGACACACCCAGAGACCGTCCCCATTTTAACAGCAGGACCTTCCCACCGCAGAAGTGGGATCATCGTCACAGCCCGCCCACGCCCCAGGGGCTGCGTCCGAGCGCGGCGTTAGGCAGGCGCTCCGATCTGCACACAGCGCTCTGCACAGGTACGCGGGGTGACGATCCAGCGCAACGGCCTCGGGAGTCACCCCAGATGACACGGAGGAGACGGGCAGGCCCCACGCCCACGACTGTCCTGCGTGAGCAAGGCCCCGGCACGCACGCAGGGCGGACCGGGGAGGCGGCTGTGTTTACGTCTGCAGCCCGCTCCCTCGGCCAGCCAGAGAGGGGGCGGCCCTCTGGCCACTGCTTCCCGTTCCCAGGCCAAAGCAGTACAGGCAACGGACCCGATTTTCGCCGACTTACAGGGCTCAGTACGAATGGGCCAGGCACTGTGCTGGGTCGTGCCCATCATTTCCAGGATGCGCACGAGGAAGTCTCTGTAGAAAACCGCGCTCTAGTTATCAAGAATGTGCCCGTGTGTGCATAATGGCAGTGTGTGCCTATGGCTCAGGAAATCTACACAGTCTTGTAAACCCTACACCTGACGATTAAAACAAAAATAGTGAAATTTCAGTTTGCTTTTTAAAAATCTACTTTTCATGTAGCTTGGAGCCTTTCCTCAGGTCCTAGAGGACATCATCTGAGATAGCCTTAAGATCATCACATACGTTCGGTGACACTAAAGGCAGGAAGGCTTCTTGAGGGACACAGACCTGAAGTGGGCTGTGCATGGCAGCACCTGCCTGCCAGGCTCAAAGACAGCAGACGTCAGCAGCTAGTAAATTACACTGTGAACATAAAGGAAACATTCTGGTCTATTTTCTTTTAACTGAGATAATCATGTTTAAATCTAAAGTCAGGATATCGTCTTCAACAAAACTGATTTGTCCAATAATATCACTGTATCTCTCTCTCTCTCTCTCTCTCTCTCACACACACACACACACACACACACACACACGAACAGAGCTGCTGAGGCAGGCATAACGAAGCAAAGCATCTAGAAAGCCAAACTACTGAACAACAAGTCCTGGGAAATCCTGTATCATAAAGTCATACATGGCAATAGACTAGTTCTCAGTAAAAAAGCCTGGCAAATTCGAAGAAGGCAAAAAACCTTCAGGGTCCTAAGGGTTAACTCACTTGCCTTTAAAACAAAATGACACATTTAATTTCCTTTTATCATAAAACAATGCATTTATTATTTTCTTTATATCTGTCAAAGGACATGGCTTTCTGAGTGGAAAACAAAACAGAACTTGGTCACATGTTTATTTGCCTCAGCTACTCCCTTCCCCTTCTGATAAATAATCAAACACGCCATCCAGAAAAAACAAAACTCCGAGCTGGGAAACTTGACGGTCATCGAGCAGACCGAGATTCCAGCAAAGCTGCACACTGCTCGCCCCACACCTACACGACCATCTGAGTAAATACTCAGTCACTCTTTCCATTCTCCCTGCAATTACTCCTGTGTTAATCTAATTGTCCTCAGGCAGTCGCAAACATAATTTTTTCTTGCAAAGTACAACAACTTCTGAACATTAAAAAGCCCAGCACAGCAACAGCAACACACACTCACACATGTATTTTATTTATTGAAATGTTTCTTCCATTAGGTTTGGACAACACAGAGCATACTCTTCTATTCTAACAGATGCTGTTTTAGACATTAAAATGTAAGGATATTTAGTCTGGGGACTAACAAACAAGGTTCAGAGTAATAACAATTCCCTTAGGATCAAAAAAGCTAATTTTCCATTTCCTGCCCATCGCCTGGCCAATACATAGTTAAAAAAAATTAGCACCTGGCTCACCAATTACACTGCCCTTGGGGGTCAGGGTTGGGGGTGAGGTGGAGAGAGGGGGATGGGGCGAGAGGGGCAACATCAGACAGGAAAAGGTGGAACCCTTTAAAAAAATGTCAAACCATTTGTTAAAAAACTCGCCTCAACGGAAAGGACAGAGAGCAGTTGTCACATGGCCGTGGGCCGCGGCGAAGCCGGCCCAGGTCCCGGGCTCCCCTGCTCCCTAATTACCCACAGGAACCGAAGGAGCCACCCACATCAAAGTTAACAGCCATCGCGGAGTGAGGCGGCTCCCCTCTCGCAGCCCACCCCGTTACGGGGCAGCGACGGAAGGAGATAATGACCGTGCCTGTCTCAGCAGTCTGACTTTTATTGGCATGAAATTGGTACAAAGATGATGAAGAGCGATTCATAACTGATGACGGCGTCCCGAGGCAGACAGCAGAGGACAGTTGTGCCAGGCAGGGCTGCACTCACCCTGTGATGGCAGGAAGAGACAGAACCCACGCCAACAGTGCCACGAACGGGCAGAAAGGTTCAACCCACATTCGAGCTGCAGCACTGTCCTGGGGACACAGGCTGCCTGCCAGCTGCTGACATCCAGGGGGAGCGAAGGAGTCAGACGACCGTCCCCTCGGAAAGCGTCCCCTCGGAAAGCCAGCTGCCTGGGAGCAGACAGGAGGAGGCAGAGTAAACAAGTTGACTCATCGCCTGCCGCCCTCCGAGGACTGTCCCGCAGCAGCGGAGCCCCGGGAAAAGTTGCCGCAGAGAAGGGTCCCTTCCTCGGACACTTACAGAGGACCCGGAGCGGGCGGTGAGCGGCTGCGGGACTTCCGTCTCCTCGCGCAGGCTTCTGGCTGTTTCTGCGAAGCGGGCGGCTGGTACAGGGGATGTTTGAATAAACAGGAAGTGCTGTGGCTGAGCTCGGAGAACCGAAACGCACTGCACAGCCAGTGTCCTTTGCGGCCACCGCAGGGATGCCTGCTCCACGGGGCGGGCTGGGCTCCCTCGGTGACAAAGAAACCGCGAGAATTCCTCAAGCAACTTCACTTTCAAAGTTGAAAGATCGTGTGGAGCTTGCAGGTAATTTTCAAAGTTGCATCGCACACTCAGAAATCCATTCGTGCTCCCCACGTGCACGTCCCCCCAGGGCGCAGCCTCGCAAGTGCCCAGGCTGGACCAGCCCTGGCCAAACAGCTCCTCCAGGCACACACACCGCAGGGTTCTGGGAGACCTGCTCGGAGATATTTCTGTGTGACATTTACGCAGGCAGCATGCAAGAAAGAAAGAAAAGAAAGGAAGGGAAGTCCGATTCTGCACTCTGCCCCATCTCTTTGTAGAGAAGGCAGGGCCCGAGTTCCAGGGAGATGCTGCTGCTGCTTCTCCTTTGCATTACTGTCCTCTGCCACCACCGAACTACCTGTGCCTCTGCATGCCTCGCTCAGCTACTCGAACCCTCATGACCTCGCCCCAAACGAATGACCAAAGTCCTGTCTCTGTCACCTGAGTGACTGGACAGATACTGTAAAGAAAAGTGAACTGCTGGAGGCACAGCAAGTCAGCTCCAAAAGGAGGATGAAGAGCTGAACAGCCACATTCGAAGAAAAAGAAAGGGGGGAGGAAGAACACATTCCTCCTGAAATGCACTGCTGTGTGGCAGGTTCCTGTGCCAGGGAAGCCGCTGGGGGGCTGTCTCCTGGGCAGTGGGGACTGCCCCCCAGGTGCTAACACTTGGCTGACATAACTCACTGGGAACCGTCAGTGGGCTGTTTACATAGGCCCCGATCTTTTCTTCATAGGAGGAAATTTTTTACTGGAATTCATCTTCTTTTGATCTCACATTCAAAGCAACGGCAGCTTGATAGACATTCAAGTCTGAAAGCAAATCCAGACGCTGCCGATAAACCGCCAGAATATGACAGGCAGAAGCATCTCAGGGTTATAAAAATGAAGAGAAGAGCATGTCGCCCGAGTACTACAATAGCAGGAATCAAGAGACATATTAGGTGGAACTGATCAGCCACAAAACAGTTCAAAAGGCAGATCACAGAAACAGAGGGCTGGGCTAGGGGAGAGAGTTGGGAAGGTCTGGGGCACCGCCTCCTGTCCTTCTGGGCCCTCAGGCTGCTGTGCCTGCCTCTCCACTCGTAGGAGGGGAGAGTGCCCAGTTCACATGTTCCCGCCTAACTCAGTGGGTCCACTCGTGAACACTGCCCATCATTTCCTAGCAATCCATTTCCAGGGGGCAGAGGAAAGGCAGATCCTGCCCGGCGCAGTGTCCAGGATGCTGCGTTTGGCTAGCACCCCCTGCATCTGTACTGCATCCCCTGCAGTTTCACAAGGCACAGAGCTGGGTGATCTGGAAATCCTCCACGAGAAGAGCTCGAAGTAGTTAGAGATGGGGCTACAGAGCTCCGAGCAGCGCAGTTCCCTGAAGTGACCAGTCATCAAATGAACAAAAACGCCTCAGTCACACAAACAGATGCGTTCAGTCCTATGGACAGAAAACTGGTCACCACCTCGCAGCTTCGAAGCCAACTAGGCAGTTCCATAAATTATCCCACGAACTTTCTTAGAGACTCACAATTACTCCTTTAAAAAGAAGCCTCTTATTCTAATTCAAGTCAGTGCATATAATGAGAAAGTAATTCCCCCAACATTTTTTTACTTGGAGATGTTTGTTAGCGAACACTGTGAACTGGCAACACCAGGCTAAAGGGCCCCAGAAGCCCACTCACGATCTCGCCTGTGGTCACTGCCATCGCCAACCCTGCCTTCGGGCCCACAGCACATCTGACCACCCTTGATTTAGAAAATTAGCCCTCCTCCCTATTTGCATACTAAGCCAACATAAAATATAGATTTAAAAATGTATTAACCCATTTAAAAGCTGTAATCAGCTTAGGGTGCTTGCCTCAAACAAACAAGACCCCTAGTAACTTAGTTACAAATGTAAAAACAAACAAAACAAAGCCTGACTGGATTCTAGGACTGCTTTTCATTTCACTGAGGACACTGTATTAGATCACTAATTTAACTGGATTACTTAACTTTCTTTTTTTCCTAATCTTTATTGTTGAAAGTATTACAGCTGTCCTATCCTTTTGCTCCCACTGACCCCCACCCCGCTCCAGCCCAAGACTGGCTTTACCAAGTCCCCTTCTATTCTGCCTGCACAGCTATCTGATGCGCCAATGCTGATGACTTAACTCCAAACTGTACTCATTTAATGTGTAAAAGTGGCAAAAAGTTTATTTTATTTTATAATTTTTCTTTATCGATTTGAGAGAGAGAAAGGGAGAGAGAGAGAGAGAAACATTGATGAGAGAGAACATCGACTGGCCGCCTCCTGCATGCCCCCCACTGGGGATCGGGCCCACAACCTGGGCTTGTGTCTGGAACTGGCGACCTCTTGGTGCATGGGTCGACGCTCAACCACTCAGCCACACTGGCCGGGCAAAAAAGCTGCTTTTAATGCTTACACCAAACATCTTCCAACTAAATAGTCCATGCTGCGATAATTGTTGCATTTGCCCAAAACAGGGAGGTTTACCATGTAAAAGTGAAATGCAAATTCCCTCATAGAGTATCAGATATATTGTCCTGCGAAGAATGCTGTCAGCCCTCAGCAGCGCGTCTCTCCCCGTGGCCTATAAAACGTGTCATGGATAAAGACCTTCATCAACATAATTAAATGACTGTTGGGTTTTCTCGATATAAACAACTCCTGATATGTCATTTAAAACCCTCACAATAATATCATTAAAGAGCTACCATTTTTAAGAGAAACGGTCTGCTCAGGGCCACGGAATAGTAGCCATTCTCGGGGCCGCTTCCTCTGTCTCCCTTTCAGACTTCTCCTGGACTTGAATGTCACCACAGACCTTGAATCCTTGAATGGGAAATGGCTTCACGCTAATTGCTCTAATTGCTTGAAGATGTGAAATCTGATCCCGTGGCCATTGTAGACCCAGAGCAACACTGGAATGTTTACACAGGGGTTTGATTTTAATAGACAGAGGGCTGAGTTTAAGACAGCAAAAACACCGCTAATAGGTGACCCCTCCATGCAGCCCTCCTGTAAGGGAGAAAAGACACAACAAAATGCAATCTCACTGCTGAGAGGCGATGTCCTAAATGCCAAGGTCATTTGCTTGGCTCTCGGAGTGAGTAGTTACTTTGCACCCGACATTTACACCCGAAACTCTACCCCAAATACATTTTTTATTTTACCTTAAAACTAAAAAGTGCTTTGTATGTCAGTCACCTCACAAACAGAACATGCCTGTATGGTGTTTCCACAAGTGCACTCATTTACATTTTAAATGGAACACTTTCACTCCTGGACAGCCTTGTCCCTTAAAGGAGAAGCCTGTATCTCCTTGTTTATCCCTTTGCTTCTACCCGCCCCCCTCCATTTATGGAATTCCTGACCCTTGTACACTCCTTGATTGCAGTTAAAGTTGAGCCCAAACCCTCTCATGTTGGTGCTTTAGACAAATGTACATCCTCTGAGGCCCTTTTTTCTTTGTTACTGTGTAGGGCTGTGGTCTGCTTCTCATCTAGAGGGCAAGGCAGGCAAGGGAGGGCTGACATACTTACTCAATGACAGTGGCCATTCTCCCTGGATATTTTAATGAATTGAGATGGATACAGAGATTTGACAATAGCTCCCCAGAGCCCTCTCTTAACAGAGCACAAATGTTACCAATGCTGGACAGGAAATACACTATATCACAAGACCAAGATAAAAAAAAATACCACAGCACCCACAAGGTGTCATTAACAAAAGGAAACCCACAAAGGTTAGGGGTAGGCTTAGACAGGTGTTGAGATACACATACATATATTATCTGAATGTAAAGGGGAATTTCAGATACAGCCTAGGAAGCACTGAGAATCAGGGAGAATTAAACATTTACTACAAAAGGAAAAATACCACAAAATAGTCACATTATTTTAAGGTTAAGCTGGGCAATGAAAGCCACAGGTAAACCCTGCAAATGTAAACAGAAGCAGGCACCCTCCAGAGCAGGGAGCATCGTCCGATGGCTGCTCGCAGTTACACTTCCCGTGGACTTCGGATGATGAAACACAATGCAGGAGGAAAGGGGCAAAATGTTCTTTTAAAGTTATCAAAGTGCTTAGTTATATAAGCTGAATAGTGGTATAAGAGCCTGGACCATGTGTCTCCAAACACTGAGAGACGAAGCAATAAAACAAAAGGAGTTGCATGGAGCCTCCTCTGAGTCACAGCCGCCTCACCCGCTCAACACTCATACCTTGTTCTAAAAGTTGCAATCCCTTATTAAGAAGTAATATGCCCCTCGAAAAGGGAGGGGAACAAGTATCCATTTATATCCATTTAAAGATTAAGAATAAACTAGTCCAATCCAGTGAGAGAAACACGGAGAGAAAAAGTAAACAGGCCCCCACCCCACCCCCAAACCATCCCCCTCTGAAAGCTCTACACCAGTGCCTGGTACCAGGGCTGCCCTGTTCCCGGGGGTCAGCAGAGCTATGCTGAGCTGACAGGTTCAGTTTACAGCAGGCCAGAACTTTGTTTGGATATTACTGGCCTTGCTCACCGCCAGCTTAACAACAGATGGCTAGAAAACTTTCATTACGCTGCACAGGACTGAACTGCAAACAATCCAGAAAACTGTGAAAAGTTTAACTCCCTCCAAACCGATGTGCCCAACCAGGGCCTGCCCGGAGCCAGGGAGCCAGGGCGGGCCGAGGGCACCGTGGAGGTGATGGTGAAAGCAACTGCCCAAGTCAACTCAAGGCACCGGTCCAGACAGCACAACAGCAGCGACCCAGCCAGCTCTTGGTTTTAACTGTTTAGAGCCCAGACCTTATAAGGGTGTGTAGCCACTGTGACTTCTTTTTTATTTTCCCAAAATGTACTGTTGACTTCCTTTCCCTCTGGAGAAAGAAAATCTTCCTCCAGTGAATTCCCAAGCTCCCTCCCTTCCTGCCTTTCCTCCCTCTGGAAATTGGGAGGGCAAGACCACACAGTCTCACTCTAACACCTAGGTTTAAATGATTTACCCAAATCTGTATATAATTTAAATATTCATTAAACTGATTCAATCGCATGAACCCTAATATCTCCTAATGCTCTGAGACAGGATATAAATGCACCTTCAAGGGTTTAATTCAATTGGCAATCTGAGAAGTCTTATCTCTAGAAATGTGTTATTTTCATATTATTCCAAAAATGAACAAATGTGTTTTCCACAAATGTATTTTAGAAGCTACCCTTTCCTGTTATTGAAAGAAAATTGTGTTTATTACTCCTTTAGCATAGTGTAAACTCATAAATGTCAACAGAGAGTACAAGGAAAACTGTCAACTAAATATTGTTTCCTTCATGAGCTGTTCTTCCAAGTCAATTATGCCTTTCAACTTCTGGGGCATTGTATGATAAACTGGCAGTAAAAATCATTCACATTAATATACCATGGTGCCTTGCCTGCAAAAGGTAATTAAAGAAGTAAATGACTCATAAGAATAGACATATTAGCTGCAAAATGAAAGGCAACCGAGCTGCCACATAAAAATATGTACCATTAAGATACTGCATTTTCATATTCTTATAATCAGCTCCAGTAGACTAATGCTTATTTAATCCAGTTCTGTGCTAAGTCCATCAACAACTGTTTTCTGCTGTTTTCTCCTTGACTGAACATTATGAGAGCAGGTCTGGAATAAATACAGCGATGAGATTTTTGCATACTCAATTGAAGAACAGGTTTTTACATTTTAAAATCTATTTTTCTTTCTCCAAGAAATACAACATAAAAAACAAAAAGATTACTGGTGGAGAAAAAAAATATACATTGCTAGCTAGACATCTCTCTTTAAATAGCAGCTCACTTCAAGGAAATACTATTTGTGTCCATGTTGAGCATTTCTGACCCACCCCACTATCACGGGGGAAAGAGTCTCATGCTTCTGCTTGCCAGACCTCTGCTACCTTTAAGGAGGGCTCCCTTCTGTTGATAATGTTCTCCACTAGCCTGAACAGGATGAAGACACGTTATCCTTTGGCAGGGATGGAAAGAGAAAGCCAGAAATGAGGGGCAGTTGGCAGGTGGGCTGCTGGGCGGAGGGCCTCTGACTGCCAAGTGGCCCGAGTTCCTCTCCTTGCAGAGGGCTGGCCACCTGATCGGCCAGAACCTTCGCGAAGGTACGGGAACTGACCCTCACAGTAACTGCTCTGCTGCCATCTCTGCCCTTCAGATGTCCACTTTGCCTTCCTCCTCCGGGCCTTGCTCATCTGGGCCTTCCCTCCCAGTCCGGCCGGGCTGCAGGCTCAGAGCATCCTTGCGACCTGAGACCTTTCACTCAGGATGCTCACCTTCCTGCTTCTGGAACCTCCTCCATCTTGACCAGTGAGATGAGTCCACCACTTGGACACTTAATATTTCTGGGAACATTCAGATGCATGAGGTTTCCTGGAGGCTGGAGAAATGCCTGTTCTTGCCGTAGAAATGCGGGCTCTTTGTCGATGACTGAGAGGCGGGCCTACGGCTTTGAGGATTCAGGTTGGGAGTTTTAGCTTTCAAAGCCTGCAGAGCCCCTGATGCCCGATGCCAGCGGTGAAAGCGTCAGGATATCTGTCTTCCGACACGCTCGCCAGCAAGCCCCTCACTCTCCACAGCTGAAGCATCTACATGAGGTCTAACTTACCAAAAATGCAAATGAGATTCCTGACCTGTTTTCCTTGTTTGTTTTTGTTTCTAAGATCATAGGCTTTCAACAAAAGCAAAGTTCTGGATTTCTCACAAAGTGAGCCTCCCCCCCTCCCTCTGTCGAGGACAGAAATCTCTTTGGCTCAACACTGACGAGCAGCCAGCTGGGCCCTCGGACAGTGCTGGAGGTGAGGACGGCCCTACGAGGACCCGTGGCTGTTTGTTTGTTTTCCAACAGTTCTCAGAACAGCAGAGAACTCCCCGATTTAGGCTTGACCTTCCCTGCGACTATTACTGCCTCGACATTCGTGCAGACACCACTTGGAACCACAATTAATGAGCTCTAGTCCTCTTTCCAATTAAGGAACAAAGGTTCCTGTGTGCGCAGAATGGTGAGGCCGTCTGGAGAACACACAGACGAGAACCGAGTGCTTCTAATTGCTTCAGAATGGGATTTTCAATATTTAGGAACATAATGGGAGGGGGGAAATACCAGCATTTCCAACATCCTTCACAAATAAGGCTTCACAAAATACTGTTAGCTGTTAATAACACATCATTATCAAAAATGGAAGGTATGAATACCATGCATGTAACCTTTGTATTCACGCGAATTAACCTATATGTGTGAACACAATGGTACACGACTTAGTTGAAAAAATACATTAAAAAAATAAAAGGCCCTCCTCTGAAAGAGAAAGGCGAGAGGCAGCTCCTCTGAGCCTGGTGTTCCTCAGACTTTAGCAGATTAGGATTCAAACGTGTAATTAAGAAAGATAACCCCAGTTTTTATAGTAATTAGGGGCTGTGGGAAATACGATACTATCTCTCAAAAGTGTTACAAATACACCGCACTTCTAAATAAGCTGCAATGCTCGGAACGCAGACTCAGGACCAAGGGCAAAGCTGCTGTGCAGTGCGGCAACAGTAATGACAGACTGGCGTTCAAGTCCATTAGCTGCTATGTGATAGGGGCCCATTCACTAGCACGCGACCTGTGAAAAATCTTAGATCTCTTTAAATCTTTGAATTGGATTACTGCATTAATTCTTACGAACTGCAATCCTTCAACCAAGTCAAATTACCCTCATTAACAGTGGAAAAACTGCCTCTGCAATAAGTTTTTTAAAAAAGATATTTATTACCTATAATCACTTTCACATACTTCGCCTAGAAATGGGATGAACTGACATCAACCACTTTGAAAACAGCAGCATCCTGGTTTTGCATATTAATTTGGCTTAAAATAAAAACGAAAGCAGTTGCACACGGTGTTTTAATATTTTTTCACATCTACAGGACATTTCCTCTTGTAATTACAACCTCGGGTAAGCAGCAGCCTGGTTTCGCAGCAGATCGCGGAGCGCATGCCCGAGCCTCCCCGACGGCCGAGCGGGGCCTCCCGAGCCTGTGTCCCGGGCAAGCGCGTCTGAAGGGCAGCCGTCCATGCCACTGTCCGGCAATGCAGTGGCTTCTCTGCGTCACACTCGGGGAGGGAAAAGGCAGGCAGAATGAAAAGACAGCCCCACAGCTCGAGTGCAGAAACAACCCTAACGATAGGACAGAGCTACCTCAGTTCCCCCACGCCGGCTGCCGTGACTGTGGACTCTGTCTCGAGCACCCCCGTGTCCTTCCACCAGGGTAGGAGGAAAATAACTGCCAATCGATTTGCGCTGCCCTGTGGCTCCTAAAATGCTCTCATCGGAAATACGGTAACAGCTTGGCAGATTCTGAACAACTTTGGGCACTTAGTGGCCAAGGAGCTCCTCGAAGCCCCACCGACTGCTGCCCCTCGGCTCCCGGGGTATTACCACTCTGGCCCTGCCGCTTCCCAGTCCCACCCTGCACATCAGGACAGGTGTACGAGAGGACGCGAGCTGGGGCAGGGGCTGGGCAGAGGGGCCGGTCTGTGTTTACTGAAACAGGTTGTTTTTAAAAAAAAAAAATTTTTTTTTATCCTCACCCAAGGACATTTTTGCATTTATCTTCAGATAGAGAGGGAGGAAGAGAGAGAAAGAAACATTGACGTGAGAGACACACCGACTGGTTGCCACCCACACGACCCCACCGGGTCCGGGGACAAACTGCAACCGAGGTACGTGCCCTTAGCGGGAACTGAACCCGGGACTCTCTGGTCTGCAGGCCGACGCTCTAACCGCTGAGCCACACCGGCCAGGGCCAGAAACAGGTTGTTTTTAGATCCTGCATTAAGGAGCGGGAAAGGGCTTTCCAGGACTGGACAGAAACCACCAGCACTGAGAGCTGATAAAATGCGAACTGGAGCTCGCGATGAAGCCCAGAGGCCTCCCAGGATCACGGAGACGGACAGGGCACTGTGCTCAGGACAGGTGCACGAGGGACGTGTGTCCTCCAGTCTCTACACGTGCAACGAGGTGGTCTTTATTTAGTACACAATGAGAAAACCCAATTAAGTGGACTGTCTCCCGTGATCCCACAATCTACTGTAACCTTCTTTCATAATTTCCGGAACCGCTGTTGTCCAGACGAGTGCCTCACGTCCACGTCGGCGGCTCTGCAGGGACGTGGTGACCTCTGAACGAGGAGAGCAGCTCCTTCCCACCTCCCTGTGTGTCGGCACGAGCGTCCGCTGCCCTCTGTCCTCCCGACGGCCTCGCAAGGTGGGAATGAGGCCACCTCACAGAGGAGGAAACCAAGGCTCAGAGAGCGAGGCCGACTGACTTGCCGAAGGTCAAACAGCTTCCAAAGCGGTCTGGGAGGCGTGAGAGCGGAGCTTGGGAAGGCTCAGGGGAGCTGTAGGAAGGAGGACCGGGGCACGCGGCGTGGGTGCGGGGCACTGCCATCTGCAGGAGGCCGCGATCCAGACATCAGACCTCCATGACCTGAGACAGCACTTCCTCCCGGTGGCACTGCGTTCCCGAGGACAGCTGTCGTCGCTGGTGCTGCCGTCTGTAGGCTTCCGTCCCTTTCAGGGGCCGCGCACATGTCAGTCAGGTGCTTCTCCGACAACCATCGCTTCCGCGGGAGACTTCACGGTGAACGTGGTTCACCCCTCCAGCAGCCTTCCGAATGTTAACGCTGCCTTTTCCACAAGTACCAGAACCATACGTTCTACTTACATGTCACCTGAACACATGGCTTTGGATGCCTACTCTGCACCCAGCACAGTCTGGGCAGTGGGCCTACGAAGGCTCATCGTGTCGTGGGAACCAGAGATAAGACACCGACGACGCACAGGTCCAGAAATAATTAGAGAGCCACTCTGAAGGAAGCCTTCATACAAGAACAACTTCCCGAACTTGTCACTTTGCCCTAGCGCAGGTAAGGCCGTCCAGGAATTTGTGCGCGAGGCGGCGATGCGGAAGAGGAGACCTGAACGCAGAGAAGGACCACGCAGCCCAGCAGCAGAGACACGGATCCCAGAGGCTGGGGGAAACACAGGTGGAACACGCTAGCACACAAGGTGAGCTGAGAACAGCTGGTGACGCACAGGTGCCCTGCCAACAGCTCTGTTTACCTCGTTCTTTTTCAACCTTTCAAGGCAAAAGTCGTACACAGATTGTGAATATGTTTTTAATCAAATGGCCTAATGAACACAAAATGTGTTGTGTTGGCAAAGAAAACCCTGAAAACACAGAAGAATTTATGTAAGTACTACTGAAAAGTGTCTTCGAGGTGGCCCTCATTTCTGTGTCAGTCCTTTTCAAGCTGTGATGCGCTGGTGGCGAGCAGCATTCCAAGGTGACCTCCCACACTCTCACCCCTCATGCAGAGAGCCCCTCAAACACCAATCAAGGTGTTGATGTGAAGAATTTTTGCAGCTGTATTTAAGGTTCCAAATCAGCTGACCTTAGGATAGGGAGGTAACCTGAGAGGGACGGGAACAATGACACGGAGGTTATATTTTGGAGTTTATCCTGGAGTTTATAGGTCAGAGATGAAGACAGAGATGCGGAGCACACACACGAGGTGGTGTCCCACTGCAGCCCTCAAGGCGGAGGCGGGCACAGAGCAACGCATGTGGGCAGCCCCAGGACTGAGAGGTCCCTCCCTGCCTGACAGCCCGCAAGGAGGCGAGCACCTCAGTCCTGCAACCACACGAACTGCATTCTACCAGCAACCCAAAGGAGTTCAGAAGCAGATGACTGCCCAAAGCCCCAGGCAAGAACTCAGCCCAGGGAAGCCTTCTGACACTGTGCCCAGACTGCCCTGGAGACCTGAGCTAACGAATGGGTGTGTTACGCTGCTAAGTGTGCGGCAATGTCATGCAGCAACGTGAGACCAGTACATGTAGAAAAGAGAGGAGAGTCCGGCCGCTGTGGCTCAGTGGTTGAGCGTCGACCCTGCACCAAGAGGCTGCCGGTTCGATTCCCGGTCAGGGCACATGCTCAGGGTGTGGGCCCAATCCCCAGTGGGGGGCATGCAGGAGGCAGCCAATCGATGTTCTCTCTCATTGGTTTTTCTATCTCTCCTTCTCCCTTCCTCTCTCTAAAATCAATAAAGAAAAAAATTAAAAAAGAAAAAAAAGAGAGAGAGGAGATCATTTTGTCTGCATCCAAAGTTCATGAAAGAGGTTCTCTTGCTCGATGAGTAAGACTGTACCGGGAAGGGCGAGGAGGGCTAGTAGGGGGAGACTGAGCGTGTCTGGGAGTCCTGCAGGGCCGACCGGTGCACCAGGCAGGCCCCCGGCTCCCGGCTCAGCCTCACTTTCCTCGCCTACAAGGCAGAGGCGACAAGAATGAACAGCGGTGATTGGCCTCTGGGAGACACAAGTCATAAAACACAATTCGAGTTATTCTCCGTTCTTTTGTGTGCTTTCCTGAGCCATTTTGATTTTCGGCTTCCTTTTCCAATTACTAGTTATCTATTCGAACACTGATCAAGTCACAGATATGGAATCAATGGCTAGAGAAGAAGATGCATATATCCCAGACCACTGTGGAGCTCCTTGGTCATCCAGGGGAAGGATGTGGAGATGCCTGCCTGGGAGAGGTCAGAGCAGGTCGCACACGTCCCTGGGGAGGAAACCATGCCCCCAGCTTCCCACCACTCACTCCACAGCTGTCTGGAGGGTGGAGCCACATGGCTGGGGTTCGAATCCCAACTCCACGGTCGGCCTTGATCTAACCTCTGTGCTAGCGCTTCCTCGGGTGTGAAGTGGAGGGATGGCAGCACCGCTGGGCTGCTGCAGGAGACAGTGCACCCAGTGCGTGAGGTGCTTCTCGAGACGGAGTGCGCTCTGGAAGCACCACGCCAGCCGCTGGCATTATCACTGCTCTGGAGTCTAGAAGAGGAACTGATTTTTTTTTTTGCAGAAAGTCTGTTCTCTCTCCATGGAAATTTGGAGACATTTGGAAGATGGGGCTCAATAAATACGTAAAAATATATCTATAATAATGATTTTACCACTAATGCCTTTTACAATATAAAACCCATCTTATCTCTGAAAACCTGAAAGACCCCTCCGCTGTTATGATTTTGCCACATATTTTTACGTTTACACGAAGGGAAAAAGACTATAAAGGTCTTTAAAACCATGATTTATTGCTTTTTAACAAGTACTTTGGGGGAAGCCAGAAGAGAGGATTCCCCTGCTGGAAGATAAGGGAGGTAAGGAATTTCAGCCCAGGGGTCAGGGACAGGAGCAGCCAGGAAAGAAGCAAAGCAAAGCCTAACAAAGCCGACTGCAAGCCCAGGCAGGCTCCCTCTCACCCTCCCGGTCTACTGACTGCGCTCCTGTGGGCTTGGGGTCAGCTTTCCCTGAACCAGGGCTGAGTGGCCGAGGCCTGGGAGCAGGGCAGCAAGCCCATGACGGGGGTTTACCAACGTCCAGGGTTGGTGCGCAGAGGCAGCTCCCCGACAGCAGCCGCTAGTGTGCCCACATCTGAGCAGCAACGGGTGCCCACGTCACGGGGGGGGGGGGGTGCGGAGCAGGAGGCGGGAGGCTCCAGGCAGACAGACCAGTGTGCCCACAGACAGAAATCCGAAAGGGACCATGTCTTTTTTCCCTCACCATGGTTATAATTTGCATTTCTTCAAACGTTTCATGGCTTCTGTATACCCATTTTTTTTTTTTTTTTGGTGAAATTTCTTTTCAAGTCTTTTGGCCATTTTTATTTATTTATTTATTTATTTATTTATCCTCACCCGAGGACATCCTTTCATTTTTTGTTCAGATAGAGTGGGAAGGAGAGAGAGGAAGAGAGAGAGAGAGAAACATCGACGTGAAAGGGACACATCGAGTGGCTGCCACCCGCATGACCAACCAGGGCCGGGGACAAACTGCAACCGAGGTACGTGCCCTTAGCGGGAACCGAACCCAGGTCTCTCTGTACCGCAGGCCGACGCTCTAACCGCTGAGCCAAACCGGCCAGGGCTCTTTTGGCCATTTTTAAAATAAAAAATTTATTGTAGAGTTTTGAGGGTTCTTTATATATTCTACATACAAGTCCATGGTGGGAAATGTGATTTTAAAATATTTTCTCCTTGTCAGTACCTTGCTGTTAACCAGGAATTATATTTTCAGTTTAGAAAATTCTTTTACACTGTGTTAGGGAGGAAAGATGGGAAGTATTTCGGGGTGAAGGCATCTTACTACAAAATGAAAACCGCACCTGGGAGCCACAGACGTGCCCGGGGTGCCCAGGACAGGGAGAGACGAGCGAGTTCCCCAGCTCGGCCGGAGCCTGTGGTCTGGCGTCCAGGGCCATGCGTTTAATGCTGTGACTAATGACGCCACGCACAGGTGGTGTCTCCTGTCCTCTGTGTACAGTGCCGATGAACCATCCCAGGTAATAAATCAAAGAAGCCAGGGTGGCTATTTGTATGGTGAGATAAGGGAAACTAATTCCAATGCCCAAACATGGCCCTCCTTACACTAAAAAATGACTTAGAAATGCGAGTCCCTTTCATGAGAATGTCTCGGGAAGCCAAGACTTAGAAAACAAACAGGGCCGGCTCAGCCTGCGTGTTTCCGCGGGAAGCACTGTTGTCTCCCGGGACTGGGAGTCGAGGAGCAGGGTCATTTATAAAATGCAGAGCAGAGAAGGACACACTGAGGGAGCGAAACATGTTCACAGGCCTTCAAGAAAGGGAGCAGGATATTAATAAACCGCATGTAGTCACACTCCTTCAATCCTGAAAAAGCCTTCCATGTGCTTTGCAAACTACTCTAATTGTCTCATCTTCACCGAAACTCAGACACTTGGAGCTTAACGTGTAAAAAATATAAATAATAGAGCTGTGAGCAAGCGCACACCTAACAATGGCGAGGCCTCCAGGCAGAATGCGGCAGAGTTCTCACCTTGGCTGCAAGACCAGGCAAAGAGCAAGGAGAGCCCAGACTTCTCCCAGCTCCCTGGGACAGAGCCCCTCCCACACCGAGGCGGCGCTGGGAACACTGGGCACGCTCTCCTTGCTGGCGCCAAGGGGGCAAGGTTGCCACCTGTCCAGCTGTCCTGTGCAGGGTCCGCACAGAGTCCCTCTCTGCTCCAGGCTCGAACCAGCATGTCATCTGCAGGCCCAGATTGCAGGGGGCTTCGCGGCAGCAGGAGACCCGCCCTAGCGTCGTGGAGGAGTCTTATTTATACCCTGGGTCTGCAGACCAAATTCTGGGGTCTGCTCCAAGTGGGCACAGTTCCTCCCTCTCACTGTCTCCCCCCACCTTCCCTCTAGCCCCCGACTCTCTTCCCTGCATAGCAGCCAAGGGGCCTTTAGAAAATGCACCGAAGACCGGCAGCCCAGCGTCCTCCCAGCAGGGCGTCCTCCCAGCAGGGCACCGCCAGTCCCCTTCAGGGCTGCAGGCCACGGGGTGGGGCGGGCGAAGTAAATGCTCTGGTTAAACAAAAGAACGAATCAACGATTGTGCCAAGGTAGGGAGGTTCTTACAAGACCCTAGCTTTCTTTGGATTTATTTTAAAATATTAAAAAAAAAAAAAGGAAATATCCTTGTCATCTCAGAGGTAGGAATGCATTTCTGGGGTATAATAACAAAAGCTCAGAAACTATAAAGAAACAATTGATAAATACAGTCATGTTAAAATTGAATATGGCAGAAATACTAGAGCAAATTCAAAAGATCACTGAAGACACTAATAAATACCTGCATTTCAATAACCTGGAAAAAAGGTCTAATTTTTTACGGTACATATAAATCTCTCATAAATCAATAAGTCAATAAATAAATTCAATAGGAAATTAGGCAAATAACATGAAAAAAATACAGATGTTGCCTAAACAATAAAAAAAGATGTGGCTAATCTCACTCTTAGGGAAAACTTGTATCTAATTTCATTTATTTGTTTTTATTTTTTGTCCATTTATTTCTGAACCAGATGTCCAAGGATAAGCAGAAAGCCTTGAGCTCCAGAGAAAAATGGAAGTATACTCAGGCAGAATAATGCAGCAGCATCTTCCTTCATTCGACATAGATTGATTGCTTAAGCAATTACGAACACCTGTCCCAGTTTGCCCATCTGTTAAATGGGAACAATCTTAGCACTGAGCTCCTGTAGGGCAGCTTGGTGAGCTTCACAGAAGGTGCCACTGTGACTGAACCTAAGTGCCTTTTATCATTATGTCAGGCACCGGACCACAGCAGACAGGGGTCCTGCCAGGCCAGGCCGGCGGGACACCGGGGAGCCTGTGCTGACGGCACGGGCAGGTGTACTGGCACCTCGGGCAGAGAAAGCGCCGCGCGTTCACAGGGAGGCCGGCCGTGCCCAGTCCCAGCTGTTGGGGTTTCCAGGAGGAGCTGGGGCTCAAACCACACCCGAAGGGCAGAAAGTCTGGACGTGCCTCAGCGCACTGGCCCGGTTCGGCGTCACAGACACTCAGCCGGCGTTTCTTGGGCCGGACGCCGAGCAACAGAGACGGCCTCCACTCGGGGGAGTTCGGAGTTTAATAGGAAAGAGGACTTACATATGTTTGAAAAGCAAAGAAATAATAAATCCCACGCCCAGGAGGGCTAGCTGCCTGCATGGCTACGGGAAGAAACGCAGTGTGTGATGGCCAGTCCCGGGACTGACTGGGGTGCGAGGGGTGCACGGGTGCTTATTATGTCATGCGTCACCACGCAGTAAGTGTGCTGTGTACTGTATTTAATAGCTTCTACGGTGCCTTGTTGTTGTTTTCTTATTTTAACATCTCCCAAATTGTGATGCCTCTTAAAAGGGATAAGAAAGCACACGGGTGAGTTGATTTGGCTGACATTCTCACTTTATTACTGGTATATAAAAGAAAGGTCTGAGTGATTCAATAAAATATAGTATATTCTTTTTTATGTACCAAGTATTACATCTTAAGAGATAATAAAATGTTTTTAAAAACGACATTATGCCTTTTTATCAGTTGGATAGGCTGGGTACGGTACTGTGCGCTGCTTGGAAAAGGAGAGGCTCGTCCGTCCACGCGCTCAGGCACAGGTGGGAAATTCATGGGCTAATTCTGCTGCCAGCGAATTCAGCTCTGGCTGGGAAATCAGAGTCCATTAACACAAAAAGGTTTCCTGGGACTGTGATTCTGTTTTCATCCCAATCCACAATCAACGCATCCCCCCCCCCTTCTGTTGGTGAAAAGGCAATGCGTGGGGTTGGAAATCGTTTATCTACAAAAGCGACCATTGCTACTTACTCAAATGATTATCAACATCCGTAACGTTAGAAATTATCTAGTCCGTAACTCACCCAGGTATCCCAATCGTCCTGATACATGATCTAATTTAAAAAATAACTTGGTTCCAGATAGCCAGAGGTGCCATCAACTGGCAAGTTTTAGCTCGGGCAGCGAAATAACAGGAGATGGTTTTGCCAAAGCCAGGGCACCTGCTCGATGCAGACAGACTGCTTCCCCCCCGAGCCCACTTCGGGTGGCTCTGGGAGCGACAAGGGCGAAGTCAACAAGTGCAGGGGCCACGCTCTCCGCAGGAGCGGACAGCCGGCACTGGCAATGCAGGCATCTCTATTTTCTTCTGAGGAGCGATTATCATTTAATATGGTAAAATTGTGTCATGAAACCTACTCATCTGGAGTAAGTTCTCTGATATGCAGTCAGAAAGGCAGCTCGCTATTCTATCCCTAAAATGTATCTATTACCTTTTTGTGTCTACCCACCACTTCTCTTTTTACCATGATACTTGAGATGAGTTTCAGACAGTCTGGCAGGAGGAGAAAAAAATAAAACAACCCTGAAACTCGACACTTATCTTACTCATCGAGACCTTTTTGATCTTTGTGAGTGAAAATTAATCCTTAACTATAAGTACGTTCGCTGACTCCCCAAAGCACAAATTTCTAATGTCTTCTTACATTCTCTGCAAGGGCCATTACTTATTATTATTACAGTTTCCCATCTTTGGTAAGAAAACACGATAATTTAAGTTACTGAGTCAGGCTCACACCCAAGTGAAGGACTGCCACATGGTGTTTGCCGGTCGTGAACCTGACCACAAGCAGATCAGAAGTATCAACTGTAAGTTTCCTTCTACCTCCACCTGGAGAGGGGCTTGTTTCCTCCAGGGTCCCTGCCTCTGAGTCTCGCTGCATCGCTTCTACCTGCCCATCCCACTTTCCCAGTTCCTCTGGACCCTGACAGGCAGGTAGGACGGGGTCCAGAGTGGGCTCTGAGGTGTGAAATCACTGGCAGTTTCCCGCTGTTCACCTTGCTGGCTAAGAGCACGGTTCTGTCAGGTCCTGCATGTGAGTACGGATTCCTGCATGGCCACGGGTCACTGTGTCCCACCGGGCAAGTTACTGATGATGGTGGCGTCTCGGTCTCCTCGACTGGCAGACTGGAACGCTGCTCCCTGGAGCACGCATCTGCTCGGGGCACAGAGCAGAGTATCCAAGCCTTCACGAGCTGCCTGCCATGCGTGGACGCTGCTGATGCTGCGTTTCATCTGCGTTCCTTGGCCAGGACCCAGACGCCGACCAGACACCGAACTGACAGCAACTAGTCAATGTGTCGGGATTCCGCATGTCACTGGAAGGCTGCCTAGGACACGGTGGGCACAAGGTTTGGTGGAGGGAGGACCTGTGCGTGTGGGGGACAGGCAAGGGGATTCTGAATTCTGCTCATCTCTGTCCACCACCCAAAGACCCAGGGACCACCGCTGTCCCCGCCCACGTGTATATTACGAGGCTATAAGAAGAACCCCTTGGGAAGAAGACATAAGGACATGATCGCTGCTGCGCTGGACAGAAAGCCACAGGTACAGTCAGTAGTTTGGCAAAATCAAGTTCCTTTCATTTATGTTCAGTAGGAGATGCACGTCGGTAGTCTTTTGTTGTTGTTTTGGACAGAGCTAATGAAACATACTTAATTACTTATTGGTCATACTTTGCACAGAAAACTAGTAAAACTAGAATTATGACACTTAGACCCAGCAAGAACCTTACATTGGCTGCTACTCCCAGGACCTACTTTTTCCCATTGCCTCTTCTACAGACAAGAAACTTGAGGTCCACAGAACGGTGTGGTGACCCAAATAGAGAATTTTTGGCAAAATCGTTCCTGGAGTAAGGTCCTAGGACTCTCAGTATATTTTTTGTTCTACTGTATCAGCCTGACTCTTTCCACAGGTTAGTGTGTTCCTTCACAACAAATCGCGCGTCCTCCCAGCTTCAGTCCGTGTCACCCTAACAGCGGCCCGGAAGGCACACGCTCCCAGCACCCCCTGGAAACAAGGCGCTTGTGCTTCGGCTCCCCTGGGCCCTATAGATGGGACCCAGCAGACGTCGGCAACATGGCTCACGAGCAGCACCAGCGCCAAGCCCACTGAAGGCTGACCATTTCATTTACCATCACCAAGTGCAACACGTGTCACTATCTGCAGTTTACAGATGGAGAAACTGAGGCACAGAGAGGCAAAGCAACGTCTTTACGATCTCACGTCTAGGAAATGGCAGCCAGGTCCTGATCACAGGGCTGCAGAGCCCAGCTGCTCCGGTCGCCTCCGTGCCATCTTCCCCTCCTCAGTTCTGTCTCCTGCTTCCGCCCTGCACAGAGCTGAGCAACAAGCATTACTAACGGTGTCCGTGGCAGATGGAAGACTGAGATGGCCCAGTGACCCCTCTTGACTACCGCCTCCCGTGAGTATGGGCAGGACTTGTGAGTCTGAGGGAACACCAAGCCCTCGTTTATGTCAGTCTACACGGCACAAGGGATTTTGCAGATGTGATTAAAGTCCCTAATCAGTTGACTCTGAGTTCATCAACAGAGAGACTTTCCTTGGTGGACCTGGCCTAACCAGGTGAGCCCTTTAGCAGAAAGACTGAGGCTCTCCCTGACGCTGACGACAGAGACGCTCTTGTCTTGGCCTTGAAGGGACAAACTGCCACGTGGAGGACAGGGCCACCAGGCAGGGGACAGTGGGCAGCCTCGACAAGCTCCAGGCCTCATTCCTACAATCAGGTTCTGACAACCAGGAACTTCGACGAGGACCAGGAGCCTCAGGGGCGGTCAGGCCCGCTGGCACCTTCATGACAGGCGGGCCAGCCTGGGTGGAGGCCCAGCCAGGGCAGCCAGGCCTGGACGCCACGGAAACTGCGAGGCGATAAATGCATGTTGTTTTCAGCCACTAAGTTTATGGTGTTTTGTCCCACAGCAACAGGACACGAACACACACACACACACACACACTCACTGGTACATGTCAGCATTTGCTACGACTCAAATACACACTCCTGTTCACTGGCCTCAGTTTACCTACCTGCACAACAAGAAGGGTCGAGGGCAGGCTCTGAGCTCCCTCCTGTTTGAGGTGCCTACAGTCTGCCTGACTACTCGGCAAGTCTGCGGCAGACTGTCTCCCGGCCTCTGCCCACCCAAGCACTCAGCCCGCACTCCCAACCAGCCACCTCCAAGCCCACACTGGCCCGTCTAACCCAGAACACGGAGCTTCGTGACCGAGGGTTTACAACTGTTGTCACCGTTCAGATAAGCACGTCCTGCATTCTGCCTAAGGACCGTCAGAGGCGGAGGCGAGCCGGGCCATCGCGCGGCATCTGCCGCAGGGCCTCCCGCACACCTGGGCGTCCTGTGCCGCCCAGAGCCAGGTGAGCCCACACGCTGGCAGGACCTGGAGAAGGCGCTAACAGAACGCTGTCGCTGCAAAGGTGTATTGCAGTTCTCATGAATCCAAGCTTTATCCCGAATTAAAGGGACTTTTCCCGGTCCACCAACACTTCCTCCTCCCGAGTGCAGCCCAGGCCCTGCACACAGAGCTCATCTCAACTTCCCGAACGAGCTAAGGCTCCGAATCTTCATCACAGCCCCTCCCCCACCGCCCCACCCCACCTAGGGATGAGTCTGCTACTTGAAAGAAAATAATACATCACTGCATACTAATCCTGTTGGCTAAACAGGGGACGACAAAAGACACACACGCAGTGACCCGGTCACGTCTGCTGGGTGCGGCTGTGCCAGGCAGTGTAAAGGGGAGGGTTCCAGCACAACAGAAGGAAACCACTCGAAGCTCAACTCTAATCAAAGGTAATTATTTTAAGAGACAATCATACGTGATGAGAGAGCACAGCACACCGCATCACACGTCAGATAATTAGTGGAATGAATGACAGCAGCTTTAAATATTGCATTCTTGGCTTTCTGAAGGTGTGTTTTCAGAAGCACCACAATAAACAGTAATAAATAACGTTGACTAAGCCCCTGCCAGACACACGGGACACACGGTGCCCAGTCCTCAGTGACTGCACGACTGAGACCGGCCTCAGAAACAAGATTTATCATGGTCTAGATACTGTGTAATCCATTTCCCCATATAATTCTATCATGGAATTGCTTAAGCCTGATTCCGATTGTAATGGGCCTGGGAAACAATGTATTCTGTGAGGAAAGCTCTACAACAAGGATATATTTAACTGCTGTACAAACTAGAAAAAAAAAACACTAAGGCAAAATATTTTAGGTATATGCTGTAAAATCACGACAAAAGATATCCATGAAAACCATGTTTCCTGGGAGCATCCCGTTGCTACCGGTTCTCTGCTCCGTGCTCTGCTCACTGGCGGGCACCACGGTGCAGACAGAGTTGGCTCTGCGGGGAGGGCACAGGGCTGTGCCTGGTCACCGCGTGGGCCTCGGCGCTGGCCGCGCCTACGACGTGAAGCAATGGCAGCCTTTCCTGCCGGGTGCGCACAGGGCCTGGCATGCCACTCTCGGGACCCAGCTCTCCCACTCCCGCAGGGAGCCGGCGGCGGTACCGCAGCAAGAGCAAGGGGCGCTGTTGTTTTGGTTTGTTTTTTGTTTTGGTTTCTACATTTGCAATAAAATTTCAAAATAGAGATTTTGAATTTAACTTGGGGAAAATACAATTATTCAATTATTGCAACAAAATGTCTGCTGCTACTCCTAAAAAACACCGCATTATTCCACACCTAACCACAGTGAGTCTGGGGGCAATTATTTCTTTTTGACAAGATGCTGATATACAAGCCACACATAACGAGCTCAGACTGAAGCTCAGGCTGGTCTCCGTCCAGAGTCCATGTCTTTACGATGTGTGCTCTCAAAGGTACACAAGGTGCAGAAGGAATACACCCAGAGAGCACACAGACTAAGCAGTCCTTGGGGTCTGTGTGACACAGAAGCTTCTGGTATAAAGCTGCCCCAAGAGAAATAAAATGCTGGCCACGTATGTAGTTTTAATTTTTCTAGTAGCCACAATAATAAAAGTACAATGAAGTGGGTGGAGTTAATATTAAATATAATTTATTTAACCTATATGTTAAAAATACTATCACTGCAACGTGAAATCGACCTGACATTATCAATAAGATCCTTTGCATTTTTAAAACACTAAGTCTCCTAAGTCTTAACCCCTGGTCGTTTCCACTTCGAGCGGTGTCCAGAGACAGCGCCCGCGGGGCGTTCAGCAGGCACCGGGCGCCCGGGCTCCCGGCCGGACTGAGCAGCGTGCCAGCTCCTTGCCAGGACCGCTCGCACTGAACGACACTGACAGAGACCATTTGTGCCACTGGACAGCTACGGGGACGTTTCTCTGGCATACCAGGGATCTAGAGACAACTCGAGCCGTTTGCCTTGTTCTCAGCTGTGACCGAACATCCGTATTCTCAGCTGCCAAGGCTCCGTGACATTCTCACCTCTGGCAGAACATCTGGGCCGTGCTCAGCGCAGCGGGCACAGTCTGCACAGCTCCACCTGCGTTCTTTCCCGACATCAGGGAGACGCCACAGGACGCAGGCGGGACAGACAAGGTGACCCCAGAGCCAAAGGACGCTGTCCCTCCCTGAGCTGTGCACAGCAGCAGAACAAGCCTGTACGGGCCGAGTGAAACAGCCAGGCACGCGCTCCTTGGGAGGCCGGCCCCGCTGGGTGCACAGACCCCCCCGGCAACGGCGGTCCCTCTGCAGGGGAGACCCTGGCAGAGCACTCAATGGCAAGAGGAATCAGGGCGACTGCTGAAAGCTGAGTGATCTCTGACAGCAAAACACCCCAAGGGAAAATGGAACTAGCTCCGGAAAATGGAAAAGTTTCACGAGAAGGCGGAATGAATAGCTGGGGATCCTGCTGTCTACCCAGGCCGTGGGAGTGAGGGGGGCCTCCTCCCTCCACCCACTCCTCACCCAGCGCCGGGCAGGCACAGAAGGTGTCACCAGCCCCAGAGGCCTCATGGTGGACAAGCCCGCCACCCACCACCCATGGGGCCTGTGCTTCGAGGAGGGCACACACCCAGGAGGGGGAGGAAGGGACAGGCTTCCGAAAGAACAAAACTGAGCCTGGATGAAAAAGGATGGAAATGCCGGTGGTACGAAAGGTATTTCAGGGATGAGGCTCGAGGGGCAAGGGGGCTCTGGGAGCTGGGGCCCCGGGAGCTGGGACTCTGGTCTCGCCCTGCGGAGGGAAATGCCAGTAAGCACTTGTGACGAGCAGGGGCCGAAGTGTGGCCGGTAATTTCATGCCATTTGAATGACTTTGACTTCACTGCCTAAAGGCGAGTTGAACCTCCAGGTTTTATGAAACAGACATGTCTGGATGGCTCTGACATGCTCCTCTGTGGGGCAGGAAGGCCAGGCGCACAGGAGGGCGGGGGCCTCCCGGCTGGCTGTCCGTCTGACCTACCACTCGGGGACAGGGAGAGGTGCTGGCCAATCAAGACTGAAGGGCGGGGAAACAGTGGATGTCTGGACCATGAGATGACTGGGGGAAACCGGCCTTAAAGCCTAGAGACACAGACATGCCCGTTTCGGGCGGGGCAGGAAAAGCGCCCAGAGGGATGAGCACAGCCCTGCGGGGCAGAGTGGGCTGTGCGGGCAGTGGTTAGTGACAGGAGGGGCTGCAGGTCTGGAAGACGCCAGAAGACTAAGTAGGTATCGTTGGGGTGCTGGGACATAGAGATGAGAAGGTTGGGGAGCAGGCAGGGGTAGGAAGTAGTCGAACACAGAGAGTACTTCATTCTGAACGCCTCCACCTTCCCAGTGCCTTTGACACGTGTGCCCTGGGCCCAGGAACAAAACCACCAAGACACTGGAGAGATGAGGCCGCAGGTCAAGTTCATCCCTGAAACAGATGGCTCTCAAATGCAAACAGAAAGGCTACCCATTCCCCTGCACCCCCAAAGGGTAGACATTAAGTCCAGTCATTGAATCTGATACAGTAATCAGGGGGCAGAGTCGAGGAGACCGATGGAACTTTCTGAACACATCCTTTAAGCTGTTCACGAAAGAGAGAGGAGATGGTGCCAGCAGTAAGTGTACTGCCCAATGTCACACAGCAAACCAGCGGCATTATTAAGACAAGAATGTAAGTCCCTGACACCAAGTTGTTCCGTCATTCCTGCCTTCCACCCAGAGGTCACTGCCAGGCACACACGCTAGCGCTCAGGCGGAGGGCAGCTGGGCGCTCCCCCCAGGCCATCGATGCCGACGTGCAGGTGACCGGCAGACAGCAGGTGCCAAGGCGGGGTCTGGAGGCCTGTGAGCTCAGCAACCATCACACCGGCCCTGGCGCTGGCCCCACACCCTCCGAGCCATGGCTATTCACATGCAGGCAATGGAGAAATGGTCCTTCCATAAAATAACACCACGCAAATAGCAAAAGAAAATAATGAACTCCTAGATACAGACAGCGGATGGGTGGTTGCCAGGGGTGGCGAGTGGAGGTGGGCAAAGGGTACAAATAAATTATACAATGAATTTGTATATAAATAAGTTATAAAATAAGTAAGTGGTGGGGATGAAACGTACAGCACGGTGAGTATTGTTAGTAACACTGTATCGCATATTGGAAAGTTGCTAAGAGAGCAGATTTGAACGTTCTCATCCCAAGAAAAAGCTTTGTAGCAACGTGTGGTGATGGGTGTTCACCAGACTTACTGAGATGGTCATCTGCAACATATACAAATGTGCAATCACTGTGTTGTACCCCTGAAGCTAATTTAATGTTATATGTCAATTATATTCCAATAATAAAGTAACTTAAACAATAAATAAAATATTTAAAGGACCCCAAACGAAGATACAGATAAACACAGGATTGAACAATAAAGTCCTCTGGCCTCTGAATTTCTTTGAATTCAGCCTACAGACCACACTCAAAAATTACAAAGGGTTATCACCAATCCAGAATTGGGAAGTCAGGGGCGGTTAGCCCGGACGTGAAGACGAAGTGCTGAAGATGACTTGAACAGAGAAGGAGCGTCTGCCGATCTCGCGGCCTCCGGGGCCCGCAGCAGGGCGCGAAGGACCGCTCTCCGGGGTCCACGGTCTCGCAGAGCAGCAGGAGGCTGGGCAGAGTCCAGGGCAGGGCAAGTGGGAGGCGCGGGACACGGAACCTGAGGGGAGCTTAAAGGGTTGTGATGGTTCAGCCTGACAAAGAGAAGGGTGAGGCGCGGCTGAATGGCCTGCAAGTGTGTGACAGGCTGTTACAAAGGGGCCGCCAGCAAGCTGTCTTCTGGACCAGAGGACACGGGCAGCAGGAGACAGTGAGCGAGAGTGAACGGGACCGGGCTGGGTTCTGGGGGGGCCTGACCCACGGAGCTGCTGGGAGGCCCTCTCCTGGGACAGCCGTTCTCTTCGCTACAAACGGCTCTTCTGGGGGTCAGCAAGGTGGAGTGGAGACCAAGGGACCCTAAGTAGTCACTTCTATGATGTTTCAACTTTTGGTTCATAACTGTGATACAGCTTTAACTAAACCTCCATTCCTACCGTGTGGGGGTTAAAAAATCAAGACCTGGCAAGATTCCACAGGATGGCTCAGTGATGACACCGTTTTATAACGTAATAAAATCGCTGAGGCTTTTCCACTGTTTTAAAAAATTGTTTTTCTTTACTGATGTTAGAGAGAGCGGAAGGGAGAAGGAGAGAGAGAGAAACATCGATGAGAGAGAACATCGACTGGCCGCCTCCTGCACGCCCCCCACTGGGGATCGGGCCCACAACCTGGGCATGTGCCCTGACCGGGAATCAAAATCGGTGACCTCTTGGTGCATGGGTCGACGCTCAACCACCGAGCCACACCGGCCGGACTTTTCTGCCTTTTTTTTTTTTTTAATGACAGTAAACACAAGCAAGAGAAAAGAAGCCCTAATGAACAGTTCTGCTTAGAAGGGAAATTAGCTCAAACGTATCCTCAGGTCCCAATTCTGTTGAATTACAGATGGGATGCAGATCTGCCAGGTGCACCCCAAATTCAAGCTAGACCCCCAAGATTCTCTTTTCTTCCTTTGAAAAAAGGCATTTATAGCACAGGTTCAAGAACCCACAAAGCCCGTCATTTCACAGCATCTCCCCAGCGCCCCCAGTCACCCGAGGGGCTGGAGGTGACCCCAGTGTGTGCCACACGGCAGATTTCCAGCTGACACTGGCGTACGTGTATTTCCCCCTAAGTCGAGCCTATTAGAGTTTCACAAAAAATCGCAATGCCACACTAGGCGTGGGTCTCTGCGTGGGCTGTGACAAAGGAGGCACGACCTGCACCCCTGGAGGGGAGCGAGGTCCTCCCTGCTCCGGGCAGAGGGAGGGCTCTAAGAACCAAGCAACATTTCAGATAGGAGGGGAGGTCAGAAAGTGGGCACACATTCGGCCACTGGCTCCTTCGTATCTGTGGCCCTGAGAAGTAGAGTAAATTCAGACAATCTTGTAAGAATCAAACACAAAGCCATTGCTGGCTTTAAGTGGAAATAAACACTCCCACTTCAACCCCATACGCTCTAGAGCAGTCCTGCTCCACATGGCAGCCACGAGCCACATGTGGCTACTCACACGAACTGAGTCACGATGGATAAAATGTCACTCAGTCCCCAGTGGCACTGACCGCAGGTGCAGCACACGCGCGAGCTCAGGGCGCAGGGGCTGCGGAGCCGGCATGGACGGACGGACGGACGGACACTGTCCCGCGCACAGCGTTCCAGGGACAGCCCCGTGCAGCCACACCGAAGCCGACGACAGACCGCAGAAGTCAGCTACTTAATTTTCTAGATGTGGAAACTGAGGCCCACAAAGAAAATGTTCCTTGTCCAACCAGTAAACGGTCACCACTTCCCGCCCCAACCTCGAGTAAGTGCAGCTTGAACGACGGTGACACGTCACTGAGTCATGAGGGCCCTGGGAGACAAGAGAGGGCGCTGACTCACCTGATGGAACTTTTTTTTTTGGTTAGTCCTCACCAGAAGATATTTTTTCCATTGATTTTTACAGAGAGTGGAAGGGAGGGAGGGGGGGAGAGAGAGAGAGAGAAACACCAATGTGAAAGAGACACATCAGTTGGTTGCCTCCCATGTGGGCCCTAACCATGGCCAGGGACCGAACCTGTATCCCAGGTATGTGCCCTTGACCAGGAACTGAACCTGAGATCCTTTGGTGCGCAGGCCGATGCTCTAACCACTGAGCAAAAGTGGCCAGGGCCCTTATGGAATTTGACAGGTAGTAAAAGTAGGTGAAAAGATGGTCTGGGTGTGCCCGGCCGGTGTGGCTCACTGGTTGAGCATTGACCCATGCACCAAGAGGTCGCTAGTTTGATTCCCGGTCAGGGCACATGCCCAGGTTGTGGGCCAGATCCCCAGTGTGGGGCATGCAGGGGACAGCCAATCGATGTTCTCTCTCTCTCTCCCTCTCCCTTCCTCTCTCTAAAACCAATACAGGACAAAGAAGACGGTCCAGGTGGATGCCGTGGTATAAGCAAAGGGAAGCCAACGTTTCTGGGGGCTTATGACTCAACCTTGGCTGGTTCTTAGGCCCACAGAAATGTGGCCCTGGAACAGAGGGGGGACTGAAGCTTGATTTCCAAGGCCCCCGTTTCGGTCCTCTACTGCTACGTAACGAACCACCTGAGAACTCGGCCGGCTCGCAATCATTCTTCTTTATTTCTACAATTGTGGGTACTGGATGTGCTCAGCTGGGTGCTTCTTCACCTGGGGGTCATTACACAAGTGCACACAGCTGGGAACTGGTCTGTCCCTCCGGGATGTGGGTGTCTCCGTTGTTCTTTTCTGTCTGTCCCTTCCCCAGATGTGGCCTCTCACGACCCAGCAGTGCTGCCTGCGACGTGTCCCGGAGCACCACGCAGACGGCCGCAGGCCTGCGACGCCCAGGGCCTCGTGTCTCCGAGTCGCCTAAGGAAGGTGGAAGGGCTGCCCAGGGGACTTGAGGGGACTTCGAGCCACCTCCTGACGAAAGGGATGGCGAAGACTGGGCCGGTTCCAATCCACAGCACTCCTCACACCCCGAGCTAAGGAATACCTGCACTCAGTTTAGGAGGAAACGAAGCCTGGGAACAAAGGCAGCAGTGCTGTGCTTAGGGAGAAAAACCAAGTTTGGTGAGTGGGATACACAAGAGCAGTGGCCACGGAGGTCTGCTAGGTTGTTACAACTTCAGTGACGTAACAATAGAGTCAAGGCTCCCGGGAGGAAGCGTGGAGCCGGCGGGAACCACTCCAGAGACAGCGGAAAGCGCCGAAGAGAAACTGAGTCAACATTTCTGGTGAGAGGAACTAAAAACATGATGCATTATTTACCCAGTGGGAAACACCTGCTAAGTAAGGTAAGTTTTAGCTCGGGACAAATTTAGAACAATCCCTACCTGCAATTTATGTTCAGATTCGCAAAGAATACTGACGGCCACAGGCCCGGCAAGTAGATGCTGACATCCAGGGGAAGGTACCTGGGTGCTCTCTGACCTGGTTTCAGTCGGCACTTACAACTGTTACAATTCTGCTGAACAGGGAGCTCCCCTGAATTAGAAAGTTAAACAGTGACCATTAGCAAGCCATTATTTGGAAAGCTGAAACTGTACAGCAGATTACAGGGTGTAAGAGCTACTTAGCTAACTGAGACCAGGCCAACATACTGGACAAACGCAAGGACACACGGGCCTGGACTTCTGACTGCCCACAGCTGCCACTGTCTGTGCTTCCTACATCTCTCCTGACACGCGTGGCCGGGACGACGACTCTCCCTGGAGGAGCTGGTCCACTCACGGTAGCTGAGATGGCCGGAGTCACGTGCTAGTTGGAGGCACACTGAGCTCCTGGGCGCTCAGAGGGGCAGCGGAGAACGTGACACAGTCCCCCCCCATCATCTTGTCGGAATGTACATTTTGTGGCAAAAAGACACATTATAAGCAACTCCATCTGGGATATTTTTGGATATTTTCAACTAATGATACCCACTGTGACAAACACCGAGTGGAGACGGGTTGGTGACGTGTGTGGGAACTAACTCTAAACGGAGAGTCCTCCCCAGATCTCAATCTGGCAGATGGAAACTGAAGGGCCACATGCTTTGGGAACCTGCAAGTTTCATTTCATACCTTATTTTCTTAAAAAAATTTTTTTGTTAATCTTCACCAGAGGATATCTTTTTCCATTGATTTTTAGAGAGAGTGGAAAGGGGGGAGGGAGACAGAGAAACATCGATGTGAGAGAGACATCGATTGGTTACCTCCCTCATGCACCCCGCCCAGGGCTGGGGCACGGAATCTGCAACCCAGGTGCGTGCCCTTGACTGGCCAGGGCGAGACACTGGTTTCTTAATTCCCTTCTTCTCTGAGCTCTTTAAAAAAAGAGGTCATTTCCCAGTTTTGAAGCTACAGGAACTGGAGAGGAGGTTGGACTGGGAGAGAGCAGATCGTCCTTGTTTTTTGGAAGCCTAGGAAGTGAGCCATTTCTAAGCCATCCATTGCTACTTACCAACAGATGGGAAAGAACCCGAAAGCTTCCTGGGAACACAGTGCCCCTTCAGTGACCTGTGCCAACAAATCAGGGCACCTGGACCGGTGAGGCATGGGGCTGATATGCTGGCTAGAGGATACTCCAGTCTGGGAGAGCTCTCCATTTTTACTTTTCACAGTTCCTAACATGTTTCTGGTGGTCTACATGACTCCAGCTCCATCCTTCTCCCAAGCATAGTCGGTCTGTCTGTCCTCGCTGGGAGACGTACCGAAGCAGTGAAGAGAAACGAGATCAAGCTGATATCCCATCCACACCGTTTTCTGCAGTCACACACAAACAAATACAAGCCGAAAGGCACCGTTCCGGAGACAACTGCGGACGTGTAAGGCTGGCTTCAATAAAGACATGTGAGTAACACGTAAATTAGCACATCTGCTTCCTGAAGCTTGTTTTCCAGGCACACTCAGGGTAGGCCTGTAACAGGCCCCGATACTTCAGTGGAAAACTGAGGTGCCAATGATTTGTAGGCTAAATTAATGTTAAATACTTCAAAGGACTGGACAAATAAGTCGGCAGCAAAAATTTTATGAGTTCACTTCCTTCAAGGGAACTTGGAGAGCAGGGTTTTATTGCTGTGAATTCTGGTCACCCTTTCTGCCCTCAGCATCTGTCTGAAGTATGTAGGAGACAATTGCTTTTTGGCTGTGACTCAGGTGGTTGAAACACAGGACAAACAGACTACTGTATGTAAGCTTTCCTCCAGCCGCGAACGTGCTATTCCCTCCCCCCGGCAACGTGGGGCCCTTCAGGGCCCAATCTGCACAGCACTGTCCGAAACTGACCGTTTACAAACCAGTGCCGGTGGCCAGCACGGGGCAGCCATGCTCACACGGGACCCCTCTGCTCCTTCGCACTCCAGAAGAAGTAGGGAAACAGTAACAGCAGCAAAAGCTTTTGTTCAGTTTAGTTCATCACTCATATATGCAAAATTTCAGCTTCAGTCCTAAATATGAGCTTTCTACATAAATATGTCCGTCCGGCCACAGAGGCCAGCCAAAACAAACGAGTCTCACAGTTCGGAGCAGCACAGTTTTCGCAGAAGCCACACACTGGCCCGTTTTGAATCAGTTCTTCACATTTCCTCCCAAGACAATGAGATGCTAGAAGGTGACCCACACCCTGAACGAGAAGGGCCGTATCCTCTTCACCAAGGCCACTGCGGGAGGGTCAAGGGCCCAAGGTCTGCCGGCCACACACCAGTCTGCCTGCAAGCCAGGCACAGAGGACAGCTCGAGCCGCCCCCTCGGCCAGCGCCCACACGGAGCCCGCAGAGGCCTGGGTGGGGGCGGTGGGTGGCTCCCCGCCCTGCTCCCTGTGAGGACCCCGCTGTCTGCACACCCAGGGGGCTAGATTTAAGGGAGTGAAGGGATGGAGGACCCCAAAGCAGAACAAAACACATTTTGCTAGAAGCAGTGAAAACCATTAGGACAGAAACTGCCTGATATTAATTCCCAAAGACTAACAAATTGATATAGAAAAACTGAGAAATAGTCTTCACCAAAATCTTCAAGACTATTTCACAAGGGGAGTGCGTAGTTCCTAAGGACCTGTCTTTGTTTCCTCATAACAAATCTACTGACCACTTTTATCTTTAAAGAAATAAAGCTTATTTTCTCCCTTCACTTAAAAGCTAAGATATGTTTTATCATACAACAAACACCAAATTTCCTTGGGACTTCAAGCCGCCCACCCCCGGCCCATTACACTTGAAATTATTTGCCTCCAAAATTATAAGGGAAAAAGTGAGTGGTTAAGATGACTAGAGTAACAACTGTTTTTCTTCCTTAAACCAATTTGCATAGCATTTTTTCTAGTTGTCCCAAAATGCATATTCTTCAAGGAATATTTCAGGCATTTAAACGGAAAGTGAACTCCCATGAATTTTGGCAAAAATAATGGAAACAAGGACTGAAACAAAAATATCCAATAAAACACTTTCTCTTTCCTGAAAGAGATGGAAATAAAACACACCCTGAAAAGAAAATTATTTTATAAAACGTTACTAGGAATAGCTTTCACCAAATTGAAAGGAAACACTATTCTTTTTTTTTTTCCGTAAAAAAATCAAAACCTGTTTCCCAGAATGACTTCTCTAAAATCATCAGCACCTCACAAATTTTTTGTTTAAAGAACATTAAACTCAATTAAGCTTTCTTTATATTCACAAAAAGTTAAGAAAGGGGGCCAATTCTGCCAAAAGGCCTTATAATTATTTCAAATAAAAATAAGTAAGTCGCAAAGGACTAACCAGACATTTCAAAAGTGGTAATATTTTTTTCTTAAGTGTGAGAACTGTTTTTTTTTTTTTCTATATAAAAATCTATTGAAATGTTTCTTGTAACTGATATATGCCTGCCACGGAAGAATTTCTGCAGAGACAAGAGTTTCCTGACTTAATGACGGGTTCTCACCCCCACCTTGCCATCTTGCCTCTAACTTGTCACGTGGTCCATTTGGGCAAACTATGGGAGAGGAAGAGGGTAAGTACTGATTTCAGTCCAACAAAACAGAAAAAAAGAGAATGAAAAAAGCTGGCGAGAATGGTCTAGACATCAGCCACCACGAGACAGCTAAGACAACCAGAGCCACACGCAGGCATGAACCCTGGGAGGTCTTTGCACAGCCCACAGGTGAAGTGGACGGCAGGCTCCGTCAGTACCGGTCTGGGGCACCTTCCCACAACAGCTGGCGTTTTCTAGGCACATGAAACGGCAGCACCATTACCTTCGAGGGGCTGCTTGTAGCTGGTGGCGACAGAAACACGAGTTCTGAACAACTGGTCTCGTTCCCAACCAACCAACAGCATGAAAACAGGACGAGAGAGACAGGTTTGACGGCTTGACTTGAAGAAAACAATTCAGCTCCCCAAAAGAAGGACTTTAAGTTATAACACTACCCACATTCTGGAGACAAACATCTCCTAAGTATTCATTTGAAAAATATTTACAGACAGAGTCCAACACTTACTTCCTCCTCCACCCCTGCCACATGCTGTCGGGTCTGTGGAGGGCAGTCTTCCAGGGCCCAGGGACAGGGGCAGGCCGGGAATAAAAGGCCGCCCTTGCCGCCCAGAAACCAGAGCCGCAGGGAGGAAAAGCCAAGTCCAGGAGAGGCCACCTCAGGCAGAGGGCCACGGTGCTGCCCGGGGACGCCCGGGCCCATGAATAATGCATGTCACCTGCGACCTGCCACCACCTCATCTCCCAGAGACTCCAAGTTCCGTTCTTTAAACTTTTCTTGAACTCTGTGTAATTAAACACCAAATTTGGCAACCCATGCTAATTTTGAAAGGCACTCCCTGGGAATTTAGCAAAAGTTTAAACAACTTGTTTACATGTATTTGGCCCATCTGTTTAAACAAAAAGTTTATTTTAATAGGAGCAGACCTTGGGTGTCAGCTCCTTTTGTTCCTGGACCACTGCGGACCTCGGACCAGCTCGGCTCCCCAATCTGCATTCTAAATCTCCTCTGTAAACAAACCCGAATAACAACTTTTTATGATAAATGTTGAACACCTCCAGGATGACGGCTGCAAAATAAACTCTACTTTTATAACCAGGAAGCATTCTAAACATACAGAAAATACTTTTCTTTATACTGTTCTCTTCTAGGAAACCACACACAAAGAAATGTGTGTGTGGATTCCCGACGACCACTCGGAGATGGTGCCTTCCCATCATGCCCAGTGTGCTCCAGCCCCATGATGCCCTCACTTTTGATTGTGGAGATGATGGTGAAGTGCACAGAGTATTTACTGATCCGGTTATCTTGTTCTGTGACAGGCAGAATCAATCAATCAAGAGGGCAGCTTTGCGCTTACATATTCCAGGCACATCTCCGCACTTCAGGATACGAGATCACAGTGTTATCCAGCCAAATTTGATCAACAAATGCAGTTCCCCTGTGCCACAGCAATCTCAGATGAAGATGTTATTATGTGGAACTGAGCAAAGTGATAAAGACAGTCCGGCGCAGCTCCGAGAAGCCGGCTGGACCTTACTGACAGCCTTCATATACCAAGGCGGCGAGGTCCCCTTCTTCCAGGATTACAAACGTTCCCTTGATTGGAAGAAAATCATGCTGTACACACACTGGTGACCCCAAACACTGCATTTCCCCATCGAACACGAAAATCCTCAAGGAAGAAGCAACTATATTTAGTGTAACATCCGTGGCACAATGCTTTAAGGAGGGCTGTATTTAAAGCCTAGAGACAATTCACGTGAATTTTCACAGGGCCCTTCGGACGCTGCTGTTACTGTTACATGAAAATGGTATAAGCTAATGTCTGAAAGACAAAAACATGTTTTCATACTTCAGTCTATAAATAATATCACGTCTATGACACTGCGTGTAAGTTGGTGTCAGTATTTCAAGTGGATCTCAAAAAAGTAGGAGAAAAGCTCTTATTGTGCTAATAGCTGTACCTCAGTACTGCCCTGCAGTGATTTTACATTATTTAATCCTAAATCCTATCTTTTGGATTCTACCTTCCTCTTGCATTTTAAATCTTTAATGGGAGCCTTTGGCGGTCTATGGGTTCAATGATTAGATCGCTGCAGAGAGAAACTGGAGAATTAATCATCATTTCCATTTTATGCTCTTGTACCACACCAAAAACGACTTGCTCACGGAGCTCAGTCCCACACTCTCGCAATGTGTTCCTTCACACTGAAATGTGGAGCTCGGTTTCAGATACAGCGTGTCCAAACGGAGCCAGCAACAGCCTTAACTTATTCTTTGAGATTTGTATTCTGGGTTTTCATCCAAATTTCATTTTGATTCATTTTAATTAAAACACATTTATTGGTAGAGGTTATGTTACATGCAGCCTAAAAGCAGGGCAAGACTACCCCAAACTAATTGTAGGAATGATGTTAAAATTGTTTATTATCCTTTTATGAATTTTCCTACTTAAATTACAGCATCGCACCACTCGATGCAAAATGTGAAACGCTATCCACAGTTTATTATGGAAACCGATAGACGCATTAACCCAACCTTTGCCCAAACAGCTCCACGAGGAATGAGAAAAACCCACCTAGTCAGCTATCACGTTGCGAGTCCCATCAAACTGCTAAATCTATTAACTTTGTTTTCTTTTTTCACTATTATTAAACGGGAAGGAAAAATTCAGCTGGAAAATCGTGCCTTTTCAGTTCCCTTGTCATCATGTAATAAGTATGAGAAATATATGTGCAAGGGCCAAGTGGCCGGTAGACAAAACACCCACTCTCCGTGACGTACTGTTTTCCATACCACTCAGACAAAATCAAAACAACAGAGCTGCTGCAAACAAAAACAAAATAACATTTCCCATCAGCGTTCCAGACAGAGACGCGTACAGGAAGGGAGCTGGGAAGAGGACCAGAGCGAGAGCTGCCCTACCGGAGCCATTTCTTCAGACAAACGGCACTTACTCCAACACTGAAATGTTTAACAATTGATAAAATGTTTGCCGGGGCTGGAAAACTTTCATTTCTTTTTTGGGCAAACATTTGCACTGTTTAAAGTGATGAAGTGCTCCTATTGAACCAAGGGCCCACAGTATTTTTTTTTAACAGGGAAGACTTATGATAGGAGAAGCAGCTTGGGATAGAGAAGTACTCAGAGGCAGGTGTGTGATGTAATTAATTCTCCTTTCACCGAGAAATACAGCCGTGGTTCCTGGTACTGCTCAGTCCGCCTGGCAGGAGAATGTAATACCCACTTGGAAAACGTGAGGGTGATCTCCTTTTATAGCTGAGTCACATTTCTGTAACTTTATTAAGGTGCTGGCTCCCTGGAAGTTACGGGATCCTGGTTTCCCTAGATACCTGCTCATAAACGGAGGCAGTGCAGTGACAGTCAGCGGCTGCGTCGGACTGTTCAGGCTTCTAGCATCTCCAGCACAGTGGACTGTCAGCGGCCCTGAGCTAACACGATTCCTGTGCTCTGCCCGCCAGCAAGCGGGCGCCTCTGTCCTCGCCTCGTCTAAACAGCTCCGTTAACATCTGCCCCGAGCGCTCTCTCTCGGTCCAGTCCCTGTCTTCTAACAGATGTCATCCAAGCCTAATCAAGCATAAAATGGTCATAAATATTTCTTTCTGGTAGATTTCACATTCGCATTTCATGCAGGCACATGACATTTTTCTGCTACCTCCAGGGAGAGACTAATGCAAAAGCCAGTTCCTTCCATTCTGGCCTCTGTTCCGTTAGTAAAAGGCTGAACATGCTCTCAGTTCAGACACAGAAAGGCGCAGACTGTATCTCTGGTCTTTTAACTGCCCCCTCGTTCTCTCCTTTTCTACCCAAAGTGCATCTTCACTTCACAGTGTGCACGTATGCGTGGGAAAATACAAAGCAAGATAAAAAAATGAGACCGTGTCTGCCAGAGCTCAGTAACTTTAGGTTTTCCGTTTTCAACATGACACTCCTAATGACTGGCCAAAAGAGATTTGTTCAGACACCCAATTCCAATAACAAGCTATTCAGAAAGTAGATCTAGGAAGTACATACAAAGAGGGCTTTTCTATTTCGGTTTATTTGAGGCACAATTTCGCAACTTTCTTCGTCACATTCAGTTAAAACTATGGGACGGATCCCATGTCCACAGTCCAGGCTCATGCCAACCTACCAGCTGAACAAAGGGGTTCACCACGAGACAGGCCCCTCCCAGGACTGAAGCCCGGACCAGCTGGGAGCCCCGCAGAGCACGGGGAGCCCCTGGACGAGAAGAGGCCCCATCAGCAGCACAATCCCATTTGTGTTCAGCAAACTCCATAAATAACGAGTCTTAATCTAAAATAAAACTACCCTAATAATACTGTTGAGGCCATATGTCTGTGTTTCTCTTTCTTATTCCTTTTGTCAAAACAAAAATCTTACACTGCTCTGTGAAGTGAACCGAGAACACTGTGGTATGTATCACAGCGACGGCGCCCCACCCCTCACTCAGTTGAGCTTAATATTTGATTACTGCTAGTCAAATCAAGCTTTCAGGCAAATAATCTCCATTTTCAAAGTTAATGAGATATGGTCACGTCGACAACAGCTTGCAGAAACTTTTAATTTCAATTCCTGCGGGCTGTGCTGGCCTCTTTTACAGTGACTACTGTATGAATGAATCAAATTTGCCAACATGGCTTATGTAGACAAGTGCACACTAATTAAAAATACCCACTGGTACCATAATTTAAATACCATGAAAATAAACTGTGAAAGTCGCTCAGATCTAGTCTCGTGGTTGCCCGAGAGCGCACTTCCTCTGACTGCAGGATGTTCTGTTCCTGTATGTTCTGAGCTGAAAACTGCTTGCAAATCTGAGAAATCTGGGACTTTCATGTAATTATACAATTTGTGTTAATATTTGTTTTACATAAGCTGTTAAGCAGGCGTCCCATAAGGTCCCCTGTTCAGAAAACCACGTTGCGGGGACAAGTGAATTTACACCCTTCACTTAGGCTTCGTCTGCAACTTCTCTGATTCTACGGTGCATTCTCTTTTCTAAGACCAAGCCAGGACGAAATCAAAATAAAAACGTTTATTTCTGCCATTCTTTCTTTTCTGTTTTTATTCTTTTTAATATTTGTATCTTAACCCCTGTTCTTCCCCCAAAGGAAGGTAGGACACGCTTCTTTACCTAAACCTAATCCTTAAATGCAGCCACAACTTCCTTTCATCCACCCACCCATCCATCCTCTCTCTCTCTCTCTCAGCCCCCCAAACATTTTGTTCCTTAATTTAAATAACTTTTGGCAACAAAATTCCAAAGTCTGTCTTTGCTGGAACAGAAGCACATTCCATACAATGTGAAAGTCGACAGCTCGAGGGGTCGAGCTATTTGGGGGGTTAAATATGCAATTACCTCTGACTAAACCAGAGAGATACAGAGATAAACAGAGGAAATGAAGTCCCCAGGTCCCCTTCAGAAGCCTTCATCATGCTACTACAGACAGAAACTCTTTCAGTACCATCTTCAGACGTTAAATCACGGTTCGCGCCGTGCACAGCCTCGCTACTCCTGGGGGAGCCGCGTCTGAAGACGGCCTCTAACAAACGCCATCCCGCAAACAGGCACTTCCCCTTGCTGTGGGTACCTTGTGTCCCGCTCCCGGCTCTGCCATCCAGGCCTTGGCTCTGCTTTGAAGTTAACGTACGGAATGAGCGCGTCATCTATTATCCAGAGTGTGCCCGGAGATTATAAATAAGAAATAAAAGAGACTGGCGCACACTGCTTTTGCATTAGCAAGCTGCTTCGCGCTTGTCCTCCGTCCTTCACACCGTACAACCAACAAGCTACCAGAACCCCGGATCTCAGGGTTTCTCCGAGGGACACCGACCGGGAGGCGAGGGCGGGACGTGAGCGGCTGCACCGCACGCACAGCTCTTGTCCCAGCCTCATCTCCAGATGCCCTTCAGAGCCGGTGTCTGCTGATGGCCTGGTCTCCACTTACATTTCTTCTGTTGACAAACAGAGTCCATGAATATTAATTATTCTGAAGTTTATTTGCAGAAACGGCACTTTCTAATCCTGATCAATTATTTATTGAAAATCTCCACCACCTAATAATCTCATTAACATTATTATACTAAGGCCAACAGCAAATATTCCTTTGACAAGTAACAACCCAGCCCGCTATCCTTCCTGCCAGATCTCATGTAGCCTCCTTGCTCGGGCACGGATAACCCCGCTTCTGTGTCCAGGAAGCTTCTGGGTCGGTCCTCTATTTGTCGTAATTCACATACAGCACCTTTTGTTTTAAAACAAAAAGTTTCTGATACACTAAAGGAAAAATTGAGCTCTGGCCAGTGTGGCTCAGCGGTTAGAGTGTCAGCCCTCGGACCAGAGAGTCGCGGGTTTGATTTTGGTCAAGGGCTTGTACCTCGGTTGCAGTTCGTCCCCCGCCGTGGTCGGTCATGTGGGAGGCAGCCATCGATGTGTCTCTCACATCAACGTTTCTCTCTCTCTGTCTCTCTCTCTCTCTCTCTCTCTCTCCCTCCACCCACTCTATCTGAAGATAAATGGAAAAAATATCCTCGGGTGAGGATTAAAGAAAAGAAAGAAAAAATGAAAACTAAAGCCTTAGAAAAGACACGTGTGACTCCTCTCCTACCTCGCAGTGTGCGGAGTCACTAGATGGAAATCTGCAGGGACCAGGACCCCAGTCGGGGCAGGAGCGCCCCAGGGCAATGCGCCGGTGCGGGGGCCCGAGGCTGAGAGGACAGACACGAAGGACAGAGCCCCACAAAGACTCCACCTTACATTTCCACGTGGCCCTTGGCTTAGGGGGCATGTGACCCACAGTGCCTCGTCTGCTTCCCCGAATGCCCACGGAAGTGTGGGGGACACGACCACCAATCTTCTCTCACAGAGGAGGAAACGGGGACTAAGCAGGGCAGGGGCAGAGTCCAGGAGTTTTTTACCCCAATTTATTTCTTTTTATTTATTTATTTATTTTTTTATCCTCACCCGAGGACATTTTTCCATTTTTTGCTCAGATAGAGTGGGAGGGAGAGAGAGGAAGAGAGAGAGAAACATCGACGTGAAAGGGACACATCGAGTGGCTGCCTCCCGCATGACCCAACCAGGGCTGGGGACAAACTGCAACCGAGGTACGTGCCCTTGGCGGGAACCGAACCCGGGTCTCTCTGGACTGCAGGCTGACGCTCTAACCACTGAGCCAAACCGGCCAGGGCTTTCACCCTAATTTATTGATTGGTTCTATCTTAAAGATGAGAATTTCTTTTCACTTCCTTCTGCCTTTTTGATTCACAGCTGGTGTTTTAAAGGTGCCTCTTCCCTGCCGGTGTGGCTCAGTGTCTGAGCGTCGGCCCATGCACCAAGAGGTCGCCGGTTCGATTTCTGGTCAGGGCACATGCCCAGGTTGTGGGCCCGATCCCCAGTGCGGGGCATGCAGGAGGCGGCCAGTGGATGTTTTCTCTCATCAATGTTTCTATGTCTCTCTCCCTCTCCCTTTCTCTCTCTCTAAAATCAATAAAGAAAAAAAAATTTTGAAGGCGCCTCTTGGTGATTTGTTAGGTACCACAATTTCCAAAAATCACCACACTACCACATACCTAAAACAGAGCCTTGGTCACGAACCAATGAGAAAAGGAACAGCAGGCAATGTTAGCAGCAAGGGCACCTTGAAATGACTCCCTCTGTGAGCTGGTAGCACGGGACCCAGAACAGCTGCCCCCATGGCGGCGTTCTCGGACCTCTTCTGCACGGCCCTGTGTTTCCACCCTGGAGCTCACTTCTTCCCCCGTTAGTCCAGGGCCACCTTTCTCCACCACAGAAGCAGCGTCTCACCTATTGCTGAAGAACATGAGTCGGTCAGTATCCCTAAAGATTTCCAAAAAACTGATGTGGTTTGATAGGAATAATTGGCCAGAAAGACAATTCGGTTTCACTCTCTCAACCCCCAAATATCCATCCTCTCTCCTCCTCACCTCCACCACAGGACCAACCTGACTCCATTTACAAAGTTTCAAGAATGGAAAGTGCCCCCACCCCAAAAAAAGTTTCTGGGTTTTTTTTTTGGGGGGGAGGGGGGTGGTCCTTTGCCCTGCATAAAAACATTGTAAACATAAAAGAGATAGAATTGTCTTTCAATGCAACACAGTAGCCGTTATCCTATTAGTAAAACTATCCATTCCTCACAGAAGGCAAAACCTGACCCAAAGTCAGGATGCTACTCACCCAGGTAGACACCCTGAAAGGTAAGGGAGGGAGGGGCGCTGTGTCAGCAGCCAGTCCACGCGGACTCTGCATCTCTAAAAGGACCTACAGAGCTCTGGCAGGTCCCATGAGAACGGGACGTGGCCAGGAGGACTGAAGTCACCTTACCAGGGACCGCTGGCATGCTCTGGGCATCTTAGCTTCTTTCCCAACAGCACTCACGGAAATGTGGGCTTGCAGGAGCCAAGATAGCCACAGTAACTGAAGCTTTACGGGATGGGAACTGGGAAACGGACCCTGGCAGGAAGGACAGAGCTGGGAAGAGGTTGTTTTTTTTTTTTTTCTGAGAAGAAAGTGAAAAACAAGTCACCAATCTTGAGGCACGGTATGACCAGTGGAGAAACTTGAACACCTGCTCCACAGAAAACTTTCCCTGAGCCGCCATCCGTGCACCCTCTAGGTGCCCGAGCGCAATCCGGCCCTCTGCTGTTTCTATAAATAAAGTTTTATTGAGACACAGCCATGCCTTGTCTGTGTTCATGCAGAGCATGTGTAACAGAGACAGAAAAGCCTACAAAGCCAAAAACGCGTACTATTCAAAGTAAGTTTAAATGTCAAGTTTGCTGACCCATGGCCTAGACCAGGCACTTCCAGGAACCGGGGGCCAACGCTGACGGACCACGGAAGGGCCACACCGCCAGAGGACGGTTTCCAGACACCTCAGGGGCGTCCACGCCCCAGTGAGCCGAAGGACGGAGCCTTCGTTTTGTCTGAGCTTAGCTTCTTCACCCATCAAGTTTGAGGGTCGATCATCTAAGGAATTTTTGAAATTCTCTGACGCTACAGAGAAAGAAAAAGAAGGAAACTGAACACACACATCTACATTTTTGGGTGGAGAGTGAGGGAAGGAGACCCGAAGACCCGGGAGACAGCGGGCACCATCAGGAGACTGGCAGATATGTGCAAAGGGGCAACCGTTTCCTCGGAGGGGCAGGTTCTGAAAGAGCTGAGTGCCTGCAGCGAGGGGTGGGGATGCCCCATTATTTAAACAGAACACGCACAGGGGAGATCTGTGAACCCTTCTGGAGAAGAGCTGTGAGCTGGCAAGGAGACTGGGCAGCCCGGGGCCTGCCAGGGCATCCAAGTTGCTTGAGGGGCAGACAGCTGAGCCCTGGGGCCCACGGACCCAGCCCCCGTGCTGGGAGCTGAGGCGGCGATTTCCCTCCAGCCCACCAATGACAGCACCTCTGAGGTCCCCTGCCTCTCAAACAGCAACCAAAAGTGGGAGGTTTTCATATTATGACTTTTCTTCTAAAAAATTGCTCTCGCACTCGTTCTACTGCCCTTGTCAGAGGCAGACGTGTCCGTTTGTCTTTAAAGGAGAGAGAGGAACCTAGACCAAAAGTGGGCGCTGCGGCCTGGGGTCTGGGCTTTTGTGTTGGTCCAGGACACTGATCAACTAACAGGCAGCGGATTCGATGGTCAAAGCAAGGCCTGCGTGTAATCGGCTGACTTCCAAAACCAGCCAGGAAAGTGACGGCTGTTTCCCAAATGGGAAACAAACATGCTTTATGCCAGGGAAATGTACACAGTTTGACTTTAGGTTATGAATCTTTGAGACTCCACCACAGCCCCGTCCCACAGCCTGCGGGAGGACCAGCTCTTATTTATTGTGCTAAGCACTTGCTCTTTGCTGACCGGAGGGCGCTGGACGTGAGCAAGGCAGGTGAGCCTCGGAAACTTTAACACGGAACGCGGCTCGGGAGCAAAGGGTATTTTGTCAGCAGAGCTAATCACTCTTGAAGCAAAACAATCCACTCTTCCAGATACTAAAACCAGGAAAATAACTGCGGCCGCTTCCAAAGGGCCAACTCATTCATCAGTGCAGCTAGATGGATGCTTTCCTCAAGGAGCACAGGACCGGAAATGCGTTATCCAAATGTGTTTTGTTGACTGGGAGAAGGGTTCGAGCCAGGTCCCTACACTAAGAGAACAGCGGCGTCTCCCATGCTGACCGTCCTGACGGCTGTGGGGCACGTGGACCCAACACAAGGGCAACGAAGGAAACCTGGCCAGCCCCAGATGGCCGCTTCAAGTTGTTTATGAAATATCTGCTGCAACCACAGCAGCTTTTAAGAGCAGACTTATTAATAAACCGGGCTCTCCCATGTCTTAAAAGTGAGCTTCTGCCCCTGACTAGTTAAGGAGACGGCCACCTGGAAGTTTTTGCCGTTGGTCAGAGGTTCCAGAACCCAGTGTCCAGGCTCCGGCCGAGCGCACTGGACACCGCCAGCGGCACGGTCCGACTTGCCGTGTCTGGGTCAGACACAGGCCTTCCCCTCGAGTGTTTGACGCAGAAGGGACTGGGCTCACTTCTGCCGGGTGCCCCCTTGGGTGCTCACTGGATGGAGGCGGCCACGGGGGCGGGGGAGCAGGACCCTCCCTCCCACATGGAAAGAAGCAGACCCGAGACCCCAGCAGCCCAGCACAGCCGCGTAAGAGGGAAATTGGGCACATTTGCTAAAAATAAGGGTTCGGCCTGCAAACAGGACGGGGTGGGAACTGGAAAGCTCCTGTCTGTGGGACTATCTGGCATTTTCTGATTGACTCGGCAAGAAACGCTGGCTGAAATGGACGCGTCCCGAAGGAGAAGGCTGGGACCCTGCCGGGAGGGGAGCCGCGGACAGCAGAAATCCCCTCGCTCGCGGCTCAGCATCACGGGACAGAGGCCTGGGTGCTGAGGGGCTGAGGCTGTGGGCGCAGGTGGGTGGGGGGAAGCGGGGGTCCAGCCATAAGCTGCGTGCACATGGGCAGCTAATTAGGTGTCTTCCAGTGGAGAACGGGAATTTAAGAGTGCTGAGCCTGGCGGGCTGTGAGCACACACGGCTAGCCGTGTCGGAGCACCTCGCAGACGGGACAGGCAGCCGCCCAGCATCCCGCCACAGGCACTGTCGCTGCTTCTGACACCATTCCTAAGGATGTGCGCAGCGCCAAACCTACGCACCTGTGACAACAGGAAGCTTCACGTCTTTGATACAGAGAAGTGAGCTCCTTTCCTGCGAGCGAACGGGGGAGTCCCTACCGTCACACCATGGCGAAGGTTTCCCCCTAAAAGTAACTTCTAAGAAATGTGCCCAAATACTGAATTACCTGGCAAAGCTGGGGGAAGGCGAAGGGGCAAAGTTGGGAAAGAATTAACTAGACCATAAACTATGAAATTTGAAACAAAGAACACAAATTTCCCCTAAAGCTAGAAACACAAAATATGAAATTAAAATTAAGATGAAAATGTGAACCGCCATGTGAGAGAATTAACCTTAACAATTCCCACTGAGAACATTAGTGCTAGACGTCTTTTTAGTCTGTAAAGTTCCGTGGTGGGGATGGGAACAGGGATGGTACAAATGTGAGGGATGATCGAAAGTAAAAAGGCTGCCCTGGCCCGTCTGGCTCAGCGGTAGAGCGTCGGCCCACACTGATGAGTCCCGGGTTCGATCCCGGTCCAGGGCACGCACCTCAGTTGCGGTTCATCCCCAGCCTTGGTCGGGTCGTGCAGGAGGCACCAGTCGATGTGTCTTCTCACATCGATGTTTCTCTCTCTCCCTCCCTCCCACTCTATCTGATGATAAATAGAAAAATATCCTCAGGTGAGTATTAAAATAAAAATAAACAGATAGATGATAGGATAAAGAATGTCCACCAAAGTGTCAGAGTTGTTACTCTGATGAGATTTTAGGCAGTCTAGTTGGTATGTTCTCTGCTTTCTTAGCTGCATCTTCTAGCCTTTCTACAATGAACATGTAATTAACTGTGCAGTAGATAATTCAAAATTACTTGGTATTCCATTCTCAACTGAGGACATCTGAATGACCCCGCCTTCCACAGCGCCCATGCGGAAGGTCTCAGCCCTGCGTGGGCACCGGGTACTAGTGGGCATCTCTTCCAGTGCATTCAGCAGCCCTAATTGTGCCGATATTTTACGGGAGTTTCACAAAATGCACCTATAGCTAATTATACTCACACATTGGAGAACCACTAAAATTCTGGCTTAGAAAAACAACTTTCTCCCCCAATTCTTCAGAAACTTCTCAGCCTTTACAGGAACCGTGTTGTTTCGGAGAGGACCTACGAGGGGGACTTGCCAGACAGCAGTTGAGGGAAGATGCCGGTGGGTGCTGTGTGGGATTATCTGCTCACCTGATCTAGGTGCAGTCCCATGGAGACCACAGGGACGGCTGCAAGGACCAGGGAGGCGTGAAATCCCTGCCGTGTGTAGAAGCTTAGATGTTAGAGAAGAAAATGCAGGCACAAGGAACTTCCAGGGGGAAAAGAAAAATAGACATGCCCATAAAAAAGTTCCTTCTTAAAATCTGGCCAAGCAGCGTCCCCAGCCCCACCCCCACCCCACCCCGCTCGCTCGCAATGGATACTCTTAGTAAAGAAAACATGGTAGATTTTTTTCTCCGTAGCCTGTATTTGATTTCCAATTAAAATTAAATATAAACTGAAATGCCACCTGGATTTTAGCAAAATCCAATCCCTGCCCTCCACCCCTCCTTTTTCTTAAAAGAAGAACCTGGGCTTACATATACAAACATTTCGCTAAATGACCCATGGCAAATTGCGTAATGCCAGTAAAAGTTGTGTTTTTTAAGTTATGAGCCCCAAAGATTTTATCTGAAATAAAACCCTGATTCAATTCAGATTCTGAAGGCAAACTGTGTCCTGAACTCTGCCTCTAAATTTAAAACATTTGTGTGTGGGGCCCTTCAGAAATGTTGCTCGTAGGTGAGGAGAAGTTCTGTATTTGTTGAGATGTGTTTCTGTTCTGAAATGGTAAATCGGGCACTGACTGCCTCCAAGAACTGGTCCCTGCAGTCCCCATGCAGCGGCCAGCTAGCGCCTCGTGAAGACCTGCAGGGCCCACCCGGCGGAGCGCCTGTCTCAGCCATCTCGGGGAGGGGACCAGGGCTCCCTGGTCCAGGCGACTTCTCCCGGAGGTCTCTCAGGTGACTGGATCTGACTGCGGGGTGCGGGCAGCAGGATAGAGAACGGACCGGCACTGAGACACACGTGGTCCCCTCCTGGCCCACCTTTGGGTCCCTAAGACTCCAGCCGCACCTGTTCCCGTGCTCAGAAGGTGAAGAGCGAGAGCAGTCGGCGTGCTGAGCACACCTCAAAGGGCGGACCGCCGTGCTGAGGCCTTTCTGTATGCTATTTAGTGTGCTCCTCACAACCTTCTCTGGAAGTTCTGCTCCCCCATTCACAGATGAGAAAAACGAGGTGGCAGAGACTGGACTTCATTCAGGCAGTAAGTGCTGAGGCGGGGATTTAAACCTTTGTCGGCAGGGTCCGGAATGTCCTGAATGGAATGCTCCCCCTGCCTTTCCTAGCTCCTGGGCAGGGCAGAATTCTCCAGGGGAAAGAGCTCCACTGGGCGAGCAGCTGAGTACATCTGCCTGACCGCCCACCCCAGGCACAGAAGTCCTCACGACGGGGCAGAGACTGGGAACAGGGCAGAGGTATGCTCTCTCTCTTTTTTGTTAATCCTCACCTGAGGATATTTTTCCATTGATTTTTATATAGAGTGGAAGGGACAGAGGGAGAGAGAGAAACATTGATGTGACAGAGACACATCGATTGGTTGCCTCCCACACGACCCCAACCAGGGCTGGGGATCAAATCTGCAACCCAGGTACATGCCCTTGACCACAATCAAACCTGAGACCCTTCAGTCCTCTGGCCGACACTCTAACCTCTGAGCCAAACCAGCCAGGGCAGAGTGTGATTCTTAATTGGTATTCAATATTACCTAAAACTTATGTGTTTTACTTAACCTTTCCTCTAATGCCAGAGATTCAGGATATTTTTCCCCCCATCTTATAAATACTACTGTAATGAACATCTTCAGGTTTAAATCTTTCTGTATGTCTCACATTATTTCTATAGGTTAAATTCCTAATAATTATGATCATAAAGAATAATAACAGCTAATACTTATAGACCATTTACTGTGTGTTGTGCAATCCTGTAAGCATTTTACATTATACTCAGAATATTAAATACTAATATTACCCCCATTTGATGAATGTATAAACTGAGACACAGAGTAATTAACTGATTTGCACAATCACGCCACTAGTGAGGGCCAACCACGCTGGCTCCAGAGTCTATGCGTGTAGACACTGTGTCTCTTTGAGTGTCTATCAAAGTGTGACCCTCCCAACAGCAGCAGAGAACGCGTTAAAAGTATCAGAAACGCAAATCATTGGGCCCTACGCCAGGCACTACAGAATGAAGTCCTGACATTGGTCCAGAAGCTGTTTTGAAGACACCCTCCCAACGATTCAATACACATAAAAGTCGGAGACCCTGCTGAGTGCCACCCCCCCTCAGTACGAGTGCACCCCCAGTCCAAGGGCGTGTCTGTGCCAAGGCTCGGTGCCGAATGCCAACACACCAGCCTCCACGGCGACACAAACTGACCCCCCGGCCAGAAGGCAGAGCCGGTGCTGTACGATCAGTTACCGTGACCTCTGCGGATGGAGCCATAGATCCTCGCCAGTTTATAGGTTCTGCAGTTAGAAGAGGTCGAGTTTGTAAACACGGCGATCACATCTGAACAGACATAATGCCTGAGGACCTGCAGAGACTGCTTTATGTGACCTCACTGTCCTCAGTTTCTTCAGGGCTGCTACTTAGTGTGACATCCGAGACACCCACGGACTAGTTCCAGGGACACGTCGTAAGCACTTACAGCCCGAAGAGGAAACTTCCCCACAGTAAAGACAGGCTACTAATACACTTAATGTTTATGCCCTGGCTGGTCTGGCTCAGCGGTTAGGGCGTCAGCCTGCGGACCAGAGAGACCCGGGTATGCTTCCCGCTAATAAACTTAACGTTGATGAAACATAACAGAAAAAGCTATGAAGATCTGAGAAAAGGATGGACCAGCTAGCAAATCTAATCAAGCTGTAGGAAGGCCCCTACAGTGTTTTAATGGGGGGGGGGGGGGGCGCACATGAAACTAACAGAAAAGTATTCAAACACACGTACACACACTTTTCAGAGCAAAGGATGCTGGGGTTTCATCAAATTCGTAAAGAAGGGACCACATCCAGCCGGTGTGGCTCAGTGGCTGAGCATCGACCCTGCACCAAGGGGTCGCCAGTTCGATTCCCGGTCAGGGCACATGCCCAGGTTGTGGGCCCGATCCCCAGTGGGGGGCATGCAGGAGGCAGCCCATCAATGTTCTCTGTCAACGATGTTTCTATCGCTCTCCCTTTCCCTTCCTCTCTCTCTAAAATCAATAAAGAAAAAAAAATTTTTTTTAGAAGGGACCACAACCTGAAGAATGTAAGAATGACAGAATGAAAGATAAGGGTTCGCCACAGAAACCCACCCCCCTGGAAGACTGAAGAGACTTCACTGTGAGACACATCTGATAACGAACTTAAAACAGAAACCAACACACGGCCACTGCATCTCCTGGGAAGACCGTCAGTTTCTACGCAGCCGGACTGAGCCAATGTCTCCAAAATCTGACAACTATGTTAAAATTAGGTATTATGGCTTCAGCTGTTCTAGCTAATATAATAAATACCAATGAATTAGAAAATTTTTAATATAAAAGTACATGAAAGATGGACACCAACCAAATGACCAGCCTTGTCGGCTGCACCTAGTCTGCAGATCGCCCGCGTGCTGGCAATGGCCTGGTGCCCAGCACAGATCTCGCCTCGGCACAACCTCCAGTCGCGGCACAACAGAAATCCACCCTTTCTTACCCCAAAATTAAAAACGGCAAAATGGGCCCTGGCCGGTTTGGCTCAGCAGTTGGAGCGTCGGCCCACGGACCAATGAGTTGCGGGTTTGATTCTGGTCAAGGGCACATACCTGGGTTGCGGTTCATCCCCGGCCCTGGTCAGGATCGTGCGGGAGGCAGCCAGTCGATGTGTCCCTCTCACATCGATGTTTCTCTCTCTCTCTCCCTCCCTCCCTCCCACTCTATCTGAAGATAAATAGAAAAAAAAAAAATGTCCTCGGGTGAGCGTTGAAAAAAAAAGCCAAAACGGCAAAGACACATCTCTCAGGCATTCAATGTCTGAGCGGCAGCCTGCAGCTCAGCACACTCCTCCGCCCGCATCTCCTCTGCAGCTCAGCACACTCCTCCGCCCGCATCTCCTCCCACAGGGTTCGACTACAGCACGCGTAACCTACTGAACTGCTCTCCTAAATGTTTCCATGGTCTTTAAAATCCCACCAATAGACACAAAGAAACTCTTCTTCTCTGGTTACTGAGGACTTACTGCTTGAATCACTCATCTGTGGATCAGGCATGCTCATCTCTTCTACAGCTTGCCTTCATCTGCTTGGAATTTCTCATCTAATTAGATATTCAATGCGCAGGTTGATGTCCTGTTCCACTCTGGTTAGGTTATGAACTGTATAAATGCAGGGAGACATATTCAGGATATGCTTTGTATCTTCCAGCAAACACGGCCCCCAGCATAAGACAGACTACCTTCTCAGGCCAGTTTTCTTTGGTGAGACAGGGCCAAGGGCGTGGCTCTCCGAGCGGCTCACTTGGTGTCCAGCCTCCATTTCAGCACTCGGCCACCTGACCGGCCTTAGAGTGGCTGATGACGCCAGAACTCTCCATTTCTAAGATACATTCAACGGAATGTTTAGAAAGAAATTCTGCAGGTGTGATGATACCTACAGGTTCATTTATCACTCCAGAAAATGCAAAATGATACCTTAACTTGTGGTAGTTTTTTTGATGAATAATTTAGAAAAGAACGAGGGATGGTCCCTCAGCTCGGTCACTGTAAGGAAGAGCGGAAGGCTCAGGAAGGCTGGTCCACCACACCTGTCATTCCTAGTCCAGGTCCCAAACTTTTTCTGTAAGAACCAGATACTAACGGGATAGGGAGGAGGGTGTCGGGGGCGGGGGGGGGGGGGGGGGACATCTGTAACAGAAATAAATTAAAAAAAAAAAAAAAAAGAACAGATAATAGTATTTTGGGCTTTGTGAGCCATACATTCTCCGTGGCAACAACTCACCTGCTCTGTCGTAGGAGGAAAACAGCCACAAACAGTCATAAACAAGCAGTATAACTGTGTTTCAATGAAACCTTCATTAAGAAAAATAGGTGAAAGCCCTGACCAGCTGACTCACTTGGTTGGAACATCGCCCCTTCCCCCAAAAACTTGGGGTTCGATCCCCAGTTGGGGCGCGTATGGGAGGCAAGTGATCGATGTTTCTCTCTCACATCGATGTTCTCTTTCTCTCTCTCCCTCTCTCTCTCTTCCCCCTCCCTCTCTCTCTAAAAATCAACAGAAGCATATCCTTGGGTGAAGATCTTAAAAAAGGGGGCAGATTTGGCCAGATCTGGCTTTCCCCTGCTGGCTTAGTTCACCAATTCCTAGTACAGTCTGCAGGCTTCACGCAGGGTTTTGTACCTAAACCTACCCATGAAGGCCCTGGGTAAATGGCTGAGACAAGTTTGAAATTATTTCCAGAATGCAATCTTGACAACTGTAACTGTGAATCACTATTACAGAATATAATCTTGACAATTATAAATGTGAATAGCACATACTCAGCTTGTGCATGGTGCTTTTCCCCTTAAAAGATGTTAATGACACAGTAAGTCTCCATATAAATGCATACACATATCACACACAGCACAAACTCTGTGTTTCCACGACAAGTGTAAAATTAATGAGATAATCAGGAGATCATCATAAAATGCACGTTGTGAAGGCATTTTCACTTAGTCCTTTTGGAGGCTGAATTCCTATTGAGTTGAAATGGAAATATCACGAGTAGGAGGGAAAAATGAGGCCAGGTGAGCAATATTATCACAGTGTTATTTATCATACACATTAGGACCAGAAATAGCCAGGAAAGAATGAGCATTATGTCATTCTCTCCCAGTCTTTAACCTTGCAAAAGGTTGTTGGGTTTGCAGAGAGGATAACAAAAGTCAATACAAGAGGCTATGAAAATGGAACGACTTCTTACCAGGCAACCTTGAAAAATTAATACTTAATAATTATAATAAAAGGCCACTTTTGCCTTATTTTAGGATGTTATATATTATTTTATCAAATTTTTCCAAAACTCTTTTTTTCTTTGGCTCTGAGAGGCATGGCTCTGCTGTTGAAAAGCAAAAGACATTTTACGCACAATTTTCCCTCTACTGGAAAGAGGTATATTGTGCCCTTCAGTGAACATCAAATTGATATTATCATCTCTTAGTTTATATCTCACTACTTAACCTTCAGATGAAAAGTTATTGGCTCTGAATGACGCAGAAGACACCGTGTCAGCTCCTCCGACGTGGCGAGGGGCTGGGGCAGGGAGCACAGGTCAGGGGCTCCCCACGGGCCGAGCCGTCCCTCCCCAGGGGGCTGTGCTCCCGACTGCGCACGGTTGTGTGGAGGAGGAGTTGTGCAATAAATGGTAAAACTTTGCTGAACATGAATCTGTTAGGAAGTTAATTTTATTTTGGGCTGTCTTCTACAGCTGTAACAGCATTAGTCCAAGAAGAACCACAGGGTTACCAACTCAGACACTCAGAAGTATCCTGGCAGAAGGATTAAGACAACAGAGGCCCTGGCAGCTTTGGCTCAGCAATTAGAGCGTCAGCTTCCTGCACCTAAGGGTCACGGGTTCGATTCCTGGTCAAGGGCATGTACCTGGGTGGCAGGTTCGATCCCCAGCCCCTGTTGGGGTCGTGCAGGAGGCAACCAGTTGATGTGTCTCTCTCACATCGACGTTTCTCTCTCTCTCTCTCCCTTCCATTCTATTTAAAAATCAATGGAAAAATATCCTCTAGTAAGGATTAACAAACAAAAAAAGGCAAGAGAGCTCCTTCCCCTCCATTCAGCTCTGCGAGGGCTCAACTTGAACACACAAGCACGCCTTCACATCCGAGGCAGTTCAATCTGGACCTCGCCAACGAGCTTCCAACAGAGAAAACTGTCTAATAATTATGCGTTGTATCTTCCAACAAAGGAAACGTAACATGCAGCCCCTCACTCTAAAAACAAATCCATTCTAAGAAGCTGTGTCAATACGGAACAAAGACTTTATCAAAGATCTAACATCTTAGTTTTATTCTCTGAAAGAGATAAGTTCATTCCATGATCAATAGGAACACAAGCAGTTTATCAGCACTGCCCATGTGACTTTTGGAAGATACGGTCATCAGCAACTGCCAAAGGCTAAACGGAAAATACCGGATACTTTTATCTGAATAAACATATACAATCAAAATAGTGAGTTTTAGTGAATATAAGAGGGCTCTTTTTTTTAACAGCTTTTTTTTTTTTTTAAGGACTTTCTGAAATAAGTCCATCCCTTATTTACAAATATGTCTGTGCTCTCCTTCTCACATCACAGCCACCCCGTCAGTGACCAGTGACAGGGCAGAAGGAGCCCGGGTTCTTCTCCCGGGACGCTCCTCTGCCTCGGAGCGTCCTTGGGGCCTTCAGATGGTCCCCTGAATCATCCTTCATCACTCCCACTCCTCGACGTTTTCACGTCTAATTCAAAAGGCTCTGCCAAGAGTAGAAGCTTCTTTTTTTATTACGTTTTTTAAAAAATTGATTTCAGAGGAAGAGGGAGAGAGAGAGATAAACATCGATGAGAGAGAAACATCCATCGGCTGCTTCCTGCACGCCCTCCCCTGGGGATGGGGCCCACAACCTGGGCATGTGCCCTGACCGGGAATCGAGCCAGGACCTTCTGGTGCATGGGACAATGCTCAACCACTGAGCCACACAAAATAAGCCAGTCAAGGACAAGTATCACGTGATCTCACTTATATGTGGAATCTAATGGACAAAATAAACTGCTGAAAAAAATACATCCAGAGACATGGAAGCAGAGAACAGACTATGGAACCTCAGAGGGAGGGGGTGGGGGCAGGGATAGAGATAAACCCAAGAACATATATGCACATATGCACAACCATGAACACAGACAACAGTGCAGTGCAGTGAAGGCAGGGGTGCGGGGTGGGGGGAGGGGTTCAAAGGGGAGAAATGGAGGGACATCTGTAATACTTTCAACAATAAAGATAAATTAAAAACAAAACACAAAACAAACAATAAAACAAAACAAAAGGCCCTGCGATTTTCCAACACTGCTTTGATCCGGGCCTTCTTTGTGTTCCTGTGTCTCTCACTCCCAGAGTGTGCCCGAGAACTGCGGGGTGCCAGGTACTGTGCCGTGTCTAGGAATCCCAGGAACGAGAAGGCCATCCCTGCCCTTATGGGGCTTACAGTCGATCAAGAGATTCAACTGTAGCTGGAGAAATGCAGGGAGCAAGGGTGGTCAACAAGCGAGCGCCCTCAATTAAATGAGGTGAGGGTTAGTTCCCCGTTACTAAATTCTGGACCAACTGCAATCTCTTGTCACTGCTATTAATCTCCCAGGGGGCCCTTTCCTTCCAAGCCAGGCCATGTCCAACCTTCCAATGAACCTTCAGAACACTTCCTCGTGCTCAGAAACTTCCCCTGGCTTCCTACTCAAGCCTCCCCCACGCCGAGCCCATTGACCACCTGCCCACAGCCTCCACGGCTACCCTTCAGGGCCTCCTCAAGTCAACCCTATCAGTCTCCCATGCTTCCCAACACCTCACTCGTCAGTTCGGTCCCCACATTTCCTCGCACACAGACAGGCACAACAATACCTGTTCAACGAAAGAATATGCAAACAGGAATAAATGAGTTTAAGAAACCCAGAGCTGGAAACCCAGTTACCATGGTTTCCGGCACAGCACGCTCACCACTCACTCAGGACAAAGCAGAGACCTGGTCCCCATCTGAAACCCCCTTGACCACGTCTCCGTGTGAGAGGGAAAGAGAAATGAGGCTGTATTTCTCTGAACCATATCAAACAGCATTTAGTGAAGGGTCTCTGGAATGTCACAAGTAACACTTCACAATTACAATAGATTTGAGTTCAAAGACCAAGTGATGAAAAGAAACTTTCTAATATGGGGTTCAATTCCCTGTATAAACTTCCTTTCTGTGGCTCCATCTACCACTTGCATTTATAATGCCATTCTACTTTGTCATAAAAGCAGTCACCTTGTAACCTTTTTATCAAGTAATCTATGCACTACCTAAAAGTACACTGGACCCCATCAGGGAGCTACAGGTTTGCATTATACAAACACACCAATTCTGCCTACTCAGCACCAGTGGTCAATAAAAGTAAGTGCTTGCAAAACAGCAAGTGGGTTCCTTGCCTTCAGAGGACAGACAGAAGCCAGTTTTGCAAAACAAACTCTTTGCAATCACCAAAGCTAATCTGTCAACAAATTACCATTAAAGTCATACCTCCTAAAAGTCCAAAAAGACATTTCTGATTAGACGAGAGGTAGCAAGTATTTTTTATTATTATCATCAGCTCACGGGTCAGGGCTTAAAATCACCATGTCCGAGCAGTGATGGGCTGGTCAGGAGAGTGCACTTCCCTCCTAGAGAAACGTGGCGTGGCGTTCCTGTCACAGGCTCGCTTACCCGCGTGCGTGGCTCTTTCCTTCCTGTCTCCCGCGCCACCCAATTTTCAGTGGAGACATTAATGCGCAACACTGGTACCCAAAACGCGAAAGAACTTCATGCAAGGCTCACATCGCATGTGACATAAATCTTTGAGAACAATATTTGTTTTGGGGGGCGGCTAAGCTAACAGAGTAGAGACTAAGTCTAGCATTCAGGGTGAAATATGCCTTTTCCAGAAATAGCCACAAAAGGAACTGAGAAAGTGGAAATTCATTACTGTCGTGGCTGCTTTTTCCTTACTGGCCAGAATGATCTGAATTCCTGTCTCAGTTTGTTTGTATCGTTTCGCTAACATTTTGTGGCATCGATTCCTACAGGATAGTTTTGACTATCAATATTTTCTATGATATTTGAACTCAGTCTCCAAAAAGAGTATAGCTTAGCAGAGAGAGGCTCCTTTAAAATTATAGCTGGGGTTCTCCCCTACCTGTGAAGGAAGGTTCTCGAACCCATCACGGTGCCTGGCCCCATGCGGGCACTCCGTAAATATTAGTCCTCTCTACACTCCCTTCCAGAAGCTTCCGTTTTTGGACACAGATATGCTGGCCATGTTTTCCCTTCCAACGGCATCAAAAGACCCTCCTTTCAGACATAGTACCTGGCAGCCGCAGTGAAAAAGGCCACTTGAGGGCATTCCTAACAAAGGTCTTAACCTTTTTCAAAGAAAAAAGAATGGTAAGTAAGGCTCAGTCTCCACACCGCAGATCCACACCTGATCCCTGGGCCTCCCGTACAGAGCGGGAGACAAGCCAAGGACGGCCAGTGGGATGCTGGCCCGACCCCCCCGAAACTCGGGTAAGAATGAGAAGCACAGGGTGGGTCCCTTCACACGCGGTCACTGCCCATGCACACTGACCGCTGTTTCTTCCAGGTCTGTCTGCTACAGAGGCTGTTAGCGCTGGACACGTGAGCAGAACAACCTCCCTCTTCTCTCAGTATCCACTGGCACTAGCTGGACCAAAACTAAATGAAGAATTTATTCTGCCAGTTTGAAAATGAAGAGCATTTTTAATTTTGTATTGATTCATGCTAAAACATGGACACTTCGGTCACTATGACTCTGCTTCTCCTGTCCAGACAACCCCGGGGTATATGCTCACGATCCCCTGGCCTGTTCGGACAGCTCTCCCCCACCCGTGGAACGCATGGCCCAGACGCTCTCCCCGAGGCCCTCACACGCGTCTGTGTCTCTGAGCTTCGCGTCCCGTGTGGTGACTAACCCTTCACCTCCTCCTAACTCATCGGTAAAATCAACCCCATGAACTCTCCTTCCCTTTCGTGATTGTTCAGACGCTCCCCATTCCTTCTACCTCTCTTATCTCCTAATAGTCACTCAGCACTTTGTCTCTTTCTGTTACATTCACATGAAATGCACCAGTATCATTCTGGCTAGAAGGTCCAACACCTTAGACCAAGTATCAAAAAGGCTAAATGAAGTAAGCACATCACTTACCCACACACTCTAAATAATACATTTTCAAATTCCATATACAGTTTCCTTTTTGTGTCTTTCTCACAGACTATCTGTAACTGCCCCCACCCCTAAATGACAGCCAACCTCAGAACCACAGCCACCAAAGCTCTCCCATACTGATCTGCAGACAGCAAGTGCCAGGTGGGATAAAAAATAAAGAAATCAGAAAAGCCATCATTAAATAGGATGCTGCTAAGAAACAGCCGTTTTTCTCAACAGCCCCTCATCTGTGTTGAAGGAGCGTCCCCAGCGCCGCCCTGGCCGGGCCAGCGCTGGGCCTGGACACTGCTCGCTCCGCACCTGCTCTCGTGACGCCGACCGGCGGCAGCAACACGGAACGCACGTCTGCCTTCTAAAACCCAAGACTTTCGAACACATTAACCCACACAGTTCATGAAATTGCTCTGGACGTTTTAAAACCCTCTCTTTCAGAAGAAAACTCGAGCAACTGGAACAGCACTTGTTGCCGGGCTTCGTGATGGGGGCAGACCCAAGGCGGGGCTCTTACAGGCCGAGAGGCGGGGGGCACCGAAAGAGGGAAAGAGCAGTTATGGGATTGGGTAAGGAAGTACTCAGTGGCTAAAAGAAAGTGCTCAGAAACTCTATCAAATTATATTATTAGAGAACTATTATTATAATAGTCTTATGGCCCAGATACAAGCAGAGTTGAAACATTACAGAGACAATACACTTAGCTGGAGGAAGGAAGACCGTGGGCGAGTGGGTTGGCAGGCTCCCCCAGCTCACGCAGCACCTCTCCTTGGCTTTCGAGAGATGAGGGCGTCTCCCAGACCAGAATCACCAGCTCCACAGCCTGGGGGGCACCCACCGGCCAGGCTCCTGGGTGGGATCCCCGGCCGCCAGGAGGGCTGCAGGCTCCCCACCTCCAGCAGCAATTCAGCTCCCAGCAATTGTTTCCTTGCGAAAATAGTGGCTCAGGGTGAGCAGATCTGATTTTTTTAAAGAGAAGATGGAAAAGCCAGATTTCCCCCATTTTCTAGGTTGTCGACTATGTAATTTAAAAAAAAAAAAAATCTATTTGGATACAATTTAGTCAACGCGCAGACCAGCCCAGGACAGCAGTCTCGCCCGCCACACGAATCTTCGGGGACACTCTGCGTTCTGAAGGGCACTCACTATCTCTTGTAATTATCTTAGATAATATGGATCAAACCCGAAAAGGCTTGAATTTATTTATTTTAAATCCTGGCACTCGGTAACAATTCTCCCTGTATCATGAATGACTGTAGTGGTACAACTGGAAAACCCTCACCAGTCAGGCGCACAGGCGGCAAAATTAACTCATTTTAAGCCTGATCTTTTTGTTCCATGGACTCCTAACATATTTTACAGTTCTAATTCTCTTTCACTGTCCTACATTAATCAAAGCTGTAACCCCTGTTGTCTTTGTACCACAGAAGCAGAATGTGCCCCTGGCGAGGAATGGGGGAAAGTCAACAGGAATTAAATTTCAGTGCAACTGTTTACTCAACTGTGGCCTGCAGTTATTGAAATTTTATCCGCGGTTTTGTGTGACTGCCGCAGTAATGAATTCAGCATGGCTGTGATTTTCTCACTGCTGGGATTCTCACTTCAAGTAAAAACCTGTAGAATAAAAATGATGAAAACAACCCCAGTCCATCACGTTGATGCTCGGGTTTCTCCAAAATGTTTAATTGGTGCAGTTTCGGTCTGGAAGAAAACTCTGATAACTCCAGTCCTGTGAAACTTTATGAATCCTGCAGTTTTTTTCTTATTTCATCTACAGATTTCCTTCTCCCCCAACAACCTGTTAAAAGCCTCATTGTGCACTTAGGGGGTCAAACAGCTGTCAGCATTTTATTTTAAAGACCAAACAGGCCTGCCAGCCACAACATGCGAGGCTGCAGCCACAGTGACACACCCAGCTGCTTCCTCTCATCCTAAAACACAGCACTGGCAAACACAAACAAACAGATATAAAAATATTTTAAAAGCGTTTTGAAGTAGAATCAAAAGATAATGACCTTTATTTGACATATTTTCCAAAGTGGTCACAACCAAAATAAAAAGGGGAGAATAATTTGCTATTGTGCTTTTTACGGAAGATGCTGTTGAAACGCACTTGTCTACGAGGTACATGTGTTGTTGCGGTAACGAGGTAGGGGGTGTGTGTGTCTGTGTGTGTGGTATATATGCAAAGTTTTTGGCTGACTTACTACTTTGAGATAGTGAATGATTTTAAGTTCCTCAAATAAAATCCGGAAGTTAATTTCCCATTTATTTAATTAATGTACCCTAAACAGTAATTACTTGGGGTTCCTATCACGTTGGTTAACGGCCCTCCCTCCACTGCTCCGAGAAGCAGCCGCTGATCTGGGCCTCCGTGTGGTGAGGGCACAGAGAAGGGCACTCCCCACGCCAACCATTCGTTCTCAGGACAGACCATACACATGTGCGAGCACCGCAGAGACAAACACACGTACACACACGGCGCCCTGCCACCGTGCCTGACAGCCTGGGCTAGCACCCTAACTGTTCAGAATTAGGCCATTTGGACGAACTTAAATGCACAGTTCCCCCACAGCCAACACCGCACACCCAGCGGACACAACGTCGCAGGTGCCGATGACAGAGACCGAGTCACCGAGACGAAGTCCTCGCTCTCCGTTTCCCTTTCTTTCCCTGACGGGTTCTGTGGTGTCCTGTGGACTCCACCGATCTCAACGAGACCAACCATCTAACGATGCCTTGTATTTTACATAATTCTTAGCAAGGACAAAACGAAGTATGGCTACATCCCTCATAGAAGAAGGGCGTCCTTTGCTTCTCTGACAGAGTCCGGGGGGATGTCTGAGCGAAGGTTTGCCACTCTCTCCTCTCCCCAGCAACCCCTGCCTCTTTCAGAAAGGCCCAAAGAGGCAGCATCTTTTTTTCACCTTTTCCCACGCGGCACCGTGACTATGTACTGCACAACTGAATCAAGGACTAACATGGACAAAAACCATCCGTTACCATTAACAAAAACTAATACCATGTCCTGAGTCCAAGAGAGGTTCAAAACCAAGGCCAGTTTTCAGGCAAAGGCTATGTACTTAAGTGAATTTTCATCAACACTTCAGCCACACACCATTTTCTGGAACCATTGTACCTGTCACTCACAGGGACCCACTTACATGCCTACGGAAGATCGAAACAGGAAGGAGTGCGCCCCATTCATGTGAATTTGGGAGAGCCACCAAACAGGGATAATACAAAACACTGACCGGATCTGCCCACACCCCACAGCCACACGTATACAAGAAACACGGGCGGGTGGCTGTGCCCTACATCCCTGCGGGCAGCTCGTCCTTTTTACTTTTGTAATCCTCACCCGAGGACATTTCTGCCTCCCACACAGCCCCGACCAAGGCTGAGGATGAACCGCAACCGAGGTACATGCCCTGCCCGGAATCGGACCCGCGACTCACTGGTCCGCGGACCGAGGCTCCACGGCTGAGCCAGACCGCCCAGGGCGAGCAGCACCTCCTTATGCCAACGCCTGTGTATTGCTGTTTTACCTGTTACTTACCCAATTCTGCCTGAATTTCTCTTTGTTTCTACTCTTATTCACCCAATCTTTTCTCTCTTATAAGCCCTTATTTTCTTTTATCTCTTATCCCTTAATTTGATTTCTTCTTTATAAGGCTTGCTAAGTCGATGAGCCATTTCCTTTTCATTAAAATAAAGCATTGTGTACCACTCCAAAGGTTCATTGTATTCCGAACAGTTAAACGTTATGCAGACACATTGGGGCTGGGCGGAGTGGCCAGGGGTGCTCTGGCTCTCATCCTTGACAACGCTCCCCGAGAGGGGCTCCCCAGGACTCTGCACCCCGAGGTCCTGAGAATCCGTCTTAAGCCACCCCTGGGACGCACCCTGGGGGCCTAGGAGGGGCCTGATGGTCAGGCAGGTGAGCAGGACACACTCCCAGGGTGAGCGTCCCGACGGCAGAAGCGGCGCCCACCGCCCCCCGGGCCGCCTCCCGCACAGTACCTGCTGCTGCTGCGCGTGCGCCAGGTCGGCGGGGCCCACGTCCACGGCCGGCGCCTCCCCGTTGGAGCGCCCCTCCCGCAGGCTGCCGCACTCCAGCAAGTGGTTGCCGCTGCTCGACCCGTTCTGGATGGCTGCACCGTTACTTTTTGTCTCAGGCCCAGATTCTTGCATCATGACTCAAAAACCTGGGAGAGGGATTTTCAGGAGGGCGTGGGGAGAAAGAAAAAAGGAGAAAAGCAGCTGTTAAAACAGTTGTTGTGCACAAGGAGAAGGGTCCAGCTGTAAATGTTGCCAAAAATCCGTAAACAGTTGTCATTTTCTTTCACTGGGTTTATCCCTCACTGCTGGGCAGCCCCCTGGCTTCCAGTCAGTCCAAACTCGAGTTCCCGTCGTACTGTTTCAAGTACGGTATCTTTTTCCCTTTAGAAGAAGCAACATTTTCAGGTGAACCTAGAATTCACGGTTAAATTTTTGTGATCACACTTGGATATTTTGCTCAAAATCCGTAGGTCATTCTATCCAGCACAGTAGATATAACATTGAGCTCCCTGAGCGTGGGCTCTGGGGTGATGTTAGCTCTCAGGGAAACACTCTCCAATTGGAGTCTAGCAGGAGATGGCGAGGCCCCGGAGGTAATTCGTGTTGAAAACCCTTCCAGTCAAATACCAAAATGCATTTTAAGCTACATACTCCTGGGAATCACTCAGATACTAAAACTCTTCAAAACTGGCCATTCCAATAAGATAGGCCACTTTTAGAGAGGAAAAATAGTTACCACTTTTCAAAAGCTAAATAAATTCACACTTTGATCTTTGTCTTCCAGTTAAAATTGTCCTGAGAAATCCCATTCCTGTTACGTGTTTCTCATGCTGAATTACTGGCGTCCAGGTTGGTTTACAGCCTGAAAGTTGGGGCCTCCTTGTATTTCTTCTGGAGAAAATCTAGCCCCGGCAAACCAAAGAGTTCTGAATCTACGTATTAAACGTCTAATAAAATGCATGTACATATACAGGTGCCCCCAAAATGCACACACACTTTCACAGCTGATAACTCACTTAATTCTCACCCCTTTTCAGGTTTAACTGATTTGAAATAATGGGTGAAGCCAGGCTAAGCTTTGAACAAAGAAAACGTATCCACCAGACTTTTATATGGGGATGCATAAGAGAAAGTTTACGGTACAAAACCGGCCGCAGTGGAAGTGAGGGCAGCTGTGGCAAGAGACCGCGCACAGACGCCAACGAAAGGATGCCGGCCGTGTGGCTGTCCCGCTGCCCCTCACCACCAGCAGGGCCTGGACCAGAATGGTCGTCGGTGTGAAACAGGCGTTGACAAGACAATTAAACAATGTCTGCAGATTCTATTACATTTTGAAAATGAACATATTTTAATAAACACTGGCTTTATAATTATTCAAAGTGTGTATACATTTTTGGGACACCATATATATGTATATTTACATATACGTACACACACACGTACCAGAGCAAGACAAGTGGTGAGCAGCCAGGGAGCATCACCTGTGTGAGCACATTTCACATGCCACCGCGTTACCCTCTCGGTACAAAACCATTAGCCCAGGGCGCCGACACAGCTCCTGGTAAAGGTGTCCACTTACAACAAAAGACACATAATATTTGCTAATGTCTACTGTCACCATCTACTGATCACCAGTGTAGTGCCAGGCCTCCTGCAGGTGATTTACAGATACTCTCCATTTAGTTCCGATGACAACTTCTACCCCGCGTGCGGAAGAGAAACCCGGGCTCCAGGGGAGCTGCTCTGGTGCGCCCAGCACAAGCCCCGGCTGGGAACGGTGCAGGGAGAGCTGAGCAAGGCCTGGCTCATGTCAGTTCTCAACCACGTGTTTTCCTAACGCTGGGGTGAGGGGCTCAACAATGAGCCGGCGGGGTCACACTCCAAGTTCACAGAGGAGAACTTCAGAAAGGGAAAACAATAGTCACGAAAAGAAGTTGACAATCCAAACGTGACAGCGGAGAATGCCTGAAAAATGAAAACTGTAATGTGAAATACCACTCAGAGAGAGAAGGTCAAACCCAGTGGAAAGACTGTCCACCAGTGCTGTGACTCGCTCCCTGGCACGCAGAACATGTGACAACAGGGGAACTAGAACACTGCACATTTCAGAGGAGGCTGCCTTCTTGCTTGAAATTGGCTTACCTCTCTCCTACAGACCTGCACAAAAACCAAGTGGAAGAATTAAAAGCTGAGAAAGTTCCATCTTTCTCCATTTCCTTTCAGTGCAGTATGACCCAACCCGAGTACCAAGCCAAGCTCAGAAGACGTGCTTGTCAGAGCCCATGCAATCCAGATGGGGATCGAGACTGGCACTTTTGTTAACAGGTGGAAAACGACTCAGAAGCAACAGCTGACTCATTCTCCTCCCTTCAGACAGGACTTTCCAGTAATCATTGGCCTTTAAATGTCGCATCAAACCCTAAGGTTGCAGAGTAAAGAATCTATCAAAACAATCACCACTTCCTCTAAGATATAAAAGAACCATGTAGTACAAGTACCTTGTTCATCACCAAAACAGGGAATCAATCTGGGAAATCTAGGGATTTCCTTCCCGTGTTTCAGGTCCTGTCCCACAGCTCGGCCTGTCTGTGGGGAAGGACAGACAGAGCTCAGGTGTTGGACAGAGGGCGCTGTTTCAGAGCAGTTAGACAGCTACTGGGCGACTAGGACTTGTAATGAAATGAGCACACCTAACGAAACAACAAAATATTACTTTATATGTGTATTTTACCTCTGGAAAGCCTATTCATATTAGGGACTGGATCCCCCAAAGGCAACACTACCTATACATACAAGCTGCCTGCCCTCAGAACGGGGTGCATGGAGCTGAACACCCACTCCTTGTGGAGCAGGGCTGCTCCCCCACCACGTGACTGTCGGGACTCCAGACATGCAAACGGGGGTCTGCACCATCCTGGTGGGTACAGGGAGAACAGTGTCCATCCCACGACCTGGCGAGAAGGCTCGGCTCCCTGCACTCCCCGAGCTGCCACGTCCTCTGGTCCAGGTCTGCAGGCATCAGGCCAAGCAGCTTGTTTTGCGAATCAGGTCTGTGTGAGTGCGGGCTTTGGGACCAAAACTGCAGAAAGGATTATTTTGGTCTGAGGATGTCCTTAATTAGTCAAGTGCTAACAGTAGTATGTAGGTAGGAAGATTTAACATTTCCCGTAATCTCCCACACTGATCAGGAGAGAGAAGCATTTTGAAATGCACATGTGAAAAATTAGGACTGCCGATGTCTAAGAATGTCTCTAGCAATACTTTGGTGCGCTATATTTCTTCTGATGGAATGTTCCAAGCCATTTAATAAGGCTTCATATCTGTATCAAGCTTCAGAAACTACAAAGCCCTCTGGTGTACTTTTCAAACTCGTAACACACCAATGAGAGATCAAAGGCAGGTGATGTGACCCCCAATTTACAGGCAATAGAACTAAAGCTCAGCCATAACATCCCCGATTTCAGACGTGAACTTGTCCACTCAATAAATGACAGAGAATTTCCAATTTGCAAAAGTCCTGTGCAAAGTCCGATGAGTAAATCAATGAAAAGAAAACCAAGTTGTTCCAGAAAAGACAGTACTGAAGGTGACCCGTGGACAGAGAAACGCATCTCACACACAAAGGTGTCCGCGTACGTGTCCTTGTCTGCGGAGCTTCCCAGTTGTGGTCACCTGGAAGCACGTCCGTGGCGAGGGACACCTGTCCTCTACCCTGGACCTGCACCCTCTCTTCCTGGAGGACGTCCCTGGCTCAGTCTGTACAACGCCCGCTCCCCCAGGCCTCCCTGTGAGCGTGGACAGAGCCAGACACACAGAACAGGAAAAGGTGCGCCACCAGCCACAGGGCTGCACGTGAAGACAGCGCCCAGAGGGCACGGCCACCCCCTCCCCACCCCAGTCCTGTCTCTGACAACGCCAAGCCTCCTCTGGCTGCCCGTTTCAGCCCTGCAGGACCCATCCGCACCAACGCTGTGTTGTTTGGATTGAGGGGGTCACATGGGATCACCCTAGCAAGGCTGATGGAGGACCGCATGGACGTAAGAAAGCTCGAGGGAGCCGAGATGGCTGACTGTCATCTCGCCTGGAAACATCGTGGAGCTTCTCATTTCAAAAGATGGATGTTTGTGCTGGAGGGACTTACAGAAAGGGTAAGAGCCGAGTTTGGCATATTTACTGTTGTTGCCAACAGAGCTGCTCCCTGGAAGTATTCTGGAAAATCCACAATGTCCAGACCAATGTATTTATAGTAAATTAAAGCAATGCTTTATTATTATGATTATTTCCTTGGTTACAGTGTTGATGCTGAAAATTTAGGGAAAATAAAGCCCTTGTTATCATGCCTGTGAAGGATTTTAAGCTAACAAAAAGTTCAGTCCTGATTCCAGGGCAGTTAATTAAGGTTGACCAAGTCAGGCAGAAGTAAATTAACTTGGCTGATCAATTATTTATATGAAGCAGAATAAATGCCCTTAAAGAACTTGGTCTGTTCATGAAAGGATGTGTAAATTAAACTAAACATACTTTTATAAGATATATTTCCACTTCATGGGGAGAAGAGAAGAAAAGTTAACTGCAAAATTACTTTTAGGAAAATGATTACAGTGATCATTCAGTCCTCCCCCCATCAAAAAGGAAAACCCTCTTTTCTCCTTGTTCATCCATGTGCAAGGAAAGACAGAAAATGGCATGCATTCTGAAGAGATAACAGAAGCTGGGGGGAGGGGGAGAAGGAAGGAAGGAAGGAGGGAGGGAGGGAGGCAGGAAGGAAGGAGGGAGGGAGGGAGGCAGGAAGGAAGGAGGGAGGGAGGGAGGGAGGCAGGAAGGAAGGAGGGAGGGAGGGAGGCAGGAAGGAAGGAGGGAGGGAGGGAGGAAGGCAGGAAGGAAGGAAGGAAGGAGGGAGGGAGGGAGGGAGGGAGGGTAAGATTGCAGGGAGGGAGGGGGGAGGGGAGGGGAGCAGGGAACAGAGGCAGGAGGAAGAGGTCATTCTAAGAATAGAGTGCGAGTTTCTGTATTTTGGAAATACTGGACAAGCGGCTCTTACTTCATCATCAGTTACACTGCATGAAGAATTTATAGATGGGCAAGAACGAGGACGGAGCGTGCCCAGCTCTGGTTCTAAAAGAAGTCCTCTTCCATCACTCACGCTGCACCACGAAGGTTCAAACCCCCATGATCACGTCAATGGAGTCAGGACATTAGAAGAAAAACTGGTCTTTATTAAGATGTGAAGCATTCATTTACTCCTGGTCTCATCGGGTAAATGAACTGGTTTCCTTTAAATGTGCGAAACGTATACCTGGCAACACAATGCTCCCAAAGGAGTCTGGAGGAGCATGTGCAGCTCAGGGGACCCCCCCCCCCCATCTCAGGCTCACAGCAGGGCAGCCTGGACTTAGCCAGCTCACTCTCAGCGGTGGGGTGGGTCACAGCCCCCAGCCCCAGCCCACAGCACATGCTCTTCAGGGCTGGTGGGAGCATTACAAGGGAAACTCCGGGTCAGGACCGCGGGTGAAGAAAGGGCATGAGGGAGGGGACCACACTGGCCCGGAGATGCTGGGTCTCTGTCTAGAAGGGTTTGGGAGCATACTCTTTAAGGAAAAAAAGGAGGAGACAAAACAAGAGAAACAGAGCAACAACAGCTGATGGTTTTCTCCTCTGAGATCCCGCCACAAACTGTGAACAAGCCCGTCAGACCCCATCTCTGCCCATCCGCTGCCCCCACATGGGGTCCCACCCGCTCCATGAAATGACCATCCGTGAGCCAAGTTCAGGAAGAGAAGTCGGTGTGCTGACTACCAGGAATGCACCACCTTCCAAAACCAAATTTTCATAATTATAACAGAAAGGCGTAAATATTCTAATGCATGGCAGTTCAAAAAGTAATCAAGGAATGAGCCGGAGGGCTATTTTAATGTATGCAAAGCTAGTGACCCACAGTAAATGGGAGGTAAGCGACAACGCATGCCAGGCGCCGCACACGCTGAAGTCCTGGTCTGATGAGGGGCGGCTAAAATTAACACCCAATTAATTTCCGAATTGACAAACAAATGAAACCCATAAATCTACTTTCTCATTAATTTTCTTGTGGTATAATTTAAAGCAGTAATATGAGGGCAAAAACTGAGCATTATCCATCATAAATATCAAAAAGATAGCACCGTAACCCCATAAATTATGCATATTACCTGTTGTTAAAAATGATTTATGTATTATCAACTTTATCGTGCACTGTAGAGGTCTAGATCTATCTTTGAAAATCTGGAATTTCATTTAGCACTTCGGAAGAACAAGTTCAGGGGCAATGATATTGTGAAAGCATCTTAAAAACACACACACAGTGGCCACCTTTTCAGCCATGTAGGACTTAAGGGCAAAATTTGAATCTCCCAGAACTCAGGTGAGCAGAGGCTGAGAACCTCCTGGAGGTGATGGGCGGGGCGCCTGGGGGGGTGCAGGGATGGTCAGCAGCAGGGGCTCCCCTCCCAGAAAGCTCTGGCCTTGGCCTCCTGAAGGAGCTGCTCATCTCTCCCGCCACACAGGAATCGACTGTCCAGAGAGTCAGGGGAGACCTACAGCTACGGACTCAGCAAAGCCAGGAAGCCCCCGTGGGTGAGAAGTTTGGGAGGAAAATTATGCTCATTGTTGATACTGTAATATGGTTGCTCTCTCACTTTTACAGTTCAAAGAAGGAAAAGAAAGAAATAGGAACTAGTTTGCATTTATCAATTAAACCACTCGTACTTTATATTTATCAATTAAATGAAAGAAACATTCAGATTAAAATGATCCTTCCCCGCCTCCACTTGCTTAATAAGAATTTTTAAAAATTCCTTTATCTAAAACTTTACTTTCAGGCACATCCTGCACATGATAGGAATTAAATCCATGGTTCCTGAATTTTTAACTAAATGATTAAATGAGAGAAAATCCAAATCTAACCTCTAAGTCAAATGAGATAAAGGGCTTGCACTAGCCACCACTTTCTATGTTTCTACTTTTAAATGCTCTTGCTTCCTGTACGCCTCTGGCATGACTAGCCATTCTGGAGCTCAGAAAATATCTCCAGCCATTAAGTCATTTTAAGTCTTAACAGAAGTAGGATTGTCCCAGTCGTTGAAAATGTAAGGATAATCAACCAACAAGAACTCCATCGAAATCCATGTGAACAGTTACTGTGCATAAGGACAGTTCAGATGGGCTGAAATTGGTGAAGAATAGCATGTTTCCTTCTCCCTGTACCTCCCGGACCAGAGCAGTGAGGGAACAGGCTGGTAGTAAAAGGATGTTCCTAACAAGAGGTGGCATCTTCCCCACCAGGCTCGAGGTGAAGACCGGAGACGATGTCTCCAAGGACACGCGCTTCTGAATTCCAGCGCCCAGCCAGCCACACTGCTCGGGAAACTGGAGATGGCTCTCTCGCCACCTGTCTCAATCAAACCTTCCTGGACACGGCAATCTTTATAAGACATCAATGCGTGCAGATAACAAGCACCCCACCCTCGTAAAAGTTACAGATGTCTAATTTATATTTTTAGAATTTCAGCTACTGTCGAAAGGCCTTGTTTTCCTTCGCTGCCAGCAGACTGGGGTTTAAGATCAGTCTTCCCAGCAACCATGGGCAATTCGGAGACGCCACTCCAGGCACAGCAGCGCGAAGGGGCGAGCATACCCACCGCCTGCCATACTCATCCAGAGAAGCGCAACAATTAAACAGGCACCAGAACGGAGCTCTGCCAGTCCAGCGCCAGGCTGTCTGCTTTGCCACAGGGAAGCCTCTGCAGCTCAGGGTGGGCCAGGGCCAGGCGTTCCCGGGTGCTGCGTTAAAATGCATTTTCACAGAACAAAATAAATGTTCAGTTTGAGAACTGAGCCTGCTGAACTCTAATTGTTTGGAACGCAAACAGCTGAAGTCCACGCAGCCAGGAGCCGCGACCAGCAACCAGGTCAGCATGAGCACGCTCTGGTGTCCGTGTTTCACGGAACTCAGACACACGGGCCGGGTCCCATCACCGAGCTTCGCCTGTCATGCTCCAGGACACACTTCGTGTCCCTCCCACGGCGGTGCGGGCTGGGGCGCGGTGGGCACAGGCCCCAGTTTCTCCACCGCGTGAAAGGAACACTCGTTTTATTCCTCAAAAACTCCGACAGGCACACCTGTATCCCCTCGGCGTTGCTCTCACAGATGATTACGGCCTTTTTCTGACACGAAAGGCCACCCTGTGCGGAAGGTCACGACCCCAGCCTCCACCCTCACCGGCTCTGCTGTGTCCCCGTGGTTCACAGAAATGCCTGCACACCTGCCGGTACTGAAAACAATGCGACGCAGAAACAACAACAAACAATGATTCAAAAAACAAAGATGATGTGAGCTGTTTTCTCTGCTGTTTGCAAAACAGGACAAATGTTCTGTGTTCTCTAGTGTGGCACCCAGTGTCCAAGGGACAGTCACACACGGTGCTAAACAAGAGACACCGTTTCTGCTTTACTGAACTGGAAATAATATACTGCAGAGCCTCACTGTAAAATCAGACAAGTAAAGTAACAGGTGAGGACAAAAACAGGAGCTTTCAAAAATACATAATGTGTATTAATTACTTGATTTCTTCCCAGCTAAGATGTCTCTGTTTATGAGACAGGATTTATTCAGAACACATCAGACTAAAAGGCAGTCCTTCCCGTTTCAAACTTGACCAAGCACACCCATCACGCAGGGTCACACGTAGCCCACACAACACACAACACACAACACACAACACAGAGCCCAGTACTGTACCTCTCGGAGGCCTGTGCATCGTACTAGGCTTTTTCTCCCAGACTTTCTAAGTCCTGTTTGCTCCATAAAGAGTTCCTAGCCATCTGATGTGCTATTACTGAGCTAGTGGCCTTTCAGGAGCGCTCTCTCCCTTCTGAAAAGAGCAAACAACCGCATAGATATCATTACACTAAGGAAATCTCTTAGAAAAACCAAACAACTTGCTAATCTCTCAGCCCCTTCATCCAAGCAAAAGATAAGAAAAGCAAACCTAAGTCTGCCTCAACCACATTCCAGGGACAAGTTCCCCTTTTTCTTTCTTTATCAAAATTCTAGCATAAGTTTTTTTTGTTTTTTTTTCCGTGTGTGTTTTTTTTAAACAGACCTTGCAGGATAAACTGCTACTCACGCCCGCAAACAAAGCAGTATTTGTTTAATGAGGATTGCTGCCATGGGTACAGTAAACAAGGGGCCGGCATTTATGTTTATGAACAAACACATCATCTTACAAGAGTAATTTAACATTAACCAGGTGGAATAATCAACAGATTTCATAGGTGACACCAGGGGCAGGACTAATGTCAACAGCACTGGCAGGAGAAAGGGGCCACCTTCGGGACTCAAGGTCGAGGTAAATGCATTCCAGGGTAAACAGCTGCAAAGAAAGCCAGATAAACAAACAGTCATTCTTCTGACATTTAGAGGCAGAAAGGTTGTGTGTTACACAGATCAGCTGCTGACCACCATGAAATCGGACCATTTGGAGACGGGGCCTGCTTGTTTGCACAATGCCATGTTTGCTTATAAACAACAATTTGCTGTTACCAGCCTGGCATTACTCATCATCATATAAGCCAGAGCAAATCAAGTGAGATCCGGTTAACTCTTTACTGGTGACCTTACTCAGAAATAAAAAAGAATGGCCCCCTGTAAGAATCAAGAGGTCACCCCCAAATTAGCTCCGTCTACACCTGGCTTGTGGATAAAAATAAAACATCCACACGGTTTAAACGACTAAAGGCTGGACTTGGTAACAGCTTTAAATGACTGTAATGTTTTCATGCTTGAGTAACTGCATTCACTTTCTAGGCTCGTCTTTTATCAATGAAATATATGGGTCACACACGGTCCGAACCTTGAATGTTTTATCTAGAAGGAAAACCCTGATTTTCCTTTCTCCCCAGGACACCCTGAAGTGCACTGGGTCCACAAACAGACAGGGCTGTAGTATTCTCAACCACCCTGCAAAAATAAAACTGTATCAGGTTATAATGTTGCCCTTAAAAAACACTGTATTTAAAATTAATCAGTTGATATTACATATAATCACTCAGGAGTTCATCTTGTCAGCTTAATGAAGAAATCTTATGTTTTCAAAGCCAAGAGTGAATAATAAGTTCAATGGTCCACTAATAAAAGTTGTTAAGAAATATTTTATTTTCAGAAACTTGCTTCCTGTGTACTAACATGTAAAACAGCTTACTGTATAGGAAAGTTACCATGTCTGATCAGAGATATTATGTTTCGATATATAATTTGCAATTAAAGTATTAGTTTGAATCTATCTTACAGATACTTTAACATTATTAAACTACTTAATTTCTATATGTGTGAATAACATTTCTCCATTACTTAAAATTTAATAAGCAAAACATACTTGAAAAACAGTTTGGTAATTGATATTTGGTAATCTATATTTTACACTTGATATCCAAAGCAAAATTGGAAATTAAGTTAAAAGAAATAAAGATGCACCTCAGACTATCCTGGCAATTACATTAGTAACAATCAGATTGTTGGGATTTCCACGTGTGTCTAAAAGACACAAAATTTTAGTGGTCGCCCCACTTACCCTGGTCCCTACCCCGCCACTATAAACGTCTTAACCTTCTCCGTCTGCTCTCTTCCCGCCTCCTGCTCCAATGATCTAATCTGTTCTATAACCCTAAAGGAGAGGGTTTTTTCTTTTGTTTTTGTTTTGTTATGCTGTGGTTTATTTCCTAAGTTGCTCTCTGCTGACGGGCTCCTTTCCCCAAACCAGCACAGCCCCCAAACCTCAACAATGTCTGGAGAAGAAATTTCACAGGGCGATTAGTGCCCTCCTACAAGGAGTTTCTCTGGCTGTGGGCCTGTCACCACCTTATGGGCACCCGGAAGGGACACTGAGACCCCTCCCCCCCTTGTTGCCCTAGACAGGCCTGGGGGTCCGGGCTGTTCCACTGCCCCAGAGAGAAGCCAGCCTGCTCCGCTCCCAGGGATGATGCAAGTCTCCCTGCTGAACAACTCACAGCCTCTTCCTCAAGGCTGGGGATCAGTTCTCACGTTTCACCTCCCCGCTCTCAGCAGCCGCATGCCGGCCAGATGACTGGGAGACAAAGGGAAGGGAAGTGTCTTACCCAACGTCCCAGGGAAATTCAAGAGAGACACAATGAGTAAGTCACAGCAGAATGAGGGCCCCGTCCTGCCATCCTCATGCCCCTCTTCTTTGGGAAATGCGATCACCCACTCTCTGCACTTCCAATATTCACCAGGAACTCTCCGGACCATCCTTTTCATTTTATTTTCCTAAAGCCTGAATGAACTAGACTACCAGGAAAAGATCATAAACAGAGTTTACAGTTCTAAATGGTAATCCAAAGAGTTGTAACCATTTCCCTTAACAAAGGCCAATAATTGAGCCCTGGAGTTTTTAAAGCCAAACCAAAACTAGGCACATAATCACCACCCTAAGGGACACTGATTCCTTACTGCGCAGGATGCAAACAAACAAGCCAGCAAACCACACCTGCTGGGCAGCTGGGGGGCAGCCGTCCCACTCCCCTTCCGTTTCACCTCATGTGCCCAGTTCACTCATTTTGTTCCCCACAGACTCCACATTTTTTCAATTTTTTTTGTGTTTTTTTGTTTTGTTTTACTAAACACATAAAATAAAATAAGTGGAAGAGAAAGAGAGAGTCCATTTATTAAGAAGTCTTTCATATCCTGTTTGGTAAATGATCTTAAAAACTCAAGAGTCCCCAAGAGGCTCTGGGAGAGCCAGGTTGGCGAGGACTGCTTTACGCTTTCCACAGCTCTTCTCGGGTGCAACCCTGCGAGTTCTGAGATCCGTGGAGGGTCACGCCGTCCGGGGAACGCCAGAGCCCGGTCTCCAAGCCCCAAGCCTCTCTTCCTCTATGCCATCCCCATCCACACCTCCACCACCCCCATCCACACCTCCACCAACCCTATTTTTTTGTTAATCCTCACCTGAGAATATTTTTTCCCATTGATTTTTAGAGCGTGTGGAAGGGGAGGGAGAGAAACATGGATGAGAGAGACACATCGATCGGACACACCCTGACCAGGGTGGGGGAATCAAACCTGCAGCCCAGGTACGTGCCCTTGACCAGAATTGAACCCGAGACCCTTTGGTGCTAGGGCCGAAGCTCTAACCACTGAACCGCACCGGCCAGGGCACCACCAACCCTATTTTTAAAATGTATTCACTTTTGACAAACATAAATCTATTTCAGAGGAAACTTTATATCACTTCGTCACATGGGAAGCCAGTATGTATCCCTTTATGGAAGAGAAAAACTTTATAATAAATGTAATACAACCTAACCAATGTTATTAAATTCTAGCTGATCCTGTTCCCACAAAGGCCTGAGCGGAGCCATGTTCTTTCTTTGTTAAATAATGAGCTTACAACTGGAAGAGAGAGATTAAAGACACACTAGTACCAAATGGAGACTTTCTGCTTTGCTTTATCAGAAGGATTAAAACAGACTGAAAATGGAATTGCTTCAACATCAAATCACAATAATGAGAATTGGTGAATGATTTATGAACCATCTAAAAATCCTCTTCCAACACACCAGTGAGTGGTACAAGCTTGTGTGCTGGGAGCTGAGCTGGAGGAGACTTCAGAGACCCATGTGAAGTGTCTGTCCTTGACTCCTGCACACGATATTCCTGACAATGCCACACAAAGCACTTATAAAGAGCCTACTGTGTACACTTACGCTGCTAGAGAAATAAATAACCAACTGACTAGACTCTACTCCTGCGCCAAACCGAGCGGGCTCCTGAATCCCGGGCGTCCCACCTTACAGAAGACAACCTAACAATCAAACTGGCAGCTTTAACACAAGTTCCCTCCCAGGCCCGCCTCTTCCCACACCAACCCTTCTGCAACATAGGTTCAGAGTTTATTCAGTACCAAGTGCATATTATATGATAGAAACTATAAGCATATCATTCAAATGTTTTATTGGTCAAAAAGATAGATGCTTTTATTAGTCCAACCTTTTCTGTAATGGAATGCCACTGACGACCCAGCATTAGCCTCACTCCCTGCTATTAATCATACTTCTAAGAGCTCATTTTGCCTTAAAATCTTAAGAAATTGCTATAATTTAAAGGCATGGTGTCTACATAATGGGAATTGCCTCAAAGATTGTAACATTTCACAAAATAAAGTATTTTTTTAATTGGAACAATGACCATGGTGCTAACGTATTGTAAAATGGGAATAATTTTTATATATAAATGAGATGTAAGCTATTTTTTATGTTTGTGGCTTCCCACATCTGTCCACATTAATCACTTCCTTTGGGAAGCTTATCAATCCAAAGGCATAGGCTTGTAGTTTTACATAGATTAAAATCAATATAACAGCACCAAACAAATAAAATATAAATATGAAAGGGACAAAACCTAATGTAAAAAGATAAAAGATGTCAAAACACATGTGTGCTCGAAGGCAATCCCACCAGCGGTACATTCCCAGCGCCCATGACAGCTCCCGTGCCGAGCCTGCCCTTGGAGGGAGCTGGCGCGAGCCCCTCCCGAGTGACTTCAGCACGAGCCACAGGTGGTGGCCAGCTTACTTTCAGCACGACTCCAATAACACTGGAGAATGACGCCCTTCACTTGTAAGTCCTCATCTCGTTAAACCACCCTATGACCATTTAGTACATCTGAGTACTATAAAGAAAGAATTTTCTCAAAATACAGAGCTAAAATAAATCTTTTTTAAAAGTGCCCCTCCGATTTTTACTACTGCACAATTAAAACCCAATATACACAGATCTTGCAATCCTGCATCCACACGGAAATGGAGAGATCACGTTACATGATGAGGTAGGCTGCAGTCAGGCATAAAGACGATGAGCAGATCTGATAGGAAGAGCTAAGGGAATGAGAATCAGTAGGCCTGCAGTCAAGAACCCAGATACCATCTTGCAGTCAGCAGGGCTGACCTCAGACACTGTGAAGTAGGCAGAGGCCGGTGACAAAGTACGGGTGGGGCTGGGCACGGACCTGCTCAGGGAGAAGCGATCACGGCTCTGATTGAGGGGCCCCTGCGCACAGAGATCTGCTTCCTGGAATGGTATCCGATGTCAGATAAGTTCCCAGACCTTGGACCCCTCCCCTGCCAACTGACTAGTAAATATTCCAAGTCTTTACTTCTTTCTCAAGAGCTAGGAGGAAGTGCTGAGCCAGGGATGGTACTTAGGAAGAGACTGCCACAGACATGCCAACAAGAGGGCTAGGGCTTGAGGTGCCCAGCACCCTACAGTGGGTACCAGCAGCAGGATCCGTGACGGCAGCCCCCCTCACACACTGGGTATCATGCCACCAGATGGCTACAGAGTTGATGGTGGGACCGTCTCGTGTCTGGGGACTGGATTCCCAACAGGACTCATTCATCAAGTAAACACCCAAAGAAACTTTTGAAAGGGTGTTTGAACGCCTTGGCATTTCCATGGTAAATGTGAGGGGTGGGGGTACTGGGCATCTTCAGACAGAAATAATACATGGTACCAGTATGAGACATAATGGAGGCAACGGGCCCATTAGCACCATCGATACGTGAGTTAAGACTCGACAAAGATCACAGCCTCTGGATATCCAACTGCTGGGGGTGTCAGGGTGTTCGTCCAAGGGCAGATCCTCCCTCGTGCACTTCCCTTTGTAGACCGACACAGGTGCAAGGGCTCTGTCTCATGGCAAGGGGCTCTCCAAACAGAACCACACACACCTCCATCGGACAAGGAGTGACCACTTTTTGTACTGCTCCTGTGGTACAGACCTCAGCTACACAAAGCATGATTTTATGGAGAGTGGCATAGGTAGCTTCTGGAAATGCAGAAATGCACATTCTCAGGCCCATCTCAGATCTAATGGATGAGAATCTGCATTTTGATAAGAACCCCCAGGTGATCACAGGTACACTGTGGTCTGAGAAGGCAGGTGCGGTGGAAAGGGAGAAGCCACTCCACCAGACACCTGAACTAGATCCCCCACTCTGCCAAATCACAAGTTTTCAACAAGACACCCAACCACTCTTTCCACTTCCTCAGCTCTGAAATCATACCCTCTGCCTCTGGGCTCACTCATCCTTCTCAACAGTTTTACTTTGTAACTAATATGTTCCAGGCTGTGTATTAAGTTTGGGGCAACAATGAGGAACAAAAATTGATACAGATCCATGCACACCGAGGTGGCTGTCTAATGGCGAAGACACACATTAATCAATTAGTCATACAAATAAGTGGAGATTATAACTGTGATAAGTGCTACCATGAAAAATTCACAGTGCTCTGAGAGCACGCAAAGCTAATATATGCAAAGTGCCTTGTATGTAGTAGGTGCTCAATAAATCATAGCAATTATTGGTAGCCCATAAAACCCAGACCTTTGGGAAGCTACTAAAAAATTCCCAAGTGCAGAATACTCTTCTCCCTATCATAAAATAAGGACTGTGTTTTCAGTCAAATTACTTTTTAAAAATGTTTTCCTGCTTTCTCCTGGCTATAGGAGGAATACTATAACATCAATAAAGTCAACACTTCTTCTAACGACAGCTTAGAGAATGACATTAACTTTCTGGGTTATTGTTCAGAATCAGCTCATGTTTACCCAGCAGCAGTTGAAAGGAAAATGCAGAGCAGGGTGGAGAGGAACAGCACACCGGCCTCTTCCACACAGCCTTCGACTATCATTTTACTTATTTATTTAGATTATCATTTTAAAGCCTCGATACCTAAAGAAAATCTTTACTTGGCTTTTCAGTGGCATTTGTCCTTTACATATGCAGTTTGTTGATGTCAAGAAAGTACATGCTAATAACTGCAGATAGGATTAGCAACCTGTACCTCATATTGTGGACACAGTGGTTAATTATTAGTGCCCTTAACACAAGTCTATGCAGGGAAACTGGACTGAACAGGAATCAGAGGGCCCGTGGCCAAATCCCCACCACCGAGGACGCCTACCCCCAGAGCAGGTGGCTTCCGTCTACCACAGTGAATGGCAGCTCCCCTGACATTACAGCTGGGTGTGTTGGGTGTTCCTTGATACAGCCCTGCAATCTCTATCAGGTCTTCTCTGTGCTCATTTCCCATGAATCTGTGCACTTTAAAAAATTTAAATATGACATAATAGCTTTCCATGTTTATATAAGTTTTTGGTTCTTTTCCAAAAAGTGGGCTTCCTTCCAACAGGTGGATGCTTGTGATGGGAGAATTCTGACCTCACTTGTATCAGGATGTCCCTGACCGAAAAATACAGGATAGAGTACCAGCTAATCTGGAACAGGCAGAGCCCTGGGGCGGGCAGGTTATGTGAAACATGATTTGTGTCAAGACACTGATCTCAACGTGTGCTAGCTGAGTGACACAACCACCAGCTCCCACACGAGAGCACCGCCTTTGAGTTTTATACCCTGAAGTATTGTTGGACAGAGTAGACAGTCACCAGCAGCTTGGTTAGCAGGCAAAAGTGGGTGGTTGCCACTGACTGCTGCCTGGAAGAAGAGGTATATTCAGGATAATTTCCCCTGGATCCAACACTTAAGAATGCAAAGCATGAGAGGAAAGGGGGCCCCAGGCACACTGGGCAGTGTCTGGAGACGCTTCTGGTTGTCACAGCCGGGGAAAGGGGCGCTGGTGGGAGGCTGGGGAAGCTACTAACAAGCCCACAATACAGGCCCCACAACAAAAATCACCCAGTCCCCCACGCCAAGTGCCATGGCGAAGAGAACTGTTCTATGCAAACTTGTACTGTTTTTATTATGAGATCAAAGCAATGAGTCCTGTTTCTTGTTCAGTAATAAATTTATAATGTGCCTTAAAATTTTAATGACCTGTGGTTTTTGCTTGCATTTCTATTTCACAAATACTACTGAACTGAGCACCTCTTGCGGGTCAGGTGAGGCAGGACTCGGCTGGCGCCCTGACACGGGGACGCAGTGTTGGGCTGCAAGGGGTCAGGCACAGGAGGGCTGGGACGGGTGGAGGGGGCACGCTGGCAGGCCAAACTGAGGACAGGTGCCTGGAAATGGAAGTGGCCAAACCGAGAGTGAAGACCGGAGCTGGACCGTTCACTGAGCAGGGAAGGTCTGGGATAAAAGGAGCTCTTCAGGAAAGAAGTCTGGTGTAAGCACCACGATGGCTTCCAGCTAGGAGCCTGGGCGACACACGAGGGTGTTCGGTCCAGTACCGACAGAGGCCAAGGACAGGGCGATGACCAGGCTGGCCTCCCTCCCACCTCCTGCCCCGAGCACCTGCTCCCCGGGTTCACTCACCTGCGGCCAGGTAGGCCTGCCAGCGTGAACAGGCCTCAGCCACCGCTCCTCCCTGCTCCTGCAGGGGACCACGAGCTCCCTCACCCACCGCCTGGTCCTCCTGCCCAGGTCCTGGGCCCGGGACGCGCTGGCCCACCTCACCTCCCTGGGCAAGCGTTCCCGCCCACGACGGCGCAGGCCAGTGGACACTTTCCCAGCCTGTCCTCACTCGGCCCCGTGGGCAGCATCCTTCACGGTCTCTCCTGAGAAAACCCCTCTTCCCTTTGCCCCAGGTCTTCCTGCTCGTGGCGGTTCGGTCTACACAGCTGGCGGCTCCTTCGCGCTCTGAATGAGCTTAATGTCTACTCACTCTCAGATGTTCCATCTGGCCTCGGCTCCCCCCTCAGGCCTCCAAAGTTTTCCTGGAAAGGGCCAGAGGCATCCATTCCTGAGTGTGGGCCCCGCGGTCCTCGGAGCAGAGTGCCACCGCCGTGCCACCCTGGATGACACGGGCACGTGGGCACGCTGTGTTCCAGCAACACTTCCGTTCCCAGCAGTGGCCGCCCGCTGCCCCTGCTCTGGGCACCCAGGGCGACGCCGTCCTGCCATGCCTCCACTTCACGCCTGCCTGACCCGGTGACCCCTGAATCACTGGAGGGGTCAACGAATATCCTTCTGGACTGCAGTCCCTACAACCTTCTGGACATTTCTACTTCGACATCCTAAAAGAACCTCAGCTTTGTCTCAAACTGAGATCACCTACTTCCCCCTCTACCCAACCCCAACCGGGGTTTCAGGGCAGGGGCCACCTTCTGTCAGGAATTATGAGACACACTTGCATTCCCTATCAGCAGTTCTCCCCCACTCTGCCTCCTGCTTAATCACACCTGCTTCTCGCACCCCGCTCCAGAGCACCTGGCCACCACATCTCAGCTGCCATGTGGCCGCCGCGCCCCAGCTGGCCTCCTCCCTGGCTTCAGGGCTTCCCCCCCCCCCCCAGGCTCTGGGGTGGCACCTCGGGACCAGGAGGCCATCTAGCACTTACAATGCAGGACTGCGGAACTGAACTTTTAATGCATGTGTAGTTGTAATGCAAATTAGTTTAAATTTAAATTTAAAATTGATATTCAGAGCAGTTCATTGAAAACCTTTTAAGTATGTGTTAAACAACTTATATATGTAAATCTATTAATCTACTTTTTCAGCTGTAAATTTTATGAAATTTAAATAAAGATCAAGCATTTCTGATGAAACTTTAATATCCAAATCAAGGTGATTTTTCAGAATTAGTATGAAAGAAAGTAATGTAATGTGTGTTTTTCATAAATTGTAATATTGATTACATGTTGAAATAATGATATTTTGGATAAATTGGATTAAATGAAATAAAATTTACATCAGATTCTTTTCACTTTTTCTTTTTTATTTATATTTTAAATATGTTTTAATTGATATTTTAGAGAGAGAGGAAGGGAGAGATAGAAACATCAATATGAGAGAGAAATATCGATCAGCTGCCTCCTGCACGCCCCCTACTGGGGATCGAGCCTGTAACCCGGGCATGTGCCCTGACCGGGAATCCAACTGGGACCTCTCAGTCCGTGGGACGACGCTCAATCCACTGAGCCACACCGGCCGGGCTCTTTTCACTTTTTAAATGTGAGTGATAGTGAAGTGGAAATCCCTCGCGCGGATCTCATTTTACTTCTGCGCTGGGCCAGGCACACAGCGCTTTGGGCTCTCGCCGCACCGAGGCCCCTCTCCCCCATTCTGTGGCCACACTGGAAATCGACTCTCAGGCCTCAGCACCGCTGCCCACGTTCTCTCTGCCTCGGTGCCTCTGCCACGAGCCTTCAGGAGCCCACTCCTGTTGCACCTCAACATTCAGTTCAAGCCAAGGAGCTTTTACAGAGCACCCCACCACCAAGTCTGGAACAGCCGTTCTCCCGTGAGGTCTCCACGTTTCATACGAAACTCTCGCAGAGCAATCATTATACTGTATTCTAATCTCCTGAACGCTTAACCGGAAGCCAGGCATCATGTCTGATACCTAACAGGGCACCTGGCAGTTTGATAAACATCTCACTGTCATACAGATGGATGGACGGATGGATGGATGGATGGATGAATGAACGAAAAGATATCGTGCAGCTAGAACCAATGACCTGGGAGCTGATTATGAGAGCCTAGGCAGCAGCAATGAGGTTTCTCAGATTTCCAGCCCAGGTGATCAGGAGAATAATGACGCTTTTGTGAGAACAGCCAAGTGAAGGAAAGAGGCATCTCTCGGGGGAGAAGCAGAAGCGAAGCCACAGCCAGCCCGACAGCTCGAAGGGGGTGGGCAAGACTGGGAGGGGAGGGGAAGTTCCAGAACAAACCACGGTCAGTTCCCACAGTGAGGGGACAGGGAGATTGGCATTTACTGAGTATGAAGTTCTAGTCCCTACACCTCCCCTGTGGGGTACATATGAACCCTCTTTTTTTTTTTTTTTTAGAAGAAACACTGCAGATCAGGAAGTAGTAATACACATACACACAGCTGGTGGGCAAAGATCTGAATATCAACATCACCCATCTGTCTACTGTACTGCAGTCAGGGGTGGGACCAGCCTAGGCAGTGACAAGTTAGCGGGGAGTTTCGAGAAGGAAGGGTGGTTGGCTGTTTCAAGTGGCTCAGAGAGCTTGAGTATCATACGATGGGGAAGGCAAAAGGGAATTCCCCCACCCGACACCAAACACCTACATCCTCTGCGTGCTCCTCCTTTTCTTCTGAGAGCAGACCCCGGCCCCATCAGTCCCCGCCACCCCCTCCTCTGCAGCCTTCCACGGCCACTTCAGTTCAATGTCTCAAAGGGTGCTGTCTCCGCTTTTTCATCTCCCACTTGCAAGTGTCTGCACTGTGGATTCTGAACTCTCCAGGCCAGGACAGTCACCCCTAACTCTGAAGCCAGTGATAATCACGTGCTCCCCTAGGTGGGGGCGGGAAGGCGGGGCAGGCCCGGGGCAGCAGGCGCGGGTGAAGAAACTGTGGACCCAGCAGACTAGGGGCTGTCCCACCGGACAGCCAAGGCCAGTCTTCGAGACTTCTCCGGTAGCTCCTGAGACCATGTGCCCGGTTCGCGGACTGACTCTACAACCCTTCACCTCTTTTGTCTTTTGAAAAGACTTCAATATTTCTACTTGCCCATTCAACGTTGGTATTTCTTATGATTCCCACGTGCCCTCGATGTGTGCTTTAACCCCACCTATTGGGGGATTACTTAGATCGGATGCCCAACAATTACTTCTCTTTACTGCTTACTCCCACCACTCAGTGCTTTCGAGTCCCTAAAACTCAGGATGTGCAGCACTGAATACTCTTTCCTCAAGCCTTTTACTTTCTCTGATCAGAAGGTCACTGTCATCTCCTTGGGCAGTGAGCTGATCACCAAGGCAATTTATCTGCCATATTTTTCCCTTCTTTTCACCATCCTTACTCTGCAGTGCTTAAGGAACCTTCTGCGACCACCACGAACGACATTCAAAACAAAGGTCAACCTCTAAAGCTCTTCTGTTCTCAAAGGACAGCCTTAATGTCTGCTTGGAGGGGCGGCCCCTTGGGCCCCTTCCCGGACTCGCTGCCCGCCCCACTGAGCCAGCACTCCAGCTGCTGCTTCCAAAACACACCTGGCTCTTTCCTACCTCCACGTTTCTGTTTTCTCCCTGTGGGAGGCCCCTTTTCTACTACTTTGATTAATAAACTCCTATAAACGCTTTGAAACCTTGCTCAAAGGTTACCTTTGGAGAGCGCGTCCTAGGTACTAGAAGGGCACTTGATCTTTCCTTTGGCCAAGTCCAGGCACTTCCACATGCTAACGACTCAATGTATCTTCCCACTGGGTCAAAGCATCCTACCGTGGCTTCACTAAAGCCCGCCGGTGGCGGGAACTTCGCAGCACTCGGCAGGTTTGCCGACTGCCGGCCGGGGCCACGAGCGACGGCGGGTGTGGCGCAGAGCCACGGGCGACCACAGCACTGCCGGCACCTGGGGCGCCTTCCCTCCTGCACACTGAGAAGGTGCTCTGGGGGAACAGCTCCGCAGACTCTGGGTTTACAAAGGGGAAGTTTAACAGGTCACATGACCGCCACCTTACAGTCAAAAAGGAATTAAACCACCTGCTGAGATCCAATGCAGGCACAGCAGAGGCTCAAGTGTAGTGGGCAAGTTCTAGGAAGGTCAGTGCAGGGACTGAGGGGCATCGAAAACCACGAGCCCCGGCCTCTGCAGGGCTGGGTGCGCGGCATGGCTCTGAGGGGACCCGCAGGGGCCGTCCTCACCGGCTTACCAGGAGACCGGGCACACGGTGGAAGCTGGAGCTGGGAGCTGCCAAGGGGGGACCAGTGGGGGACCAGGGGCGAGGGCGAGGGATGGGGGACAGCATCCTACTGAGATGCCTGGCGATGGACTCCGTGCTGGGTGGGGAGGAGGCAGACACAGGACAGGGAAGACAAAGTGCCATCAGTGCTGTGGGAGCTGGCTGTGGCCCAAGGGAGGGTGTGAAGGCCCAGGCACAGCCCACGATCAGCCACTATCCAGGGAGACAGGCTCCAACACCCCCGGATCCACGGACACTACCGAACCCTCTACACACTGCTTCTTCCTATACACACACCCTTATGGTAAAGTTTACTTTATAAATGAGGCACAGTGAGAGATTCACAAGTATAACTAATACTAAAATAGAACAATTATAACAATATACTGTAGTACAAGTTACGTGACTGGTCTCTCTCTCACAATGCCTCACTGACAGCCGAGACAGGCCTGAGACAGGCCTGCAACGACGGGCAGGCGTCCCGGCTGCAGGCTGCAGCTCTCCTCAGAACGGCAGCCAATTTTCCCTGACCAACTGCTTACTTCTGGAATTGCCATCTAATATTTTAGGACCCAGGTTGACCACAGGTAACTGAAACCGCGGATCAGGGGCTTACTGGAGCCCCCAAACAGGCTGAGGTTCAGACAAGCTTCTGAAGTCACCCAGCAAGTCAAAGGGAGCGGACCCCGCCGTTCACACCGTGGCAGGAGGCATCCGTACACATCCTCGGACACGTGAGCAAGCGACTGCAGGGACACAACCAGCCCCTCACCCAGGGGTCCCGCACGAATAACCACAGATTAACGGGGTACACCAAGGACACCCCACAGACCGTTTTAACAAGGTTGCATCTGACAGTATTCTGACGATAACATAGGCAACACGCTTAAGAGCTAGAATGCTCGACTACAAGGGCTACTCAAGTCAGCCAGGCCCTGGCCGGCTACAGTCAGTAAACACCTCTTGAATTAATGAACAAATACTGCAGCAGGTTCAGTGTATAAATGAATGATGCAATATACATTACTGATAACACCTACAACAAACACCAGCTACCTTCCAAAATCATCACTCAAGGAACAATATTCACTGAACAAGCAACATAGAATGAAGGCATCTTGTGTCTCAAAAATTGAGCTGAGCCCCGCCGGTGTGGCTCAGTGGCTGAGCGTCGACCCATGCACCAAGAGGTCGCCAGTTTGATTCCCAGTCAGGGCACATGCCCAGGTTGTGGGCCCGATCCCCAGTGGGGGGCATGTAGAAGGCAGCCAATCAATGTTCTCTCTCATTGATGTTTCCATCTCTCTCTCCCTTTCCCTTCCTCTCTCTCTAAAATCAATAAAGAAAAAAAAATTTTTTTTAATTTAGCCGAGAGGTGACAGTGTGTGCAGGTCCTAATTCTGCCGCTTGCCACGTTATCCCAGTGTATCCGTCACGTGATGGCCACACTTTTATAAAGTCCACCCCCTTGGCCACAGCGCAGAAGGGAGCTCTCCACTCGATGGCCGCACCTCACCAAGTGCTGGTGTGAACAACTGGAAAGGAAACAGCTAATCAGAGAACGAACACTCTCATCCCAGATCACACCACCCAGGATAGTAAAAGTATGTGAAACAGATAACTCTTAGAAGAAACAGGAGAGAAACATTTCAAGCTCTAAGGGAAGCTGGTGTTTGTAAGTATCACCGGGCAGGAAAACTCCCCAGCTAAGTCACAACTGCTAAGGCTACAGACAGATTCCGTCTCAGATCAACACAGATTTACATATTGGTCTGTCTGTTGAACACTCCTGCTACTATGAAGATTTTTTTCTTTATTCGAGTGACTGTTTTTCACCACTCATCTCCAATTCCCTGCCCGCTGGCTGCCCCAGCCAGCAGTTGGGGATTTCTCCCGCAAACACCAGCGGCAGTGCCAGTCGGGGGGTGCGAGGCGATCCCGGGGCAGAGCAGGTGGACACGGGCTCACGGAGGCCGAGCGCAGTCCTGTCTTCAGACGTTTACACACTGTTGACGGTAAGACGGTAGGTTCACAAAAACTTTCAGCTTCTAGGAAGGATCGTTAGCCCGAGTGCTCTCCGAGTGGAGAGAGGGAGAGCGGAAACCTGCGTGCTTCTGCTTCCCGGGGGCTGTCCTTGGCACGCCCAGGCCGTGCCACGTGCACTCCTCCGGGAGCGAGTCTCCATGACATCCCCTTCCATCTGCCCGTCTGCCAGCGCCCACCACAGCTCCGCTCGGGGACCCGGGCTCTCGCCGTCTCGCGAGGTCTGACCGGCAGCAGCCTGGGATCTGTCGCAGTGAAGCCGGGTCCTGCCAAGTGCTGGGCCTGCGGGTGCGTCCCCGCTGCCCGGGGGGCTCCCGCCAGCGCGGTGCCAGCGCCCACACAGGCTGCCCGGGCTTCTTCCCACCTGGGTGCCCTCCCTCTCTCCTTCCAGACCTTTCTCCTCCTCCTCACATGGCTGGTCTCACTGTCTACCTTGCTGTCACAGTCTCGCTGTCACAATCACTAGCTCTGTCCGCCACGTCTCAGAATTTTCTGTCTGCCTTCTGCTAGTCTCTCCCCTGGCCCCTCGGGCTCTCAGGATCTCTCTGTGCCTCCATCCCTGTCTCTGTCCACGGCACCACCGTGCCCTGACGGTCCGCGTGTGCCCTGGGTGAGCTGCCTCCCGCCAGCGAGGGGCGTGGCAGTCACCCTGGTCGCAGTGTCTTCCCCACTCTGCGTCGGCCTCGCAGGGGCACCGGGCCGGGGCCAGGCCCTCCCGAGGCCCCCTTCGTGGTCACCGCCACCAGCAGGCTCTGCCACCTCGCGTCTGCTCAGGACGCCCTCACCACGCAGCCCACGTGCGGGAGCAAAGCGCCCACGCGTGAATCGGGGACAGGCCGAGAAGCGCCACCGGAGCCCGAGGACTGTGAGTCGGCGGGCGGCAGTCACTCTCCGCCGGCCTGGTCTCCGCTTATCTAACGGTCTATTGAGTTCTCAGTAAGTCCTGTGAAAGGAAGTCCTGCGATAACATTTCCTGAGACTCCCAGACATTTGATTAAGCAGTTATAAATCTTCAGTGCGCCTCGTCCCCGCACAGCAGATCACGCCGGCTGTCAAGATTAGGTAAACGTGCCGGGCTCTCTTGCAGGTCCTTTTCAGCCTCACACCATAGATTAAAGATTTTTTAAGATAAAAAAATGGTTACCGTCATGCTTAATGCTAAAAAAAAAATAACCAAAGCGTCTAAAGTGACAGTTTTCAATCTTCAGGTCCTGAAAGGTGTTTCCCGCTGTTCACGGGCCAGCTTTCGGAGCAGGAGGGGGACCCCGCTGGCCGGCCCACGCCGTCCCCGGTTCACGCGCCGCAGCAGATGGACAACGTATTAAGAACGTGTGCACGATGTGCAACCCCGATCTTCCAGGAACTGGTTCCAAGAGTGTGACGGAATGAAATCAATACCTCCGAGGGGGGGAGGGGACCCAGAAATCTCTTTACAGAAGCCCGTGTCAAATTCTATTGCTAATTTGGAATTGACACATTATTCTAGGAATGACCGGCGGTTACCATCAGCAAACCTGTGGAGAAAGGGGTTTTAATCCCACAGGTCACAGAAGCAGAGGCGACTGAGCGAGCTCTGGGTCAGCCTAGTGACGAGATCTGGTACCTCAGTGGAGAAGTCACCGTTTCCAATTCTCCATGTGTGCCGGACTTACTGGGTTAAATAAAGACATGACAAGCTATAAATCAACTTGCTTTTTCTGGGGAGTTCTCACTCAGGTGTACTCCGAATGTACATTAAACTGCAGCCCCATTAAGCAGTTACAATGAAGGTAAAGGGCGCGGGGCTAAATACCACAGGACCCGGGATGGATCTCACAGCTTTAATGGAATCAGGTTTTTAACAACTCTTTTTTCGTTAAATACAGTCCGTGTCAGGAAGATGCGTCCCCCTCGTAAAGCAGCGCAATGACAATGTACAGTGGCACTAACACAAGGACATAGTTCATCATGACATTTCCAGCAATTCCCAACTGATTAGGGTCATTATGTTGGAGGTCTGATTTATGTTGTCATTTCCTCTCACCGATCCTGCATCAATGAATCTTAATGAATTGGTAAATAAGGGTGAAGATTACACTCTCTGACACTGAAACATTCCTCATTCTCAACACCCGAGATTTATGTAGCCAATTAGTGACTAACAGAGAAAATTGGCTGGCAGAAAAATAATATTCTTTATGGTACAAAATGGAAAAAGCTTTCTCGTTGAAGGGCAATGCCACAGCAAAAGTCCATAAAGTAGCTTGATATGTGCAAACACAAAAGATGCTCACAATGGACCGCGGAGGTCTCTGAGTAAAATGATTCTACCGCAGGGCTCTGTTTCTGTTTTTTGATGTACATTTTTTAGGTTATTGGCTTAATAAGTGGTCTGTATTTTATAAACAAGGAAAAGTTGGCCTTTGGGAGGGAAGGAGTTAAGTACACCCCTGTATTAGACCAGTGCTAATTCTTTATAGTTACTGGAATAATGGAGAAAAATAAGTGAAGATGACCCGTTTTTCCCCCAATTTTAACGATTATGCCGGTTTCCCCAGCTTTGTGCAGACAGGTAGCCATAATCATTTGTACATAATCAGGGAGCACTAAAATCTTTCATTCTGATTAATTACAGGTAAGTGTGCTTAAGGTACAGAGCATGTTCCAATACCAGAACTTTTTAATTTAAAAAATAGCCTAATCATTAACACAGAAATCACTCCGCTTACTAGTATTATTTTACATTCACCTGTTCCTGACCTCATTATAAAACCAGATGAAATGACTGTCATAAACAGAAAAAAAGGTAAAAATTCCCCACTGAAACATAATTCAGAAAATCTTGGCTTCACCTAGAGACTGAAGCATCACCCTATGCTGTGCGTTCATGAATGCAAAGTATTGCTTCAGTCATTACTGCTTAAATATATACTTAATGCTGAATTCTGTCAAGAAAAAAAAGATTCTCAAAATCCACATATTTATTCAGATTTTATCACACAGGCTCCATGATATCCTTGTAGAGTATGCAAATCAGACATGTCTCTTTCTTTCTGCTATTTTCTAGTCAATGTCACCAACAGAGCTTTGGAATTAAAAAATATATCTATTTAGAGCCGGAAGTCTCTTTCAAAAGCATCAGCTTCCGCGGGTTCTCCACGCCATCGCATGAGGGTGCTCAGCGCCCAGTGACAGTGACAAGATGGACCTGCAGGGACAGTGCACCTGCTCCTTTCAGTCCTGGATGCTCCGGGACCTCGGAGTGTCCTCCTTGAGGGTTACTGCTCCATCGGGGCTTCTGGGTGATCGTGCCACTTCTGTCAGGCTCGCGTCACTGGGGCGCGGCAGCCTGCAGGCCTCCCTGGACACTGGCTGGCAGTCAGAGCCCAGGCAGCCCCGGTTCTGCAGGGCGCTCCGAGCAGCGGGGCCGCGGGGCAGGGCAGGGCAGGGCAGGCCAGGCCGGGGGGCGGGTGGGGCAGAGCGGGAAGGCCGACACTGCACAGGCTGCGGCCTCACGGGAGCGTGGCCATGGCCAAGTGTCCGAGAGGCCAAGCGAATGGTGCCGCTCTGGAAACGGATCACTCTGTTGTTCTCTGAACCAGTTTCTCAGAGAGCCAACAGGGAAGTGGCCAGTTACGTCACAGAGCATGTGGCACCTCGGACTTGTTCTGGTACCAAGACACTCACAGCGGCACAGCAGAGAGCCGTGGGCACACAGACTGTCCTCAGAGGTGGCACTGTGCGTCCAGGACACATGAACAGTTCAAGTTTTAAATGTCTTCCCCTCAAAGAAAAAAAGACAAGAGGAGAAATACATCTCCTTTACCTGTGACAGTGAATGGATGGTATTTTAAAATGCTAAGTGCTACTACCATCCAAAAAAAAAAAAGTTCAATACAAATATACTTGATCCAATCCTGGGCTACAAACCAGCATATGAAACCCGCTAGGCCAAAGCGGCGTGCAGAGCACCCAGTCTGGGGAGGAGAGAGGTGGGTACGTCAGCTGGCAGGTGGCGGGCGACAGGCGGCTCTCAGACCTGGGAGGAGCCACAGAAAACTCCACACGTGTTTTATTTTAATATCACTATTTGATACCAATTCCAAATGAAAGTGTTTTGTAAAATATTTTCACAGTAGGTGGCATCACTTATCAACTGTAGGAGGGGTGTGGTGGTTTGAAGCATTTTCCTTTATTAAACTATCAAATAATTATTTAAATGGCTTTCACACATTCTGTTCCATTCGAGATACACCTCCAAGTGCAGCATCTTGCCAGAGCCAGGGAACATTCCAATAGCTTCTGACTATCCAGACACCGCTTTTTTCCTCTCCTATTTAATCCTATGAGAAAAAACATGCAAGTTTGCAAATCCGCTATTCTTCAAGTAACAGACCATTTTGGTGGAAAACCATGTTTCTGCAGCTGACAGCAAGTCCCCCTTTTCTCAATGGGGGCAATTTAGTTTAAAATAGCTTCTTTACTTGAACCATGAATCCATTTTACTCATCCTGACATGGAAAAATGAAGATGCTTTAAAATTAAGGGGAAAATACAACTAAGAATGAGCACAGTGACTTCCGGGCCCAATAGCACCCAACACACTTCCTTCTCCTTGCACTCAAAGGAAACAAAGTAACTGGTACTCCTTTCTATATTGTAAATACAATGACTCAAACAGCAAGACTTCTGATGCTGTAAATACTTGAAGAAAGAACCCATCCACCTATGGTTACATATAAGAAAACTCCAGAGCTTCTCTGAGCTTTCAAGAGAGAATTGATACATTACAAATGTCCAAAGCAGGAACAGAGCCAGCTCATGACCTAGTGAGTACTTTGGGGAAAGCATGAATTCTGGACACTAAATTTCTCCTTATGCATCAGAAAAAAAGAGAAGATGAAAAACACCATTTTTCAGGCGAAATTTTAAAAATATAGAGCTAGGAAAAGACAAAAAAATCCAGGGAAAAAAAGTTAAACAGTTAAAATAATGACAAAAGATGAGTATAGATAGAAAAGCCTTTTCTATTTTTGTTTTTTTCATTCTGGTGCATAAATAATTTGGTGGACTCTACTGGATCGTGGTCTCTGGTGATATCAAAGAATGTAGGGTGTCAGGACCCAGAATCCTAGAAATTTAGAATAAGAGGCACCGGCAGTTTGCCAAAGGGCAGCGAGTCCATACTTCTGCTATGTCCCGCACGGAGGCCGCATCCATTCCTCAGCGTTCCTTCCACTGTCTGCAGAAAGAACCCTGCCTGGGAACAGTCACATAGCTCCAAGGGGAATCGGCACTTGGCCTACTTCAGAGTCATCACCTGGAGAAGACTTCCTGGGGCTGTCAGTCTATCCTAGGCCACTTCTGAAGAAGGGCGAACTCTAAAGAGGCTAAATGGATAGCAAACTGAGATAGTATAAGAGGAATCTGATGGCATGAAGATCAATGATGTGTCACAATGTATTAACAGCATTCAATCAGCCAAATTCACATACGGTAGCACATCACGCTGAGCAGGGAGGGTGGACAGGCCCCATGCCAAACACTGTGGGTGAGCGGGGGCTGGCACCCGTGAAGGGAGACTCACGGGCCAGTCCGGGTGGCTGACAGGTGCTGTGACCAATGAGCAGCGTCGCTGTGAGCACGGGCAGAGGGGCAGTAAGGAGTCTACCCACCTGACAGCGGCCACGCCACAGGACCCTCCACTGGTGTCCACGTCATCTCCACGGTTGCGAACAGACGCTAATAAAAAATATGCTTTCTCAAAGCAGGAAGCCTGTCCGTGTCAGCAGACCTCCAACAGCGAAAATAAAGAATAGAATTCCAAAAAGAAATGGTTTGAAATTTGTACCAAGGAAAGGGCCTCTGACAGGACGCTGAGGACAGTCCAGAGCCAGCAGTACTGAACTAAACGTCCGGGCACGCAGGGGGCTTATGGCCGCACCCCCAGATTCCTGCGCACGCAGGAGGACAGAGAAGAAAATAATGCACGTGTTTTGGACTAACAACCAGAGGGGGCAGTGAAGAAATCGTTTGGAATGCATAAAAATGGGATCAGAAAGAGGAGTTAAGGCCTGGGTACATCAAACTTCCTTGTAGCCCAAATCAAACATCGACACACGACAGAATCTTGGCCCTTGTTTGGTGGAGGGAGTGTGTTCCTAGCGTTCTCTGGGATCGCAGCGGTTGTCTCGGGTGTCAGAGCTTTTACTGCTGACCTTGGGGTACAAGCTCACTTCCTGAGGCTCAGCAGTGCGGGGCCTCCGGTCAGTCAGGGGAGGGGGGGAACGAAGGCCATGCCTCCAATCCCAAATCACCGAAATACCTCTCACACGTACAACAGTACAAGCAACCACATTAAAAAAAAAAAAAAAAAAAAGGGTTTGAACCATTAAATCAAAAAAACAAAAAAATATTTTGGACAACCAGAGTATTTGCCAAACAGTAGTTAGGGACCAGCAAGCACCTCAAAACACAACACAGTGAAAGGGAGCAAGCCTTCCTTTCTTGCCCCCGATTTACTCGTCGGCATGCTCGGACCGCATCGGGCCGCCTGCGATGCGCACCGCGGGGCCGGGCCGGGCGCAGACCTCGGGCCCAGGGCGGCCTAGGAGCAGCTGCTCACTTCTGCTCAGCGGAGGAGCTGCTGACGGGCAGGGGAGCGGGCACGGCGCTCCTCCGAGGCGTCTGCACGCAATGTTTAGTGCAAGTAAACTGAAGTCGTTTTCCTCCCCGTTATGCACCAGACAAAACTACCACTGACATGACTCCCCTGCGAAGTCCAAAGAGTCGACGGGAGGCAACAGGGGGTAAGGTGGCTGAAAACGGAAGCAGTGGATGGGAAGTTTCAAGTAGTAATTACAGCCAGTAGCCAGCGGCCCAGAGACATCAATACGCTGAAAACCACTGTGTGCTGGGACTGACCTTGTCCAGGACCCGTCTTCCTTTGGCTGCGTCACAGCTAATACTCTGTGCCCTGATTTCTTAAGGGCCAAAAAGTAGAGGAGGATAATATCCCATTTGAATGCTGCTTTTAATGGATGAAGTGACAACTGTAATTTCCACGTGTTCATTTCAGTGAAGGCTGCCATCCATTGTGACGGGGAGATCTTAGGAAAGAGTGCGGATCAACCTTCCCTGGGTTTTTAAAGACTAGAATGGATGTTTGGGGCAGGGGGGGGGGCTTGGAGGTGTATAACTCACTTTTTGGGGGTTATTGGGAATTTACAATTAAAATCATGATTTCCCTAAATCATCTGTATAGTAAATAAAATGTGGGGAACATGTGAATCTTTAGTGAATACGGGTAATAAATCCTCTTGAAAAATCAAAGGATCTTTTTAATAAGACCAACAACACCGCTCCAACTGGCAACCCCTGCATCCCGTGCCTTAGGGTTACATCTTCCAGGACATTCCCTACCTGTCCAGACAGTGTACATGCTTCTGAAGGCGGAGAGCCCGCCGTGCCTAATAAGACAGGTTCCTAATCAATATTTGTTGAATAATGTACATTCAGACAATGCTGTTCTCTTTCTTGAAAAAAAAAACACCCAACTATATTTATACTTAATGTTTACTTAAGGCAGGATACACCTATACTACTAAGTAAAGAATATACATCACGACAGTATCAAAAAGATAAATGCATCTATTGACCTAAAAGAAATATCCCAGCAGGAGCCTGCAGCACCAGGGCCCCATGCACCGATTCTTATAGGTTACCTGAGCCCAGCACAGACTCATCTGGGACATTCACGGAATCCCATTTCTTCTAGGACCACCTGTGCCAATGGGATCATCATGGTGGGGGAGCTCAGTCCAAGTTCCTCGAAACAGTGGGGCATGCGCTACACTCCCAATCTGATCAGGAAGGACAAGGTGTTGAAAAAACCAAGGGGGTTATTTCCTTCGTGTGTTCCACGTAGAAATACTCACTGTCTGGGGCCTCCTCGCAAACACTCACCCAGCCTACCCTGCGGGCATGTCCTCTGCGAAGCACCCACGGCAGCATTCTATCCTTTGAGGGCGAATCTTGGGTCACCCCAACCTGATCTACCAACCATCACGCGTCGAAAAGTGGGATGTCCATTCTAGACTGCACTGTCTCACAGAAACATCATCAGAACCGCACAGTGATTTCAAAGTATCTACCAGCCACATTAAAAAAGTAAAAAGAGGTGAAATTACTTTAAAAAATATTTTCAGTTAACCTAATGCATCCAAAATATTTTAATTTCAACATGCAATCAACATATATGTTATTAATGAGTTCACACCCTTCGTTTGTCTGTCTTGGCAGGCCGTGTGTTTTCTGTGTGTGGGCACCGCCTGACCGGGCCACATCTCAAGGGCTCGGCAGCCACATCTTGGGGCCCCCCACTGGACAGTGCAGGCCTCAGAGCGCTTCCAGATGCTGCTGGGCCGGGAGGGTTTCTGAATGTAAGGGAAGGGGTGCCACGCCAGGTGTCACTTTGCACCCTGAAGGGGATGTGAGACCAGGCAGAGGGCAGTGCTGAGAAAGGAGCACGAGGACAGGAGGGCCGAGTCCCTCTAAAGGTCCCCACTGCCTCCTCTACAAGTGGCCTGCCACTGGCTAAGTAAGGTAAGCCGTGAGTCTGTACTGTCCACGGGATCTGTGCAAACATCTATAGATCCATATATCTATAAACTCTACAGCTGACTGTCATGCTGCCATCTGTCAAGAGCAAAGCAACACAACTTCAGTCAGAGGGAAGGCAGCACAGCTCTTCCTCCCCTCGAGGAAAAAGAACTGAACCACCGTCTCGTTTGTGTGTTTGGGGTGGGGTGGTGCTGAGAAGGTGGCTTCCCGCCACAGATTTACATCACCCCAAAGACTGGGAAGTCAGGGCTGTCTCAGCTACTCAGAGTACACACTGAAAGTCTAAATCCCCACATACGAAAGATCCTAACGACCACAGGCACAGACACGTACGCGAACTATCTTAGGAGCATGGACACCCCAGTTCCATCCAGCTCCGTGCGGCAGGTAGAGGTGACGGAGTGAGCAAAGCCTGTGCTGGCAGAGGGCCTGGGTTCGAGTCCCAGTCAGTCCCTTACTACCTGTGCAAGCAAGTTATTCAATCTGAATGACCGTCACCTTCCCCTTCAGTAAACGGGCGGACAACCGTGCCCTTGCCCAGCCTCCACGCAAGTGAAGTGCGTAAGATGCTTAGCTGCTGCTGTGCAATAAGTGTGTGTACGAAACAGACACAAGATACAGTTACATAGTATATCCTGTGCGCACACCATATAGTAATAGCGCGAATACCAGCGGTATGTCTACGGTGTGTCTACAATGACGACCAAGCTGAAGTGCAGCGGCCAGCAGCGAGGACTGGGGCTTTCTGAGGGGCACAAGTCCTGGCTCCAGCCTCGCAGCTGTGTGACCTGGGGCTGCCACATCTAGGGTATGAGACTAAACACCTGCCTGGGAAGGCCCTTGAAGCGCCCAGTGGCATTCACCTGGGACGGGCCCTCAGCGCAGGCCTGGCCCCAGCCGCTGCTCAGTGACTGTTCGTTGTTTATCTTTACAAGCACTCAGCAATAACCTGAGCGAGTTCTGCCCATCCAGGGCTGCTCTAGTCTAGCTGCAAACACTTGGGAAGGGCTCCCACACAGGGAAGGGGCCAGCAAGAACAGATGAGGGCTTCACCATCGAAATAAACACCACCAGGCATATTTAAGTCTTTACACTTTAGAAAGCAATTTCTTCCTCGTTTTTTCACTTGATGCTTACAAGCCTAGAGGAGTAAGCATGTTGATTTTAATCAGGAACTACTTCTTGAACACCTACTGTGTGCAAGATGATTCCAAGTGCTGAAATTCAGAACAATACTCCTGGCCTCCAGGGAACTTAAGTTCTTGCGGTAACTCTCGTGTTTGTGTGCTCATCTTCTTGAGACGTTACAAACTTCCCAGTGGGATATTTGTTAGAGCTTGGTCTGACCTGAGAAAGTCTAGTCTATGTTATTTAATAAAAATGAAAATGTTTTATAGTACATAAAATCACTCCCCCCCCCCCCATCTTCCTCAATTATATTGAAAACAAGAAAGTTCTACCTTTTTTTTTAAATCCTTACCCAAGGATATTTTTTCATTTATCTTCAGACAGAGTGGGAGGGAGAGAGAAAGAGAAACATCGACGTGAGAGAGACACACTGACTGGTGGCCTCCCACATGACCTGGACCAGGGCCGAGGACTGAACCGCAACCGAGGTACGTGCCCTTGGCCAGAATCGAACCCACAACTCTTTGGTCTGCGGGCCAGCGTTCTAACCGCTGAGCCAAACTGGCCAGAGCAAAAAGTTCCACATTTTTTGAAAAATATAATATTGGATACAGAATTATAGCCATAGACAAGTATTTTTATAAGCTTTTTTACACATTTTTGCATTCTAGGGTACTCCTGAAATTATATCAAGGGAAGAGTTTAAATTGCTTTCCAACATCCTGACAAGTGGGCAGTGTGGCAGCATTTGCTCAATAACAGCAACTGGGAGGGGACCTGTGACCTCCATGGGAGCCCCGAAGTTGGGCAGACGTGCCCTGTCCAGGAGCCGCCGGAGCCTGGCCGAGCAAGCCGTGTGCACTTAGCCAGGGCACGACCAGGACACTCTGCTGCCAGATGCGGACAAGGCAGCCTCCCTGCAGGGTAGTGCTGGGGGAGGGGTGGAAATCACTGGCGAAACTTGGGTCAGGAGGCACAGAAATGGGGAATGCTTCGAAAGGGAGGGCAAGGCTTTCAGTTCCAAGAAATGAGATGGACACAGCCAATTACTCTTTTTAATACTCTCCTATTTGCCGAGGAAGTAGCCTGCAGGAGAGTCAAGCAGCTTGAACTATTTTTAGGCCTATGACCCTTTTAAAAACACAGCTAAATTCAGTCCTCAGTTACACCCACTCAACTCCCACTGGCTTCAGCTCGAGCCACAGGAGAACCCGAGCACAATGGGGAAGAGCTCAGCTATGCCCTTTGGCGTCTTTGTTCAGACTGAATGACAGCTCACTGGCCAGGGCGACCAGAGGCCCCTCGGCGGCTCTCCTGGCTCGAGGAGAGCCGCTAGGGCTTCGTTCAGAGGGCGGCTTGTGTGCCCTGGTAGGGTTCGCACACAACTGGGTGACACTTGTGTTTTGACAACCCAGGCAGAGGAAAACACAGGAGCTCCTCTGGAAGATGGCAGTCAGTCTATCTTGGAGTGTTTAAAATTATAATCTCATCTGTAAGAGTCCAGATTTGAAGAACTGTAATATGTGGGCTAACTAACTTTTATCTCCAATTAGCAAGGGGTAGTTACAGTAGGGGATCCCATGAAGTTCACTGCTGTTCAATGCAACACAATTTGCAGCCGTAAACTACAGCACAGTGAGAAAAAATAATTAAGAAATAACAGACCCCAAGTCTGACTTGGGTGTGAAGAGCATTTGGCATCTCAAGTCACTGAACTGGGGGCCTTCACAGACATGCAAAGGACACTTCGTCCCCCTCACCCTCTCTAATCCTTCCTTCTTACAGGAACACTCAGCAAGATAATGGACCCCTTAAATGTTACATCGGCTGTCCTGCCTTATTGTGGCGAGAACTCTTCACATCAAACAGTCATCAGGACTATTACAAAGTGGGCTTAGAAGAGGGGCTGAGAAGGAGCGGTGTGAAAAGAAGTGGAAAATTAAAGCGGAGGCAGTCGAAGAAAGGGCTTAATTTACTGGCATGTACAGTATGCAAATGAGATTACTCTCAGCTTAACTGCATCATTTATGTCCATAATAACGGCATCATCATTACAGGGCTCAAATTAAATTACACCGTAATTAGCATATCAAAGTGATTGGTTAAAGTTTAAAACAAATACCCAATTTTGTTAATGAACAGCTGTAATTGTCATGTACACTTCAGTGAAAACTCTCTAAACAAATATATGTTTTAGAAGAGAGGAAGATTTTTTTTTTTTAAGTAGACAGGTCTATAGCTGAGGTAAATTACTTAAAAAAGAATGACATGGACTATTCTATTAATGTTAATATATGCTGATCATTTCCTGGTAATAAAGCGTTCTATCAAAACAAGGCTTCGCTTACATTCAGACACCTTCGCTGCTCCTGACTGTGACAACCCCAGAAACCTGTTTCCACTTGTAGTGATGATAACAATGCAGGGGTGACCTGTCTCCAACAAGAAAAGGACATGTTCAATAACATGCTATTTCTAAACCCCACACTTATTGAAAAGACATCCGTGTGCAAATCGTGCCGAGTCAAAGCTGATTTTCTCTACATTCCAACCCAAACAGGGAAGAGTGACAGAGCCAGGGAACTTGCCAGCTTTATGGAATAGACCAGAACGCTCCTACGCTGATGCCCTGATAACACATCACACAGCTTCCAGCTCAATTTCCCTCAGACCAGAGCCACACAGCACATTCAGACAGGATGGGCACCAGGCAAGCTTCCGCTCTCCCACAATCGAAATGAACCGGAGGGCAGCTGGCTCCTGTTATGCCAACGTTGCTGGAGTAAACAGGCACACGCATCTGAGAGGTGCAGAACCACACACAAATAATAAGCTTGTTTTGCAACCTTTTTGTTATCATCATTTAATGTCAGAAGAGTGTCTACACAAACATCAATAACCTTGAGGCTCACACGCAAAGCGGCACTTTGCCTAAGATTCTTCCCATTTCTTAAAAATGTGCCTCGTATGTTGCTCTCTGATACATCTGTGAGGATAACCATCCACTGTGATGTACAAGGCAAGCCAAACTATATTTTTCCCCCAAAAGAAAAAAAAAGCACTTTCAAATATACTTAACAAGCAAATTGAATGTCTTATTAAAATCGTATTATCTAAACAGTGTTCAAAAATTTAAAGAAAGTAGCTTTTCATTTTATTCATCAAGGAATCCATTAAAGCTCGGGCTCTGAAGTAGTATGTAAATTACGTGCCTTTCAAGGTAGAGCTGGGGCAAATCCACTCCATCAACTAATGACGAACCTCATTATGGCAGGGAGGATTCATAATGAGGAGAGAACCACGCCAGTCCATGTTCTAACATAAATCCCTGTAAAATCTGAATATCTCCCCGCCTAATTAAAGGCTACTAATTCCAATCACCCCTCCATGGCTCCAAAGTAAAAATAAACCTCTTTATTAAAAGCACAGTCTACAGTTATATTTCTAAAGCAGTGCTGGATTCTGTTTGGACTCAGAACCTACCACTCAGATATGTTTTACGACAAGCATAATTAGCAGCTTTCTAAGATACAAACTTTGAGGCTGTTCAAGCTCATTTTGGTTAAATCCACTGGATTTCTCTTTTTCAAAGGGCTTCACCTTGACGGGGCTACAGTGCGTGCACAGAGATGATCCGCAGCCAAGAAGCCGACAGGAGTGTGCAAGCATGGTAACAATGTAACAAAATTCTTAGCACTGCCGTTCCCGCAGAAGCTGAGATGTTCAGAAAAAGCCAAGCACTGTGGCATGAACCCGAGATTGCATTTGGACGCGGACACATTCAAATCTGCTTGGGAACGACATACTTGATTCTGGAACAAACTGCTCACTTTTAATGCGGTTTGAACTAATGAACAAGTCAGCCCAGCATCTCACAAGCCAAAGAACTATTCCCTCTTCTAATCACCGACTTTGATTTTTTTTTTTTTTACTGAAAACTATAGAATGCAAACACAGCGTTGCCAAACATATTTATTATGATTAATAGCCTGTAATATACCTCACTGAGGCCTAATTTGCCCTTGTTTTCAATTATGAATCGACACCACTCTATTCCAGTCCCCCTTTCGGGTGGAGATAAAATAAAGGTCTTGCAGTCGTCACCCTTTCCATTGTACTGCCACTCAGCAGGGCACAATTAGTTAAAAACAGCAAACCTCTACCTTGGCTCTAACAGAGCACCAGATTACGCAAAATTTGAGAACAAAATCACTGAGAAATAAGTAGAGGTGTCCAGGGAATTAAAGTAATTAGACCAAAGAAAGAAGAAAAGTACATATGCCAGTCATCCAAACACTCACACCTTTACATTAAAATTCAAAAGAAAAGAAAAAAAAATTCCGAGATCCTTTATTTAATTTTGATAAACTAAATGTAGAATCCAAGTAGGAATCTTCTCTGCTGTCGTAAATTCAAGCATCCCCAAATGTCTGAGACCCAGCTTTGTAATCAAGAACACATCAGTGTGATATCAAGTGTAGAATTTCAGGAGCTAACGAGTCCATGCCACCAAAGATGCTGCTGCTTCTTTAAGTTGCAGAAAAATAAACTCCACTACATAAAAGCTGCCACGGTGCGTGCTCTCTCATCCCTGGGCTCCAAGCACGATCCCCTCCTTTTAGGTCAGCCACTCATGCAGTAGGAAGACATCCCTCCCAAAATAACTTGGCCCTCCCCCGAAGCACAGAGTTGAGCAACCTACCTTTGTTCTGGAGTTGCAGAGAATAACAGGCAAGCCTCAAGACCATGAGGATTTGGAAAAGACCAGGACAGTTGAAGGGAAAAAGGGAGAAAAGAAGAAAAAGAAATAACGCAAGTGGAAAAGAAGAACTGGAAGGAACAACAGGAAAGCCTCCATGGCAGTGGCGTGGCTGCCACACCACCGGTGTCTTCACCAGCCTTCACCAGTGTTTACACCAGTGAGTACACTTCTCATTCACAACTGGTGGCTTTTTTTCTTCTTTTTTTTTTTTTGCAAATCCATGCATGACAATTGAAAGCAACTACACCTCTCCATTTGGGCGGGGGGGCCACAAAGACCTCCGCAATATTTCTTTACAATGTCTCTATCACTGATGAGCATTAGTTTGAGTGACAAAGGTCCCAGGCTAAATCAACATTCTTACCTTAATGTTCCTAGTACAAGGCTCCAGGAAACATAACTCATGAGACATGTATGCAAAGATATGTCTCAAGGAATTAATCCAGAGCCCTCGGATGAAGGGAGGGAAAAAGGAAAACGAACATGCAGTGGCTTATTTCCAAACAAATGCAGCTCAGCCTGGGCAGCGATGGCATAAAACCAGGTTTGCACTACACGGCGCAGTGGCAGAGCGCGAGTTCTGCAGGATTTATTTGACACTTTTTCCGGGAAGCCTTTTGTGGAGTTGCTCCGCTTGTTTCTTATTGTCTGGGCGGCAGTTAGGAGCTTTCTCCCGGAGGGGCCTCTCAGCCCCTGGGCTTGGCCGCTCTGCCGGGGAGGTAACCATATTAGGATGTGTATGGTAAAGTAAACAATAACATAGTTGCAATGAAATGGAATTTTTTTCCCCCAGCTAATGGTGTCGGGGCCAGTCCTGTCTTTTTAGCCTTTCCCACTAATTTTGTTTCCTAGTTCAAACAGGCCCTCCTCCTCCTTTTTAAAAAGTGTTAGCTGTTTCCAAATATCTGACTGTAAATTTGCTGAGAATGTTTGCAATGTAAGAAAAAGCTTTTTAACATCCAAATAAAGACCCTGCCAGTTTAATCATTAAAGGGAATGTGAATTTTCAAACCCTCTCAGATCCCAGCCCCGGTTCCTCACCTCTCCATCTCTTCCTGAAGGTTACAATTACTTGGTCATTTAAAAGTACCTTCTAAATAAATCAGATTTTTAAAGAAAGAGACCATCACCTTCATAAAAATTCCACATTCACATACTGTGTCACTGAGTGGAGTCTTAACTGCTCATGCGCCTGAAAATTTATTACCTGAAATTTCTAGGATGGTTACTTTTACACGATCTAGCTCTTTCACACCTCGTCCAACCCCCTCCCAAAAGAAAAAAGCAAGCATAAAATACTGTTGTCAAGTCATCCTTTAACAATTAGCTAATCAAAAAATATATATATATATCAAGAATGAATTCTCAAGATGTTACAGATTCAAGAAAAGTTCTGTAGGTCCAAAGACAACAATAAAAAGTAAGGCTGCTTTCTGGCCACTGTCACTCAGTATGAGATCCCTGCCCCCCAACCAAGCAGGAGAGAAACACAACCCTCCAAGGTCAGGGCTGGCTGGGGAGGACAGCAGGGCGGTGCAGCCACAGGCTGGATCTGGAGAGCACCAGGCAGCTCTGTGAGCCCGCCTCAGCCCCCACAGGCAAGCGTCCACGGCTCATCCCTAGGTGAGCGCCCTGGCTGCTCCGGAGAGCGGTTTCCCAGAGAGATCTGCCAAAATGAGGGCATTTAAATAGCAGCCAGCCCTTGGTGTGCAAGGGGGGGAGCTGAGGCTCAGCCCTGCTGCCTGGGAGAACCCCAGGAATCAGGCATCAGGCAAAACATGTGGCATGAGCGAAAGGGCAGAGCAGGGGAAGAAATGATACATGCCATCAAGAATGAAGCCCGGCTGACTAAGCCAGGAAAATGCATGTGGCCCTGGTGAGACTCCCAGGGCTCAGGAGGAGAGTGCCTCCCGGCCTGGACCCCTGGGCTGGCCTCAAAACCGCCTGGGCTCTTATCAGATGCCTATCATACAGAAACCTAAAACCCCTGCTACTCATGTTTTATTAAAACATGTTTAGCATTCTTCTTAAAGATAGGTTTTAACCCCAAATACCCATGAAATTAAATCTCCTATGCCATTTATCTGCACTCTGGGCAAAAACTAAAGTTGAGCTAAACAGAGAGATAGCAAAATCAATAAATCACATGAAGCAAGTAGCAGTTCAAAAGTTCAAAGATACGGCGGCCAGCTCAGTGCTTCTTAGCGCTCACCCCATAGCAACTCGTCTCCGTCACCCCTCACAGTATAGACAATTTCATGGCATCGTTTTCATTAGCCTGTCTCATGGAAAATTGCTAGCTATTTATGTATACGCTAAAATAAATTAGCCATTTCATCGAGCAGTGTGATTCTTATAAAATACATTAACACAATACTCGATTTTCCAGTTGGAGTAAATAAATAAATCAATAAATTCAATACAGGGTGATTCTTTTATTGTGCCGCTACAGCTCTCAGCATAAGTGTTTTTATTGGGTTTATTTGTTTCAATAAAAATTGAAATGGACCAGTGATCTCAGTGCTAGCATCTCAAAAAAAAAAAAAAAAATATATCCAATATTTGGGAAAGTATTGTGCAGAACACTCAAACTTATAATTTTATTCAAAAATCATATTCATTTTAATGATCATTCAACTCAGTTCTGCGGGGACTTCACAAAGGAAGAGAGAGAATTCTGCCAGGTGTGTGACTCCTGTGGTCCCTCTGTGCTCCAGACCGGGTCTGGGGTGAGGCCCTGGAGGGACAGCGGCTTCGCTGGGCTACAGCCTTCTGCTGGGGAGTGCACCTGTCCTCTGGACAGGGACGGACGTCAGTGGACACCTGCCAGGCGGCCTTCCCTGTCACACCTTGTGGAATGCCCCCGATTGTGGCTCAGAGAAGGCCATTCACTCTCACCTCTAGGGGAAAGACTGGGCCATTATGACGGCAAGAAAGAAGAGAGGGTTGCTGCTGTACACAGAGCCTGGCCGAGGGCCCTACGCAGCTCTGCGGGCAAAATGGAGACGCCATGAAACCTTCCCAGAGTCCCTGGCACAGCTCAAGTCAAAGGGGAGCAGGGTAGTGGACACCCCCGTTTGTGCCTGCCTGACATCCATGCTCCTCTTCCTCCAGTCACAGCAGCCTGACTTTTCTCTGGGAAAACACCCCAGTCCCCAACTCAGTCCCTGGGGTTCACAGGAGGTTGATGCCAATGTCCCAGCTCCAGAGACTGAAGCTCTAATTCAGGTCTGCCCAATGAGTGTGCTCCTCTCTGCCGGCCACACTGACTGACTGCTGGATGGAAGTGTCCCAAACCAGGAAGAGGCTCATCACTAGTCTTCTGTAGGGCCTACTGGGAGGGACAGACTTCCCTTCGCTGGGCTTCGGAAAGCTTGAAGAACGCGGACTGGGCTTGCCCTGACAGAGACCGCCGGACGAGGCCGGGACACAGCACCGGGAAGCGAGCACCAGAGCAGGACGGGGTCCCCGCAATGCCCACAGCCAGCCTCCTGGGCTTCGCAGGGACGTGAGCCCGTACAGTTCTGCTCTTTCCTTAGCCAGCTGGAGTCGGCTTTGGATTATCTGCAACCAAAAGGTACGATACAGGAGCTCGAAGTACATGTGTGTCCTCCGTGTGCTTCTCCCTCTCTCCAAGGCAGGCTAGCTCTCACGGGGAAGCAGGCCACCAGCTCCCGTGGCCGGCACACAGGTTCGTGGACCTCACGTACCTGGTGCAGCCAGATCACCAGCCACTCCTCTCTTCTGCTACCACCAGGAGGAGTTGGAAGAGGGAGTCAGGAACCCCAGTCAGGAAGCACTGAAGACAGTCTCAAGGCAAACAGAAGGGAAGATCTGAGCAATCCAGCCTGAGGTCTAGGACAGACCCAGGCGGGGTCAGCTCAGGTATGGACCGACTCATCAGTTAGGTGCACAGCCTTGGCTCCCCAAACAGGCCTCACGTCCCCTGACCAGACTCCTGGACCAGGAGTAAAGAGCTGGTTCCTCCCTCCTCTGAGAGGAGGCTGTGCTGCGAAGAGGAGGCGGGAGGGAGAGGTCCTCGGTCACTGATCACCAATCACTGGGGGAGTTGGCGAGTCCCTGACACAGGCCACACACACCTGCCAGCCCCAATCCTCTGAACCCTTCACAGCCCCATCAGCCACAGCCCGGGGTGGCTCAGCGCACTGAGCATCATCCCATGGACTGAGAGGTCCAGGTTCGATTCCTGGTCGGGGCACATGCCCGGGCTGCGGGCTCGATCCCCAGTAGGGGGTGTGCAGGAGGCAGCCAATTGATGTTTCTATCTCCCCCTTCCTCCCTCTCTAAAAAATCAATAAAAACATATTTTTTAAAAAATGACTACTAGTTTGAGCAATGACTACTACCTTCAGCCTACCAAAGTCTCAATCTGCTGGACAAACTGTACAATTATTTTAAGACACGTAAACTTCTAACTGGCAAGTGTTGTAGTGAAGTTCAATACCTAATATTGACAGAAGGTTCCAATTCAGCAGTCACCCTCCAGTTTCACTCCTGCACTGGCTGTTGGATCGTCAGTGACTCCACTTCCTGAGTGAACGAGAGCAGACACGTGTGCCAAGGAGTCCTACAGTGTGCTCCTCTTTCGCAGACATGGCAAACCGAGACTCAGGTGCAACAGTCAGCGTCCCAAAGCGAGTGAGGGGAGCGAGAGCTCGGCTCAGGTCCGTCAGCAGCGCCTTCCCCCTCCTCGCTCCCCTGAGCTCAGCGTTTCACTGCCATCGGCCACACTTCTCAAATCCCTAATGCCTAACCCACCTCCAAGCTAGAAGAAGAGATAATCAGTAAAAACACACCAACACGTCGTCACAAAACTGCCCATACTGTTGGAGGAGACACGTGAGTTGGAGAAAAAGCAACGCCAGGCCTGGGGAGGGGAGCCCATTCGAGTAGCTGAACAGAAAGGGTCCGGAGAGCAAGGGACATCTAAGCTGAGGTGGAAGGGGCTTTGCCCTGGCTCCAGCCCAGCCAGACTGGCAACCAGGGCCCCGACTTCCTCCGTGGGCAGGAGAGGACCCCAGACCCATAGAGCCAGCCTTTCTCGGGCCTAATAGTCATAGTAACACAAACAATTAACAAAACAACAATAAAAGCTACCAATGTCCTTATTTTTAATATGCCAGAGACTGTACTAATCACTTGACTTGCATTTTCTCATTGAACCTTTAAATAACCCTGTAAGATGCAAACGGTTACTATTTCCATTTTGCAAAGGAAGAGACTGAATGAAGCTCAAAGGAGGGGCGTAACTTGCTCTGGGCCACACAAAAGCTAAGTAGCAGAGCCCAGATCTCCGATTCTTAGACGTCACTGACATCCACCTGCTGCCAAGAACAGCTGTTAGTAGGAGCCCTGGCCGCTCACACTGATGTCCTGGCTCCTGGGGAGGAAGGACAAGCCAGCCCCTTGGAAAGTCCATGCGCAGGGACAGTGAGGGGGTGAGGAAGGGGAGGAAACGACATAAGCGTCAGCTGGACTCCCCTGGCAGCCCTATGATCCTCCCTTACCTCTAACTAGGGCCCCCGGACTTGGGACAAGTCTTTTCTATAATTAAGCTCAAGTTTTAACCCTACTTTGAACCCATATTATATCCAAAACATCGGCCCCGTACAATTTTGGTACTGGGAGTTGCTTTAATCTCCAGCTGATGAGCTGGAGACACAGGGCCTACCCACCCTGGAGAGCAGTCTCTCAACCCAGTACTACTGACATCTCAGCTGGTAACTCCGCACCATGGGAGCTGTCTTCTGCACTGCGGGACGCTCAGCAGCATTCCCACACGCCGCCGGCACCATCACCACCCCAGCTGTGACCACCAGAAGTGCCCTCAGATATTGCCAAATGTTCCCTGGTGGGGGCAATCGCTCTGGTCCATTCATCTGGAGAAAGACTGCCTGTAGAACGTTCCATGATGGTGGAAACATTCTGTCCAATGCAAAAGCCATCAGCCACTACTGAGCACTTGAAATATGGCTAGTGTAGCAGGGAAATGATTCTTTTTAAAAAATATATGTTTTTATTGATTTTTTTTTTTAATGAGGAAGGGAGAGAGAGATAGAAAAATTGATGTGAGAGAGACAGACATCGATCTGCTGCCTCCTGCACGCCCCCTACTGGGGATCAAGCCTGCAACCTGGGCACGTCTCCTGAAAACGAATCGAACCGGACCTCTCAGTCCTCAGGACGATGCTCAATCCACTGAGCCACACCAGCTGGGCCAGAAATGAAATTCTTAAATTTATGTAATTTTAATTATTTTTTTAATCCTCACCTGAGGATATGTCCATTGATTTTAGAGAGAGGAAAAGGGAGAGGGGGAGAGAGAGAGAGAGAGAAGGAGAGAGAGAGAGAGAGAGAAACATCAACCTAAGAAACAGCGATCAGCTGTCTCCTGTACGTGCCCTCACTGGGAATCAAACCCGCAACCTTTTGGTGAATAGGACAATGCTCCAAACCACTGAGCCGCCCAGCCAGGGCTCTGATTGTCATTCATGTAAATGGAATAGCCACACACATCTAGTGGCTACTGTATCACAGACCATGCAGTTCAGAGGTGTCAGCAAATTCCCATGTTCATGAGGCTCCTCACACCCAGAGCTGGAGATTCTATGTGTCGAAATGTATATTCTTTTCAATAGCAAACAATAAAATCTCTGAAGTGTACTGGTTTTGGTCATGGTTTTTAAAAATTCCACTCTCACTCTGAATCTTTTAATGTCTATAAAAAATATCATCTAGCCCCTGGCTGGTTTGGCTCAGAGGTTGGAGTGTCAGCCTGTGTACCTAAGGGTCGCAGGTTCGGTTCCTAGTCAAGGGCATGCACCTGGGTTGCAGGTTCAATCCTTGGCCCCAGTCAGGGTCGTGTGGGAGGTAACCAATCGACGTGTCTCTCTCACATCAATGTTCTTCTCTCTCTCTTTCTCTCTCTCTTGCTCTCCCCCCCCCCTCCACTCTATCTAAAACTCAGTGGAAAAATAGCCTCGGGTGAGAATTAACTATATATATAACATCTAATTTTTATATAAATTGTAAGCAGAGTTTTGTCTAGAACTGTAGATTTATTTAACTGAATAACTCAGTGAGAGAGTCATACTTGAGGATTCGAACCCAGTACTCTCTTTAAGACGCCAATTGCAAAATAACTGTTCTCCCTGCAGAGTGTACTTGCTGCCGTCTTCCCAACACCCTGCCGCGAACGGGGACTTCGGAGCCGGCGCTCACTGTGCCCTCCCAGTGGGAGCCAGGGACACGAGGGAGAGCTCGTAAACTGGGACGTTCCTGTACGCTGTCCCTCCCCGCAAACTGGACGACATGCGTCAGGTGGAGCTTTTCCCTGTAACTCCAAGTGGGATGAGTGTTTCAGCTTAGGGAGGAAGATTAGTTCGGATGTCACAAAGTGACTGGAAGACCAGCCGCACAACATTATAAATACATCACAGCTGTCAGGATGTGTCTTTCACAATGAGCAAATACAGAAGCACTCTGGGGGAAGGCAGTCACCCCAACACCATGTGCAGGCTGTGGAACATGCAGAACGATGGCTCTGAGCAGACGCTAAGCTATCTGCAAAGTATTTCCTGGGTGATACACAGAGAGCTCGAGACGGGATAAAGCCTGATGAAGAAGAAAGTAAACAGTGTTTGAGTTACCCACCTCCTCTTGATATCCAAAATTTCAGCTTTCGTTATAAAGTGGGAATCTAAAAATGCACCGTCATTCTAAATGACACTGACAATCCTAACATTCAGACCCTTTACTAGGCACAAACTCGATCTGGATCAAGTGAAAGGTGCCACTCCATGTGTACACAGGGCCAGACATTCTTCAACAGCCATTCCCTACCCTTTGTGCCCCTCCTCCTCCTCTTCAAGCTGGAGAAAAAATGAGACGTTCCCTTGGCCAGCTTCCTCTGCAGGTAGGCATAGACACTGAACTCAGTTCTGACCCAAAGACATTGGGGGGACTGCCTGGAAACATTTTTCCTCCTTGATTAGATGAATTGGACTCAAACGGGTCTCTCTCTCCCCCACCCCACTCTTTCTCCCTCTCTGACTACTCCCTGCCCCACTCTGTGCCTTAAATGCAACCCTGTGGGAAGGCGATGCCTGGAGCCTTAGCAGCCCTGTTGCGGCCCCAGGGAAAGGCGGAAAGAATCAGACTTGCCAGCCCAGCCACCAGATACCATTCAGGTGCTCAGCCAATCTCGGGACCCGAACTTCAGACTCGGCAGTAAGTGATGAGTGTCCTCATGCTTTCAGACACCGCTGGTGAGGTTTTCTGTTACTCTTGGTGAGCACATGCTAATGAATAAATCACAGGAATGACAAGAGCAAAACCACGTACGTGGGGGCGGGAAGAGATAAACCAAAGAACTGATGGACACAGACAGCAGTGAGGTGAAGGTGGGGGTGGGGCAGGAACGGGGAGGAGGGTGTCAATCAGGAAAAAAAGGAGGGCCATCGGTAACAGTTTCAACAGTAAAGATCAAAAACATATCCAATTGCACACTCACAATGTGCAGTTTCCGTCACCTGGGCGCAGGTAGGCGGCGGTGGCAGAGGTGTGAACTGAGGAGGTGAACTCCATTCCCTTCTCCCGGGGCCCGCGGCCAGAGGACCACAGTGGCTCTCACGCTCTGTGCATGGCGCTCCTCAGAGGGGCCTGCCTCACACCCAGAGATCCGAGCCTGCATTCAAATAGGCACCCAGCCCTGGCTGCTTGCTCAGTGGTTAGCGCTTCGGCCCACTTCGATTCCGGTCAAGGGCACTACCTGGGTTGCAGGTTCCATCCCCAGCCCTGACTGGGGTCTTGGGGGAGGCAACCAATCAATGTGTCTCTCTCACGTCGCTGTTTCTGTCTCTCTCTCCTTCCCCTTTATTTAAAAATCAATGGAAAAATCCTCGAGTGAGGATTAACAGAATAATAAATAAATAAATAAATAAATAAATAAATAAACTTGCACCCTACATGATTTTCCTATAAATGGGCCACAGGCATACTTGGAGATGCCCTGAACTAGGTAAAATCAAGACACCAGGAGAGTGACGGGAAGTGAGAGAGCAGGGGCACTGGCAAAAAAAAAAAAAGAAAAAGAAAAAGAAAAAGAAAAAAAGAAAGAAATCCCAGGAATGGCCAGAGAAAAATCACATCCTTGAGGGAAGTAAACTAATCAAAGTGTGATTTGCCAGTTCACCTGTTACCTGAGAAGGTTCCCTTGTCACTTGAGAGCCTGTCACTGAAGGAAGTGATTCTCAGTCTCCAGAGGATCCCTGAAGAAAAACGCCACCAACTCCTATCAACTGCACGTGACCTCTGCGAGGCGCTGGCGTGACCCACTGGTGCCGCCCCTCACCCAGCCTCCAGCAACTCTACACCGAGGTCCGATGCTTAGCCCACTTTTTAAGAAGTAACGGAAGCAGAAAGAGGTGAAACAAAATGTCCTAGGGCCACAACTGTTACAGGAAACTTGGTCACACAGTGGGGAAAGGGTTACATCAGGGCCCCAAATGCGAAACGCAGATAGCCCCACGAGAGTGAAAAACGTTTCTTGTCCTAAGACAAGAAGCCTGGGCCCAGGGCACACGGGCCACACATGGTCACGTGAACTGAATCCTGGCGCACCCACAATGAAGCCACCACCACGAGCACGCACAAGTGTCTGTCTCCACGCCCTGCATGGAAGGGATGAGGCCTGCATCACCTACTGCTTGCCGGTTCACCAAATGCTTTAACACCGAAGGGGGAGAAAAAGGTAAAGATAAGCTACAAAGGAAGCACAGGTTAGAAAAAGTAGCTTGGAGACACTGGAGGTGGGTCAGCACCATGGATACGCGCTGGTGTGGGGGGTGGGTAAGGCAAGGTGCGGTTTAGCTTATGGCAGTTAAGAGCCACCATCAGCCAGTCGGGCTTTCTAATTCCCGGCTGTGTGATCTTGAATAACTAGCTTTACCTCTCTGAGCCTCAGGTTTCCCATATATAATATGGAAATAATAGAAATAGCTAAATTTTTGAGTTCTGATGAGGATTAAATAAAGTGATAGACGTCCAAGTTCTCACTTAGTACACAGTAAGCACTCAATCACCATTACTGTCACGCTCGTCAGCAGGGCCAAAGGGCAATGAATTCGCAATGACCTTACAGTGCCCAGCACGGGGCTCAGCATACGCTAGGTACGCAGTAGATGCATATCCTCTGCTTTTCCCCTCTCTCTTCCCTCTACAAATAACTCAAAGATCTGATTCTGATATGATGCACTTATGGCAATTTTTCAAAATATTAATGAATTCATCCACTAAAATGGTACTAAGCTTTGATGTTATGGTTGATACAAAGTGTCAATGCATATGTGCATTTAATAATTATGTTTTTAAAAAGACAGAAAAGTATACACTGATTGAAAATAATTAAAAATATGTAACATTAATACTTATATGTTTTCATGTATTATACATTGAGGGTCCCCATTCCATTTACCGCATTTCTCTGAATTGAGAACAGAGATCATTTAAAATTTTAAAATGTTTATTTATAGGTCAAATTTTCTGCTATAAACATGTACTGCTTATATAATTTTGAGGAAAAAATGTTACTTTTCAAAAGATAAGAACAATCCAATTTCTACTTTTTTGAATTGGTTTTCTAACAATTGATAATTTGTCAACTACATAAGTGACAACAAATCTATAAGAAATAAAAATTTTTCTAAACATTTAACTAACTTAAAACCTCGATGCCCTAAATAAGTTACTCTTCACTATTTCCGTCCTCCCTAACTTCCTCTTCTCACCAGGAATAAATTCCTTCCCCTGGTTTCAGCCCTACTGTTCTCTTCCCAGTAACATCTCAGGGGGCATCTCTACACCCCCTCCAGGTGTGACTGCAAATCTACATGTGAACTGGGAACACAAAAATAAATAAGCCATTAAGAGCCATGAGCACTGGGCTGGCCTCCTTCATGGAGCTCTGTGAACTGGTGTTTGCTCAAAAGTTTTTCCTTTTTGGTTGGCTGGCCTCAATCAGCTCTGTGAATGCCAAGACTTATGACCAGCAATGACACACTTAACTGTTACATATTAATGTTCATGATAATGCAATCTTTCATTTGGGTGATTTAAAAGTCCCTCTAGTCCGACTTACAGTTAGACACACACTGAATGCTTCATCAATCATAACCATTTTTATTCTCAATCTTGTGCAAAAATACTAGAGAAGGTGAATTTCAACTACACATGAAGAGGGCTTTACTATTAGCCTGAAAATGTCTCTTGTCATTTACACACTGGACCCCCCGTGTCTCCCTAGACCATCCTGCGTGGGCCCCGCAGGAGAGCTTGTCTGAGTCCAAGGAAAGCCCGTTCGGGTCGGGTCGCTCGGGTAGGTGGAATCTTCCGGGTCTTACAGACAGAAGAAAGCCTGCCTCCGCTACCAACTAGACAGAGAAGGACAGAAACCTGGACCCCACTTAAAGGAGGATTTCGGACGAACTCACACGGAGAACCAAGGAGCCCGCTGGGGTCCAGCAGGCAGTCAGTGACCACACCTACCCCGACAAATGCACCTGAAAGAAAGACACTCCTCTCCACGCCTGTAAGGGCTTGCCAGTTTCATGGCCAAATGCTTCCCACAATTAACCCGGACCTACCGAGCACAAGCGGGAGGCAGAAATCGGGCCAGGCACTGCAAACCCACAACCGCAACAGTCCTTAAGTTAGAAACACAACTTTCTAGCAACACACAAATAAACACAACCACAAACACATAAATCCGAACCCAAAATTGCTTTGCTTGAGGCAGGGGAGAATTAGCCTATCTCTTTAAAAATTTTTTTTTTTTTTTTTTTTTTACAAAATCTAACATATAGTCCCTATTAAAATTTTGATTTTATAATATTTCTTCACTTTTATCCTCTTGAATTTGCCATCTTAACAATCACCTGTTAGGTTAATAAATTTATGTCTTTATTCTTAGGTATTTATAGGTTGATCTCTTGAGGGAAGGAAACATTGAATTATTGGAATTCAGCGTGGAGATGCTTTCAGGGTAAAGGTTGTCTGTTTATTAGCAGAAGAAATGCATTCAACTAATTTGACTTGTAAGTCTGATAAAATCTCCCTGGAAAACGGATTCTATTATGATGAATAATCCTTTGAGGTGAAAAATGAGAAATTTACACACTGGGTTTTATTATGTATTAATTCTAACAGGGTCTGAAACGAAACTCGAGTAAGCCATCTTTTAGATGTTGGAAAATGGCAAACTTTCCCGCAAACTACAGGCAAGAAGTAATTAAAGTAAATGAACATGAAATTAAACAGCACCCCCATAAAGTGGGATATAAAAGTAAAGATTATTACGGGAAAAAAAGATTGTCTTCCTGCTCTATATTAATCTCATGAATTGTGCATTTACTCTATTTCTTTTATTATTTGACGATGGGTTTTTAGAACTCCGGTTTTATTAAGACTTGCAGGAGGAAGGAAGGACTTCAGGAGTAAGCTGGCTACAGGTCTGGGGATGTTCCTGCATCTTTCCCAGTGAGGTAACGGCCAGAGGAAGCCGTCCAAGGTGAGGGGGGTGCAAAGCTGGGAGGTGTCCTAACGCGGTCAGTGAGAGTCGGGACACTGGTCACAAAGGAGGGCGGAGCTCGGAAAAGGGGGCTGTGTTCTCGCCCAGAACTCGCAGCCCTCCTCAGTAAACCCCGCTGTTCCTGGAGAGTTCAGAACAGGTACTTGTGAACTGGGGAGGCGATCCAGAATCCATTCTCACTTCTGCTTCCTTGGGAGAACTGAGCCCCCCAACCCTCTTTGAGGCAAGCAAGGTGGGATCCCCGATCGAGGTCCCCGGCCTCTCAGCCACGGGGTAGACACATGACCCACACGAGGCCCATCTGATTCATCGACGCAGACTGATGTGAGGACAGACAAACTCACATGTGAAATGAATAATAACCAGATCTGTAATTCATAAACCGATTAGCAGGAGCAAAGTTGACAAGACACGCGACATATCCAGCCGTCCTGACGCGCAGCCGGCCGTCCACAAAATAATTACTGTGCTAAACAATATCTGTGCTCCGGGGCAGACACACGCGAGCTACACAGGTCTTACCTCCAGGCAAGAGTACGTGGCTTTCAAATCTGAAGAGAGCACAATAAAATACAGAGCAGATCTGAACAAAGGTTATCATGAAATACAAACACACACTGCGGAGGCCCAGACAAAGGAGCGAGTCACACCGGCCTCGGAGTGATATCTGAGCCGGCCTCGAAGGACAGGAGGATGTAGTTAGGTGTGGAGGCGGGGGAGGCCGACGGGCGACCAAGCTGAAGGAAGTGGTCACACAGCTGCCCGGGGCAAGGGCAGGGCAGGAAAGGGAAGAAGGGGTCTGATGTCAGCTCCAGGAGGCCAAGGACCGAGCTGGACCCCCGCTCCTGCGCGACCCTGAACTTCCAGGGCAGGGGCGTCCCGCAGAGCCTCGGGGCGACTCCGCGCGGCAGACAGAAGGGGCGGCCGGCAGGGCCTGGAGGCCAGCTGAGAAGCCAGGTCCTCCCCCAGTCAGAAGGCCGGGCAGGAACGGAGCAGAGCAGCCTCGGGGAGGATGTGGGAGGAGAAGGCAGAGAAGGGGCAGCTCTGGCCAGGCTCTGAGTCTGGGGACGTATATTTCTGAACTGAAATGATTCTGTCTGGCACGATGACTGACATCCTCGAATCCGGTCCACAGAGACAGCTTCGAACATCGCCCGAGACGGGATGCGCGCCACACGAGGCAGCGAGGACGACACTGCAGTCGCAGCGACAGGAGCCAGGCTTGGGCACGGCCGCGAGGCCCCAAGCTCCCTGGCCTCTCTGTCCTTTGTTTGATTTTCTCTGCAGTGGGGCCGACAGCAGCACGTCCGTAAGGTCATCGGGAAGACTGGGATGAGAAGATACACTCAGTGGACCCAGGGCGGCTCTGGCACACAGGACCTGCAGGGACGCTGCCCGCTGGGACTCCTGCTGTTTTCTAACCACTGTCATCCCCCAAGGACGGTGAAGAATGCGCCCAAGGTCCCCCAGGACTGGTCCCAATTCAGTGATCCTTACGTTGGAAGAAAACTGAACCCCATGGCATCTGGTAAAAGGTCAACTGCCCATTTTCTACAGATGGACCCGACGGTTTGTGGGTAGCTTTCTGTACAACAAAAATGCCTCCACATTAATACAGCATCTGTATAGGAGAGGGCAGCCACCACAGGACTCCGCGGTCACCAAGGGCCAGCGTGGGAACTGCTGCCCGTGCGGGCTTGGCCTGTCGCTCTGTGCCAGCCCGAGGACAAGCAGAGCAGGGCAGGAGGCTGAGGGCGCCCGCTGGGCTCAGGACGCACCCATGAGGGAGGGAAGGGGGAGGTCCCGCGGGAAGCAGCCACAGGGGCGAAGGAGGGACACTTCCTGCGGGCTGGGAGGGAGGGGTGCAGAGAAGAAAGGGCCGCGCCCTGCTGTCCCGCTGTGGCCTTCAGCAGGGCGGCCCTTCGGCCATGTTTCAGCCCTAAATGTACGTGATGTCTGCGCTCTGGGGTCAAGTCTGTAAACATTCCCGTGTTCCCAGATAACACACGCCAATTCTGACTTGTTTCTGTTTCGTATTTGGACCAGTTTTTTAACCCACGATTTAGGGTGAGTAAGACTAACACTCAAAGGAGAGTAAAAAAGCATAAACACAAGGCAAAAATAATTAAACTATGACCCAAGATTTGGGCACGGCCTGCGTGGGTGGTTAGGAGGGCAAAAAAAAATCTCGAATCAAAATGTACAATTCAGTTGATTTCCTTTGTGTCCACGAAAATATAAACAAGGATGTGCCCTAACGCAGGACCTTGGCGCTGGGCAGCATCTCTGGGTCGCCTTAAACGCAGAATGAAGTGGGCCCTCAGCTACCAGCAGGCGGCAGAGAAGGAGGGTGGCAGCTGCGGGGACCCCTGGTGTGCGCTGGGGATGCCACGCGCCGTCCTCAGGGCCTGACCCGCTACAGGTGGGCAAGGCGCTTTCAGAGGGTCCGCGGAAACCAACCCCCCACCTTCCTATTTATGAACCAACAGAGCAGACCGGAAGTTACGGGAAAATGTGAATTAAACTTCAGGTAGACCACCACCTGCCCTTCCCCTAAGCACAGACTGCTAGTAAAGTCTGGACTTCGTTAAACCATTCACTGCTTTCCCGTCTTTGGGGTATCCTTTCAAGCTCAGCGGAGTTCCCCGGACACATCAACGTGAAACAGAAAGAGCCCCTGATAATAAACATAGGTACAGGTAAGGAGGTAGGCATGACACGACCCGTCGTTTACACCTTGGAAAGGACAGTAACACAGGTCCCTTCCACGGCTGCCACTTCGTCAAGGTAACTATCTTACAGCACATTAAGCTTTAGACCGTGTTCAATATTAATAAATCTATATAAATAATGCCACTTTTGGTAAATTATCACTAAGTTTTCAACACAACATAAAGCACATTAATAAAAAAAAAATCTCAGTGTTTTTTAAACTGTAGTTTCCAGGTCTGCAATCTGAAAGTAAGACCAATTCTTGTACTTTGACACATTTAGTTAAGAAAACATAAAAATGAACAAAATAGTAAATCACAGGAAAAAGTATTTTATTTATGAAAAAACTAGGCCAAAATACTAAAACAGGACCTAAAGCCCTGGCCAGTTTGGCTCAGTGGTTAGATCATCAGCCCACAAACCTAGGAGTCACAGGTTCGATTCTGGTCAAGGGCACGTACCATGGTCGCAGTTCGGTCCCTGGCCCTGGTCGTGCGGGAGGCAACCAACTGATGTGTCTCTCTCACATCGATGTTTCTCTGTGTCTGTCTCTCTCCCTCCCTTCTTCCCTCCCACTCTATCTGAAGATAAATGGAAGAATATCCTTGGGTGGGGATTAAAAAAAACGCAAAAACCAGGACCTACATTTGCTAAGGTCTGATGTAACTCTGTGATTAATATGATATTCTTCCCCTTGCTAAATTCTGACATTTACACACCCACTCTTGAAGAAGCACAGAACAGCGAGACAGGCACAGGTCTATAGACATTAAAGCTGTGTCACTGAGAAGGAGTCTAGGTGGCTGTAAAAATACTTACAGACTTCTAGATGACCTTATCTCTTGAAGGCTTGATTTCCTGTCCAAGCCAGAAACACTAATGTTATCATCAGGGGACACAGGCAGAAAGGTTTTCCATTGTGAACTACTTTAGTTCGGACCATCATGGGTTCAAAACAAAGCCCAAACACACAGCCTACAGAATATTCATTTCTCAGTAAGAAGGCACACAAGTTATCTGGAAATATACTTTTTGGAACTACTTCCACACAAGTCCTGATTATTAAGTATCATTTATTAAATCATTCATCTACTGGTTCACTCAACAAACAGTATTTGTCAAATCCGTACTATATACCAGACATTGAATGCTGAACCTACAAAAAAGATATGAGCCCAGCCAGCACCATAACTTTGGGGTAGGGGAAAAAGGGTTAGGATATGCCTAACACACCCAGAAATAAATAAGCAATATACTTTTCATACTCATGGTTTACTTCCAACATCAAATTTATGTAGAAAAGAAAGAGGCTGCCCTTTAAAAGAAAAAAAAATGTCAGCAGATCAAAGCATCATTAATCACTGTCTCTTTTAAATTAAAAGGTTCACAAAAAGGTGGGCATGGAACCAATGTGGGACACAAATCACTCCCCTTGCTGAGTGAGGGTCAGAGTCCAAATGGGAGAGTCCCCGGTATTTACCCAGCTCATCTCCTGTGTAATGGATTCAGAGGAGAGATTTCCGCTGCAGCTCTGATAATAGGAGGCTTGGCTTATGCTTTTTCAGACACTTGGGTGGTTACTCCAGTGTTGTGACTGGTTTTAGAAATAAACCTTCCAAGTGATCTCTCAGTAAGGTTCTCCTTCCCTGACTGCCCTGGTAAACCTTGAGCCACTGGAAAGGTGTTTCCTAATGACTGTTCGGGTGGCCCCAGGCCTTGCACCTCCAATGCCAGACACGCCCGTGCACCTGAGAAAGGACTTCTCACACAGTGGCTGAAAGAATTCATGGGACTCCAAAAGAGACTCATTTAAAATCAGGGCTGTCTCGCCCGCCGGTGTGGCTCAGTGGATTGAGGGTCCTCCCGTGGACTGAGAGGTCCGGGTTCGATCCCCAGTCAGGGCACATGCCTGGGTTGCAGGCTCGATCCCCAGTAGGGGGCGTGCAGGAGGCGGCCGATCCATGTTTCTCTTTCACAGTGATATTTCTCTCTCTCTCTTCCTTCCTCTCTAAAAAATCAATTAAAACATATACTTTTTAAAAAATTCAGGAATATCTCAGGAAGCAGCACACTGGTCAGTGCCCCCCACTCCCCTGTTCTTCAGAACATGGACCCGTAGCACCGTCAGAACAGGGCAGGGTGCAGGGGGCAGCGCACTGACTTCCTGCTGTGCACACCGCACGAGGACACCCAGCCTCCGAGGGAGTCAGGCTTCCAGAGGAATTTAAATATGTTCAAAAATGAAAATAAAACAACGAGCCCCAGTCTGTGCTGCGCCGTAAGGCCGGGAATGTCAACAGCTGCCCAAAGGACGCGATCACAGTCAGGACTGAGGGAACTGGGCTGTAAGGGTTCTGCTGCAGAGCGTCGCAGGCTTGACTGTCCAATCAGGTGAGCGCCTATTTTAAAAGCTCACACTCTTGTGGAATGTCCATGGCAACAGCGAGACACCCCTGCACCAATCCTTCTTCATACTTCACACTAGTCATGAAGCTTATATTCATTACTCCTTCATTGTCTTCTGTCGTTTCACTCACTGATTTATTTATTTTTGTTAATCCTCACCTGAGGATATTTTTCTATTGATTTTTAGAGAGAGTGGAAGGGAGGGAAGGGAAAAGAGACAGAGAGAGGGAGAGAAACATCAATGTGAGAGAGACATATCAATCGCTTGCCCCCTGCATGGAACCCAACTGGGGCGGGCATGGAACCTGCAACCCAGGTATGTGCCCTTGCCTGGGAATTGAACCCATGACCTTTTGGTGCACAGGCCAACACTCTAACCACGGAGCAACACTGGCCAGGGCTGCTGCTTCTTTTTAAAAAAATAAATATATCTGTGTTAGAAAGAGCAAGTGGAGAGCCCTGGCCGGTTTGGCTCAGCGGTTAGAGCGTCGGCCTGCAGTCCAGACGACCCGGGTTCAGTTCCTGCTAGGGGCACGTACCTAGGAGCACGTACCTCGGCTGCAGTTTGTCCCTGGCCCAGGTTGGGTGGTGCGGGTGGCAACCAGTCGATGTGTCTCTCTCACATCGATGTTTCTCTCTCTCTCTCTCTTCCTCTCTCTCCCTCCCACTCTATCTGAACAAAAAATGGAAAAATGTCCTCGGATGAGGATTAAAAAAAAGCAAGAGCAAGTGGAGATAAAAATGTAATTGATACATTCACAGAAGTCACAATGATGACATGTACCAGCTGCGTGGGTACTGTGCGCTGGCACAGTGCCAAAGGCTTCACACACCTTCTCAACCTTACCCCTCTCAACTGCAGAGTAGGTACTACTCTAGTTTCCCATTTTAAAGGTGAGAAAACTGAGGTCAAGGTGGAAGAGTTGAGATCTGAACCTGCCAAACAGGTGATTAACCAGTACCTCTTATGCGTAATACATCATTGACCCTGAACAGAAAATAACGGTGGAAGAGGGCCGGTTGGGAGAAAGTTTTAAAACTACAGCACAACCAGCTAATCTCATACTCAATGGTGAAAAGCTGAAAGATTTTCCTCTAAGATCACGAACAAGACAAGGATGTCCACTATTACCATCTCCATTCAACATAGTATTTGAAGTCCAAGTCAAAAATAAGATAAGAAAAAGAAATAAAAGCAACCAAATAATTATTTGCAGGTGACATGATACTGTACATATAAAATCCTAAAGATTCTACCAAAAAATGACTAGAACTAATAAATGAAGTCAGCAAAGTTGTTGGATACAAAATCAGTATACAGAAATCCACTGCATTTCTATACACGAATAACAAATGATCAGAAAGAGAATTAAGAAAACAATCCCATTTACAATGGCATCAAAAAGCATAAAATACCTAGGAACAAATTTAACCAAAGAAGTGAAAGACTTTTACTGTGAGAACTATACGACACTGAAGAAAGAAATAGAAGATACAAATAAACAGAAGAATATATGATATTTGTGGATCAGAAGAATTAATAGTTAAAAATGTCCTTACTACCTAAAGCAATATACAAATTCAATGCAATGTCTATTAAAATACCAATGGCATTCTTTTCAGAACTAGAACAACTAACCCTAGAATTTATGTGGAACCACAAAAGACCCCGAATAGCCAAAGAAAATTCAAGAAAGAACAAAGTGAGAGATATCAAACTATACTACAAAGCTACAATAATAAAAATGATATAATGCTGGCATAAAAACAGACATATAGATCAATGGAACAGAATAGAGAGTCCAGGAATAAATTTCCACTTATAAGGTCAATTAATCTACAACAAAGAATGCAGAGATAAAAAATGGGATAAAGGCCTGGCTGGTGTGGTTCAGTGGACTGAGCCTTGTCCCACGAACTGAGAGGTCCAGGTTCGATTCCCGGTCAGGGTACATGTCCAGGTTGTGGGCTCGATCCCCAGTAGGGGGCGTGTAGGAGGCAGCTGATCGATGTTTCTCACATCAATGTTTCTCTCTCTCTCTTAAAAAAAAAAAAATAAATGAAAAACATATTAAAAATAATTTAAGCCCTGGCTGGTTTGGCTCAGCGGTTGGAGCGTCAGCCCATGGACCAGAGAGGCCCGGGTTCGGTTCCCGCTGAGGGCACGTACCTCAGTTGCAGTTTGTCCCTGGCCTCAGTTGGGGTCATGTGGGTGGCAGCCGCTCGATGTGTCTCTCTCACATCGATGTTTCTCTCCCTCTCTTCCCCCCTCTCTCCCTCCTGCTCTGTCTCAAGATAAATGCAAAATGTCCTCGGGTGAGAATAAAAAAATAAAAATAAAATAAATAAAATATAATTTAAAAATGGGATAAAGGCAGTCTCTTCAATAAGTAGTGTTGGAAAAACTATACAGATACATGTAAAAAAGAATGAAATTGGACCAATTTCTTGCACAATATATAAAAATAAACTCAAAGTAGATTAAAGACAAATATAAGACCTGAACCTATGCACTCCTAGATGAAAACAGAGGCAGTGAACTCTGACCTTACCCTTAGCATTATCTTTTTGGATATGTCTCCTCAGGCAAGAACAAATAAACAAATGGGACTGTATCACACTAAAATGTTTTTGCACAGTGAAGGAAACCATCAATAAAACCAAAAGACAACCTATTGCATAGGAGAAGATGCTTGCCAGTGACACATCCAATAAGGGGTTAATATCCAAACTATATAAGAAACTCATACAGCTCAACAACAAAACCCCACAAACAATCCAATTAAAAAACAGAGGGCCTGAACAGACACTCTCCAAAGAGGACACACAGGTAGCTAATAAACATATGAGAAGATGCTCAACATCACTAATCACCAGAGAGATGCAAATTAAACTGCAATGAGCTATCACCTCACACCTGCCAGAATGGCTATCATCAAAAAAAGTCAGTAAATAACAAGTGCTGGTGAGGGTGTGGGAAAAGGGACCCTCATGCACTGTTGGTGGGAATGGAAACTGGTGCAGCCACCATAGAAAGCTGTATGGAGATTTCTCAAAACACTAAAACTGGATCTACCATACGACCCGGCAGTTCCGATTCCAGGTATTTAGCCAAAGGAAACAAAACACTACCCTGAGAAGACACATGCACCCTGTGTTCACTGCGGCATTGTTTACCAGCCAGGCATGGAGGCGGCCTGAGTTCCCTCAGAGGATGAATGGCCAAATAAGAAGTGGTGCAAATGCAACGGAATATTACTTGGTCATAAAAAGGAACGAAATCTTGCCATTTGCGACAACATGGGTAAACCTAGAGGAGATTATGCTAAGTGAAATAAATCAGGAAGAGAAAGACAAATACCGTTTGATTTCACTTATATGTGCAATCTAAAAAAAAAATAAAAAAGAAACAGATAAATAGAACAGAAACAGACCCACAGATACACAGAATAAGCTGATGGTTGTTGCCAAAGGGGAGAGGGGATGGGAAAAATAGAAAATAAAAGTCATTTTCAATCCTGCATGCCCCTCCCCCCCCACCACCCAAGAAAACCCTGTAGCACAGGAGACCCCGCTGGTTGCTTCTCCAATTCCAGTCCCCCTCCTTCTTCCTCGGCACCAGGATCCTAATCTTGTTTGGGCAGCAATGTGCTCAATTAAAACATTTGCCATTTCGGCTCTTGTCATCGGGGGAAGCCCTAAACAAGGTCCTGGCCGATGAGATGTGGATGGGCCTTCGGACAAAGATCATTCCTTCTAAAGTAAGAAGGCAAATCAGGAAGATATATTTCACTTGACAAAGAGGCAAAATCTGGAGAGAACAAATGTCTTCGTCCTTTACTCTTTCATGTTCTTTCTGTACCTTTGATGTCTGAAGGTCCAGGGGCCACCTGTGACCCTTAGAACAAAGCCATATGGAGAAGATGGTGGACTGACAGAGAAGAAGCCCCAGCTTGGACCAGTGGCGCAGCCTTGGAGGGCCTCCTTCTGGAGCACTCGTTAAACAGAAATACCCTCTCCCCCGTGTCATTAAGCTGGGGGGCTCCAGCTGTGGCCCATGGGCCAAACCTGGAGGCTATTTATGTCAAGTTTTATTGGACCAGAGCCATGCCTGCTGATTTAAGCATTTTCTGCGGCTGTTTTCATGCTACAACAGCAGAGTTGGGTTGTTGTAACACACTGTACAGCCTACATTGCTGTCAGGCTATTTACCAAAAAAGTGTGCCAACCCCTGGAGGAATTCACGCAGTCAGGTTTCTGTTCTGTGTGCCGATGCAATCCTGATGGAAACACAGCCAGCCACGGAAACTCCCTGTAAGTAAAGAACATAAATGCACTTCCTACTCAGTCAATGTTCAATGGATGACTATACAAGTTCTCCTGTGCGCCAGGACCTCTGGGATCTGCTAGGCACAGAGAGTGAACTCTGTCCCTGACCCTTCAGGACTGGAAATCTTTGTGTAGTCACATGCTTCAGGGACAGTCCTTTAAGTTGTAAGTGCTCAGGAACGAACACCATGCCGTGTGAACATATAATCAGGGAGCCTAACGCAAACCGAAGCAGTAAGAGGAACCATCTCTGAAACAGGGACAATTACCTGTTCTACAGAAAGCTGCTCCACCTACCCAGCTTCTAGTCACACATAAGCTACTCCCTGGTGCAGGTTCAGTCCCTTTTCAAAGCACCACTACAGGGCTATTTAAGAATAGCCATCCTGAGCACACCCGAAGGAAACCCAGCTTCTCGGGAGGCATCTGTCTAGAGAATCTCACTCGGTGACTCTAACACCTTCCATATGACTGAGCTGCACATCCAGAAATAGTCTGAAGGGGAAAAACACTTCGGCTTCTATATCCAATAGATAATTTAATTCTCAACGTAATTTTTGCATTGGTGCCCCCACGATCAAGCCACAGGCCTGTCACCTCATGGACACCCAACAATCCTGGAGACTTGCCCCAGAGTGACTTGTAGAGAGAACAGACTACTGTGCTCTGAAAGGAAAGAAAACAAAAGGGGTGTTTTCCAGACACGTGAATTCAAAAGGCCCATGGAATATTTATGATCAATTACCAACAAATATAAAATCCGCAATTCTAGAATGCAGTCAAATGAGGAACAGAAATGCAAGACCATAAAATCTTGACATCAGGGTGGAGAGCCATGGATGGCCTTACAGAGAAATCAGTTCAGTCCTGAAGTCCTCACAGCCCCAAACACTGGCCACAGAGGGCATCCGACTGAATTCACCAATGCTCTGGCACCCGTCCCTCAATCCTCTTTGGCTGGTTTGCCGAATCGCACACTGGACCAGAGGGGCAAGAGGGTGCCAGCGTTCTCATCATCAGCCTCCCACTCTGGGTTTCCAAGCACAAAACTGTCCACTAAACAGCTATCTCACAGACGTACAGAATTAAGCAATTGATAAGAGTCCTTTATTAGATACTCTGAACAATTAAAAAAAAGAAAAAAACTAACATTTTACGCACCGGGGCTCTCCTCTACTGCCTTTATACTTATTCATTATTGTACTTAATTTTCATAGAAAACTTTTAAAAATGGGCCCAATTCCCCCACTTTCACAGATGAGGAAAGAAGCTCAGAGAGGTCAAGCAGCTTGCACAAGATCACACAGCGAGACCGCTGGGATGAAGACCCCACTCCTCTGATTCTAGAGACCTCCCTCCGTACCACGTGGACATCCAGAGCTCCCCTGAGCTTCTGGGCAAGAGGGCACTCCTCTGAGAGGTCCCAGGCCCACGCCAAGAATTAGAGGTGGTAGGCCAGAAAACAGGAAGAGGGAACAACAGATTCTGTTTCCTCATCTCTCTCAAGAAACGTCTGGGCTGCTTCTCTTTGGTCTAACCACCACCAGCACAACGCTGGCCAGATGATACCATGAGCCACATGTACTGAGAGCTCTCAGCGCTGTTCCAGGGACCTGCCACCACTGACCCAGGAACACAGTGGGGACACCAAGAAGGGATAATCCCTTCTCCTTGAAATCAAAGACCCAAGAACTGAACAAAGAGTCGTCCTGGGCTGCAGACGCCCGCAGGGCAGGCCTGAGGCAGGTCCACTGTCCCAGCGGTACCCGCAGCCAGTCCTCCTCTCAGCTCCCTTCAGTCCTGGAGAATCAACCAGAAGGTTTTCCTCTAGAGAACAGCCACGTGCGAGAAGAGACCTAAGAAGCTCGCTGGCTTGACAGACGATCTGTCTCTTTCTCCAGGACGCACAGACACGGCGCAGACGGGGCTGCCCAGGCTGCGCCCCATCACCTGTGAGCATGCTGACGGTGCGATGAGCACTGACGGCCACAGCGCGAGCAGGGACACGGGAACAACGCCGAGAGAACTGATGAAGCACCAAGGAAACAGAACAGCGGCAAACACACGCAGACACCCTTCATCAGAACCCCCTGCAGGAAGGGGCGCATCGGGAAGGCAGCCCTTCAGGCATCAAAAGGCAGGGGCTCGCCTCGCCCCAGGAGGCAGCGAGGGCACCAAGGGGGAGAACCAGGCTCCCGAGTGCAGGAGGCCACGGCGGCAGAGTGGTGCAGCATGACCCGGACCAACGGTGAGGCCCAGAGCACGGCTGGGTCTGAGCGCAGAAAACCGTGGGTTCATTTTCACACGGGAAAGACCCCTTCAGGCCGCTGTGCAGGGCAGAGCCCGGACAGCACGTGGGCGAGGGGCCTGGGCATGTGACGGTCCTGGGGAAGGCCACAGGCCAGCCAGCCCACGACCCACTTCCAGTCACACGTGTGGACTTCCAATGCGCTCCGAAAATCAAGTGTACCCTCCAGTCACAGGAACCCAAGGGCAGGGCTGCATTTCACCCGAAGCTCCGTCGATGGATCACATCCCTGAAATATATCAGAAGCAGTATTTTTTTTTTTTGGTTAATCCTCACCCAAGGATATTTTTTCATTGATTTTTAGAAAGAGTGGAAGGGGAGAGGGGGGAGAAATATCGATGTGAGAGAGACACATCAATCAGTTGCCTCCCCCACAACCCTGACCAGGGCCAGGGATCGAACCTGCAACCCAGGTACGTGCCCTTGACTGGGAACCGAACCCGTGACCCTTTGGTCCACAGGCTGATGCTCTAAATGCTGACACACTGGCCAGGGCCAGGAGTAGTACTTTGGATAAATCATGTGACGCATGCTATCATATTATACATCAGTATTTATCACATGTGTGAAAACATTAACTTATTTAAGGTAGATGTTGGGAAGATAAGGTAAATTGCATGAATCTGTTTGGCGTTTGTATCACCTATTAGTACGGCATGAGCCTGAAGTAAGGGAAGTGGCCCAGGGCTCTCCCGGCTGCTGAGAGGTCCTCCTGTCATAAATGTATGTGAGACAGAGTCAACATCAGACAGTCTCAGGACAGTGTGAAGGAATCACGGTAGATCCACGTGGAGAGAATGCAGAGGGAAAACCGAAGGTGAGGCGACAACTGGACGCTCTCAGAGCATCAGAGCGCGGCCAGGACAGCAGCGCGCTGCCCGGGGCGAGGGGCGAGGGGCGAGGAGCCTGGCCGGGCCGCCCACAGGCAGACACCGCCCCACCGCCACGCGGAGGGCAAGGCCGTGCGGCCAAAAGCAGGAACGGAGCCCAATTTGCAGAAGCGGCGACAGGCAGGGCACGGGGACACGCTGTGAGACCAGGCGTCAGACCAGGCCGGTGTGACCGCCTCTGGTGCACGGGCTAACCGGCTGCTTTAAAATGCCTCTGCTTTAATAACTTTGAATGACTTCAGCTTCTAAATTGTCACGAGCTAAATGAAGGAGGCAGTGTCCCAAACTGCTTGAGAGCCGAGGGCTGTTACTTCAGAGACACAAGGGGCAGACAGCCCAGAAGACCAGGAGGTAACAAAGCACCCCTCCAACCCTGAGGGGCCGGGCAATTCAAATGGGCCTTCATCCCTGCATGCCACGGAGACACAGCGAGGAAGGAATTCTTCACCATCACCCAGAAGAACAGGTTACCAGGCAACAACCAATGTGGCTTTCTGGAGACACGCAGCGCCAGCCCTCTGACCTAGTGACAAGTCAGGTAGATTAAGGAGAAATAAAAGATGTACTCTCACGGACTTCTGTTCCTCTCCCAAGTCCGTCCCTGTGCTACTCTCATCAGCAGGCAAGGAGAACGCCAGCCGCACGCCACACCCGCCAGGTGTTATCATCGGTGTGCTGTCAACCTGTGGACACCTAACAAGGGACGTTCCACAGGTGTCTGCCAGGATTATTTCCTCTCTACCCCGAGAGCAGGAGAGCCTCCTCCGCCCCGCGAAGGAGCCTGCATCGAAGCCCAGGGCCCCCATCGCCCTCCGGCATCCCCGCCTCTCGTTACCTCTGACGCAGCCGCAGTTCATCTCTGCAGAGTGAAGACAAAAAGCTCGGAGAGATGGAAACTCACTCGGCAGGAGCGCCATCTCCTAGGCTCACCGTCGCTCGCCGCACTTTCTGCTTTTCATTTAATGACACATGACGCTGCCCACCAACTCCAAGGACGCTGACGGGGAAACCGTCCCAGGAGGCCTCCAACCCGAGGGGGCTCCAGGAGCTACAAAACGGCCAGCCTGGAGCCCACCCACAAAGACCACATTCAAAGATCACATCCAAAAGATTAGCTTTAAGTGACTGAGCTCAGAACGTCACCTTGGAGGCTGCGACTTCTGAAGCAGCAGCTGACCCCAACCCCAAGCTGCCAGGAAACAAACACACTGTCGCTCAAACACCCTAGGAGAGTAACACTGAGATCACTGGGGCACAAAAAAGAAGAAACTGCAAAACTAAATGTAACATGTATTCATCTAGACCTGAATTAATAAAATTCCACCGAAAAAAGATTTTTCAAAATGCGAGGTCCAAGAATATGGCCATAAAGTTCTACCCCGAGGAACTGTGTAGATTCGGTTTTATTGCTAGTCTCCCCCACTTCTAAGTCCCTCACTGTAAACATTTACAAATTTCATCTCAGCATTAGCACTAAACAATATTCATTAAGAGTCTCGCAAAAGTGCAACATGTAAGTAAATCAAACCTTTGATGCGCTATTTGCAAATTTCATGGGCCACTAGGGATAATTAAAAGGGCAATTATATAAAGTTGGTACAGTTTTGAGAAACAAATGACATTTTCTGCTTTAAAGCACTTGATAATTTGATATTTTGCTTTTAGGGGCATCACGTGTACTGTTAGAGACAGGCAGCCAAATAAACAATAAATGTTCCCTAACAGCCTCTAATGATTGTTTCTGCCCACTGATATCACTCACCATTTCAGTCCATAAATCATATGCTAAGAGATTAAGGTAAAGATAATGAAAAAGTATTAGAAGCCATTAAGCCAGAGGAGAAAAAAGTCAGGCTACAGGCGCTGACGTCTCTCTCCTGCGCTTTCCGCCAGGACACGGGCAACGTCTGAGCTGCGCAGGTCGCGGTGCCGGCCCGCGTTTAACCACCACTCTGAAGCCAGCAAAGCACATTACAGTTCATGAAAAATACAGCGGAGAAACTGCTAGTGGCAGAAACATTTAACTTCCTTGTTAGCAGCCTCCCCAAGTGGCACCTTTTCACCGGCAAGTTGTTTATTATGCTCCGTGCCAGGCAAAACTGATTAAATGGCGCTCTTAAGAATCAAAGCGTTATAAATTCATGGAAATACAGCAAGCAATAAATTCCACGGAATTAAAAGCTTACTAGTGCTATTAGCATTTCAGGGTGTTTGAATTGTTAATACTGATGTGCGGAAAAGATGTGCCTCCAAGACAAGGCAGACAGAGGCAAGGCAGGCGAGTGGCTTGGAAAATGTTTCACATCAAAGGCACTGGGACTTGGCAGTTGTTATGGCCACAGGAATGGAGGAGGGGAGCAATTTTCTCCCAAATTCTCATCAGCCCTAAAAACTCAATCCCCCCACGAAGAGAAAGGACACCCAATAAAGTTTGCACATGGGAAAACAAGCGTAAAAATAGTTTGCAAAGGATGTGTGCTTTGAAGGGATGGAAATTTCATCTTAACAACTAAGAGGGATAAAAGTTTTATCTTGTCCCTGGGTCTTAGCAGGGATGGGGCCCACAGTGTGACTGAGTTGATCTAGGTTTTCCTACAGGACAGATTACCCTAGATCTGGCCCCCAAAAGTCATTAAGGAAGGTTTGGCGCATGGGTGAGGTGGCCAATAAATTTCCCTGGATTGTCATGTCTCATCTTTGACTCTTTCTGGAGGTTTATCAAGTGTTATTCTAAAGTGAGAAGGGGTGAAAAAGTCAATCATTGTGCCATCAGACAAGTCCCTTGCACCCACCTACTCCTCCCGACAGGAATGCATCCGGGATCTTTGCCAGGTGGATACAAATGCACAGGAAAGAACAACAATTAAGAAATGCTTCTTAGCCTGGCCCGTGTGGCTCAGTGGTTGAGCGTCTACCCATGCATCAAGAGGCCACCGGTTCGATTCCTGGTCAGGGCACGTACCCAGATTGTGGGCCCGATCCCCAGTGGGAGGCATGCAGGAGGCGGCCAACCGATGTTCTCTCTCATCAATGTTTCTTTCTCTCTCTCCCTCTACCTTCCTCTCTCTCTAAAATAAATAAAGAAAAAAAATTTTTTTAATGCTTCTTAAAGATTTAGATATTTTTGTGAAAAGGTGTGAGAATATATTTCCCTTCTTAAAAGAAATGATGACCGTCCACAAATACAGTGTGATCACTGGAAAACAGTTTAAGAGAAAGTGTGTTCTTAAATCAAGAATTACCAAAATTCAGGAAAAAAGGCAATCCAAAGCTGTCGATCCAGACAGATATCCAAAACATGTATGCACCCATTCCAGAGTTGGCCAAAATGTGCCATTTTTTAACAAATCATGAAAACCTAGTTCCTGTAAGAAAAGAACCGCGTGCACAAAGATAAGGAGGGAGCGGAGGGAGGAAGCCGCTCGGTTTCCTGCTGACGGACTGCTGACGGACGGCCGTGTGGACAGTCACCCCCGAGGAGAGGGTGCACACCACCTGGGACACGCACGCACAGCTGTCGCTGCCTCCCCGCTGAGGCACAGCCGGTCCAAGTACCGAAACAGAAGGAAGACAAAGAGCAAAAACCTTGCGGAGAGAACCTCGTGTCCATTCATGTGCTCCCAGGGGCTCGTGTCCAAGGCCACGCGTGGTTACAGGGCAACATCTCACGGGTGCCTGAGCTGGAACACGGCTGTTCACAACGTTCTATGTGCAGACCTACTGTGTGCAGAACACGGACGGGGACGAATAAACAGAAGACACTGTTCCTGCCCCCGAAAGCTCACCTGTCACTGGGGAGATCATCACTGCACAGCACCTATTACATACTCTAAATCGGGAATCAGAACAGTCTTAAAAGACAGGCGCTATATCCATTGGGATTTTAGAATGACTTTCGCATAAGGCATACACCCCAAAACAACCCCTGAACAAGACAGTACTGTGTCAACATTCTATACACATAGAATATGCTTTTTTGTATGTGCAGCAGAGTCTCTGATTTTAGGAGAATGAAGAGTAAAACCTGGATAAAGATCACTGGGGAAATTTTATATCACAATGAAAATGAAAAGCAGTATGGGTAATTTGCTCTTGCCAGTGGCCTCTGCGTTTCAGGCAGGTGAACCAGATGACCCCCGGGAGGCTGTGTGGAGGGCCAGGTCCAACAGCTTGGCCCAGGGCTCTCCCACTGTGCAGGGGGTGGGACAGGCAGCAAAGGGTGAGAAGGCCTGGAGATGGCTGTGTCCCACACTTTCACCCCACTCTTCTCTAGTGACCGTTCCCCTTCAGAACCAGAAACTCCCATCTCGGTGCTTCATTCCCACCGGCCGACAGCCCTGTAATGTCAAGGAGCGTCACTCAAGGGTTCATCGAAAGAGAAGACATTTCCACTGCCAGCTTTGAGGACTCGCTGGGATAAAAACCTCTGGCCCTTGTTAATGGATCACTTGGTGCCGTTTCTGACTAGACGCTGGAGTTAGTGGAGAGCCCTGAGGCCTTCCCGATGGTCCTACTGATAACCTTCCAAGGGTAACACTGTCCAGAGCGCTGGGGAGGGCTCAGCCCCAGCGCAGGCCTGCATCTGGGCTGCGGTCTCCTTGGTTTAGCAGCTGCAGCACCTGCGGAAAGGAAATCCCTCTGCACCTGGGGCAGGGCCTCCTCCTTCCCACCAAACGCAAAGTAGGACTAAGGAGAGGCCTCACTTCCATTGCACGGATCCGTCCCCTCTTTCGTAGTCAACCGCTCTGTTGTCCAAGGCGCAGAGGTGGTCAGCTGCACTTCCTTCTGCGTTCATGTGCCACCAAAGAACAGCCAGGTTCCGATTTGTGGGAGGGATAAAAACAGCCAAGACTGGGCCATGTGCTCAAGCTCCGATTCCAGGAGTTACAGGTATCGAGGGGCTGGGAAGGGGCAAGTCTGACTAACCCTCCCCTGGTCACTACCCGACTGCCACTGGACAAAACAGAGCCAGCCCCTAGCCCAGGCCCAGGCCCTCTCCCTGCCTCCTTCCTGCTCAGCCACAAAGCGAGCGGCTTCCTCCCTCCTCCACCTCCTCATCTTCGTCACGTTTAAGCCTGCGGTACGTTGGCTGATATTCTCGTGCTGTACCCACCCCCTTCAGTCTTCCTTGAAAAGAGCCCCAGGCTGACTCCATGACTCCAATACCTGGGAACAAAGTTACTGATGACAAAGTCTGTCCTTGGAACACAACCCCTTTGCTAATGAGGACTAGCGCTTGAAAATAGGCCACTAATTGTGCAGCCCAGACGATGAGCAAGAAAAGGAACTAGGGAAGGACTCGTAAATACCGATACAAAGGAATGGGTGCACCTGCCAAGGTGTGCAAGGAAATCCAGTGGACAGGTGAGGGCCTGGGAGGGTGGGCGGGGGAGGGGAGGCACGAGGGGGAGGAGGCGGTGCCCGGCGGCTGTGACGTCTGGCAGAGCTGGGTGGAGACTGAATGTTCGCCTGCGCTCCTCTCAGGCTGGCACCCGCGCCCTGTGCCTCTGGCCTGCCCGCTGGTGCAGCCCAGTCTTCGCAGGGGGCCGCACCTCGCCGTTCCTCTGAGGGTCTCCCGCTGATCCCCGGGTAGAGATGAGCCCTCTCTCCGTAGAACTCCTTAGTCTAATTCACATCAAAAAGGATTTGCAGCCCGGCCGGCGTGGCTCAGTGGACTGAGCGACGTCCCAGGGACTGAGAGGTCCTCGTTGGACTCCTGGTCAGGGCACATGCCCGGGTTGCGGGCTCGATCCCCAGTGGGGGGCGTGCAGGAGGCAGTGATCCATGTTTCTCTCTCACATCGACTTTTCTCTCTCTCTCCCTTCCTTGCTCTCTAAAAAAATCAGTAAAAACGTTAAAAAAAATTAAGAAAGGATTTCCATATTAGCTTCCCTACCTTCTCTTACACACGGTGACCTCCTCAAGATCTGCGGAAATATTTTATCATCTTAGTGTTCTCAGGCCTACAGAATGCAGCCTGTAGTAGGAGCTTGGGGCTTATCAATTTTAACTAAATCACAAGCAGAAATAGAAGACAGAGATGAGTGAAAACTGACCTCACGGCCCCCAAGAAGCACGTGGCCAAGGAAAGCCTGAGAGCAAATGCTGAGGGCCTGGCCTCCTGGAGCTGAGAAGGCAAGGACGGAGCTGCTGGAGGTACCCCCAGGAAGGGTGCCCACCAGCAACGGGGCAACAGACAAGAAAGCAGGGGGAGAAATGTAAGGACGCGCTTTAGGGCTCGATGGCATCCAGCCAGGCCCACACCTGCCCGGTTCAGTCCCTTTCTGCTTACACCTGCATGGGCGGCAACTGAAACCACGTCCCAGGTGACACACACGATGGAAGTCTGTCACCAAATTGGCAACGCACAGAAGACAGGCCGCACGGAGTCGGCAGCTGAAGTGAGAACGTGGTTGATCTGGGCTGAATCAACCGTTTCTTCTCACTGGGTTTTGAAATGAGCAGCAATCCCACCTGATTTCACATGTACTAAAAACAAGGATTTAAAAGAGAGCGAGCATCACAATGCAGTACCCGAGCTTCTCCAGCAGGCTGGCTGACGACTGCTCCCTCTCCGGCACTCTGAACAACTCCGTCCAAGCACTCAGACACAGCGGCACACGGGCGCACGGGGACTTCAGCCTGCCGCCAGCCCGCCCTCCCGGAGGGGCCCGCTGCCCGGGTGTCTCGTCTGCCTCCCAAACACGGTACGCACAATCACGTGTGCCCTGTGTGTGCACGTCTCCCCGTACTGCCTGCTCACCCCTTGGGGACGGGACACCCACACTGGCACCCACAGGGTGCCCACCACCCCACCCCAGGAATGGACCAGAGCTGAACCGCCGTCCTGACAGACACTGGGGTGGGGTCACTGCTTTGCCCCACGTCTGCACGCTTCGCCCCGCCACAGAGGCTGTGGCCGCAGCGCTAAGCCCTGGGAGCAGCAGCGGGTGTCTGCCGCAGCCTCTGTGAACTAGGATCAACACTCTACGGTGGGAAAAGTTCCCGTTACCTTTCACGGGCTCTCTACCTGGGCTTCCTTTTTTGTTTTTTAATTTAATCTTTACCTGGAGATATTTTAAAAATTGATTCTACAGAGAGAGGAAGGGAGAAAGACAAATATCGATCAGCGGCCTCCTGCACACTCCCTGACCGGGGGTTGAACCCACAACCTAGGTATGTGCCCTGACCAGGAACCAAACCTGCACCTGAAACTCCAACCCGCGGAGCCACCCGGCCAGGGCTCCCTGGGCTGTCCTGGCATCGGGTGGGGTCCGATGATCAGATGCCTTGAGGGACCTGTGAACAGAACGAAGAGGCACAGCGCTGGCGTGCCGCTCATACCCAGCAGCAGAGCCCAAACAACCAGGTGAAACGTCCCCATCACCACCGTTTCAAAATTAAGACATGTTATAGACCTTTGAGGAAATCACTTGGCCCACAGCTGAGGGAACACGGGTCTGCTGGCACATCTCACACCCAAAAAACAGAAGCAACTCGTCACTGTCCTTTCCTGTGCCCCAGCCTTCGACCAAACACAGGTCACAGGAAGGTGCTCACTGGTGTGAATCCGTCAGATAGCACAGAACAAACACCCGACTTCTGCTCCACAAAACACTCAACTATTTAAACACACAGCTGTGGCCGGCAGCAGGGCCCCGAGCGCCAGGGTCTTCGTGGGGCCTTGCTGGGACAGACAGGCCGGGCGGGCGGGGCGGCCGGGGCGGCCGGGGCGGGAGCGCGGCCGCCTCAGCAGCTTCAGAAGGTTCCGAGCAGGGCGGGAGGAAGTGGAGGAAGAGGGAAAGTGGGCATTTTCCGAGATGGACATCTGCAGATACGCCTTTCCTATTTCTGTTTGAACACTTGTAACGGTGTGATTCCCCCTCTCACCGCTGGGAGGACAGCCCTGGGAATGGACCCAGGACAGGGCCATGCACACAAAGAGACACATCTGCTTTCATCAGGTGTTTTTAACAGTCAACTTTTTAGTAATCAAATGTTAGTGTTTTCACTTGTTTTTGGTATTGTACCTCAAGGAAGGAAAGGGCACAGGAGAAGAGATAGGAGTCCACGCGAGAGGGCAACCCCTGTGCTGAGCCTGCGGCGGGACGGGCCATTTCCCCTTTCTGGGTCTCAGTTTCGCCTTCAGTGAAGTGCCAGGAACGGACCAGAAGTCCAGTGCTCTCTAGTGAGCCCTCTCAGAAGCCACGAATCTAAGCTGCGCCCCCGAGTGCCACTGGGTTTTAGAACTAGATGGTGTAAGGGCCACACAGCAGAGGGGAGCAGCGCAACTGTAACCCTCTGTGGACCTGGTGGGACCCCAATAAACGGGCAGAGAACTGACATTGTATACTGTAAAGCTGTAAGTACATTTTAACTTCCCGGGGTACACGAACTGAGATCCACTCAAAGCAAAGTTTGGGGATGCAGAGGCAATCCAAGCAAACGGATGGTTTGCTCCGGGGCCAGAGAAGGACGGCAGTGTGGGGTGATCACAGGGGAGGGATGACCGCGGTCCCCTCAAAGGACTCGGCTCTCCTAGCTCCCCTGCTGAAAACCAAGCTGGAGACGGGGAAACAAGACAAGTCAGACCAGAAAAGAAAAAGCCTAGCAACTTAACGTCTAGAAATTTTGCAATCGGTTAACGCAAACTCCGCCTCACAGGACAGTAGGGGACACATGCGGGCCGACGCCAGGCGTCTGCCAGGTGCCTCGGGTTAGTTTTAATATTACTTCAAAGCTGAGGGAGCTGGGTGACCATCTGAAATCACAACAGCATTTATAAAACGAACTCTAGAGACTGAGCTGCCCTGGGGGCCCGACGAGGCCGGCTGGCAGGTCCTTTGGAAGGACTCTGAAGACCCACTGCTGCGGGACGAGGGGACACAGCCAACAGAAGTCGCTAAGGGACACTACAAATAAGATTTACATAGAATATGCAACAATGGGGGGAAATAATTAGGACATTTTAATGTGAAAGCACAAACAAAATAGCATATACAGTACACGTAGATATATACAAAATACTGGCGAGATACAGATAAAATGTTGAACCGTTTAGGTGAGGCCACTGGTGAAATTACTCTTCATACATTTTCTTTTTATACTTTCATGCTTCCCTAATTTCTTCTAATAACATTTTACAATGAAAAACAATTTTAAAACGCATGTATGTGTTTTTTTCTCAAAGAGGAACTGTTCTTCCTTCATTCAGTACTTCCTTAATAGTGTTTATTACCCCAGTGGAAACACAATGCATGTTTTTCCTTATTTTACTTACAATTTCCCAGATGCTTGAAGATTTGGGACCAGCCTTAGAAATCTCAAAAATGTTCAACTGTGTTTCAGAATTTTTGAATAAGCTCGAGTCTTTGATGCTCTTAGTTGATTTGAAAGATGGATGAACCATCAAAGACTACCTATATTAGTATCCAGTAAAGGGAGAGACTGACATGTGGCTGGGGCACAACTAGTACTTTACTAATCTAGAGACTCTGTTAACCACACCAAGCTGTGATGTGCTTTAGATGATTAAAAATAACATATTTCAAGTTAGAGATTTAAGTGTATCTCCCCCCCCCTTCCCCGGTCTTTGATTTAAACTTAACATCTAAACCATTGGATCAGAGACTGACGCAAAGGGGCAAAGTGCACAGGATTTCTTTATGTAGCAGTGAGATCTTGACGCTTTCCTCAGACTGTCCTCTGAGCCCCTGGCCACGGGGCACAACCTTAGCCAGAAACACGCTGAGCGGGCACCACTCCTGGGAGAATCAATCATGGTGCCTAATTTCCACAAGCCGGTGCCTGTTAGAAGAGCGGGATTCAAATACTTTGACTTGTTTCAGTTAACTATGACTTCCATGTCGACAAACCCAGTGGTCAGTTCTTCGTCACCTCTGCTCTGGACCTCTGGGAAGCATTTCACACAGCTGACAACGCTCTCCTCCCTGAAACAGCGTCCTCAGTGGGCTTCCATCCAGTACAGTCCCTGGGCTGTCCTTCCACCTCTGACCCCGCCGTCTGTGTCCTGTGTCCGGCCTCAGCGGCGCTGGCTTCAGAACGCCCATCTCAGAACCTCCCCTCCTCATCTGCAGCACAGCTTCCTGAGGAGCTCACCCACTCTCACGCCTCCACAGCACCTCCGTGCTGGCCCAGCCTCAGGTGCAGCCCTCCTGGGACACTTCTAGAGCCACGTGTGCAAACTCCAGCTGCCATCTCAACCTGGGTGAACAAGCAACAGCGGACACCGCGCAGGTGTGTCTGGTCTCCCCTGCTTCCCTCATCCACTCTGGACAAAATACTTAATTAACCGAACTTCAGTCACAAAACTAAGCCCCTCTGTGCACTTCCTCGTAAAAGCCAGTTTGAGCAAGAATCCCACCAGCTCAGTTCAACCAGAACCCCACCGCCATATCTGGCCACCCTCCACCATCCCCCAGGTGGCTGATGCTTGTTCACTCTGGACCATCTTAATCGAGAGTCCTCTCAGATCTATTTAGCCAGGACACTCCCTTTACCCCTGATAATTTCCTCTTAATAATTTTCCACCCACGGACCCCCGCCCTGTCCCTTGGCTACGAATTCCCACGTGTCCTTGCTGTACTCGAAGTTGAATACAGTCCGTCTCTCACACAGGAGATCTCACTGCCGTGTCCCTATACCTACCGTGATGTCCTGAATGAAGTCTGCCTCACCATCTTTAACAAGTGAAAGCAGATTTTTAATCCCCTCAAACCTGGCCCGGCACAGGCTTCCCCATTCCAGTAAACGGCAGATCCCCCCTTCCAGCAAACCCGGTGCTGTCCGACTTCTCTTCCTACCCACCAGCCGAGCGTCAGGACAGGAGTCCTGGGAGCATCACATCATCCCACAGGGCCTTCCAGGACATTCCGGACCCACCACCTCCCACCAGCGCCTCCGCCGTCCTCGTCCTGCCGCCATCGGACCTCCCCGGGTTATTCCAGTGGCCTCCCAACAGGTCCTCCTGCCTACAGTCTCGTCCACCCAGAGTCTGTCTGCAAACCAGCTTCCAGAGGGATCCATTTAAAGCATGAGTCAGATCTTGTCCCACCTCGAAGCCTGTCAATGTCTCCATATTTCACTGAAAGGCTGAGTCCAATCAGCCAGAATGCAGACTCAGTCTGGTCCTGTGACTTCTTGACCTCATCTCCTACTCTCTCACTTGATGACTTTGCTTTGGCCACACTGGCCACCTGCTCTCCTTACAACATGCCAAACCCTTGTTCAAAGGTCTGTGCATCACTGACTGTGCAGGTGCAGCCCCGTCGCTGGCCCTTTAACCTCTGTCGCTCCTCCCTTTCCTCCACAGCACCTATCACCTGATATTTACGGATTCCATCCTCCCACCGCCCCCACCCCACAGAGCGTGAGCGGAGGGGCTTGTAGCTGTCACTCATCCTCTGAGCAAGCTGTCTCAAAGAAACACAGTGCTTGCCACAGACGTAATTTTAACCACACTGCAAAAAGTAAACAGAAACAGCTGAAATAAATTTTAATTTATTTTACTTAACCCAATATATCCAAAATATAATCAATTCAATGTATAATCAATAAAAAAGAATTATTCAAATATCTCACATTCTTTTTTCCATACAAAGCCTTTGAAACCCTTTGTAGATTTTAAACTCACAGAACATAGAAGCTAAGGCTAGCTATGTGTCCAGGGCTCACGGCCACTCGTGCCCGGTGGTGTCCATGTTGACAGTTAGGTCTATTATACTTTATTGTGTGTTTATTCAATTGTTTTAAAAATTCTTGTGCACAACCCACTAAATTGAGTTTCTAACCCACAACTGGGTCCCCATGCCCACTTTGAAAATCACTGTTCTTAATAAACTTTAAGCATGTAATCTGTAACGAATGATTTTAGGACACTTCCTCTGGCCTCCAGGGACTGCTCAGTACCCTTTAAAGGGAAACAGACTTCCCAAGAACAGAGGCTTGACGGGCAGGGCGAGGAATTAAAGACCCATGACCATCCGCTGACTGAAGTCATCACAGCGCAGCCAATGATGCAAGACTGCTTTTAATTAAAAGGTACTTTTAAATAACTCACTGCACTGCCAGATAATTAACAAAACATCTAATTACCTAAAATTATATACTACATACATGCTAATATAAAAATTCAAGGGAAAATCTGCACAGTTTTCACACTTCAGAAAGAGTGTATCTGAACTGAGCAGAAATCCGTCAAGTCCTTCCTTCTCCTCTCCTTCCTCCCCCCACCCAAGGCAAAGTCCACAGGGTGCAACAGTTTACATCTGGGAAGAGGTACAAACGATTGATCTTCATTTTCCATTTCTACAAAATCTCACTCACCAATAATCTTTGAAAAAGCTACCATGAACTTCAAATCCAAACTCAGCCCTGGGCAGAAAGTATCAGCTTTTAAACGGCCTCAAAATAAAGGCTGCACCATGCACAAGTCGTTTGGTCTTTCAAGGTTGTGGAGGTCACTGCATACAAGGGTGTGCGTCAAGGCTAGGCGGACGAGCTGCCCTGAGGGCATTGTTGCTGCACAGTTAGGCTCTGCATTTCTCCCTGAGGTGTCTGAGTTACCAAAAAAGGGCAGCCATTCCTGCATCTCTGTTACGCTGCGCTACTGTCACCGGAGCTGGGAACTTCTCGATACGGCGCTCAAGGTGAATCTTACGCAGCTGGGACATGTGTGCCCTTAACAGACAGAAGAGCACAAACATCACCGTGAAAAAATGAATGAAACCGTTTGTTATTTGGTTTTATATTTTTGATTGCTCAACTGTAAAACACGGCTACTGGACAAGTGCTACAAATACTGCCTTAACTGCTAAGCGTGTCCTCACGTGCATTTCAGCAAGTGTCTTCTGCTTGAAAAGAGCCCTAGTGAGCATATTTCCCTGGAAATCAATATTACATTCTTTTCTTTGAAACGAACATTCAGAAGACAGCTCTTGTTTACAGAGTAACTTAGTTTAGCATTATGGTCGACAATGTTTAAAAACAGCTAACTTTTAAATTCTAAAGTGTAACTGCTGAGAGGTCAAGTCAGCTCCGGGGAAATATAAACAACATGAAAACAGTAATTTGCCCCCAATTCCATCTCTTGTGAGAGCATTTCATTCAGGCCACTTTGCTGCGTCTAGGACTGAGGACTCTCACAGTTCTGAGGTTGCCGGACAGTTAAAAAGGGGAACGTTTTGATGAACTGTGAGCACTCTGCTAAGTGGAAGAAGTGTCACAAACACACAACGCGCGACTGGACGTCCGTGAGCAGGCCGGGCAGGCGCCTCACACAGACAGAAAGCAGACCTGCTGCCAGCGGCTGGGCAGGGGCAGCGACGGCCAGCGGGCACGGGTCTCTTTCTGGGGTGAGCAATGTTTTAACACGGGATTGCGATGATCGCTGCGCTCTGACTACACTAAACACACTGAGCAGTGCCCTTCCAATGGGCGAACTGTACTGTGTGTGAATGATATCTCAACAAAGCTATTACCAGAAACGGGCCACGCCTGATAAAATTTACAACACTGACATGAAAGATACAAGAAAACCAAGTTAACCCAACATAGTTTCCTTTTAATACTATACTACATAAACCCCTGACCCCTGGTCTCCCTGTTATAGAACACGTTCTCGGGGCAACCAGTATCTGCCCTTCCTAACACTTGTCCTCACCCTTCATAATGTCCGTCCTCCTTTACAGTGTAAGCCCTGAGGACTGAGGACAGAGACGGAGTCCTTCCTACACAGTGCTATGGTCCCAGCACCTGGCACACATCATCAATAAGTATCTGCAGTAGAAACTAACATATGTATGCTTGTAGTATGTACATCTGTATGCATGTAGTATGTACATCTGAATGAATGAATGAATGAATGAATGAATGAATGAATGAATGAATGAAATTATTGGATTGGGGCAATTCAACTAATCAAGTTGATGTGTACTAACTGTCCCCTGAAGTCTGTTCTCCAGTCCTCCCACCCACGTAGAGACATTTTCCCAGCAGCCACTGCAGCTTCTTGTGATCATATGAGCGTGCTCTTACCAATTAAATGTCAATGGAAATAGTGTGTGCAATTTTTAACTCATTCACTTCAAAAACTAAAAAAATCACTTGCTTGGACTTCACTTGCTTCAACCACGTAGATAAGGGCAGACCCCGAAGTAGGAGGGCACAAGAGGGGGGCACCTGCCCCGCCGAGCAAGACTGGCTACGTGCTTTCACGAGAGAGAAGTGAGCCTGCATCTTGTTTGTCATTGCACGTTTAGATCTCTATGCTGCATCAGCTTAGTCTCCACCCTGACTGCCACAGCCCAGGCACGGTTGTGTCTGTGTGTGGCTGTGGGGCTCGGGGGAAGCCGGAAGGATTTCAATGCTTAACTAAATGGACTGACTAGTGGTTTCTGTTCAATGAAGACCCTCTCCTCCAGTGTCTTCATAACAACTTCATGAATTAATAGGCACATCATTCAAATGCTGAATGTTACAAAGAGGTCATTTTGAATGGATTTAACTCAGAATATTTTCATTATGTAAATATTTACATCACATACATATACAGTCTCCAAAGAATCAATGAATATATTTTAAATGGCTGAATAGTCAATTTTAGCTTTTTGTAACCAAGAAATAATTTGCAATATGTAAGACAGAATGAGTAGAGTCTATAAGAATGAATTATAACTCCTTGATCTAACAACAACAAAAAAATAGCTCAGATTGAGGGTGGGAGAAATTGCAGTGGTTACACATTCGTTTAGATTGTTGAACTTTCTCTCAAATAAGGTGACCATTAAAAAAATGAACCAGCAGACGCAATGTGAAGTTTGAAGATGCTGGTGTTTTAAAATAACCATTTAATTGTAATCTATATGATCTGACTATTATCCTCGACTCCTAATGCCATTCAGAACTGAATACAAGATGATGAATTTTACAAATTGGATTTGAATTTGAAGCAAAATGCATGTGGGTGAATTACCAGTTGGGGCGGGGGGAGAGAGAAACTGATACACAAACCATTATTAAATCACCAAACCAAAGCAGCCATGATAGAATGACATCTATATAATTGTGACCAGAGCGAGTTGTCTTTTTACCTCCAGTCTTGACATCCTAGATGACCTTGGGTAAGTTCCTAATCATCTAAACTACCCCCGTTTGTAAAGTGGGGATTATAATAATTGCCAGCTACCTCTCAGGAATGCTGGCAACCAGACCCGTTTTATAAAATGCTCAGATCTACTTGGAAAAAAATTGTTAATACCACTACCAAGTATGATGACTGTTATTTATGATTCTTCAGACCTTTGTAACTAAATTTGAAAAATGGCTTCATCTGGTTTTCTGTTTGCCTGACCACCTTCTGCACACAGCCAGTTGTTCCATAATGCCAACGCAGGCAGATTTATTTGCATCTATGCTGACAGTTAATGATTCCCAGATTTCAAATTTGGGCATGGCATTTACTAAGAAGCTCCTGGCATCTGAAATCTGCATCCTTCTTGTAGTGTGGAGGGTAGTGCTGGTTTCTTAACCACCACTGGGCAGAACAAAGTTGTTTTTCTTTAAGGTTTATTCATTGGGAAGAAACACTAACCGTTCTATCCACTTTAAAAATCTGTTTCTAGATTTTATATTTTTAACAAACCTTCTTTTCCTTTACATATAAGAGCTCAAGATATATGAGGATTAGTTTTAAAGGATCATTGAGCTTGTTACAAGGTAAAAAAAAAAATTCATGTCATTTATTATTTGTTTGAATCCAAATACCTTAACTTATTTCTAAAAAAATTTTTTAATTAGAGTCAAAACACAGATGGAATTGATATTGTAGAAGAAAACAAAAAGAATTAAATAATAAAATGTTAACGGGGGTAGAAAAAAAAATCAAGTTTATTTTAAAATATATCAACAACAAAAAATTGTATCAACAACAAAAAAATTGAAATTGAAAAACCTACCAAGATTGAGCACAAACTCTTACTCTGAGCTTCCTAGCAGTCAAGTCAAAATAAAAATGGTGTGATGTTGTTATTCAGCTTCTTTGTGTCATAAAAGGAGGCATCAGGACAAAAACGTCCTTGGAATTTAAAAAGGGGTTCCTTGAGCAACAAAATAGATCCAGAGACATGGAAGCAGGGAACCAACTGACAAACCTCAGAGGGAAGGGGGTGGGGGTTAAACGAAAGAGCTTACATGCATATATGCATAACTCCTGGACACAGACAAGGGGGGGGGCAATGAAGGAAAAGGGGAGGGACCTCTGTAATACTTTTAACAATAATGATAAATTTTAAATAAATAAATAAAAAGGGGTTCCTTATGTTCAGGATATTACATAATACACTATGTTCTTGACAGTAATTATAAAGAAAGCACGTTTTGGTAATATAATATTGAATGTCAATTGTAACTGAAAAATAAAAATATTTTTTAAAAGAATTCTTTTCTCTCTCTTAGTCCACACTAATGACAACTTTTAGAAACTTTTGTTTTAACCAAACTTGCCGTTGACTCATGATATTTGTAACTTTGAGCAATATTACAGAATGTGGCAAAATCACATTGCACAAATTCGACTGCGTCCATTTTCTGACCACGGGTATAAGCTTGGACGTTATAAAAACATCGAGTCGCAAGAAAATCATGCATGCTCACAGGCAATTCCACAGCCAAGAGTGAGAACCTCCTGCGGACGTCCTGCTCGAAGGGACACGACTCTCTCCAGCTGATCTTCAGCCTTGCTTGATCCTAATTCGTAGCTGCATTAGGAAACTTTGCTGACAGCACGATGGGTTAAGCACCCAGCACGCTTTGCAGGAGAACCCGTGGGTTGAGATCTCACGGGTCACGGAGACCAGGACACAACTCTGACAAGCTGAGCAGGGGAGCGTGGCCCACAACACAGAGAACGCACTGTATGGCCCTCCACACAAAGCCTGAGGATCCCAAGGGAAGACGAAGCTTTCCTTCTCAAGGTGAGAAAACTGAGTCTCAGCAAGGCGAAATGCTTTGCAAAAGTCACGCCATGACTTGACAGCCCAAACCGCTGGCTGGGGTCACCCCTTTCCAGGCTGGACCATCCAAAACAGACTGTCCTCGAAGGACCATCGGGGCCTCCCACAAAGGGTTAATTCAAACTACAAAGACGGTGAGATGAGGCAAGCTGGCTTTTTGGCCCAAATCAAATGTGCCGAAACGCAAGTATAGAAACAAATCATTACCCCTGTGATGGGCTCCAGAACCCCCAAACCTGGGTGAGAATAAAACAGAGTGACGTAAGAGTCTTGCATTCCGAAGGCTCCAGGAGAAACCTGTTCAAGGGAGCCCGGAGCTGCACCTGGCGGACCCAGGGACGCGGCGCAGCGACAGGGAGCAAAGGCTCCGAGCAGCCAGGCCCACGGCAACCCGTCTGAGAACAGACCCACGTCCAGCCGCCCAAGGGAAATGGCTCTGGCCAGACTCAGACACACGGTGACGACGCTCCTTGAGGAACAGAAGATGTTCAAATGACCTGCAGGTTCACTGGTGTAAGATGAGGTGTGTACTTTAGGAATAGAAAATACGCAGCACCCGTAACCATTTCATCAGAGTGCTCTTCGTCCAACCTCCCAAATGTGAACTCATTTAGCTTTGATTAATCAAGCAACATTAGTCTCTCAGAAAACTTCTAATTTTAAAATCAAGCACTCACTCGCCTGATTTTCACGCAAGGTCAAGAAACAAGGCAGGCTGGCAGTGACATCACAGGGCAGCGCCCCATGCCGTTCGGCAGTGACGCCCATGTGGCTTGTTGCTATGGCACTGGGCTATTAATTTCTGAAAGAAGGTGATTCTGAAACCATCCGATGAACATCAGTCGGATGACACCGCTTCAGCTCGGAACACACTCATGCGTCACTCGTTACAGCAAATCCTTTCTGTGAAATCACCACTTTTGTATTGTGACTCTGCCTGGCTAACTTCCAACCTACCAATTCAACACCCCCACCCTCAAGAAAAGTTCAGCGTCGACAGAGGGGAAACGTTTGATATTTGGGGGGAAATGTGACTCTGTGGACCATTTCTTAAGGGCAATCTTTTCTTTAAAGACCTTCCAAAATATGCTGCATACACACTTACACACAAATACACACACAACTCTGGGAAGCATGGAGACCAGAAGAGAGCTGAATCCAGATGCCTCAAAGGTGACCACCCTGCCCTGCACCCTGCCCACTGACCGTCTCGGCACTCACCTGTTCTGGCGTCTGTACAAGGATCTTCAGTCACAGTCACCTCAGAAGGTCACTTCTCACCCTGGAAACAAAAGAGAACATCAAAATCTGCATGTCAAGAGAAAGTGGGAACCAACTCTTTTTCCTGGGAGAGGAAAAGAAAACAGAACAAAGGACTCGCTAATGTTTGATGGCAAGTGACTTTCAGAGTTAATAAAAACAAGCCCCAAGACCTCCTTCTCTGGACCACACGCCTCTTCAAGACAAAACAACCCTGATGGAAAAAGTGGAGGTGAAACATTTCAAATTTTGCGTATGAACTTTTTCTTGTCTTGCCGTCTATCAATTCCTTTTCACGTGGAATAATACATGAGTCATAGGGCTTTGTTTTTGGAAACCAGACTGCTATTTGAATGTGTCCGTCAGGTTAACATCCACCTCTCCGATTTCATTAAAGCAGAGGCTCATCATTTTCCCCTTTCGGAGGAGGCAGTTCTTGCAGACAAGAGGCGGTGGGCCACTGTGGACCTTTCGGAATGAATGAGAGTGCCACCGTGCTCAGCCTGGGGAGGGAAGGAGCTAACCAGTTGACGAAAGCTGTTCTCAGAATGTTTTCCATTTAGCACATATCTACCAGATTAGATGAACTAAGTCAAATTAAAATGGTTCGTGTCAGATGAACTAAACAATCGACATCGAGTTGCCCAGGACAGGAGGAAAGGATGAACACTTCCTCCCACGTCACTCCTGCAGGTCCCACTCCCTCACGTGGGCAGAGCAGCGAGTCACCCGCTGAGAACATCACAGGCTGCCCCTTTCTGCCCGGGGAACTGGACCAACATGTGGCACGAGGGAAAAGAACAACATTTCTTTACTAATTTAGATCAAGTTAGCAACAGGGCACAGGATTCATTCCACATCAATTAACCAAATGCTCTAATGATTTTTTAAGATGGTGAAATTGTATCATTTTACTGAAATGTTAATATCCTACTGCTCACTCTTCAGAACAACATGTAATGATGTGGTTTAAATTTTATACAGACTATATGCCTGCTCATCCCTCTGCGGCGGGCCCTGAAGGTGGAAAGGCAAACCTCACTGAGAAGAGTTCAGTCCTATTTCACGAGGGCTGAACTGCTGAGAGTGGCACGTTGGTGTGTACTGTCTTTGAGGAATTGATCCAAGGCCAATTTATGACATTCCCACAAGCAAGTGTATGCAGATCCTTGCCATGCAGATTGGAAGGAAATACAGGCTCTGGGTGAAATCATAATTTTCGTGTTTACTCTAAGAGGAAATTGGAGGGTTTCACCATAAATCTTCACCATTTGGGTGGGGGAAAACCCTAGCTCTGAGACTTAAAGTTACTATTTTGCAACCTGTCCAAACCTTTTGTTTTTACACAAAACAATTCAAATAGAAAATGGCAGTCTGCGCTTTCCTGCTGATGTGTGTGTCCCCAGGACAGGTTTCTCCAGCGGTGGGCACTCCATCAGAGGGCAAATGTGAGAAGGACACAGAGCAGTGGCCAGAGGGCCCTCCAGGTAGCAAGTGCATCCGCAGAGCAGCCCTGACACACACAAATCAGAACAGCTCGTTAGATACGAGGTGCAGGGATAATCTCCCACCCCGGAAATCCCCATCTCCACCCGTCATCCAATCTCCAGTGGAGGTCAGTGAACTCTGGCACACCGTACACAGTTCACAGGAAGACCTCCCTGCCTCCATCCTTTCACTTGCAGTGTCCTCTGGTGAGTGCCCTCCCCACTAATTCTCCTGTTTATCCACTGGATCGAGTCTTTTTCTGCATGTCTGGCGGTCAGATCTATACATTGAGACTCTGCAGTGCAGATGAGATTGCTATCACAAAGGCCTGGCAAACAACGGGGCCTTATTAAAATTTAATTTTAAAAAAGCTGCTGAAAATGCCTACTTGGAACAAAGTTATCTCTCGCGCTGTGTTCAGCCGGCAGGACAGGTGCAGGTAAGTTTCTCTGCTGCTCTTACACGCGTGGCCTTGGTTCGGACAACGCGAGGGTCAAAGGGGGTCCCCCACACACATCACAAGCGCAATTTTTCCTTGGGGGGTGTTCATAATAACAACACTGGATCCTCCAATTTATAATTACTAAAGCAATACTAAATTGGTTACATTTCATTTTTACTTTCACGTAAAAACTGGCATTCAGGCCATCTTTCCCTCTGCGAAGTTCCACACATTTTAACGCATTCTCGTCCCTGACTAGTCGTTAATGTATTTCTATTGATTTCAGCTTTTAGTACATATTAGCAAAGTAATCTGAAAGACATTTCTCTAGCTTTGCTGAGACCAGATTAATAGTTCAACGGCTGATTGACATCATGCCACATTAAGTGAAATGTGTCAATATAGCAGACAAGAGGGCACAGTTATGGGGCCTAGAAGAATCAGAAATCAACCATCAGAAGAAAATCTGCATTTCATTTTTTCCAAAGTATAAAACTTGTTTCCAAAACTGCCCTTGCTATTTTTTAAACAATCAGTTTGCTTATCAAATCTATCAACTATTTACCTGAATAAATAGTTGATCGCCAAAACTCAAATTAAATGATTATGTGAAGCTTTTAGGTTAAAAAAAAAAGGATAAAAGAAAAATATTCTCCTCCAGCCCACTTGTCTTCTAAAAAAAAAATGCAGTCTGCATATGAATTGCGTTTTTTTTTTTTTCCTTTTTCTTAAGTTTCCTGTTGGTTTTAGACTTTAAAAGTGAGCCAGGGATATGGTTAATAGAAATCACTTCTTTTCCTTCATGTCATTCTCTGCACTTCAGACCCAGTGCACTGTCGTTCCGTGCTGTGTCCAGCGATGTCACGGCCCTGAAGCCATTTGATGACCACAGGACCCTGATGCGGACATCCATGCGAGCGGTGACCCCCAGGTTAGGAGAGAGAAGGTGCCCTCCACCTCCTGCACCATGCCAGTCCCTCCCCTCGTGAGGAGCTGGGCTCCGCAGCCCTGGCAGGTTATACAGTGCGTCCCTGCCACCTTTCCGTGGGTACACTGGCCCCTCACTTAACTGTGTGGTGAATGATACACCGTACTAACTGGTGTGGCTTACCTGGAACCAAGTTGCAAGTAAATGCGGAGGTGTGATTTCATCTCACAAGATGGCAAAGAATAATATATGCTCTATTTTCCCGTAGAAAATACCCCCCCTTTTCTCTCACGGCAGCTCAAGGGAATGATTTGCATCAGGGTTTCTGAATTATATTTCATTTTACACGACTGTACAAAAGTGACTGAAGGATGGCCAACATATGTCGTTTCCACCTTCAGCCCAACAAATGTTGGCTGAGAAGCTATCGTGTGTCATGTCACTGGGGATGCAAGGAGGTGACGGCCAGCTCCTGGCCCAGGACAAGGTGGCAGTTTAGCAGTTCCTGTCTGGCTGGAGAACCCCTTCTCCTGACATCCAGAAACATGGTTCAAACTTCCCGTACTTCAAATACTCCAATCAAATGACATATCCTTCGTTAGAGAAACAGAAGATCTAAATGGGCCAATTTCCAAGCGACTGGAAATTCTCTTCAGTGAATCTTAGCTCGTGGGCTTTAATGTCTTATCAAAGATTTCTTGGAAAAGCAGGAGCACATCCACACAAATTGGACTAGCTGAAAAATTATAATACAAGGGTACCTTATTTTGTGCACTCACAAGAAAATCCACTCAGAAATCAACCCCAGCCTGTTTTTTCTCTTCTATTGACTTCAAAATTGGCTACATTCTGAGTCAGCTTTACAAACAAACAAACAAAAAGTTAAAAGAAAGAGAAGGGAAAGAGAAAAGAAGGAGGAAAAGAGAAAGGAGAAGAAACAGAGAAAACAGAACGGGGGAAAGGAGAAGAAGGAAGGGAGGCGACGGGGAAGTAAAGAAGGGACGAGGAAGCCGTGTGGTTCCGGCGCGGGACCAGAGGCCACCGTGGACCGAGCCTGGCTAGATGGCTTACAGTTATGACACTTCCCGACTGCTCACTATCAAGATAATCTAGCACTTTGGATCCACCATTCCCCACATCCCCTCCCCCTGCCTGAGAACAGGACTTCCTTCCTCCTCACCCCGGGGACCCTCACCAAACCACAGGACCTGGCTTAGGGGTCCACTAGTAAGGAAACCCTAAAATCCCGTACGTAAGCCACGTGGTGCGGGCAGTCCCGGGGAGGCTCCCGGGCACTCTCTCGGCTGGCAGCCCCCAGCAAGTCCACACTGGCCCACACTTCATTCAGAAAAAACACTCTTTCCGTACAGAATATGAAACCCTGGGCATGGCCATGTGAAAATATTTTATAGTATCCTTTAACAGCCTTTAAATGTTGAAACCTAAAAACAATATTTGCTGTTTTCTCTTTGAAGCGCGAACAAAGCCTTTGTTTTAAATTTACCTTCAGTGTGCAATAAGAGTTAATAATCAAATCCATCCCAACCCCCACACGTTAAACAAAAAGATAGAAGAAATGCAAATAGCTATTGTCATGGAAAGTTAAAGTACCTGTCTGTATTTTTAAGTGAAAACTATTATCTCTATCAATCAAAATTTAAGAATACAATAGGGCTAATCACAGAAGGTGCTCTGACTGAGTTACTTCTCCTCATAAAAAAGTATTTTTCCCCTTGAAAACCCAGTGTAAAAGTCATATACTTACAATTAGATGGGGTATTTGTAATTTTATTATTAAAAACCTTCAGCAGCCTCACTGTTAATAAATGTTTCTAAGTCTTTAAAGTGATTTGTACCCAAGAAGACCCAAGTCCCCACATATTTTAATAAGGTTGATAAAATTTTATTTAAATTCTTACAGTTCCCACCTGCGGGGGAACAGCACACTCTTCTGTTGAAAAGAGTGACTCAAACCAAGGCCACAGTGAGCTGTAATAAAAACTCCTTCTTTTAGAGCCTGGACACAATTCCCAGTCCCCGAAAGATCTTCAGAGGACATGCTTCCTCGCTTGGCTTGTCTTTCTTAACTGTGGCAATTCGCTTCTGAAATCATAGCGCCCTGAATGGAGCAGAATTCCGCCGTCCCCCAGCGTGACCCAAGTGCACAGTGCATCCATTTCTAAGTCTTTTTTTAAAAATTGTTTTAAAAACACTGCATTAGCCCCTGAATATGGTAATTTCTAAAGAAAGCACAGGGGAAAAAAATAGCCAGATCTAGTAAAACAAACAGCTCAGGATTCAAATTCCTAGAGCAAACAGTTGGAGGGGATGCCATTGTGCGGCCGAGCCTGGATGGACGTCTCCGCCGTGGGGCCAAGGGGCTGCCTGTCAGCCTCCCCAGCGCGATCAGATTGCCTTCCCTGCAGACGCCTCTCTGAGCATCAGGGCCAACGTCGCAGCGCTGGAAACACCAGTGAAAAAGCCCCTTCCTCTGCCCGGGAGAAAGCCTCCTGGGGCACAGCCCTGCTCAGGACAGCCCTGCTCCACACAGCTCTCTCCACACTGTTTGAAGCCTGTTAGCAAACAATGGCAGCATTATCTCCAGGACAGTTACAACACAGGATTTGTTAGGACAAAGAATAATAAAGCTGCCCCCCCCCCCAGCCTCCAAGTTCCTTGGTGCCCCTCCCGCCAGGCCGTGGCTCAGCCACGTTTCCTAGGGGCACCTGTACTTGTCCATTTCAAGGGCCAGCAAGTGACAACAGCCCAGGAACCGATGCTGTCAGGAGGCGCCCAGAAGAGCAGCAAAGTAGCCTCTCAACATGTGTAAAACGAAACAAAAGTAGCCTTGGCTTCCCACACACTTACCGGCTCATGGTGAGGCAGGGAAGCTTGGGGCCCCAGAGGCAATGTTCACAGGAGAGAAAGTTGAGAGTTGGAGGAAGGAACTCGGGCACTGGGAAGCCTCGGGCTCGGGCTCGGCTGGCGGCAGAGGGAGGCAGGACTGGAGGTATGTGGGCTAAACACAACAAAAGCCTACCCTGGAGTCAGTGTGCAGGAAGAGGCCCCTTTGCATAAACACAAACACTCAGCAAATGAGTAACTGGCTGGATAGACGCCCCGTGCCTTCTACCTGTCCTCTCCCACCGGGGACTCGGCGGGGCAGGGCTGGGACTGAACCGGAGACAGCTAAACGTTATGTTGCTGTAATAACAATTAAAATGAATTGCATTCATTAGTAGTTAAGCACTGACTCCTGGGGAGGGGAGGGGCGCAGGGCTGCTGTTAGATGTGCAGCTACTCCACCGAGACCACTGGGCAGCCCACCAGGGCGCCCACTGGGGCCGCAGCCTCCTTCACGGGGAGTTGGAAAGGCCATGTTTTCCAGCCACAATTGAAGGCAAATGTATACATCGAGTTTCTCTACTTTGACACATTATAAACTGATCTTTGTGAGTCTATAAAAAGATCTATTTTATATATGTGTAAAAATATACATATATAAAATACAGAAACATTTATGTATATGTATGTACCTGTGGATATACTCACACATATAATATTCACGCATATCTAGTTAAAGAGAATAAACCAAAAAATGCCACTTTATACTCCTTAGTTCACTAATGATTTAAAGAAAATAATTTGAATTGTTCAGAAACACACCCCAGTGCCTGCCTTTCAAACACCATCAACCCACGACCACCCATCTAAAACATCACCCGTATATCAGAAAGGGTGCTTTCAACTGCGTGGTCTAACCACTTATAATTTCAATTAAATAACATAATTACAGTCAACAATTTTCTCCATTTCGGCAGAAAATATGCCGTGCTTCAACATAGTCTGTCCTCAGAAGCGAGGGACTGAAGGGGGGGGGCGCTGGGAACGCACAGCCTCCTCTCAGCCCACGCCACACACTCACCCTGACACTACTGTAGTCCTGGCTCCACGTGGGTCCTAGTGACCTTATGATTCTATTAATTTTTGGCACTTTGAATGATTTTGATTGAAACGTAAATAAGGTTATGCTCAGCTAGTTCCATCTGATGCAGCTGGTCCTTTGGGGCACACCCAGCACCGTGGCCCCACAGGATGTGTCCTCAGTGTCACCTGGACTGGAACAGGGTCGGACCCTCCAGAGCCTCAGAGAACGTGCCACAGTTCTGAGAGCCACGGGAAATAGGTGGTTTCTAGTTCAAAAGCAGTTTTACTGTTAACAGCACCGTTTTGTGGCTGTATCAATCTGCCACAAAAGCAAAAGAATATTACTGAAAAGTCTACAAAATGGCAAACAAACAAAAAGCCCATTTCAAACATATGTCATGGCATAACATGAAGACAAGAGAAATAAAATTAAAAGATTCTTAAAGCCCCAAAGGATAAAACTCAGGTTCTCTGAGAGGGGTTCCCACAGGAACTAAGGATACCTATTCTGTTGTTCACCATTTGGTCCTAAATGACCTTCCAAATACGGTGTTCGATAACCTACTTCCACAGATGATAGTGATCTAACCTTGATGCGAATAAACCACAGAACCAAATTTAATCAGTATATCCCTTCGAAAAGCCCGTCCATCCCAGTGGAGCTTCTAATGACTGTTCTGGCAGGTCTGGCAGGTAGTGACGCTCCCAGCTCATCTACATCTCTCACTGGTTGACCAAGCTAATGGAAGTGCTGTTAGTGGAATCCAATATTAATGCTCTGGATTGCGCAAACCTGGATGCAACCGAATATATTATACAATTATACGCGGTATCTAATTCCATAGGTATTAGATACTGTACTCTAAATTAATATTTTAATGAGGACAGTGAAATAAAGACAATCCAGGTAAGGGATCCGTGCCTGGTGGTCCAGCTAAGCGCCTTGCTGCAGGAGAGGGGATGCTGGAGCAGACACGGATTGACACACAATCCCTGTGCGAGCTTCAGATGCTGTGCAGAGTCAAAGATGCTACCCACACGAGCACCACTCCCTGTCAGCTCCAGCACGAAGAGGGGGTAGTTGCAGTGAGACCTCCAGAAAATAAACAGGGTGTACAGTTTCAAAGGCTGCAGACACAGACATTGCATTGTTCAAGCCAATTATCAGTGGAAAATAATAACAACAGATGGATTCAGAGTCACTGACTTTTCATATGCACTTCATCTCAGCGGAACAGATGATGAAACGCGAGAGCTATCTCAAAAAGGCAAAACATCTTTCAGTAAAAGAACTCTTCAGTCCAGATGGGGACCTTCTAAGTCTGCTGATTATCTTCGTATAATGTTGTAAGATAGACTTACTAAAACATTTCAAGAGCTGATCAGAGATGATGCGCACAATGGCTTCATTATTGGAAGGAGTTGCCTCAGACGTGTGACTAAACCGGCAGAGATTTCAACGAGGTTAGGACTGTACGCTTCCTGTTTTCTCCTTGGGGACGGCAGGTTCCAAGGAAAACTGGAAATCTGTGCACAGTGGGAGAAGAAACCATTGCCCAAGGACCCTGTGTTTGTGCTCTTCTCTTGTTTGAGCCCAGAGAGAGAGAGAGACAGACAGACAGAGAAAGAGACAGACACACACACACAGACACACAGAGACAGAGAGACAGACAGAGAAACAGACAGAGAGAAACTGGATCTGTGAAAAGGACATCACGTTACTCTGAAGCACTGTATCAATGGGGAAAATAAGAAAGAGCTCCAGAGTCATTCCTGTTAGAAGCATTCAGTGACAGAATATCATCCCTTACAAGCAGTTAAAACATCTATTTCTTGCCACGGTGATCGCAAAATATAATTTGCTTTTAGTAGGAAATAAATATAAATTTCAATGGCGGTGTAATAAAGAGTTCTAATAAATGCCAACCAAATACACAGGCAAAAAACTCACCAACCTACCCAAAAGCACTGTCACTTAATTAAAATATCACCAAATCAGACATGCTGATAAAACACAACAGGGAAAACCACAACCTGAGAACCTGCTACAAGCAATAAAAAAAAGTTAAAATCTCTCATCAGATAAGCTTCACCACTATTGGAATAACAATGTATCTGTCCTGTCTATCTGCTCCTATCCATCCATCCATCATCAATTCCACATTCATACTGTTGCAAAAATCTTTCCATGAACTGACGTAAGATAAGGCGGAAATCGCCGTGCGGAGGAGAAAAGCTGCCCCTCCCGCCATCTACCAACATACTTAACATTTTAAAAATATTTTTATGAACACACTGTTGACTTCACAAGTTTATAACTTAAGTAAAAAATAAATTTTCAGAGCAAGGCTTTCTTTCAAAGTACCCTGACAAAAGTAAATTCACAGCAGAACACGCGCGAAGAGAATACCGCCGAGGGCAAAATTCTGCAACTGCTCGGGAGCCAGCAAGCACTCGAGCTGTGCCCGCGGCCATCTGGCTGTCCTCAGACTGCACGAGGCCTCCGTCCGCGGCCAGCCACACCAGGGCCACGGAACCAAACGGCTCGCTATGCTTCCTGCGCAGCCGACTCACACAACCCACTGAGAATGCAAACGCTGATTTTTACACATAAACTGGTATCTTAATTTTCCCCCCTCCACTTCAAGGACTGTGTCGTTGCTGTTCCTTCCTCCAAGTGGGGCTGCTGTGGAAACCCTCCGGAACCTCCCTGGGATACGATGCACCCGCATGGATTTATCTGTTTAGGCTCAAGACAAACCCTTTGGAAACCTTGGTCTCGACCATTCTGTGTTTTCTGTGATAGCCAGAAACTAGACGTGGACATCTGAAAAAACAATCTGAAAATTATTCCAGTTAAACCTTTACCTTTTTTGCTCTAAATTGTGGGCTGTTTCCCCCACTTACTATCTGAAATAACTGCACTCATTTTTAATCACCCTCCTTGAAAGTCAGCGTGTTGACAGGGATTTTTCCTTTCCTGCCTCATTCCACGAACATTCACTGAGCAACCGCCGCGGTGTCAGGGGCCGCTGGACGACGGGCGATCGAACCTTCGCTGTCCCCCCAGAGCAGCCAGCTCCCTCAGGCCAGGAACTCCGCACTTTAGAAAGACTCTCCACACGCATTTCATGTATCTGTGCACTTATTTGGGGAGGCAGACAGGTATTTGAAACGTTACGGCCTGTCTGTAGATACACAACTGCTTTCAAAGGTGGGAAGTGAGGCTTTTACTGGAAATCAGTTTGGGTAAAACAGGCCCACACTGTGCTCTGCTTTTCTGTGGGGACATGCTCGAGGCGGGTCTGTCTCAGGCCAGCGCTCTCAGTGGCAATCAAGACTTGCAAGGTGGGGGGACGAGCAACGAGGGACGAGGGGTCTGGAGACGGGGTGGGGGAGCAGGACACCCACATCTGGCATACTCCTGCTTTCTGGCTGACAATGGCTGTCCACCTCTCCGCGTCCCTCTCCGTTCCCGTGTAAGAAGGCCTGGCCTAGATTCTCGACAGGCTGATCTGTCTCCACTCTGGGTGTTTCTGCCCGGACCACAGAGGCTTCTGGTCTGGACAGCAGCAGTGATCCCGGACACACGGCAGCGGCGGCCATCGGGCGAGGGACCCGCTAATAGTTGAAGCCTGTACCAGCATCTGGCCAGCAGTCGGCAGGGCCAGCGCATGGCTGCTAACCGGGCCAGGTCGGCACAGCTGGGCCAGAGGACAGCGCACGGAGGCAGTCTTCCCAGGGCCACAGCTGGCCCCTGGCAGCCCCGATCTGAAGCTAAACTGCTTCTGTTGTTTTTGTCTGGGAAAGTTTAGGCAGCAGATGAGACCAATCACATTAATTTGACTGTGCAGATCAGTGTGGGACAAGGTATCAGAATGTAAACCCACTGAAGAAGACCTCCACCTGTCTCCACGCTGCATCCCAGCACGAACAGTGGCCACACACAGTGGAAAGAACAACCCTGGCCAGCGTGGAGGCAAATGAGAACCTTCCTGTACGCACTCCAGCCCTCCTGTCCCACTGCGTCCAACGGTCCACGCTCTGGGCGGACGTGGCAAAGGCTCCCGTGGCTCCATGGTAACGTGTGCTGTGGGCACCGTGACCCAGGGAGGAGACAGTGGAGAATGAAACCATTCAGAGTCAGCAGTCGAGAAGATCCCCCAACAGTCCGTCCCCAAAAACAAGTCTCCAGCATTGAGCATATCCCGACTTCGTTGGCCCTGAACCTGCCGACCGTGGCAGCCGTGGGCAGCAGGGCTTGCAAGTGGCCCGACAGTAGAAACTTACCAGAGAAAAGACAAACGATGACGCGACTTTTCCTGGCACCTTTCGGGCGGTTTCCTTTCCCATGCCCCTCTTCCTGAGTTCCCTGACACCTGCGGATCCCAGCGCCCTTCTGCACTCAGCCCCGACCCCCCTCTAGGCCTTCCCAAAGCCCCCCTCCCCCACAATCACCATGATGATTCAGAACCAGGCGGGACCCACCCTCTGGGCTCCTTGGCTACAAAGGTTTCTGATCCTTAGAAGATGCTATGTAACAATGGTAGGGAACTTCAAATCCTATGACAACACAGCTCTGCTGAATGGCCCAGACCTGGGAAAGGAGAAGGGCTTTGGGCAGAGGCTGCCCCCTCCCCAGTCAGCAGGTTCAAGTTCCTGAGACAAGAACGCCTGAAATGGCAGACCCCTTGGGCAAGTTCAGCATGTGGTCTTCCAGGAAGCAAAGCTACTCAGAAGGTCCCTAGATGAAGCTGTCCTGAGCTCCTCCCTTGTCTGTTATGGAAAGCAGCAGGGGTGGGGCTGTGAGTGGGGGCAATTCTCTTCACAGAAGTGTAGAAAGTTTCTTTGTTTTTTTTTTAATCCTCACCTGAGGATATTTTTTTACACTGACCTTCAGACAGAGCTGGAGGGAGAGAGAGAGGAAGAGAGAGAGAGAGACTTGGACGTGAGAGAGACACATCGATTGGTTACCACCCGCACAACCCCAAGCAGGGCCAGGGACGAACTGCAACCGAGGTATGTGCCCTTGGCCGGAATCGAACCCGGGACTCTTTGGAATCGAAGCTGGGACTCTGGTCCACGGGCGACGCTCTTACCGCTGAGCCAGACCGGCCGGGGCTAGAAAGTTTCTGAAAGGAGCTCCTTCCACAGAAGGAAGGGCAGTCCAAGAAGACCCACCCCCAAAACACGTCCCCGCCCTTGTGTCCCTGTATCTGCGCTTTGGAATTCCTTTAAAAGCGGGAAGTGCCTTCCACAGCCACAGTGAAGTCTCAGCTAATCACACTGACCCGCGGGAAGCGGCGTGCAGTGACGGACACCCAGTGCGCGGCTGGGAACAGTGTAACAACAACCAGAACAGAAAACTGTTCAACTTCGGGAAGATGGGAGGAGGGAGGCCAGGCTGAGGTGTACAGGATGCCTATATTTCTTTCCTTCCTTTTTTTTTTTTGGTTAATCCTCACCCAAGAATATGTTTCTCTGTTGATTTTTAGAAAGAGTGGAAGGAGGGAGGGGGAGAGAGAAACATCAATGTGAGACACATCAATTGGTTGTCTCCCACACATGCCCCAACCTGGGCCAGGGATTGAACCTGCAACTCAGTGACATGCCCTTGACCGGAAATCGAACCCACAACCCTTCGGAACGTGAGCAGAGGCTCTAACCACTGAGGTCATGGGCCAGGGCAATATCTTTATTTCTTAATGCTTCCCTTGGCTGTCCCAATTAAAACTAAGTATCAGCCCGGCCGGTGTGGCTCAGTGGCTGAGCGTCGACCCATGCACCAAGAGGTTGCCTGTTCGATTCCCGGTCAGGGCACATGCCCAGGTTGTGGGCCCGATCCCCAGTGGGGGGCATGCAGGAGACAACCAATTGATGTTCTCTCACTGATGTTTCTATCTTTCTCTCCCTCTCCCTTCCTCTCTCTCTAAAATCAATAAAAAATAAAATAAAAAATAAAAAAACAAAGTATCACAGTGCACAGTCCTGCACAGCGCTCAGCTTGGGCTAGTTCACACCCACAAGCACGGACTCCAGTGCCTGGGCTCACTCAGCTGGGCCGCTGGCTGGGCAGGCAGGCATGCCCCTGCGCTGTCCCGTGTGCTCATCCACAGTGGGACTCAATGAGGGCGTGATGCGCTTCTGCGGGGTAAATGCCGTGGCACAAAACCGTGCTGAGAAAAGGGCCTGGCACAGGGGCAGCGCTGAAGAAACAGGGTGTCGTTATAACCGGGGAGGACGCAGCTACAGGAACCCTGGTGTCCCCCAAGCTGCACCACCACCCCCCGCGCGGTGACGGCTGGCAGACACGTGTCGCAGACGACACTTCTCGGGAACAGGGTCCAAAACAAAACCAAAGCACCGTCTCCCCTCCTGTCAGCTGGAGGAGCACACGCAGCACTGGGGTCGCGCCTGCCTCGGTGGAAGGAAAGTCACGAGCTACAAGAGCGACCATCCATGCTCAGTGTCAGCTGCTTGAGCCACCGCGGGCCAAAGGGACTTTGGGGAGATGTTCAAAGGAGGCCAGGGGAGCTCGGCCTGGGGCCCCAGGTATTCAGACAGTTTCTGTCGTTTCAAGTCTGTGCACACAGATTCTGTTACTGATTTAGGATCTTAAACAGCTTGTTTATTTTTTAAATGCCTTTTAGCTCACCTTTAATAACATGTTTCTTTGACTTGGCTGAACTATGCCTCAGAAGAATTACAAGCGGGAATACGGCTGGGTGAAAGGTTCAGTGAACTAATCCACACCTGGTCCATGTAAAAAAAAAGGCTCATATTTTCCATATAGAAACAAGTCTCTTTATACAAACCAGGCTTTTATTTAATTGCTGAGGCACTTTCCACGCCACACAGTCTTTATAAGCTCCTCCAGTGGGTGGGAGAGCCACCATCCAATCACACCTGCAGCTTTATCAGGGACAGAAATAGTAATCATCTTCATCACCTAACAGAAGAGCGCAAACCCATTCAGAATAGGAAGTGGTAGATTTATTTTACCAGAAATTCCTTGACCAAGTTTTACCGATGACAAAAGACAAGGCAGAATGTCCCCCCAAAACAGACTGGAGATCAAGTGAGATGTATTGTGTCTCCACAACCAAAATTCAGATTTCTTCTGCACCTACTGTGTGGCCCAGACTTTTAAGGGGAAAGAAAAAGGCTTAAACGGGAAAGACCCCGGATGAGAGGACGAACCATTCTAGAGTGAGAGGTACGTTCGGGGTCCAGTCCAGGCCCCTCCTGGGAGGGACTTGGCGGCGTGGAGGCCACGCAGAGGGTGTGCAGAAGCAGTGGCCTGAGGCAGGGGCTGGAGACACCGGCCACCTGAAGTTCGAGCCCACACAAGCCACCTCTCCTCTCCAGATCCTCCACGCCAGCGCTCTAGGCATCTTGTTTCTTTTTTTAAAAACATTCCTTTTAATCAACTCTGGAGTGAAGTAAGTGGACAAGGACATATTTCCACACCTCAGTTAAGAGGGAGCAAAGGGGAGTGGAGAGAACATCTCCCTGGAAGGCAGGAGAGTGTCTGCTTCTGGAGCTGCAGTGAGTGAGCTGGCATTTGGTGAGCTCCTTCCCTTCCCCGGACCTCAGTCTCCCGGAGGGACAAGGCCTGGCCCTCGGGGCCGATGTCCAGCTGGTCCACGTGGTCGCCTACTGAGTTGTTAAGATGGATATACTTGAGCACTGGGTGGGAAATGCCTCTGCCCCCGGCTATCTGCCCCCCCCCGTCTATCTGCCCCCAGCTATCTGCGCACAGGCATGGCCACTGCCTGGACGTCCCAGGATCCCGACAGACCCAGCAGGACTGCCCGGGGTCCATCCCAGAGGCCAACGCCTGTGCTGGACATATCAGCTATTCTGCCCGTCACCCGGTGCTCTGAGAGGCCCCTTTCTAACCCATTATGCAAAGACCGCTGGGCCAGCTCATGCCCTGGAGGAAGCCGCAACATGAGCCCAGAAAGAGACGAGCTGCATTAAGACCCAGAGGGGCCTACCTTCCTCCTCAGGTCACCCCCTCCCTCGGGTATCTGTATGGCAGCTCATGAGGCAAATCACTGGAATCTGAGGGCAAATTCCTGGGGTTACATTTGTTTTCAAAAGCTGGAAAGAAATACATCATTGTGAACCAACCCTCAAAGTGAAATCCTGGGCTCCGAGGGAAATACCAACACATGTAATCAAGTTATATTTACCACGGAAATTTCTAATAGCTCAAACTTTCTGCTCCACTTTTACAACTCTTTGGGAAAAGGAATACTCCTGAATCCAGTGTTCCCCGTGTGCACAGCAGAGCTGCGGCCTTACACGTGCCGAAGCACACGGGAAAGGAGAAAGTTCCCCACTGTCATCCTCTCCTCCACCCTCCACCCCTCCCCTGCCACCACGACTCAAAAGTCACTCAAAAATTTCGCTGGCTGACATGACGCCATGCCGTCACTTGATCAGGTGTGGGGTACCACATGGTATGAATAAATACTTATCCACAACCGCATATTAAATGGGAATTTGCAAAGGTGAGCTCTGGAGACAAAGACGTTTCTATATAGAAATATTAACTAAGAATTTAAGTAAATGGCCCCACTGGAAAAAAAAAGTTCTAAAGTAGCAATATAAACTATATTTAATGGTAACAAAAAATATTTTCCTTTTGGGAAAGCAATTTGGGCTCCTAAAAGTCATTGCCTTTCACGTGACTTAGTACGGTGTGCCTGAATTATTTCGTTTCCTAAAACACAGATGCCAGGCCCCAAAATTCCACTTTGTGAGAGTTAATTTTTTAAATTAATATCCCAAATATAATACTCAAATAAGAAACTATTTTGGTACCTTTCCCCCATAATTGTTATTTTCCTAAGCGCCTGAGTATCACACATCCTGAAGAACATATGTTCCCAAGAAAGGGAAAAACCGAGCTCCAGAACTCATACACAATGAAAAATAAATTTAAAGCAGCCTTCTGGTCTGACATAAGAATATAAAAATGATATGAGCAAGAACAGCTTCGTTTACATACTTTTCAGTCACAGCTGCCGCTCCGAAACCACAACACCTTTAAAATGACATTTCAAGGAAACAGAGCCGGCCGCGCTGGCCAGGGCTGGTGTCGCTCACGCCGCGTGCGGGGCGTCCCTCTGCACCCACCTCACCGAACCCTGCACACTGGCTCGGTCGAAACGAGTGATCCATTTTTAAATACTGTTGCGATAAAAAGAATGAGTTACAAATAATTCTACCCAGCAAGAATTCTTTCTTTTTCTTTTAAAGTCTTAAGAGTCCGACGTGAAGGCAGAGTTGGGAGAGGAGGGACATGGCCACTCTTCCCGGCTGACGTTTCTAGGGTGCTGGGGCTCCTGGGACAGGCCCTGCGCCTCCAGGGACGTGCACCCGGGAGGCTCCTCGCTCTCAAAGAGATGCACGCTCTGCCCTGAACAAACGAAAACAACACACAATTAAATCAGACGACTCAATTAATAAATTACTTTGGTGGACCTTGCAGGCCAAGTCCTATTTAATCACATAATTTAAAAAATATTTGCACATTGCAATCACTGAAATTGGCTTTGAGGTTTCATAATACATACTTAACACTTGAGTAGGAGAACAAATTTATTTAATAAATGCAGCCCTAAGTGCTAGAAGGCCATACCACTCAAACTGCAGAATCACTTAGCACATCCTCAGAAAAAGCAAATAAACTTTCCCCTATTCAGCCGCAGACTGCGGCAAGCGTCAGGAGGCTGGCTGAGGCTGCGTTTCCTCCCTCACGTGTTACCTGTAAATCTGACCATTTGGAGAGGTAACAGAATAGAGCTAATGGACGGAATGGCTCCAGTTAAACATAAACGAAAGATAAACTGAGGTGGAAGATGTCAAGAAGCCCACAGTAAAACTGCGTCAGAGTGAAACAGAGAGAGGTCACACTCCCTCCCCACCTTCCACGTCTTAGGACAACAAAACGCACCAGAAGTTCACGTGGTTGTGGAGTGTAGAGACGTGTTCTACGAGGAAAGCACGTTCAAATCCAGGAGTCTGGCCCGGCCGGTGTGGCTCAGTGGTTGAGCGTTGACCCTGCACCAAGAGGTCGCCGGTTCGATTCCCGGTCAGGGCACATGCCCAGGATGTGGGCCCATCCCCAGTGAGGCGCATACAGGGGGTGGCCAATCGATGTTCTCTCTCATCGATGTTTCTATCTCTCCCCCTCTCCCTTCCTCTCTCTCTAAATCAATAAAGAAAAGGTTTTCAAACGAAGAGGTGAGAGGACTTTCACAGAAAGGATGGAATTACATGGAACCCAGAAAGAGGGCGGAAACCTCTGCAGGGCCTGCGTTCCTTGCAGGAGTCTGGGGGCCACGCCCTGCCAGCAGGGGAAGTGACCACTGGGCCGCTTTGGTCACCGTGTTTGCCTTCCCGTTTTGATGGGCACGTGGGCTGGGCCCCTTCGCTCCCAGTGACCCCTGCGGCGCTGCAGCTACGCCTCCCACGCCCGCTCTGGCCACGCCCAGCCACGCGGCCTGCTGCCCAGAGCCCCCAGCTGGGCCCCTTCGCTCCCAGTGACCCCTGCGGCGCTGCAGCCACGCCCCCCACGCCCGCTCCAGCCACGCCCGGCCACGCGGCCTGCTGCCCAGAGCCCCCAGCTGGGCCCCTTCGCTCCCAGTGACCCCTGCGGCGCTGCAGCCACGCCTCCCACGCCCGCTCCGGCCACGCCCGGCCACGCAGCCTGCTGCCCAGAGCCTCCAGCTGGGCCCCTTCGCTCCCAGTGACCCCTGCGGCACTGCAGCCACGCCTTCCACGCCCGCTCCGGCCACGCCCCGCCACGCAGCCTGCTGCCCGCAGAGCCTCCAGCTGGGCCCCTTCGCTCCCAGTGACCCCTGCGGCGCTGCAGCCACGCCTCCCACGGCAGCTCCGGCCACGCGGCCTGCTGCCCAGAGCCCCCAGCTGGCTGCGGGAACCATCTCACGTTCTGAAACGTAAGCTTTGCCCCGAACGTTGAAGTGGAAGAGTCGGGGAGACCTTACTCTCGTTATCACACAAAGCAGGCAAACCCGCCTCAGTCCCGGTCCCACTCCCTGGCGTCCGGGAAGAGCTGCCCCCCTCCGGCTCGCGGGGAAACAGCTGCCCCCCTCCGGCTCGCGGGGAAACAGCTGCCCCCCTCCGGCTCGCGCGCACCCGCCCGGCGGTCCCTGCGCCGGGCCACTCGGTCTCCGCGTCCGGGCTGGGCTGCGCTCAGACGCTGTCCTCTCTCCAGCGTTCCCCGGGGACTCCGGCTCTCACGGTCACCGAGCCCTCTGCTCCCCCTGCGCCCCCACCACGGTGTGACCGACGTCCACCGGCAGGCGAGGCCAACGCCGAGGGGCAGCCGCGGCGCCCCCTGACCACAGCCGAGGGCGGACAAGGTGAAATAAAGCAGATCATATCTGCATAGTATTTGTTCACAACTCTGAAGAGATAAAAATGTGATCACGGCTGATATTTATGTGAATGACTGAGATTTAATTTGAAGAAAAATATCTTATGCTCCCTTGAAGTAAAATCACCTCACTGTTCACGATACAGTGCAAAGAAAATAGAACGAGCAAGGAAGCTATAAGGATTTAATCAAATAGACTCCTTATAAATAAGAATTGAGATTCACTATCCACCAAAAATGCAATTACCCTCCCATCCTAACAGCACCCTGATTTAAACTGCACAAGGAAAAAGCTTTCAGGTCCTAAGACGATTTTACATTAAGGCCTCAGATCCTTAATGCCATTCCCTTTCCTGGCCCTGTGGTCTGCTCAACTTCAGCTCCAACCATCTCACCGCGTCCCAGTTCCAGCATCTCCGAGTTCGCAGTCAGCCTTCAGAACAGTGGGAAGGAAAGAGCCGTCCCGGGTCACACCTGTGACCTCCCGTCTTTGGCAGATTCAGTAATGGTGTTCAAACAGAAAACCGGGCACCAGCCCACCACAGCCCCACACTCCAGACATGACAGAACGTGAGTGACCAGAGGACAAAGCCAACCTCTGGAGACGGGAAGGACAGACAGGGCCACAGAACATGCTTTCCGGGTTCACCTTCTCAGAAACCCAGAACTAAAAATATCGGAAGAAATTTGTTGTTTACAATGTAATTAAAGGTAATTGACGGATGCAATCAAATCTTATTTTGCATAATTATGACTTGGCTGAGTCATTTAACTTCTCTTATCCTTAATAATTTCTTCATCTGTGAAATGGGGCAAGGAGATCTGAGCCACGTGCGATCGCGGTCTGCTCCTAGGTAGGACTTCCACCCGCGAGCGCAGGGGCTGTGAGCAGAGAAGACTGTTCTCGACACGCTCCTGCCACACTCACTGGGTGGGTCAGCAGACGTCAGGGACCCACCGTGCGCCTCGTGCAATGTCAGGAAGAATAAAACTGGGTCCCTGCCCTCAGGAGCTCATGGTCAAGGTCAGTGGATATTTTAATTAAATCACATATGTCTACTTTAACTAAAAGTAAATGAACACTGAAAGTCCATTTCCTTGGCTGGCAGGTTTCCAGGGCTCAAGGGCCACACGTGGCGACTGGCTGGCACTCTGGCGGACACCCTGGCTGGCGTGGAGCATGTCAGCATCACAGAGCATCACTGAGCGGCTCTGACCTGGAGGGGCCGCCCGTCAGGTGTGCAGGGGACCAGGAACACGCCCGCACCACCATGCCCACGGCACAGCGGAGGTCACAGTCTTGAAGAGCAGGTGAGCTTGGTGCTCTGGAGCAGGAAGGGGGAGGCAGGTGGGGCGGACCGCGGGGGCAAAGGCACGGCATCCTGCGAGGCACCGAGCCCAGGAGGGCAGCTGCCAGTGCACCAGGAAGCCCGGCCAGAGGGCAGCCGGCCACGGGGTGAGGGGCCTCACAAGCAGAGAAGGGGTGAGGACTCCTCCCTTCAGAAAACAGCGATGAAGAAGCCAGGAGCGGCCCATCGGAGTGTCTCATGGAAAACCAGCCACCACGCAGCGGCCGGCACCCTGGAGAATGCACGCCAGAACTCCAGAGAGCTCCTGGGGACGCGAGGCCCGAGCCTCCCCGACCGAGTTAATCCACTTCCAGACATGCAGCCTGACCTCAGGGAGTCTCAAAATCCCACGGCGACTGAAGTTCAACCAGGGGTGGAAGCCGGTGAAGATAACCACGCACGGGGACTGTGGTTAAGCTAGAATACAGAAGCACCAGAGTCTACTCGCTGCTGCCAGGAGGGGCCGGGACCCCACCTGACGCAGGAGCATTGGGGACGAAGAGAAATGCTGACTTGGATAGATGTTTCTAAGACCATTAATAGGACCTGGAAATGAGCATGAGCAACCGTGAAAGGAAAACCAGAACACAGTATGACAACGCTGTCCCATGGCAACACGACCTGTATCAAACCGCAGAAAACGGAGCAGGTTTGGAGGGCGAACAGTGGTGACAGCCCGGTACTGGAGGCTACGTGACCCAGAGCACCCGGTAGCAAGGTCCAGGCGGCCAGAGACCAGACGGCTGGATGCTGCCGGGGAGCAGGCCGGAGGGCCACGCGGAGGAAGTGGGCTCGCTGAATCCACACAGAGCAACGCGTGTCCCTTAAATCCAAGCTGTCAGGACACCGAGAAGACATGCTCTTTCCCAGTCAGCGCCCTCGCCTTCCCACACTGCACGTCAGTGCCCCGTGTGCTCGGACCACCCACAGGCCACAGGTGTCCCAGCAGCACCTTGAACAAGTCATCTGACTCTGGCCCGGGCGTCCACGTCTTCACAGTCCAAGGGGAGAGCTGGACTAGAAGACGCCGCCGGGTCCCTCCAGTGTGAACTCTGATGCATGACAGTCAAAAGAGCAAAAATGATGCAACGCTTATAATAATTTCTAGCAGTTATATATGCACCAGTTTATATAAAATTATATTTATTTATACTCCAGATATAGTACATATTCCTGAGATTTATATATATACACACATTTCATAAGTTACATACAGATTTTAAAAAATTCTATGTGTGTATATATATCCACTGCCCCCCATGCTCCACACCCTGCTCAGTCTCGCAGCCGGCGGTCCTGTTTCTCCTGCGTGCTCAGGTAAGAGCCGGACGCCAGTGTGGGCCGGACAGAGGCACGTGGATAGCGCCGCCCTGCAGGCCGGGCCCAGCGAAAGCCCTGCTGGTGTGGCTCAGCGGTTAGTGATGGCTCGCGGACCAGAGTCTCGGGTTCGATTCCGGTCAAGGGCATGTACCTCGGTTGAGGTTCGTCCCCAGCCCTGGTCGGGGTCGTGCACGAGGCAACCAGTCGATGTGTCCCTCTCACGTTGATGTCTCTCTCTCTCCCTTTCTCTCTCCCCCTCCCATTCTATCTGAAGACATTTGAGAAAATATCCTCAGGTGAGGATTAAAAAATAAATAAATAAATAAAACGGAAAAATGCTCTTTGGGGCGGCATATCACCCCCTTTTCCCTTCAAACAGGGAAAATACCCTTCTCTTTTCATTATACTTTTGTTGTTGTTAATTTTCAACCAATAGTATTTTTCCATTGATCCTTTAGACAGACTGGAAGGGAGGGAGAGAGAGAAAGAAACATAGATGTGAGAGAGACACATCAATTGGTTGCCTCCCTCACAGCCCTGACTGGGACCAGGGATTGAACCTGCAACCGAGGCAGGTGCCCTTGACCAGGAATTGAACCCATGACCCGACAGTCCTTGGGCCGATGCTCTAACCACTGAGCAAAACCAGCGAGGGCTCATGATACCCTTTTAAAAAGCGGAGGGTAAGCAATTGGGCACACGTCAGCAGGAGGCTGTGTGCACGGAACAGGACACACCCTCTTCTTCAGAGCAGCCAGAGGGGACCCTCTGCTCCTAGATCAGCCTCGAACCCACGTCTCGGGTCAGGGAGAGCCACTGCTAACCAAAAGCAGTTTGCATTCAGAAGGGCTGTCCTGAACATACCCAATGGTTGAGAAATCCATGTGAGAAGCATAAAAAGAAACCCAGATGAAAAACAACAATCCAGTAATAATTATAATAAATCTCCCAATGGCCCCCCCCAAAGAAAACCAGCCCTGGTAGCAACCTGGGTTTCAAGCTCATTCTCTGTGTGATGACTGTGAGGGCGGAGGGGGCGCCCTGGGCTCAGCGCAGACCCTGCAGCAATTCCCCGGGAGGGCAGTGCACTCCCGGGGGACGGAAGGAGTGAAGGCGCACCTGCAGCCAGGTACCTGGGCACACGATTCCGGTTCACCTGAGGAAAATGCAACAAAAGCAAGAAAGGCTCTCGTGTCACGCTCACGAGAGACATGTCCTAGGTGGGTAAATATTAGGGTAAGTTGTAAGCAAATCCCTAACCCCACAGGGAGTCGGGAGGAAGGAGGAAACAAAGGCTTAGGCGTTTGGAAAGATGGGCTGGGCTCTCTGGTGTAGGAGGGTCCTGGTGAGTTCGAAATCTGGGGGAACCTATGGGAAGGGGGTGCAGAGAGGATAACCCAAACTAACAATAGCAGCAGTGGAAAGAGGAGGGATCATCAGAAAGCAACATTTTATGAGTACCAGGCACAGCACTACACTGTTCTTACTCCCATTTGACAGATGAGGAAAGTAAGGTCCACAAGTTCAGTGGGTCCAAGTCATGCAGATGATAAATGGCGTATCATGGGTTTGACTCCCACTGTCCGCACTAGAAGCCAGTGTCTCAACCACCATGCTCTACTGTCTCCCAGAACTAGGGACAAGAGGGCGATGTGGAATAAAAGCAGGTAAAGACCAAACCAGAGGTGAGCAGACAAAGGATGCCTTCAGAAATGCTTGTGAAGGGATGGCTTTGAACAAGCAATGCAGGAACAGTTGAAAGGGAGGAAGTGACAGGCATGCTGTCACTCCAAAGACAGAAGTGAGGCTGACTCACTGGACTGAATTAGGTCTCCCAGCTGCACACAGAAAGGTCACTTGTTTCCCTTCTCACTTGGCCAGCTGCAACAGAACTGAACTATGTTTAAATGTGTACCCACAAATTATGAAATTTGACCACCAATCAACTTCTCAGACAAAGTTATAAACAGAGCAAATGACCTCCTGTAAAGCGTGGTTCAATCCTATCACATGTAAGTGTGCATGCATGCGTGTTTACTGATGACAGATTGTATCTGAATCTCAAAGCTCCTCTAATCTAACTCTCACTCTTTTGCTAATTATAATTAGCTCTTTCAAAATCAGCAGCACATAGCCCTGGCCGGTGTTATTCAGCATGGGCCCCACGCACCAAAGGGTCTCGGGTTTGATTCCCGGTCAAGGGCATATACCTGGGTTGCATGTTTGATCCCTGACCCCCAGTCAGGGCACATACAGGAGGCAACCAATGGAAGTGTCTCTCACATCAGCGATGTGTGCTTCTCTCTCTCCCTCGCCCTCTCCCTCCCTCCCTCCCACTCTCTATAAAAAAATCAATGAAAAAATACCCTCTGGTGAGGATTAACAACAACAAAAATCAGCTGCACATATATGTTTACATTTTTATTAACAAGATGCAGAAAATTTTTCGGAATAAGAAATGTCCTCCCATCCCGGCTGGTGTGGCTCAGTGGTTGAGCATCAACCCATGCACCAAGAGGTCACCAGTTCAGTTCCCGGTCAAGGCACATGCCCAGGTTGTGGGCAAAATCCCCAGTGGGGGGCATGCAGGAGGCAGCCAATCGATGTTCTCTCTCATCGATGTTTCTCTCTCTCTCTCCCTCTCCCTTCCTCTCTCTCTAAAAACCAATAAAGAGCCCTGGCAGGTTTGGCTCAGCCGTTAGAGCGTTGGCCTGCAGTCTGGACAGAACCGGGTTCGGTTCCCGCTGAGGGCGCGTACCTCAGTTGCAGTTTGTCCCCGGGCCCTGGTTGGGTCGTGCGGGAGGCAGCCACTCGATGTGTCCCTTTCACGCCGATGTTTCTCTCTCTCTCTTCCTCTCTCTCCCTCCCACTCTATCTGAACAAAAAATAGAAGAATGTCCTCGGGTAAGGATAAAAAAAAACCAATAAAGAAAAAAATATATTTTTTTAATAAAAAAAAAAGAAATGTCTTCCCAGGACCTTTCCCCATCACTCTAAACATGAGAGAGGGCCATACATATACTTCAAATATTGTTATTTAAAACTACATCAGCAAGTCCATTCCCTAGCATTAAAAATATTTAAAATTATTTTTCATTGGAGAAACAAGCAGTATTCAAGACACATGACTAGCTGAAAAGACTGTGTGTCAACACCTAAGAGCCTCATATCTTGAGAATTACTCTAGGAACCTAGATCCCATTTGGTACTATGGAAGAACCCTGTCACCTTTCAACTAGAAAGCTGGCCAATTCTGCCATCAAAAAGAGTATCCTTTGCTCCTCAGAGTAAACCTTTCACATGAGATCCAGCTGGAGTATGTGGGTGCAGCAAAGAGGGACTCCAGTCCTCCAAGAAACAAGTTGTGTGATTTCTCTGGGCTTGCTTCCTAATACATCTCTGTCCATTTGGCAGGATCCTGGGTAAAACCCGCATTCAATACCAGTTGCCGTGGGGCAGGGAAGGTGTGAGAAGAGGAAATGCATAACTCTGTCTACTGGTAATCTCAGCAGCTACCACTTGGCCAAGAGACTCTGACAGTTTAGGAATGGCCAAATTGGCTCCATTCGGTAATCAATATCTTTACCTGTGGCTGTAGAACCTGAGAATCGGCCCCGTGTTGACTGATCAACTAGAATGTGACCTCATCGATCCCCTTGGCTGTGATGGTCAAAAAAGCTGAAATAAATGATTCAGCCAAACACTGAGATCTCCTTTCACAAAGTCTAGACCTATTAAGTGTCACAACAAATGGCAATCAGCACATAACTATCAAGAATTACTTTAAATGTAAATGGATTAAATTCTCCTACCAAAAGACACAGAGTGGCTGAACAGGAAAAAAACAAACAACAAAAACACCCCTCTACATGCTGCCTATTAGAGACTTGCTTTAGATGGAAGGACACACAGACTGAAAGTGCTGAGGCAGACAAAGATGCTTCATGCAAATGGGAGCCAAAAGAAAGCCAGAGCAGCTACACTCTGTAAGACAAAATAAACGTTAAAACAAAGGCTATAGTAAGAGACAAAGATAAGTGTCACATAATAATAAAAGTGTCCATTAAAAAAGAAGATACAACATGTATGCACCCAACATAGGAGCACCTAAGTGTATAAAGCAAATATTAACAGACCTAAAGGGAGAAACAGACAGCATTACAAAAATAGTAGGGGACTTTAATACCACACTTACATCAATGGATAGATCATACAGACAGAAATCAATAAGGAAACATTGACCTACAATGACATGTTGGACTCTGGAGGACTTCAACCAATATTTACAAGCTGTTCCATCCAAAAGCAACAAAGTATACATACTTCTTAAGTGCACGTGGAACATTTTCTAAAACAGATCATAATTTAGACCACAAAACAAGTCTAAATAAGTGTACAAGAATTGAAAACATATTTAGTGTATTTTCAGACCACAATGGTATAAAACTAGAAGTTAATTACATAAAGAAAACTGGGTACACCTGCTACGGGGCCCAGAAACCATGCTTGAAGTGGTGGGTGCACTAACACGTCCCATGACTCCAGTGCTGGTTTTGACCACCACAATACCATTTTTTTCACCCAAGGGCCAGCTCTACCAAGTAGAACATGCTTTTAAGGCTACTGACCAGCATGGCCTTACATCAGTCACCGTCAGAGGGAAAGACTGTGCAGTAACTGTCACACAAAAGAAAGTACCTGACAAATTATTGGATTCTAGCACAGTGACTCACTTATTCACGGTAACTGAAAACATTGGCTGTGCGATGACAGCAATGATGGCTGACAGAAGACCCCAGGTACAGAGGGCACGCTATGAGGCAGCTAATTGGAAATCCGAGTGTGGCTATGAGATTCCTGTGGACACGCTGTGTAAAAGAATGGGTGATATTTCCCAGGTCCGCACACAGAATGCTGAAATGAGGCCTCTTGGTTGCGATATGATTTTAACGGGTACGGATGAAGAACCGGCCCTCAAGTACACAGGTATGATTCTGCAGGTTACTACTGTGGATTTAAAGCCACTGCAAAAGGCGTTAAACATACCGAGTCAACAGCTTTCTTGGGGAAGAAAGTGTAGAAGAAATTTGACTGGACATTTGAACACACAGTGGAAACTGCAATTACGTCGACTCTTCTATCAATTTCAAACCTTCAGAAATTGAAGTTACAGAAGTTACAGCTGAAATCCCTAAATTCAGGATTCTTACAGAAGCAGATTGATGCTCACCTTGGTGCTCTATCAGAGAGAGACTAAACATTGTAGTTAGCGTACCAAATCCATGAAGCCACTTGCCTGTGTGTTTGGTAACAACACACCAACATTATGGCGGCCCCTAGATTGAAAAAGGAACCCCTCCCACTCCTCCTGCCCCTGAAGTGGTTAGGACTCTATAGAAATAAAAACAGTGTTGGGGGGGCGGGGAAGAAAACTAGAAAATTCACCAATATGTGGAGATTAAGCAACGTGTTACTGAACAATTAATGGGTCAAAGAAAAAAATAAAAAGAGAAATAAAAAATATCTTGAGAAAAATAAAAATGAAAATGTGACACAAAAATTTATGGATGCAGCAAAAGCAGTTCTAAGAGGGAAGATCATAGCAATAAATGCCTGCTTAGGAAACAAGAAAACCTTAAATAAACAACCTAACTCTGTACATCAAGGAACTGGAAACAGAAGAACAAAGGAGCCTAAAGTTAGTGGAAGGAACGAAATAACAAAGACTAGAGCAGAAAAATAAATAAGAGATTAAAAAAAATAATAGACAATATCAATGAAACTAAGAATTGGTTCTTTGCAAAGATAAAACAAAATTGACAAATTTATAGCTAGATTCACCAAAGGAAAAAAGAGAACTCAAATAAATAAAAGAAGCAATGAAAGGGGAGATGTTACAACTGATACACAGAAACATAAAGGATCATAAGAGACTACTCTAAATCAATTATATGCTAACAAATTGGACAACCGAGAACAAGTGGATACATTCCTAGAAACAGAATTCACCAAGACCAGTGGAATCATGACGAAATAGAGTATCTACACAGACTGATTACTCAGTAATCAAAAACCTCCCAACAAACACAAGTGCAGAGCCAGACAACTTTACTGGTGAATTCTACCATACATTCAAAAAACAAGTAATACCAATCCCTCCCAAACTCTTCCAAAAAACAGAAGAGGAGGGAACTCTTTCAAACTATTTGATAATGCCAGTATCATCCTGATACCAAAAGCAGACAAGGATGCCACAAGAAAATAAATTACAGGCCAATATCCCTGATGAACACAGATGCAAAAATCCTCAATGAATTATTAGCAAACAGAATTCAACAGTACATTAAAAGGATTATACATCACTATCAGGGGGATTTATTCCAGGGATGCAAGATGGTTCATTACCTACAAACCAGTCAATGCGCTACATCATACAGTCGTCCCTCACCACTTCACGCTTCGACTTTCGTGGCTTCACTCTATTGCAGTTTTTTCAAATGAGGGTCGGGTAGGGTCGGGTCAGGTAGGGTAGGGTCGGGTCAGGTCGGGTAGGGTAGGGTAGGGTAGGGTAGGGTAGGGTAGGGTAGGGTAAGGTAGGGTAGGGTTGGGTCGGGTCAAGTAGTGTCGGGTCGGGTAGGGTAGGGTCAAGTCAGGTAGGGTAGGGTCGGGTCGGGTCGGGTAGGGTCGGGTAGGGTAGGGTCAGGTCAGGTCGGGTCGGGTCAGGTTGGGTCAGGTAGGGTAGGGTATTTGAAAACACCGTGATAGAGTGAAGCTGCGAAGGTCAAAGCCGAAGTGGCAAGGGACGACTGTATGATAAAGAATCCTACTTCGCGGAAATTCATTTATCGCGGTAGAGTCTGGAACTGATTAACCACAATAAACCAGGGCCGACTGTATTAACAAAATGAAGGATAAAAATCACATGATCATCTCAGTAGATGCAGGAAAAGCAGCCGACAAATTCAACATCCATTTATAATAATAATAACAACAACCTCTCAACAAAGTTGGTATAGAGGGAACATACCTCAACATAACAGAGGCCACATACGACAAGTCCACAGCTAAATCAGACTCAACAGTGAAGAGCTGAAAGCTTTTCACCATTAAGATGAGGAACAAAACAAGGACACCCACTCGCACTTCATTCAGCGGATACTTTAAGTCCTAGCCAGAACAATTAGGCCATAAAAAGAAATAAAAGGCTTCCAAATGGGAAAGAAAGAAGTAAAACCGTCACTATTTGCAAATGCCATGATATTATGTATAGAAAATCCTAATGACTCCATCCAAAAACTGTCGAAACTAATAAAGAAATTCAGTCAAGTTATAGGATACAAAATGTATACAAAGATATCTGTTGTCTTTCTATACACTAATAATGAAATAATAAAAGAGAAATTAAGAAAACAACCCCAGCCGTGACTGGGTGGCTCAGCTGGTTGGAGCACAGGCCCATATTCCAAAAGGTTGTGGGTTCGATTCCTGGTCAGGGCACATGACTAGGTTGCAGGTAAGATCCCCAGTTGGGGCTCGTACAGGAGGCAACCGATGGATGTTTCTCTCTCACATTGATGTTCCCCTTTTTTTTTCTCTCTCGCTCCCTTCCTCTTTCTCTCTAAAATCAATAAAAACATATCTTCAGGTGAGGATTAAAAAAAAGAAAGAAAACCATTCCACTTACAGTTACATCAAAAAGAATAAAATGCCTAGGAATAAATCTTCTAGGAGGTAAAAGAACTGTATACTGAACAGTAAAAGATACTAATGAAATAAACTGAAGCCATAAATAATGGAAAAATATTCCACATTCATGGATTGAAAGAATATTGTTAAAATGTCCATACCACCCAAAGCAATAAACAGATTCAGTGCAATACTATCAAGATTCCAAGGATGTTTTTCAGAGAAATTATACAAACAACCTTAAAATGTGTATAGAACCATGAATGACCTCAAAGAGACAAAGCTGAAGGCATCACACTCTCCAACTTCAAACTATCTTACACATTTAATTATTATAGTAATTAAAACAATATGGCACTGGCATAAAAACTGACACCTAAATCAATGACATAGAAAATAGCCCAGAAATAAATGCACACATATACGGTAAATTAATTTATGACAAAAGACCCAAGAATATACATTGGGGAAAGGACAGTCTCTTCAATAAATGGCAACCCACCAAATGAGATAATATACTTGAAAAGGCAACCCACTGAATGAGAGAAAATAGTTGCAAATCATGTATCTGACAAAGGACTACTATCCAAAATATATAAAGAACTCATACATCTCAAGAGCAAAAAAAAAAAAAAAAACCCAAAACCAATTCAATTAAAAATGGGCAGAAGATCTGAATAGACATTTTTCCAAAGAAGACATACAGGTGGCCAACAGGCACATGAAAAGATGCTCTACATCATTAATCATCTGGGACATGCAAATTACAATCACAATGAGATACCGCCTCACACCAGTTAGAACGGCTAATACAAACAACAAAAACAAGACACGACAAACCAGTGTTGCTGAGGATGTGAGCAAAGGACCCTGTGCACTGTTGGTGGGAGTGTAAACTGGTGCAGCCACTATGGAAACGAGCACGGCGGTTCTCCAAAAGTAAACATATAATGACTGCACGTATTTATCCGAAGAAAAGGAAGTGACTCATTTGAGAAGACAGATGCTGCATTATTTACAGTAGCCAAGACATGGACGCAGACGAGTGTCCATCGATGGATGAATGGGTAAAGAAATCGCAGTACATATATACAATGGAATGTTATTCAGCCATAAAGAACTAGAATCTTGTCATCTGTGACAACACAAACAGGACTCGAGGACATTACAGTAAGTGAAGTAAGTCAGGCCACGACAGGCAAATATCGTATGGCTTCTCCTATATGTGGAGTCTAAAACAGCAACGGCCAGAGCGTAGGGCTCCCGGGAAGGAAGTCTGAGGACTCTGGAGCAATCACGAGCATAGGGCCTCCCCACCGAGCTGCTGGGGCTCCATCCAGGACAGGACCCACACTGAGAAAAACTTCCGGAAACAGAACCAGAATGGCAAAGGGAGGAAAGTCAGGAGGACAGGACAAGAACCGGCGAGTGCACACGGGAGCACAGTGCAGGTGTTCTGAGAAGGCAGGACAGTGGTAGCCCAGCAGCAGAATGAGACCTGAATAGGAAGCTCTACGAAGTCAGAAGAGCCTTCTAAATCAGGCCTCCCTACTAAAAGTTCAGAAAAATTACTTACGAATAAAAATGAGAAATAGAGAAATTTTGAGATCAAATATTACACAAAGTTACAAGGAAAAAAGGGAAATAATAATAATACCCTATAGAGAATGGACGAAAGCACACACCAAAGACAAACTGTAACTATTACTTTTAAGTGGGCTGAAAGACATTAGGAATATGATATGAAACATAAAAAGTAACATAAATCATAAATAGAAAAATAAAAACGAGTGAAGAAAGAACAGATCTGAAAAACAGAAAAAAATTCAGTCTAATATTAAGAAATAAACTTAGGCCCAGCTGTTGTGGCTCACTGGCTGAGCATCGACCCATGCACCAAGAGGTCACCAGTTCGATTCCCGGTCAGGGCACATGTCCAGGTTGTGGGCCCAGTCCCCAGTGGGGGGCGTGCAGGAGGCGGCCAATCAATGTTCTCTCTCATTGATGTTTCTATCTCTCTCTCCCTCTCCCTTCCTCTCTCTCTAAAATCAATAAAAAGAAAAATTTATTAAAAAAAAAAAAAGAAATATACTTAGGAGGATACAAGAGTGAATAAATGCAACAAATAATGCCTTAAAGGTAATAAAAGATTTTTTAAAAAGAGGAAAACTTTAAAAGTCAGAAAGACCTAAAGATGGAGGATCTAAGGCAGTGTCCACACTGAAGACAGGTGAAGAAGACACAGCGTGTGGGAAACACGAGTCCCTGAAAGGAAAGCAAAGAAAAAGACCTGTCCAAACACTAACAACTGTAACTCAAAGAAACTCTCCTGAAATAAAAACAAAAAAAAGACCTGGGACTGAATGTTGAAAGAGGACACTTAACACCTGAGCACATTGAGACAAAGTAACCAACACCAAGAGTTCTCTCGTAAAATTACTGGACTTTATGGCTTTAGACAGAAGAAAATGAAGCAACATAGTCGAGATACTTACAGAAAAAATGCGAACCAATAATTTTACACCCAACAAAATACTTGTCTTTTAAGTATAGAGTAGACAGCCAACTGTTATGAAAATACCAGAATTCAGGGAATAGCGTTCATATGAGCCCTTCCTGAGGTATTTAATAGAAAACGAGCATTAGATGGAATGACCAGGCACTGACATCAGGACCAGCTTTGAGCACTGAATATACTTACTATAGAACTAAGACTGATTGACAGGGGAAAGTCCACCATAAATGGTTATATGCACTAAAAAGACAGACACAGTAAACCATTAGAAAATAACAGAGATTAGGAATAGTGCATGTAATAAGATGTCCAATTCTTCTTGGTAACCATAGCTGAGGTTATAGTATTAGTACTGTTATTCTGAAACTGTTGTATGTGTAATGTGGACCAGTAAGCAAATTAGTAATTATATATTCTAATTCTCTCATCCCCCATATTCTTGAGAACCAGGATTCTCAGCAAGGATCACGTGAGATAAACATGTAATAAATAGTCCGGCTGTTGTGGCTCAGGGGATTGAGTGTCCTCCCATGGACTGTAAGGTCCCGGTTCGATTCCCAGTCAGGGCACATGCCCGGGGTTGCAGGCTCGATCCCCAGTAGGGGGCGTGCAGGAGGCGGCTGATAGATGCTTCTCTCTCATCATGTTTCTACCTTTCTCTCCCTCTCTAAAATATCAATAAAAACATATTAAAACTAATTTATTAATTAGTAGGAACAAAGCTAACTAAAACCCTCTAATCCTGAATATGAAAAGGAAAGTATAAATTCATGAGGCCTAGACAACACAATGACCAATTCAGCAACAATGGCACTGTTAGCACTAAGATAATGGTCTTGAAACACATATTCCCGCCGAAAGAAACAAAGTTTTCTTGGCCAGATGGCCAGTTTCAGTTCTCAGGCAAGAACTGTGAGGTGAGTCCGAAGCATCTTGTCCAGCAGTGAGCAGAGGGCCGTGGAGCCCAGGGGGTCGGCCCAGGCGCAGTCGGTGTGCAGAAGTTCACGATCGGAGACGGACCATTTGATCTTCAATTAAAAGTAAGAAGCTCCATGGGTGGAAACCAACAATACTTAAACTCATGATTCAGAAAGATATTAGGACTCACTGTTACTTTCAGAGGGTGACATGAGACCAGTTTATCATTGTTAAACCTGTAAATAGCTGGAAAGAGCCAGGCATGTACCCTGTGTTTCTATATGAACAGTTCCACGGAGTAACCAAAAAGCAGACGAAAATCACAAAAGTATTCCCGCCAATACAGTAGAATAAGAAAATCACCATTTTGCAACTCCCAGTGAATGAATGGATCTAGGCAATGAGTTAACATTACGAAAAGAAAGGCTGAGGCAGTCTGTCCCTCCTGAACGACAGGACACACCACCACTTGGTCTTGCCAAAGGGACCACACGTGCACCTCTGGACCCGCTGCCCAGAGAGGAAGCGGAGGGGCAGAGGAACACAGGAGTGGAGGATGCGATCAGCAAAATCCAGACTTGGAAAGTCCAGCTCAAGTGGCTGTTCTCCAAAAGGGGAGGAGTAAAGAGAAGAAAGGAAGAGAGGGAAAATCTGTAAATTAAGAAACTTAGAAAACATACCAACTTTTAGAAAATGGGCAGTACTAGACTATGGCATCTAGGGAGGCATATGCAGGTGATAAAATAACAGAGTGAATCGACGACTGTAAAAGTACTGGTCACTTTGGGGGGGACTGTACGTGGGATGAGGCACAGGAGGGGTTTCTGGGTGACGGCAAAGTTTGATTTCTTGACTTGAACGGTTGTTATAAAGATATCCACCTTAAACAACAAGTACGTGTTGCGCACTAGCCACATTTAGCTACTACCATATAAATTAATTAAAATTAAATAAAATTTAAAATTCAGTTTCTCAGTCATCCCAGGCACATTTTAAGTGATCAGGAGACAGTGGCTACATTTTAGACAGCGCAGAAATAAGACAAATTGCACAGAACGTGTGTGTGTGTGTGTGTGTGGTTTTCTAGAATTGTGCTTTACTTTATAATAAAAAATTTTAAGTGCTTACCCCCAAAATACATTACACAACTGCATTTATTATAATTTATCTCAAATACACAAATATTGGCTCTTTCTTGAAGCAATGACAAACGGCATACCCCTTCTGGATGAGGGATGAACAATGCAAAACCATCTTAGAGCAGTAAGTAGCAGGAGCCCAACGGATCCAATGGATGTGATTTAAAGTGCTGGTACATGATGGAAGAAACTTTCATCTCAAGGGCAATGTAGCTGTGCCTAGAGAAGTGTAGCGAACTCTTCTTGGCGATGGACTGATTACTGCTCATTTCGATCACCGTGAAACATTTATTAGACACTGAGAGAGGACAAGGCTGTGGCAAAACAAAGTAGCCGAGTCCCCGCCAAACGGACACTCCGAATGAGGCAGTTAAGACACGTACCCGGATTACACGGGAGGACCGAAGGGCTCCTTCCACAGGCCTGGGACCCCTAGGTCACACACCCCACACCTCTGACCTCGCTGAGCTCACAGCAGGTATGGAGGAGGACGCTCCTTTGAAGAGACTTGAAGAGGTGTATGAAATGGAATGATGGACGCTTGGCCAATGGACTCACCCAACGTTTTCAAGCAGGAGCAAACGACCCCAGAGAAATGGGAGGCAAGATGTCCACACAGATCAAAATTGGATCTACAAAAACAGGTTACGTAACAGAACAGAGGGCCTAACAACACGTAATTTAGGGAAAAGACTGGAGAACCTCAAGGGACAAATGTACAAAGGCAGGTGTCCATGAAGGCTCTTCAGCATGGGCGGGTCAAGCATGCGGGCCATGGCAGAGGGCAGTTGAGGGGGCATTTTGAATAAAGTAGAAAAAGGGAGGGAGGAAAGAAACATCACAGCTACAAATACCCTTCCAATGGGGTCTTTAATTACCCAGGAAGAATATCAATATTTTCTTTAAAATAATCGATGCTGCAACATAATAAGGAAAAAGTACAAGACTACGGTACCCGTGATCCAGCGCAAAGAGGGCACGCCGGCGCCTTCCAGCTAACGGGCGAGAAAAGCCGAGCTCACCTTGCTCGCCATGCGAAGTTCTGCACACCAGAGAACAGGCTAGCTTTACTTCAAGAGAAAAGACACCTATCTAGAACCCAAGGCTAGAATGGGTTAAGGGCAAATTAATAGAAAAAGAATAAAAACAGAAATCAACAGGGCCTAATTTCCTACCATGTTGCAGTTTGAGCTTTTTAATCTCAGAAAGTCCATCATACATTTTGTGTCTGGATATGATCCAAATACTCTGCACAGCTCTCTTTTACATCTTATTCTATCGAGAAAGGGTTGGCAACTGAAATCTATTATGATGTCAAAAGGTAGTTGACAACATAAAATGTATCCCGCTGAGCTGATGCCACACATGGTTAAATTTACAACAACAGAAGTTATCATAAAATTGTAAGAACTGCAAATTAACCACTGATTTCTAGTTCACTGACATAAGCAATGGTAAAGACATGGCTAACGTCCAAACAGCCTTACCACTGTTTAATTTGTCAAAATCTATCAGGAGCATTTCAACCACAAACCTGTCCTCCAAGGTCCATTATCACTGGCAACCCCAGAAAGGCTGCGTGGGCACAGAGAGCCCAGAGGACTCTCCTCTCCTTTGTAATTCCTCCACGTGTCAGGATCTCACTCTTGTGTAAGGACCGTTCTTACTCTCAATTCCTTAAGATCACTTAAAAATTTGGCTCTCATTTTGTGAGCTATGTCTGTCTGCTTAGAAAATTAGTTCTTCATTCTAGTGGTAAGGTTCCTACTGGGATCGAATCAGCAAGATTTTCTGTTTGCTTCGTGTTTGTGAACCAGGAGCGTGGCAGCAGTGTGGTGCGGGAGTAGGTAGCTGAGAGCTTTGGGAAATCCCGCAGGTAGGGAGGTCACACTTTGAAAGGAAATAAACACAGTAATGCCTTTCTCAGAGAAACTTAAGATACAGAACCTCTGGCTTCCTCCACCAACAATCAGCTCTCTGACACATGCGCAGAGATGACAAAAAGGAAAACATCTTTCACATGTAAAATCTCTTCTGAAAACTGTTTCATTCATAGTGAATTTAAAAGCATGGCTAAACTATTTCATTGCTCATTGCTAAACACTAAAATGTGGTTAAGGATAATAAAATGGCTAAAGAAATAAAGAAAGCAAAGACAAATGCCTTTTAAAAACGTATTCAGTGAGGAATTCTCTTTTTGCATTTGTGTGTATGTATGGTCCCCCACCCCCCGCTTTCCCATTGACATATGTCTGGAACAAATTTAACATACTGCTGAAAAGAAAAAAAATTAAATGTTTGGCCATAATATTGCTAGCGAAAACAATCAGCAAGCAGGATCCTTGTCTAAGTAGGAGCTTTATGTGCATTTGTGCAGGAACCGGGCAGTTCCAACTCTTGACTCGTCCCGACACAGCGAGTGTAGAAAGACGCCCGACTGACACTAAATAAATCTAGCATATACCACTTGTGCCCAAATTGGCTTCTTTCACGTCTCTGGTTTGGAGGAAGCAATTTCTGCGTGACATCTGCACCTGGAGCCTGCCGCACGGGCAGCGAGAAAGCTCCATTCTAGTCTTATTTGCAAAAAAAAAAAAGAAAGGCGTATTTTTTCCCGTGGAACATGTTTGCACTGAGGTAGTGCAAGTCCGCACAGAGTAAGTGAAGGCAGAGACACCCCCGGGGCCTCACATCTGGGTGAGTCAGAGCCCCGTCACCTGTACTGGAGGTAAGGTGGGCTTCCCTCAGCTGGCCTCTGGCTGCCTACAGTAACAAATACACGCATCAGCCTCTCACCTCCTTTCCCCGTGTGTATGGCCTCAAGATGCTGTCAATGTCAGGGAGCTGCCCCATTAAACAACTTAGCTTTTTCATTAGTGTGTAGTTTTTAAACCCTAAAACTGCATGAAGTCCTGAGAGCAGGTGACATAACAAGAGTGCTCTCTTTGGTCTCCTCAAGAAAGTCTTTGCCCTGGCCGGTTTGGCTCAGCGGTTAGAACGTCGGCCTGTGGACCAAAGAGTCGCGGGTTCGATTCCGGCCAAGGGCACGCACCTCAGTTGCGGTTTGTCCCTGGCCCCGGTTGGGGTTGTGCAGGTGGCAACGAGTTGATGTGTCCCTCTCACATCGGTGTTTCTCTCTCTCTTTCTCTCCCCCTCCCACTCTGTCTGAAGATAAATGTAAAAAAAATATCTTTGGGTGAGGATTAAAAAAAAAGAAAGTCTTCACCTGAAAAATGGTCCCAAATACAGGAAGTAAAACTAACAGTACTGATGAGAGAACAGACCAGTAAACAACACAGCTGGAAACTCCAGTACCCACTAACAATAATGCCTACCAGTAGGCAGAAGACCAATGAGGAAACAGAAGGTGCACACAACACCAAGGACAGACAGACATCCAGAAGACACCTACAGACATCTAGCAGACACCTACAGGCATTCAGCAGATACCTGCAGACATCTATCAGACACCTAGAGACATTCAGCAGACACCTAGAGACATTTAACAGACATCTAGCAGACACCTAGAGACACCTACAGACATCCAGCAGATAGCTGTAGGTATCCAGCAGACACCTATAAAAAATTCCACCCAACAACAATATAATATACTCTTCTCAAGCACACCTGGGGCACTCTCAAAATAGACCACACGCTGAGCCATAAAACACATCTCAATAAATGTAACATTACTGGAGTAATACAAAGTATATGCTCTAAATAAAATGTCATGGAATTAAAAATAAATAACACAAAGAAGTTTGAGAAATTCACATATATGGAAATTAAACCACACATCCCTAAATAACAGGTCAAAAAGAAATCACAAAACAAATTAGAAAATACTTTGAGATGAATGAAAATAAAGACATAACCCACCAAAGCTTCTAAGATACTAGGTAAAGCAGTGTTCAGAGGGGAACTTGTAGCTAGAAATATTTGCATTAAAACAGAAGATTCCAAATAGTCTGAGTTAATCAACCAATTAACAAATGGACCACTCATAAGACCAAGCACCTTTCAGCGTAATCATTTCCACTCAGTGAAGACATGGGACTGAAGCTTCGTCACACGGAATGTGACAACGCTATTTACCCATCGAAGTTTTTGGCAGAACATAATTCTCTACTTGGTAATTTCCTAAATGAGGGAACGAGAACACAGAAGTGAGCAGAAGATGGGCTTAAGCGCGAGCCCACGTTGTCACGGCTCACGCACACGCTGAGGGCCAGCACGTGTAGGGCTCATGGCTGCCGTTCCCCTTCGGATGCCCACATGCATCTCGCGTGCTCCCTCCCGGGCACTGCAACCACACGAACACCCAGTGCGGACCACCTCTCTTCGCCTGAAAGACTCCAAAGAGGAGATGCATGACCTCTGCCCTCTCCGCTAAGATGGGGGGGGACTTTGGAGTCGGGGAGGGAGAGGAGGTGCACGGCAAGGAGGAGAGAGAGAGAAGCAAGGAAAAACGTTAGCTCCTAAATCGCACGCAGTTATAGATGACCATGTCATGTGGTCTGGGTGAGCTGGAGCTCTGACCCTGAAGACAGTGGGACAGAGACCCTCTTGTGGGTCAAGGGATCTAAGGCCAAAGAGTGAGCACACTGGACCTCAAAAGCACACAGACCTGGATTCCAGTGCAAAAGCTGCCACTTAAAAATTTAGAGTCCGGCCGGTGTGGCTCAGTGGTTGAGCATCGACCCTGCACCAAGAGGTCACCAGTTCGATTCCTGGTCAGGGCACATGCCCAGGTTGTGGGCCTGATCCCCAGTGGGGGCATGCAGGAGGCAGCCAATCGATGTTCTCTCTCATCGATGTTTCTATCTCTCTCTCCTCTCTCTCTCAAATCAATGAAGGAAAAAAAATTATAATAAAATAAATGTAATTTTGAATTAATTATAGACTTATAGGAAGTAGCAAAAACAGTACAGAGTCCCACATAGATGACATCTTACACAGCTGTACTACAGTATCAGAACCAGGACACTGGCCTTGGTCCATTCACGTTCACTGGACTACAGTCCTTCTACAGTTTCGGTTACTTTCTCTATAACCTCGGGTGACTTAATGTAGCCGCTGCTTTGGTGCTCCATCTCCTTATCTGGAACACGAAGGCACTGAGAGGAGCAATGTCCCCGTACCTGTCAGGAGTCAGTAAGGTAGCGCTAGTGTGTCGCTTACAACAGGAACTGACACACAGCAACCACCTCACAGATTACAGCATCTAATTATTCACAAGACTCGGGGATTTCTAGTTCTGCTCTGACACCTTTCGGGGGCCCTTCCTACCACCCACTGACGTGGACATGTCATCTGCCACCATGTATAGTTTGGCCGAATCCAAAGGAAATCTAACTCGAAATTCCTTTTTGGGTGAGCACATGCCCTGAAAGAGAAATGACTCAGGCACCGCCGACAAGGCCTTCCAACGCCTTTGGGGGGAAAGCAGTGAACCATCCTCTAAGAATAATCTTAGACTTTAAATAGCTTTGCTTCCCCTTTTTGGGGGGTCAGGGGTAGGCTTTGTGGGTTGTTTTTTCTAATGTAAGTTTTTAAATCTTTAGATTTTTTGAATCAAACAGAACGAATGCAAGCCAGGATCCACCTGCCAGTTTCCAGACCTACATGGATCAGCAGTCAAGGGAAGCAGGGCTCCACAAAAGGTGAGCTTTCAGTCGGTTTCAACCAGGCCTTGCGTGCACAGCAGAAAGGGTGACTAGCCCAGCCACAGTGCAGGCTCTCCACCCTGGGCTGACCTCTGGCTCCCATCAGCTCTTACGTGAGCCCACCCAAGTTCCTCCTGCTTCGGGGCAGAGCGCTGCCAGCACCCAGAATGCCCTGGGCCCGTCCTTCACAGCTACCCTTTAAGGGCACCAGTGCTTGTCACGGGGAAAGAAGACCTTTGCTGGATTTTCCAGCAGCTTTGAAATGTTCAAATCTTGAGAATGAATGAATCAGAAACTTGAAGGATTTTTTTGTTCTTTTTCTTTTTTTATCCTATTCTTTTTTCTTTCTGCAAATTGGCTACATTCTCAAAACCTGCCCCCACACACAGTCTGAAACACTGAAGTGTCTGCTCTGTTTCTATCAACAGACACTATTTGGAATCACTCAAAAGGACAAATAATATGTCCACTCATCAGCCAAATGGCCAGAGTAGACATCTTCCATTCTCTTCAAGTCAGACCAAATAAGAATCGTAGTTGGATATTTTCAGCTTTGGATTCAAATTAGAGCAAGCATCTCAACCCAGGAGATCTCCAAGGGCATCACTGTTAACTAGATCACAGGAAAATGATTTAACAAATACAGAACTATCATCAATGAAGCAGCCTGTAAGCTTCGGTTTCCCGATCTCAAGATTTACTTCGAACTGCATCGACAGACTTGGAGCTGTAGAAGAGCAACTGACTTTCTATTTTATAAAATACACCAAAATGATCAAAACCTGATTTTCCACCTGAATTAAAAAGATGTCTTTAGTCTTGTGGGCCATGGTCCCCTGTCCAGTTCAGCTCCCCTCTTCCCAACTGGAACATGTTTCCCTTAATATTACTTCTTTTCCCCTATCGTGGTGTTAGCAAGATGCCTGCTTATGCTGGCTGCAGAAACAACACGAGGAGAGCCCCCCCCCCCCCCCAGAGCGCTGCGTCCCACCGGGAGGGGCTTCCCAAGCAGGCAGGGTTGCTGCTGCTCCTTTCCGCGCCCTGAAGAGCACTCAGCCTTCTCCAGCGGGGACACCAGCACCTTGGGGGTGGGTGGGGGCTCCGGAAATGCCTACTGGAACCCTGAGTAGCAGGTGTGGGCAGGGACCATCTGAAGGCTCACGATCACTCAGCGCTTGTGAAAACAGGGACTGGCCAAAGAAAACACAGGAGCGAGGCGGTGGGGCAGCCCCACGCACGGCAGGAAAGGCGCTTTTCCAGCACCAAGTCCGAGGTACGGAGATGCCTTTCATTTCAGAGAAAGCCCAGCAAAACCACACTCTCAGACTGAGAAGGTGAGCCCTGACTTCGGCTCTGGGACTCAAATCCTCACTAAATGGCCATCGGGCCTAGGTGGACGCTTCAGCACGGAGGAGCAGCTCGCACGCCTGTACAAGAAAAACAGAGCGGGGCACCGAGGCTGCTGGCCCGGCGAGGAAGGGCGGACGCCAGGGCAGTGCGGGAATCAGGCACTCACGTCGTAGATCACTGCAGCACAGCTCTCCTGCAGATGTGGGTTAGTGATCTAAGCCTCACACTTGGAAAGGCTGTGTGCCCAAGCCATGATATATAAAGTAAGACCCGAGCGCCAAAGTTTTGATTCAGCCGAGAAAACGCGCTGGTTCGGTGGGTGGAAGCGGCATTCCTCGCAGGGAGCAGAGAACTGCGGTCAACATCTGCTAGCCATGCCCGGGGGGGACTGTCTTCCAGGGCACTCCAGGAGTAAATGGAATTAATGAAACCACACAGTAGTACCCAACCTTCCAACGAGTCTGCTTGCTTCCATCCACATACCTGTTCATTAAAGAAGCACTTCACTGAGGAAGTCTCCTGAAGATGCCACTGAGACCTCGTGGGGACCACTCACATGGTTAGCAAGTTCTGCCTCAAGGGCTGCTTCCCAGGACAGGTGGCCTTCACCTCCTCCCTCGCTCCTTGGGCAGCTGGCTTCCAGAGGGTTCTCTTGCTCTACCGGCTACACCTTATTATAAAGTATGCATTATCCAGGTAACTAGATCCCTGTTTTTAAAACAAATTTATGTTCTAGTGGGTTTATCTCACACATAAAAGTCCCAGAGTACATCTCTCTCTCCAACTACCTCTTCTGAAAATGACTAAGAATCCACATAATCCAGACGGGTTTGGTTCTTTAAAACTCCTTATTTGGCTTGTTCTTTCAGAAGAAATGGGGAGGGAGGGAAACTGAACTCTTCAGGCTGACTGTCATTCAAATCTGTCAAAGTAGAGCTCAAAACACCACTTTACCTTTGAACAACCAACTCCGAGCCCCTCCACAAAGACAGTCGTCACCCAGGATTATTTTTAAATGTTCCCAATTAAGAGAAAATAATCAAATTCATAAAACCCCAACTTCCATTCTGAGTTAAGCAAACTCCTGCTCCATCTACATGAGAAGGGTCTTCTAGACTCAGAAAAGCCAGTTTTACATAAACTGGGTGCTACCATTCAATAAAGCTAAAAAACGAAGGTTTCCCCTTTCTTCCCTATCGTCATGTCAGTATGACCAACCAACAACATACTGTTGCCCATGAAACTAGAACACAGCAACCCATGAAGTTCAGACTTCAGTGAGCCTATTTACAAAGTAGATATTAAATTCCTCAATTCCATTTAGTCCAGTGGTTGCCATCCTGGACAGGGTCCCGGACGCTGGACCACCTCTAAGAGCAGCATAGGAGCCTGGGGATGGCAGATGTCAGACTCTCCACTTTTCCGATCAGTCTTCAACAAATACCGACTCAACACCTCCTGGGTGCCAGGCACTGAGATCTGTGTGTGTGCGTGAACGCACACACGTGGGCATGTGTGCACAGCAGGGAGGAAGTGAGGGGTGAGGTGTTATCTTTTTTAATACTACTGATACCTGATAGAATCTTGAGGGGAAATTAACACAAATTTCAGGGTTCGGTGGATCTAAAGTATTATTCTTGTGCTTACTGGTCTGCTCACTTTCCACAGGAGAGTGTCATGTGCTGACAGGAAGGGAAGCGGAGACAGAGGTGGGGCCGGCGAGGTTTCGACCCCCACCTGCCTTGAAGCAATGACGGACGTTAGACGAGAGAAGGTCGACACAGGCCCAGTTTCATTTACTCACTGTCAAGGCCGCAAAGAGCGAACCTAAAAGTAACCCACTGACTCCCCAGCACAGTCGCGATTCGTTCTCACCAGTCAGCCCTGCACCAGAGGCCACTGTGGTCGGAAGTGACATGTAGCCCCTTGCTGCTACACAGAATCGCGTCTGTGCAATAGAAGGGTTAAGTCAGCTACCATTTTCAAGCTTTAGAGGAGAATTCCAAGCTTTTAGGTATATTCCTAGTGAAAGATAATGTGTTGAATGTCATCATGAAAAAAAATTAGGGGAAATAATTCTTTATCCTTTTTAAATTTTCCTTATGAAATGCATCATTTTAACCTAGTGCATTTCAACATACTTATCCATAAATGTAAATTTGTTTTCATAAGATGAAGAGCCTTTTAATCCAAATTGCACAGTGTGCTTCCACAATGATCTGTTGTAACTTAGTAATCAGAGTTAACAGACTGCCTAATTAACCAAGTCATCATTTGCCAAGATCCAAATATGGGATGAATTGTGGGCCAAGGAGAAAATATGATGGACATGAAATTATTAATTCAGGGAAGCATTAAAAACATGTGGAGCTCAAGTTCTCTGCTAAATCTCACCAACTTTAATAGCCTTAGTTTTTATAAGTAACGTGAAAATAAAAATATATTCTATACAGGGTGTATAAAAACATTTAAAAATCAACTAGTTATTGATATAATTAAGTAACTTTCTGAGCCTTTGACAACCTATGAGGTAACCATCCCAGACGCCCTCAGTGCCGACGAGGAACCCTCGAGGGCTCAGAGGGTGCGCATCACAGTGACCGTCTCATGTGAACAGGATGTTCCTTCTCCACTTGACCCCTAACCATTGGAAGGTACAAGTCTGTTGGTTTGTTATTGAGAGTATTACTAATATTCCCTGTCCCTCTCCCTTCCCCCCTCCGTCCAGCCCCCGCCCCACCCAGGCCTTCCCCACACTACTGTCTGTGCACATGGGCTGTGCATATATGCATATAAGTTATCTGGTTAATCTCTTCCTGTCCCCCCCCACCCCACTCCACTCTGAGATCTGTCCGTCTGTTCCATGTAGCCTCTGGACCTATTTTGTTCCTCAGTTTATTATGTTCATTCAATTCCACACATAAGTGAGATCATGTGATATTTGTCCTTCTCTGACTGGCTTGTTTCGCATAGCATAATAATCGCCAGTCCATCCATGCTGTCCCACAGGGTAAGAGATCATTCTTTCTTACAACTATATAGTATTCCATTGCATAAGTGTACCACAGCTTTTTTAAAAATGTGTTTTTATTGCTTTTTAGAGAGAGAGGAAGGGAGCAAGAGATAGAAACATGAATGTGAGAAACATCAATCAGCTGCCTCCTGCACGCCCCCTACTGGGGATGGAGCCTGTAACCCGGGCATGTGCCCTGCCCGGGAATCGAGCCAGGACCTCTCAGTCCATGGGACGAGGCTCAATCCTCTGAGCCACACCGGCCAGGCTGCTTCCAGATCTTAGCTATTGTAAATAACGCTGCTATGAACACAGGGGTGCATGCATTGTAAATAACGCTGCTATGAACACAGGGGTGCATGTATTGTAAACAACGCTGCTATGAACACAGGGGTGCACGTATTGTAAATAACGCTGCTATGAACACAGGGGTGCATGTATTGTAAGTAACGCTGCTATGAACACAGGGGTGCATGTATTGTAAACAACTGCTGTGGTATCAGATGCCAAAACCAAGCTTCAGAATATTTCCTGCTCACGAGATTATGGGTAAACAAACAATATCCAATCTTTTCAAAATTCTTAGGGAAGTAGTTCTAAGAATTCTACCATTTAACTCACCGAATTTGAGCCGTGGAAGCCTCAAGCACTGAGTCCCGTACTTAGGAGATGAAGACCGCGGCAGCGGAAAGACGCCAGTGCACGGAAACGGCTCCCCAGCAGCCCACCTCCTGACACTGACATCGCCAACACAGCCCGAAAGACCTGTGCCTTTTAACTGAGCTAAGACACTTATGACCCGATTTTTCCGGGCAATTCAAATGCAAGTCCAAATACAGGGTTCAGTCTGAGATGGGAATCCACCCATCTGACCGTTTTCCCCTTGGTTACTTAGCGACTCCTATGCATCCGCTGAGGCCCCAGCCGGGACGCTCTGGTCTGTGAGCCCTTCCAGTTTGCCTCCTCCCCACCATACACCCGCAGTCCACCGGGACTGGACAGAGGAACAGACGGGCAGTGTGGCAGCGGACACAATCCTGTCTCCTGGGGAAGTCGTGGGTAGCATCCGAGGCACAGCCCCCCTCCCAGGTAGTGAATGTCACTGCGATGTCTCAGTGTTGAGCAGACAGCTGCATGGGGAAATCTCAGGGGATACTCAGCTGGTGAGTGGGCTCTGGGATATTCAAAGGCTCCTTCCAACCCTCTCACCCTGTGTATTTATGGTGCACCAAGCACAGGGCCTCACCGGATGCAAATACACAGCCGCCCTTCCTAGAATTCTGCCCCCTCTTCTGAAACCAGCACCCTTTTCACCCCCTTTCCACTGCCTTGTGTCGGCTGAACGCCAGCCACAAACACCACCCATGACTCCAGTGGCCCCCTCAGGCCACACACTTCCATGCCCCTGCCCCAGCTCAGCTGCAGCCCCAGGAAGAGCTTCGGCGACAGGTAAGCCCACACACGGGATTAACCACAGAACCAGGAAGATCCCAATTCTGTGACAGCAGCTAGCACGGTGAGAAAAGATTCCTTTGTGTTCAAGTTGCTAGGAAAACAGTCATGAAAGCGTACCGTGCCCGGCCTGGCAAACACCTGCACGGACGTCTCCAGAGCAGAGCCCAGCACAGGCACAAGGCTGAGAGCCAGGCTTCCCAGTGTGGCATGCCCCTCACTCCAGCTGCCCTCCCTGCAGTCTGTCCGCCACTCGACTTCAGACTCATGGGGGGTCCCAGGTGACCCTTGGACAACATGGTTTCAATTGCATGGGTCCATTTACACACCCCTCCCCCCAATAAACACCGGTGCTGACCTGCGGCTGGGAGTGCACAGACACAGAGGCCGACTGTGTGCTGAGCTACACATTTCATAGAGGGCCTGGAGCAGCCACAGACTTTGGTGTCCACGGGGTCCTGGAACCCACTCACCTCAATACCAAGGGGATGATTTAAGTTTGGGAGAAATCAAAAGTTATATGTAGACTTTTTGTTTGTTTTGTTAATCTTCACCCAAGGTTATTTTTCCATTGACTTTTAGATAGAGTGGAAGGGAGGGAGGGAGAGAGAGAGAGAGACATCGATGTGAGAGAGATACATTGATTGATGTCCTCCCACATGACTCCGACTGGGGCTGGGGATTGAACCTGCAACCTAGGCATGTGCCCTTGACCGGGAATTGAACCCACGACCCTTCAGTCCACAGGCCAGTGCTCTCTAACCACTGAGCCACACTGGCCAGGGCTCTATGTGGATTTTCAACTGCATGAGGGCTGGCACCCCTCCCCCCATGCAGTTCAAAGGTCAGCGGTAATTCCTCTTTCTGCCTATTCTGGTCACAAGTACTCAGAGGCCTAACATACAGGTGGGCTCAGTATTTCAAACACGGACATTAAAAATGGTCTGCTGTTTGTGTTAACAAGGAGATACTGGTACTTCAAACCCTGTAAGTAAAAATGGCTTATTTGTGGTCCCTTGCAACTAGCTTTTATATAGTTTTTCAATATATTTACTACATGTGTTTTTACAAACCTAATATTTTCATTTTTGAAGGTGAATGTCCTTGGGGTTCAGCTTATGAATTTGTGATTCTACTGACCAAGTAGCCAAAGGCCTCACCTTGCTGACCAATGCGACCTCCCAGTGCCCAGGTCTTCAGCGCGTGAACAGGTTAGAACGAATGTATCCCAAGGACCAAGGACATTCTGCACCTGCTGGCAGGGGGCGGCTGGCAGGCGGGACTGCGCCTTGGGAGGGAGACCCCCTCACAGGTGATCGAGAGGAACAAATCAGTTGCTGGGTGGTCAGAGGCTAACACAAAATAAAATGAGGGCTACCGAGATGAGGTTAATTAGGATAATGTGCCAGAAAAAGATGACTGAAAGATCTAGAGAAAATGTCTTAACAGGCACATCCAACCAAGGACAGAAAATGCCAATGACGGGATCGTCCTTGTTCCTAATAACCCTGGGACATACTTTTTTCCTGTTGGTCTTGAACTAGCAAAAAGAATCAAAGCATCGGGGAGTCTGAGACCCAACGGGGCACTGAGGGTCAGGGGTCACCATGCGGCTACAGCAGCCCCGGGGACATCACGCTCAAGTGGCACAGCGCCCGCCCGGTGAGCAGCCTGTGTCTGGGGGGTTAGGAGCCTGGCCTCAGCAGAAGGGTGCTGGGTTCAAATCCCACACTACGCCTCAGTTTCCTCATTGCAAAATGAAGTTTTAGAATCGTAGCTCTCATTGAGTTTTTGTGACTTAATATGTACCAGGTGGATTTGTGTCACCGTGAACGAATGATCTGGGACAGATAAAAAGGCAAGGCATGGCCCCTCTGGATGAGAACACCCAGGGTCAATCAGGTGGACTGATGGTCTCTAAGTCGGCACTGAGAAGTTCCACCCCAGCACCTCTGAACCAGACTCGCCAGGCACTGAGGGGCCGCTGCACCAACCTGGGCCCGGACACGCACACCGCGCCCCACCGCACGTGGGCTGCTTCCCTTCTGTGCCCGCTGTTTAGTTTCTGAAATAATACCCGGGGATGGGGTGTCCCATGGTCTCCGAAATGTGAGCAGCAGGTTCTCGGCCACTCAGAAGAATGGTCAGTCCCACGCAAGTCTCCCTGGACTGTGTGCAGTGCTTGACGGAACCGCGTTGAATTTACTTTTAAGTTGAGAGGGTATAAGTTACTAAAATCAGTGGCTCCTTTCATTCCTTAGCTAAACTTCGCTATTCATCGTGAATCACGTAAATAAGAGTATGTGATCAGACCTAGTTCACCTTCTTAAAACAACGTTTTTAATGACCGATTTGAGAGAGAGAGGAAGGGTGAAAGAGAGACATGAATGTGTCGCTCACTTATCTGCGCATCCACTGGTCGTTCCAGGATGTGCCCCGACCAGGGATCAAACCCACAGCCCGGCGCGTCGGGACGATGCTGGAAGCACCTGAGCTCCCCGGCCAGGGCAACGCAGTTCATCTTTTACCAGCAGAAAGTTAAGGGGTGCAAAGACAGCGAGTCCCTCTGCTCCGGGCACAGCGCACAGGAACAACGCACGCCAAGCACACGTGTGCCGAAACCACACCGTGACAACACACGGCTCTCCGAGGCAGGGGAAAGAAACCCACTAGCGGTGGGAGATATTTATATCTCTCTCCTGTCAGTCTGTGAGACGGAGTTTTCTTTAGAAAATAACATGTGAATTATCAGGACAGAACATCAAGTGTACAGTGTTTAAAATATAAGAATTTTCAAGAAATTTAAGACATGGTCTATCGGGAGGGAAGATCAGACCAGCTCTGAGGAACGTAAGGACAGAACGTAAGGACAGAACGCACCCGCAGCCTGCACGCAGGCCTCTGGCTTGGTGGGCGTGACACCTCGGTCAGCTTCACCACCTGCATACCCGAAACAAGTCATCCACAGCCGAGAGCCAACCTGTCAACAGCAGATATAAAACAGACCACCGCACTGCTTCCTCATTTTGTATTTCTTACTTTTACAGGGAATTCAGCGCATGAAACACAAGCAGGGAGTGAAGGCTCTTCAGCGCGCTGATGAACCGCTTTAAAACGAGGCTGCAGGAAGGCAGAGCCCTGACAGCACTCGGCGCCTCTGCTGGGCTCTCCGATCCTGTCTGTCCGGCCCTGTGCCGAGCACTGCCCCTGTATCAGCTCACTTCACCCCGCAGTAATACTATGAGCATTACCCTGCCTCAGAGCAGTAAACTGAGGCCCAGAGAAAGGAATCTGTCCAAGGACAAAGCGCGTGTGAAGGAGAGAGCTGAGAGGGAGCTGGGAATCCGATGTCCTTGACTCCCACCCTGTACCACCCACATGCGTGCTGGGCCCAAATGGCTGATGACGTGCCTCCCGGGAGGGTGATGAGTAACCCCTTCTGGATGGGACACAGCGACGAAATGAGCGCAGTGCATGGCGGAAACTTCCCAGAGAAAGCCCGAGGGCAGTATCCTATTTCTGTAATTAAAGGGTTTTATTTCTTCTCCTGCTCGCTCACCCAGATGCAGTCCGTGAAAATACGGAAATTCACAGGCAATTTCTCAAAGGTACTCGGACTCAATACGTCCCGGCTGTGAGCATGTCTGCCATATCCAGGCCTGTCCGCCGCGAGGCAGTCACCGGCAGACACCTCCCTCCCCTGGCTGCAGAAGGGGCGGATGCCGCCACAGATGGGACACACAGGAAGCCTGGGTGGAGAACGTGGGGGGGCCTCCTTCAACGGGGTGATCGGGGAGCCTGTCGAGGAGCAGATTCCGCACTGAGCGCAGGGCGAGGAGCGAGCCTGAGCACACGGACGCAGCATCCAAATAAAACACCTGAAACCAGACAGCTCGGAGTCGCAAGTCTTCTGCACAGGCGAGACCTCAAGCCTCCCTCTCCAGGGGCAACTACCTCAAGAAAACAAAGCTTATGTGAAACACTCTTTTTCTTAATTCATCTGTTTTAAATTGTTTTAAATTGTGGTGAAAGGCAGGTAACATGACATGTGCCACCGTAAACATTTCTAACTGTGCTGTCCAACAGCGCTGTCGCCATCCCCAGGACTCCTCTCATCTTGCTGCACTTGAGCAGACCCTCGATGGGCACTCAGGGGTCAGCCCCCCAAACCCGGCACTCTGTGATCCCTCACTGCCCGTGAGCTCGCTGTAGGCTCCTGTCCACAGGCGGTGTCACCTGACTGATCGTCACGCCACGGAGCTCAGAAACTCAGCAGTCGGCATGGCCACACGCGGGCGGCCACTGCTCCGACTCTGAGACACACGCCACCCGGCCACCCGGGCACCGCTGACCATCTCTGCCATGCCACACAGCAGCTCGTGCGCGAGGCCACGGCGGTATGAGGGACATTCCCAAGAAGGCCCGTGGGCCGGCCCGCTGTGCAGACTCAGCACAGGCGGGGACCGGGATGAGGCGGGAGACGGCATCGCGGAGCAGCCTATACAAGTGAAACCCCACAGTTTCAGATTGTCATCAGCAATACCGATATGAAAGCAGGTCGTGAATTCTGCTTGCGAGGCAGGCCCACTGTCTGAGTAAGTGAAAAAACAGAAATTAAAAAAAAGAACTGCATGCCTTTTGGGGGAAACTGTCAACATGGGGCCCAGCGAGCCGAGTCCTGTTAGCAGGGCTGTCCGGCAGCCTTGACCACGGGCACCAAGACCACCTCCCAAGCTCCACTGAGAACAGGGACAATCAGGCGAGAAGTAACAGACTGTGGAACAGACATGTCTACCAGCAAAACCACAGCCCAAGAACTAGCCAAAGGACAGAACAACTCCCAGAGGACAGCGTCTGCCACACCTGGGGAATGCCACACACTGGGGATGGCCACACCTGAGGAGTGCCACACACTGGGGATGGCCACACCTGGGGAATGCCACACGCTGGGGAGTGCCACACGCTGGGGAGTGCCACACACTGGGGAGTGCCACACCTGGGGAGTGCCACACACCGGGGGAGTGCCACACACCCGGGGAATGCCACACCTGGGGAGTGCCACACACCCGGGGAATGCCACACCTGGGGAGTGCCACACACCTGGGGAGTGCCACACACCCGGGGAGTGCCACACACCCGGGGAATGCCACACCTGGGGAGTGCCACACACCGGGGGAGTGCCACACCTGGGGAGTGCCACACACCTGGGGAGTGCCACACCTGGGGAGTGCCACACGCTGGGGAGTGCCGCACCTGGGGAGTGCCACACACCGGGGGAGTGCCACACCTGGGGAGTGCCACACACCTGGGGAGTGCCACACCTGGGGAGTGCCACACGCTGGGGAGTGCCACACACCTGGGGAGTGCCACACGCTGGGGAGTGCCACACCTGGGGAGTGCCACACACTGGGGATGGCCACACCTGGGGATTGCCACACCTGGGGATTGCCACACCTGGGGAGTGCCACACCTGGGGAGTGCCACACCTGGGGAGTGCCACACCTGGGGAGTGCCACACACCGGGGGAGTGCCGCACCGGGGGATTGCCACACCTGGGGAGTGCCACACCCGGGGAGTGCCACACCTGGGGAGTGCCACACCTGGGGAGTGCCACACACTGGGGAGTGCCACACCGGGGGAGTGCCGCACCTGGGGAGTGCCACACCTGGGGAGTGCCACACCCGGGGAGTGCCACACCTGGGGAGTGCCACACCGGGGGAGTGCCACACACTGGGGAGTGCCACACCTGGGGAGTGCCACACCTGGGGAGTGCCACACCTGGGGAGTGCCACACCTGGGGAGTGCCACACCCGGGGAGTGCCACACCTGGGGAGTGCCACACCTGGGGAGTGCCACACACTGGGGAGTGCCACACCTGGGGAATGCCACACCCGGGGAGTGCCACACCTGGGGAGTGCCACACCGGGGGAGTGCCACACACTGGGGAGTGCCGCACCTGGGGAGTGCCACACCTGGGGAGTGCCACACCTGGGGAGTGCCACACCTGGGGAGTGCCACACCTGGGGAGTGCCACACCGGGGGAGTGCCACACACTGGGGAGTGCCGCACCTGGGGAGTGCCGCACCTGGGGAGTGCCGCACGCCGCCGGCCTTGTTACCTGCCAGGCTCTGTGCCAAGCTCTTCACAGCAGCGAGATGAGGAGGCCGTGGTCCAGACGGGTTCAGTGACTCACCAGGGTCACTGGCCAGTCAGGACCAAAGGCTGCATTCGCACCTAGGCTGACCTAACTCCAAAGCCGTCACTCTTAAGCACACTGCTGGCCACACCTGGACACAGCAGGCCTTCAGGCAATGTTGCTGCGTGCGTCGGAGACCACGCTTCATGAACCTTCACCACAGGCTGGAAGAGGCAGGAGGTATTCTGAAGCACAGGGACGTCTCATTCTACTTCTGTGAGGTGGAGATTTTCACAAGAATAACATCCGGCAGTCTGGAATGGAAAGACTGGACAGGCTGACTCCCTGGTTTCCCATCCTCCGAGGGGAGCTTTCAGCAGAGATTAGGGGGCAGCAAGCCACAGAGGTGCCGAGTGGGGCGCACCATCCCGCCTGGGGAAGGCGGAGCGCCCGGCGCAGCCCCCGCCGGCCGGCCGGGAGCAGAGCTGAGTGGGCGCCGGGGCCTCTCGTCGGTACTCAGGCTTCAACGAGAGCTTATACAATAGATCCAACAGAAAATTCAAGAGTTTAAGTTGATAGCTCTCTTGAGAAAGAAATTTATTTCTCAGATTTGCTATGGTACTTTCAGTAAGAATATTATGGTCCTAAAATATTTACTGAGATGTGTATCTCTGCCGAGAACTGAATGAGCTGAAACTCTTAACATGTAAAATCCAAATAAGACATTACCCAAGCAAGTCAGTGCAAGACAAGGCATTTTATAGAAAATAAATAAAAATTGAACACATAAGAAACAGACTGATGCGATTTTGTGTGAGTAACTATAGCCGTTGCTCAGTAACCATCCCCTTTCCTTCATCACTACTGGACCCTGGCGTTCATCTGGGACATCAAATGTCTCAAGCCTAAGGATATATTTCCCAAATTCCCTCATGTTAGGGTGGCAAAAAGGATGTAAGTAGAAGTCACTGAGTAGACCTCAGGGAATGTTCTTTGAGAGGGAAAATTCTTAAATTTAAATTCTTAAAATTTCCCAGCCTCGGCTCGGGGAACACATTTTGTCCCTTGCACTTCTGCTTCCTCCTTTCAGGATACAGAGGTGATGGCTGGAACACAGCAGCCACAATGTGACCTTGAACATAAAGCAACAGCTGAAGAGGCAGGCAGAGCAGAAAGAGGGGGCACACGTGCTCTCCCCCAGACGTCTTTCCTGAGAGCAAACATACAATCAATTTTTTTGTTTTTGTTAATCTTTACCCAATGATATTTTTTCCATTGCTTTCTAGAGAGAGTGGAAGGGAGGGGCGGGGGAACAGAGAAAGAGAGAGAGATACAGGAAGAGAGAGAGGGAGAGAGAGACATCGATGTGAGAGACACATTGATTGGTTGCCTCCCTTACGTGCCCTGACCCGGGCCAGGGATGGAACCTGCAACCCAGGTACATGCCCTCGACCGGGACTCAAATCTGCCACCCTTCAGAGAGAACAGGCCGATGTTCTAACCACCGAGCACACTGGCAGGGCCACAACTAATATTTTAAATTAATATAGTGCATCTTTGTGACTAGAGAACAATTCTTAAGTGACATAATAATATGAAAGCCTATGTAAAGATTATATCCATATTTTTGTAAGGGAACATGCCCTGGAAAATTCACGAGTTGGGAATCCGATTCCCCTGCCGTTCACATCACGGCTCGTCCGGGAAGCGCATTTACGGAGCCCGTCTCCCTGTTTTGACACGCACAACTTGTGAAATTCAAACATACGTGTAGGCAGCCAAAGCATTATTATTTATTAAGGCCTATATTAAAGGTGGAAGATCTTAAAACACGCTCAGGTTCTGATGATTAAAGGAAATGTAATCGGTCCGCACTGGCATTTGATCTTTCACCGCCAACATCTGCCCGCTGATCCCTCCATCCCTGTTTGACACTGAAAAGACATTTCAACAGCCTGTCCATCAACTGTGAGTGGAGGCCGCGTACAGACGAACACAGGACTCAGAACACGAGCGCTTTCCTCCTCGCTCGTGGGGCTCACGGAAGCCCAGTGAGGAGGGCGAAGCCTCTCCGCGGGCTGGGCCGGGACGCCACGAGCAGTCTCAGCCCCGCAGCTGCCCCACGTGATACGAAGGGCAGGTGTTTCTACGCCCATTTCTCCTTGATAAATGGTTTGCTCAAGAACAGAGGGACTGACCCCAGTGACGTGTCCTGTTTACAGCCCAGCTGTCCCCCTTCCATGCATCAGATCAGGGTCAAACTGCAGTGTTCAGGCCACATCTGGCCCACTGCCTGTTTCTGTAAATAAAGTTTTATTGGAACAGTCATGCCAATTTGCTTACATACTGTCTATGGCTACTGTGGTGCTACACCAACAGAGTGGACTCGTTACAACAGAGACTGTATAGCCCAGAGGCTGGCAGTCCTCACTCTCCGGCCCTTCACAGAGGGTTTGCCAAACCCGCCTGAGTCAGCTTTGCACAGTGTGACCCAGCTCTGGGTCCTGAAAGCCGGAGAGCGCATCCCGCGGGCTCTGGCATCCCTGCCTGACAACCAGCTTCCTTCGCCTTCCTGGCGAGTCCTGTACCCACCACTTGCCACCTGCAAAGGTGGATGGCAGTTTTAAATAGTGTACAATATTAGCATCGTTTACCTCTTACCTTTCAGTGTGTCTCACAGCCATAAAAAGCCTGGAGGTCACTGGCTGGAGGCGTGCATGATGCCACAGGACCGCAGCTCACGGAGGGCAGGCACTGCGGCAGAGAGAGCAGAGTGGGTGGGTGAGTGGGGCACTGTGACACGCCATCGTTGCACACACATGTGAGCAATTCAATACATACAACATGTGTAATACATGTAATACACATATAGCACATGGAGACATGCGTCAGAGGGGCCTCAGCACGTATTTTGTTCTTTCCCTTCTGAAATCGGCGTTTCGCCAGCTCACAGCCTGAGTTCAGCACGACAGGATAGCAGCAGAAGTGAGAGTTTACACGGCCACGTGCAACCGCCACTCTTGAACACACCGTGGCTCACGTGGAAAGTTTGGTTCCTTAAACTTCCATCATTTCTTATTTTTTTTAGGATACATTCTCGTAATCACAATGTTATCTCATCCTGAGAAATAAGGGTAGTTTATCCACGAGTCCAAATGATGGTTTTGCTTTGGGTTCTGGTCTTTCAGTCTCTCAGGGAATCCAACAGAGTGATGAGAGGAAATAAGCACACATGCACACATGTTCTGCACACACACATGCAAAATCTTGCTTGCCACAATTTACAGTTCTGTTTCCAGTTGTCTTTAAACTACGCAGAGAAGGAAGCCCTGGCACAGCCTTCCCACGGCAACGGCCTGTGTGTGCTCGTCTGAGGCCGAGTGCTCAGGGCTTAGTCGGGTAATTAGAATATTTACTAAATCCAATTCCTAGTATGTTGATGTTGCTGACAGAAAGAAAATCAACTCATCCTCAAATAGTTTCAGAAAGCTTTCTGTGAATGCCAGCCAGGGGCAAGGTTTTGCATGCCAGGCCTTGTCTGCATAGGTCCTGGGAAGATACCGCCACTGTGCAGCCCTCCAGACGACAGGGGGAAACCGGACCTGCAGAGCAGACAGCACGAGCAATCCGTGTGTCTGTGTGTGTGGTTCTCTTTCAACAGTAAACGCAGATAAAACTCCACGAATGTATGTGTTTTCTAATCCAATAAGACAGAGAAGTAGAAACCGAAAAAGAGATGTGCGAAGCTCACGATTTGAATAGTCACGCACCTGCGGAAACCGCGTGGGCTGATGTCTGCCCGCTCAGGAGGCTGAGCGGCGCTCCCGGCGAGTGGTGAGTGCCTCTCGAGAACAGGGGCTCAGGCCAGACCGGCCCCACCACGATTTCTAGGCACCGTGGTCTGTGGGAGTGTCAACTGCGTGCCTGCTACACGGCAGCCTAAGACTCTTCCTCCCCGTGGTGTGCCGTGCTGTGCCGTGGTGTGCTGTGCTGTGCCGTGGTGTGCCGTGGTGTGTTGTGGTGTGCTGTGCCGTGGTGTGCCGTGGTGTGTTGTGGTGTGCTGTGCCGTGGTGTGCCGTGGTGTGCCGTGGTGTGCTGTGCCGTGGTTTGCCGTGGTGTGCTGTGCCGTGGTGTGCCATGGTGTGTTGTGGTGTGCCGTGGTGTGCCGTGCTGTGCTGTGGTGTGCTGTGGTGTGCCGTGGTGTGCTGTGGTGTGCCGTGGTGTGTTGTGGTGTGCTGTGCCGTGGTGTGCCGTGGTGTGCCGTGGTGTGTTGTGGTGTGCTGTGCCGTGGTGTGCCGTGGTGTGCCGTGGTGTGCTGTGCCGTGGTGTGCCGTGGTGTGCCGTGGTGTGTTGTGGTGTGCTGTGCCGTGGTGTGCCGTGGTGTGCCGTGGTGTGTTGTGGTGTGCTGTGCCGTGGTGTGCCGTGGTGTGCCGTGGTGTGCTGTGGTGTGCCGTGGTGTGTTGTGGTGTGCTGTGCCGTGGTTTGCCGTGGTGTGCCGTGCTGTGCCGTGGTGTGCCGTGGTGTGCCGTGGTGTGTTGTGGTGTGCTGTGCCGTGGTTTGCCGTGGTGTGCTGTGCCGTGGTGTGCTGTGGTGTGCCGTGCTGTGCCGTGGTGTGCTACTACGGCCCCTCTGCAGCACGGCAGCGGACGAGCATGATAAGAATGTATCAAAAATATATATATATATTTTTATCCTCACCAGAGGACATTTTTGCATTCATCTTCAGATAGAGCAGGAGAAAGAGAGGGAGGAAGAGAGAGAGAGAAACATCGATGTGAGAGAGACACATCGAGTGGCTGTCACCCACACAACCCCAACCGGGGCTGGGGACAAACTGCAACCGAGGCACGTGCCCTTAGCGGGAACCGAACCCGGGACTCTCCGGTCCGCGGGCCGACGCTCCAACCGCTGAGCCAAACTGGCCAGGGTGAAAAATATTTTGAAAGTTAATTTCAGTTGGCAAAGGAGGTACTCGTCCGAACTCAATTGGTGAACTCACTGATGAGCACCCACCACCTCAAGCAGGGCCCACTGTCCCCAATTACAAGAGCAAGGAGAGAACGGAGCCAATTACATTGTTTTTAATCGATCTACGTGCTTCCTTTAGAGCTGACATTTTCCAAACGTTTCTGCTGCTTAACAAAAAGCGATGGGCGGTGGGCTCCTCGCAGGAAAGCCCGCGGAGGCCACAGCGGAGGGCTGGAGCACTCCCCGCCCGGTGGCATCTACCTGTAAATGTTGTAAGCCTGTGAACTACTTCACTTACGGGCCACGTTAATAATGTACTCACACCCGGGCACGGGTCTCACAAACACGTTCCAGGGACGCGAGGGTGATGTGGGTCCGCCCCACTCCTCATGGGCACTCGCTGACATGACACTGATGGGGACACGGAGCGACCAGATGCCACGGCGTGGCTGTCGCTCCAGTGAGGAGCCAGCGAGCTCTCGCGGCTGCTCGCACACGGCGCTCCACTAATTATTCAAACAGCGACATTAATGAGAACCCTCGTGTTTATTTTCAACAGACTAACCAGCACTGAGCTTCTGTTTGTCTGATATGGTCACTAATTAAAATGTGTTTCATGAATAGTAAATCCGAATTTGAATGTAACAAAGCAGCCCTGGAGAAAAACAAGGAACAGCTGATTGGAAAACCATCCTCACAGGTCAATTTCTGTTTCTGTCTCCAATACTGTCAAGGACAAAGTGACAGCTAGCAGGAAATGCCATGAATATCAAGGAAGTGAAAGGAACAGTTTTCGTCACATATGTCCACGGACAGTCTTGACTTCCGAGCGAGGCCCCTGGATACACTGTGGCCAAGAGCGACTTCTGTCTCGGATAAACTTCAGTGACTGTGACGTCGAACAAAGATGATCTGAAGTTAGCTGTTCCGTGGAATGACCAAAGGGCTGTTGGCTTCCCTGTGCTTTTCCGGCCTTATGAAAGCGTGATTCCTGATGAAACAGTCTCAAATATGATCTTCACAAACATCACTAGATGCAACTGTGTTCTTTCCAAATCTGTTGTGAAACTGTACTGTTGAAAGGTGTGTTCTTAAGTGTCTTTAATATCCTCTTGTTTCTACGCTACTAAACCTTGCCATCAAGTGCTCTCCACTTTAAATTAAATTTCTATTTTGGTGTGATTAATTTTGTCCTTCATTTTATGGAAGTTACAATACTAAAATATTCATATGATGATGATTTAAAATAAGTAACTTTTCTAAAGTGTGTGCTTAGCTCTACGGAGGAGTGGGGACCTGAGAAGCCCCTGCTGCCGCTTGCCGGGAAATGTGCACTTTCAACGAAGCAACAGTGGCTGTATTTCAACAAATGTTCTATCTGCCACAACTGAGCACGAATCTACTCAGGACTGGGAATGACTTCGGATTTTAAATAGCAAAATAACTGTGAGTCTGCACAGACCACCTGAAGAATGAAACGTCACTGCGTAACTTCTGGGGTGCACTCGCCTGAGTCGGCACGCGCCGTGCTGCTCGAGGGCCCAGACACGCAAATGCACGCAGCTTGTGGGGAGCGGGAGCCGATCTCAGACTAATGCTAAGGTGTATTCACACAGGTACACAGATTAACTGCCCCAACGCAGCACTACCTTCTCCGAATGCTGCTATTTCCACGGGTACCTATTACAGACAGGTTTTCAGATTATTAGCATCTCTGTGCAATTTATGTATTTCAGCATTTGTCCTCCATAATGATACAAGAGGTGGTCAGCCTGTGGCAGAGCCTGACTCATCAAATCCATTCCTTGTTCCCGAGCCCACAGCTGGATGTACGTCCCAGCCTCCCTTGCAGTTAGGTGGGGCCTTGTGACTGGGTTCTGGCCCAACGGATGGAAGTGGGTTTGCTCCTTTCCTTCTGACCCTGAGCCCTCCGGAACCATCCCTAATGCCCTCTCCCCTTGACCGTGGGCCCAGAGGCCCAGCTGTGGGACAAGCCCCAGCTCCTGCAGAGGGCGGAGACACTGGACGGTCCCTGAAGCAGCCCGTTCCCCACCAGCCAGCAGTGGGCTCAGAGGTGCCCGAGGAACAGCCTGCACTGAGGTCAGCCTCTCGGATTCGGGAAGGGTCGCCACAGTTGTCAGCATCTCTTCCCAAACACACAGGCCTTTCTCAATTCTCCCTGGCTCCAAAGTTACACTCCAATCCCCAGGCCACCACACATATTCAGAAGCACTGTGGAATTGAAAAAAACTCCGAAGGTACTTTATAGTTGTAGTGATTAGTCCTCTAATTAAGCTAAGGGTAAAAAAGAGAGAGGACACCCAAAGGTCATATGTTAGGCGTGTCTGTCCTTACCGAGTCCCCACCTCTAACAAGTGAAATACAAGCCAACGCCATGAAATGCAGACCCAGCTGACGTTTTCCCTGTCTCTTAGCTTTTAATATCCAAATTTTATAGAAAATGCTGATTTCTAAATCAAACATTTTTGGCTGCTACTAAGAAAACAAAAAATTCTATGACATCCTCCAAAGTGTAATACAACATTTTAAATAAAATGTGTGAGGTCACAATACAACTGGTAGAACCTCAGAACCTTGCAGAGGCTTTGAAAGCCAGCTGCAAAGGGGATGTGTCTCAGATGTTCTTGGTGATTAAAAAAAAAAGCCACATTTAAAAACAAAACCAAACCAAAAGATAACATGTGTATTTTGAAACCATATTAATTGTTGAGTAATTAATACTTTAGACACTTACATCCTGAATGTGAAGGTGTTGAGTGCACATAACGTGTTTTGCTACATGTTCGTCATGTTTTCGAACGGGGCTCACAAACCTCTGTGCAGGGCCAGGCAGCGAACCCTGCAGACCGCAGGCAGAGTTCTCTCCTGCTACTCACTCTGCCACTGCACTAGGAAAGCAACCCTGGTGATGGGTGAACAAATGGTTGCTGTGTTCTGATAAAACTTTATTTACAAACACAGGCGGTGGGCCAGATTTGGCCTGAGGGCCATAAATTGACAACTTCTGTTTTAGAAAACTGACTGGGAATTTTGCATATTGACATATACACATTCTGATTTCTCCTACGTAAAATAATGGATTTGGATCTGGTGAGCACTTTCAACCAGGATATTTGGTTGCCAGGAGTGGGTTACTGATGTCCTGGAGAGTGGCCTGAATCTGCCAAAGGTTCAAGAGATCGACAGTCGGCCACACTCAGTTTCCATTGAGTTCTAAACCCACTGCCAGTCCTGCCTCGAAGTCATGCCACCTTCAAAGGGCTCGTGGGTCCGTATAAGGTGCTTAAAGGCATTCCATGGCATTTTGAACAAAAATCCCAAACTACTGTACCAAAAACATAAAGCGAATGGCTTTCCTCAGCCTGCAGAGTGAAGCCCCGGTGCAGGTCCCGTGGGCAGCAGCCACCTTACGTCAATGCCGTCTCTTAAAAAAGCAGATTAAGAAATACGCAGATTTAAAATGTCACTGTGTGCTAGCAACAAGAAATGATCACTTCTAAAAGTCTTGAAATCAGGCAGGAAGTCTCCTCAAACTAGACAGAACAGCGTTCTTGGACTTGGAGGATGTTCTCTGTTAACCCATTTCAGAGTAGGTGCAATGTGTCCAATGATAGAATATGCCAGAAATAATGTAGCAAATATATTCCCCTACTATTCTCTCAAAAATGGAAAGTTGTTGTAACAAGGTTTCAGTTCACTTTTTTTTTTTTTTAACGTGGCAATGTTCAGAAACATATGCACACAGAAAGATGCTTAAAAAAAAATCTGTTACCCATTAATGTTGGTTTTTTTTTTTTTACAGTAGTTCAGTGTACAAGATGGTTTGAAACAAATGGATACATTTTGTGAATCTGTTTTTACCTAAATTGTCAATCAAAACAGAACAAAAGTGCTCTTTCTGCCATGTTGGGGCCTATGGAGGCTGCTGGGAACAGAACTTCTACAGCGACAAATACGTCTGGAAGGCTGTGGTCCAGGCCATTTTGGGGGCTACCCGAGGGTCTCTGGGAGCAGAGGGAGAGCACGGTCTTGTTAAAATTGATGGTGTTTATGCGTGAGATGAAACTGAACTCTCTCTAGGCAAGAGATGTGCTCATGTGTACAAAGCAAAGGACAACAGGGACTCCTGTGGCAAAGGAGCCCAACCAGAGTCACCTGCAGAAAGGAACTCGGCTCATGGAAACAGTGGGTGGTTTGGGCCAAATTCCAAAGCAACCTTCCTGCTCAGGCCAGTGGACACAGAATCTGTGTAACGCTGGACCCTCAAGGATTTGAACTATTGAAAAGTAAGTAAATAAAAGTGGATTTGTTCTCTTGTAAAACAAACAGAAGAAAAGCAAGTAGATGACAAAGTCTGAAAGGAATATTTTGTAGCCACTGAAAATGGTGCTGGGAATGGGCAAATATATGCACATGCTTGTTACAATGTGACATGACCTAAGCAAGGTAAAAAATTAGGTCTACAACAGGTCCAGCATGGAATAAAACTGTGCCAATAAAGAACAGAAAGAAATTAACGGTGTTTGCCCTGGAGGGAAAATAATCAAGTGAAATATTTTTTAGAATGTTTTATATTTTTTATTTTCTAAAACAAAGCTATTTCTGAAATATTGGTTAGAGAACATGAAAAAGTTATCTGAACTTCAAGAAGAAGACATTTACAGCCATTTATTAATGGTTTTTTATTGCCTTTTTTCAGACCAGAAGTGTCTTGACAGCAGAGATTCATGTTATCTCTCATTTCTCAAGCAGTATTTACACCATCTTCTGCCATCTCAAGTAACATTCCTTCAAGCAAATGATAGTCAGTCCATTTTACTTTTAAAAGTCATCTTAATGACATTCCATAAATAAATTAATTTTTTATACTTCAAACCTTTAAAAATTAAGTCATTTAAAAAGGTTGATTGCTTGCAGATTATAGCTGTAAATAAATTACTTGATGCAAAATTATACTTTCTCCTCTCTCCTTTTTCCATGATGGCGCACAATAATTTGTCTTTTAATAACTTAAAACAATTCTGAGTCATTTGCTCATTAAAAAAAAATACATCTTAATCACGAAGCTTGTCATTTCATAAATATTTACCCGAAATGCACTGCCTGCTTTAAAGCTGGGACAAAGCTCCTGATTGACAGGTAACTTCTGTGAAGGAGGAGGGAGAAGACCTACTGTGTTCCTCTGGGAGAAGGGCGACCTGCTGCCTTCACACTCACTCCTTCTGTGGAGGCTCTTTCCCAACAGCCAAAACACACAGCAAATGTGATCATCATTCATCATTGTTCTCTCTCAGCTACACACACACACACACACACACACACACACACACGCACACGCACACGCACACGCACACACGTACACATTAACCTGCACTCACTCCTGGCTTACATACTCTCAGTGGCTCCCCAGCACTCTCAGGACAGAGAGTAAGCCTTTCCCTTGGCCCTTACGTGGTGCCATGCTCTGGCCACTGCAGCTGTCTCCAGCCCCCAGCTCAACCCACACCTGCACTGGCCCTGCCTAGCTTGCCACGGAGCTTCTCACTGGCTGGCTGGAGAGCAGAGGGGGGACTGCGGAGGACACGGAGACCTCAGCTCCTTTCTGTGAACTACCAAGGGCAACAAGAGGGTGGGGAAGAAACCTATCTTCAAAAAAAATAGGGCATCATAAAGTAAGCATTTTATATTTTACTCCTCTTCATGTATCATGAGAAACTTAAATAAACACACAAAAATAAAAGCCTTTAAAGCAACTTCAGTTTTCTCCTTAACACATACCGCAGCCCACAGCCCTCTGCAAGTCCACGGAAATGGCACGTGGGAAGGTTTAGTTAGTCCCCAGTATCACTGAACCCTTTCCTCCAAACTTGTCAAGTGTAGAAGTAGAAGAGAAAAATAGGGCCCACTGCAGGAAACACACAGGTCCCGCCACAGGAAAGAGCCTGCGTGTACTCAGACTAGTTCCCACCCAAGGTGACATTGTCCTTCATGGAGGAAGGGGGCCCGCTGCCCCGGGCTCATCGGAAACTGCCCTGCTGAAACCCAGGGTAGAGGAGCTGTTTCTCGAAATTTCCATCAAAGACATCCTACCGAGACATGCAAAGTCAAGGGCCTCTGAGGACCCTCCCTCTTCTTACGTGTTAGAGAACGAAGGTATTTGCTGAGCAGCCGGCTGCAGAGGCGGTGGGTGCTCTGCTTCATTGTGATCTAACCTCAGCGGCTAAAACCAATGTGACCTTGTCCAGGACGATCACACCCTACCTAACTCCATTCATGTATTTCTTCCTGGGCGCTCCCAACTGCGTGACCCAACTTCCCCGGCACTCAGGTCGGGACTTAGGCCTGCTTTCCTGTCAATGGATGTGAGCAGAAGCAGGTACGCCACTGGCAAGCCTGACAAAAAAATCGTCCGTGCTCCCGTTCCTCTTCCCCCGAGAGACACCAAGTTCCTTGTGACAAACGAGACCGTGGAGGTTCACGGCACACACTGGCAGGAGACCACGTACACCTTTATATGGGTAAGCTACAGAAATGTGTGGCTTATCAGTCACAAAAGCCTGCACAACACATCCTGAGTCCATAGGTCACACCTGCTCATCGCCGTCATGAAGATTTGCCTTACACAGCCCGGTGACGACGGTGGGCAGGCAAACGCTGACCTCGCCTCTCCCCACGACCACATCAAACGTACGACCAAGCTACAGAACACCATCATTCAGAACCGCCCGACCTCGAGCTGAACAGAAGCCCTATAACTCAGAACATAAAGAAGCCACATGGAGACTGGCAGGAGGGGTGCAGGTATGGACAAGCTGGTCCCACACCCACGTGTGACAGATAAAAATCAGGAGGGACACCTCAGATACAGAGGTTCCCCCTGAAGAGCAAGGGGTCCCCGTCCCACACTAGGCCCCAGCCCGGGGTTCCAGGGGCAGGAAGACCAGTCCTATAACTTCTGGCTGTGAAAACTGGGAGGATGGAGGCTGAGTGAGATGGAGGCTTCTAGAGTCCCAGGTACTCCTCTTCAAGGGCCCGCACGGCCTGCTCGGACTCCTGTGCTCTGGGCTCAGAAGGCACCAGAGACACACGGGCAGGAACTGAATTGTCTGGCTTCAGGGCGACAGCTGGACGGGCAGCTTTCTCCCAGACAGAATTTCTGGCAAAAGCCATCGTTCCTTTGCTAAGCCCTCCCCCTGTAGGCACAGGCTGGCATTGAGTCTGGGTCTCCATCAACCAGATTAACACTGTTCGTGCCACCCCGGTGATTCCCTGAGACCCCGCAGACCCAACCAATGGGCCACCCAAGTCGCTCCAGTGACTTTTCCACACAAATGGCCTGTCTGGGCTCATGCCCAGACTTTCCTAAAATCTCTCAGGTTCACAAACCCCAAGGAGCAGCATCTGACCTCAGCGTGCCCTATGCCCCTTGATGCGGGCTCCATGCCGGGCACCAGTGGCACCCAGCTTCGCTTGGCAGCTCAGCCCTTCCCAGGCACCTCCAAGCCCAGCACAAGTGGCAACTATCTGCAGACCACTCTGTAATTCATACCAGGTGCCCCAGGACACAGGCAGCAGCTAATCTGGGCCTGCACCTCCCAATAGGCCCCAGAACAACTACACCCAGCGGCCTCCTTCAGATCACAACAGACAACCACCCAACCACCTCCACAAACAACACACTCAAAGCACACACCCACCAGGTACTGGACCCTGCTGAAGGGAGTCCTGCTCCATGGGGCCAACCCCTGCACAGCCATTCCTCCACTGTGGACATGGCCACTCCCCACAGCCCATCAGCTTGGGGGCAACCCCTCCCACTGACATGCCAACAGCAATCAAGCTTAACTACAACAGGAGGGCACATACAACCCACACAAGGGACACACCTGGAAAACCCAGTTAGGTGACCAGGCAGACTGGGCCCCACAGAGCACCTACTACATTAGGCCACTCTACCAAGACCTGGAGACATAGCAGCTCTACCGAATACACAGAAACAAACACAGGGAGGCAGCCCAAATGATCAGACAAAGAAACATGTCCCAAATGAAAGAACAGAACAAAATTCCAAAAAAATAAAAAATAAATAAACAAAATGGAAACCAGGAATCTACCAGATGCAGAATTCAAAACATTGGTTATAAGGATGCTCAATTATCTCAGTGAGAACTTCATCAAACAGGTAGGAAACAAAAAAATGGAGACAGAAAAAATAAAAAAGTATCAGTCAGAAATGAAAAATACAGTAACTGCAATGAAGAACACATTAGAGGAAATCAACAGTAGATTAGATGAAACAGAGGATCAAATGGCGATTTGGAAAATAAGGTACCAGAAAACACCCAATCAGAATAGCAAAAAGAAATAAGAATCCAAAAAAATTAGGACAGCTTAAGGGACCTCCCAGACAACATTCACACCATAGGGGTACTAGAAGAAGAAGAGAGAGAGCAAGAAGTTAAAAGCCTATTTGAAGATACAATGACAGAAAACTTCCCTAATCTGCAAAGAAGAGAGACATACAAACCCAGGAAGCAGAGAGTCCCGAAGAAGCCGACCTCAAAGAGGCCCACACAACACACGTAAGAAGTAAAATGCCAAAGATTAAAGACATGGAGAGAATCTAAAAAGCAGCAAGAGAAAAGCAGTTAGTTATACTTACAAGGGAGATCCCATAATACTGTCAGCTGATTTCTCGACAAAAACTTTGCAGGCCAGAAGGGACTGGCATGAAATATTCAAAGTAATAAAAAGCTATGACCTACAACCAAGATTACTGTACACAACAAAGCTATCATTTAGAAATAAAGGACAGATACAGAGCTTCCCATACAAGAAAAAGCTGAAGGAATTCATCACCACCAAACCAGTATTAATAGAAATGTTAAAGGGACTTCTTTAAGAAGAAGAAAAAAAATATGAATAATAAAACGGCAATAACTACATATCTATCAACGACTTTAAATGAAAATGGATTAAATGCCCCAATCAAAAGACATACTCTGTGAAGTATATGATTGTCTGACCACTATACTGTTCATCTGAAATTAATACGAAATAATACTGAATATAAACTGTAATTGAAAAATTTTAAAAATACTTTCAGTTGGAGGGGGCTCTTAGGTTTAATAAAAATATACAGGGTGGCTGAATTGAGAAGAAAACAAGACCCTTACATATAGTGCCTAGAAAGACTGACTTCAGATCCAAAGACACACAGACTGAAAGTAAATGGATGGAAAAAGGTATTTAATGGAAATGTAAATTTTTTTAAAAGCTGAGGTAGCAGTGCATAAGTAAGACAAAAACACTTTAAAACAGCAGACAAAGGACCAAGCAATTCCACTTCTGGGAATTTATGTGAAAAAACCAAAATACTAATTCAAAAAGACAAATGCATCCAGCCCTGGCTGGTGTCGCTCCATGGTTAGAGCACCAGCCTATGCACAGAAGGGTTGCAGGTTCGATTCCTGGTCAAGAGCATGTACCTAGGTTGCAAATTTAATCCCAGGGTGGGAGTGCATGAGGGAGGCAACCAATCAATGTGTCTCTCTCACATCAATGTTTCTCTCCCTTTCTCTCTCTCACCCCCCCCTCCTTTCCTCCACTCTCTTTAAAAATCAATGGGTGAGGATTAGCAATAAAAAAAAAAAAGGATATATGTATCCACTTGTTCATTGGAGCATTGTTTAAAATAGCCAAGATATGGAAGCAAGCAAAGTGTCCATCAGTAGACGAGTGGGTAAAGAAGAAGTGGTGAAGATATACAATGGAATATGACTCAGCTGTATAAAAGAATGAAATCTCGCCATCTGCAACATCAGTGGAGCTAGAGAGTGTTGTGCTGAGTGAAATAAGTCAGGCAGAAGAAGATAAATACCATATCATTTCACTTGTATGTGGCATCTGAACAAAAAACAGAAACAAACTCACAGATACAGAGAACAAACTGATGGTCACCAGATGGTGGGGGGTTGGGAGACAGGTGAAAAAGGTGAAAGGATTAAGAAGTACAAATTAGTAATTACAAAATAGTCACAAGGATGTAAAGTACAGTATAGGGAATATAGTCACTAACACTGTAGTAACAATGTACGGGGATCAGATGGGGACCAGATTTCTTGGTGTGATCACTTGGTAAGATATATTAACGTCTAATCACTATGTTGTTCACCTGAAACTAACATAGCATTGCATGCCAACTATAATTTTAAAAGTTATTTTTAAAAAATGATTTACTTTGTAAATAGTTTTGCTTTTGTCTACACTTCTCTGATATTGATATCATGGGACCATGTCTTAATATTCCGTTTATCCTCTTTTTTATAAAGATTTGCCTTCCAATAATCAGTTAAATAGAGTAACAGATAATTAATTCATTAAGAGAAAAAGCATACCAAATGGGGAAAAAAACTGGGATAGCAGTACTTGTATCCGACAAAACAGACTTTAAAACAATGGCTTTAATAAGAAACAAAGAAGGGCACTACATAATGATAAAAGCATCAATCCAGCGAGAGCATATAACCCTTGTAAACATTTATGCACCCAACAGAGGAGCACCTAATACATAAAACAGACGGACATAAAGGGAGAGATTGACATAACAGTCTTGGCAGGGGGGCTTTAACACCCCACTGACGTCAATGGATAGATCTTCCAAACAGAAAATCGACAAGGAAACAGCTGCCTTAAATGACACACTGGACCAGATGCATTTAATTGATATTTTCTGAGCATTTCACCCCAAAGCAACGGTATACACATTCTTTTCAAGTGCACATAGCACATTTTCTAGGTAAAACCACATGTCAGGATACAAAGCATGTCTCAATAAATTTAAAAAGACTGAAAGCATATCAAGTATCTTCTCCCACCACAGTGGCATGAAATTAAAAATCAATCACAAGAAGAAAAGCAAAATACACACAAATATATGAGGTAAAGAACATGTTACTAAACAATGAGTGGCTAAACAATGAGATCAAAGGAGGAACACAACAACCCAAACTCTACAGGACACAGTGAAAGCAGTCCTAAGAGGAAAATTCATAGCATTACACACCTACCTCAAGAAACAAAACCAACTCAAATACACAATCTAACCTTACACCTAAAGGAACTAGAAAAAGAACAACAAACAAAGACCAAAATAAGTAGAGGAAGGAAATAATAAAGATCAGAGCAAAAATAAACAAAATACAGTCTAAGAAACAACACAAAAGATCAATGAAACCAAGAGCTGGTTCTCTGAATAGATAAACAAGATTGATAAACCCTTAACCAGATTCATAAAGAAAAAAAAAGAGAGAAAACCCTCAAAAATAAAATTAGATATGAAAGAGAAGTAACAACTGACTTACAACGGATTATAAGAAAATATTATGAACTATTCACCAACAAATTAAACAATGTGGAATAAATGGATAAATTCCTAGATAGACACAATCTCCCAAAACTGAATCAAGAAGAAACATAAAATCTGAATACAGTCGTCCCTCGCCATTTCACCCTTCGACTTTCGTGGCTTCACTCTATCGTGGTTTTTTCAAATACATTACCGCACGGCAGGGCAGGGCAGGGCAGGGCAGGGTAGGGCACCGCAGGGCAGGGCAGGGCAGGGCAGGGCAGATCAGGTCAGGGCAGATCAGGTCAGGGCACCGCAGGGCAGGGCAGGGCAGGGCAGGGCAGGTCAGGGCAGGTCAGGGCACGGCAGGGCAGGGCACGGCAGGGCAGGGCAGGGCAGGGCACGGCAGGGCAGGGCACGGCAGGGCAGGGCAGGGCAGGGCAGGGCACGGCAGGGCAGGGCAGGGCACGGCAGGGCAGGGCACGGCAGGGCAGGGCAGGGCAGGGCACGGCAGGGCAGGGCAGGGCAGGGCAGGGCACAGCAGGGCAGGGCAGGGCACGGCAGGGCAGGGCAGGGCACGGCAGGGCACAGCAGGGCACGGCACAGTATTTGAAAAAAACCGCGATAGAGTGAAGCCGTGAAGTCGAAGCCGAAGTGGCGAGGGTATGATAAAGAATCCTACTTCGCCGAAATTCATTTATCGCGGTAGAGTCTGGAACTGATTAACCACGATAAACCAGGGCCGACTATAAACCAATCACAACTAATGAAATTGAAGCAGTAATAAAATAAAATAAAATAAAACTTCCAGAACTGGATGGCTTCCCAGCTCCCAGGTTAATTTTACCAAACATTCAAAGAAGAACTAAGACCTATTTTTCTCAAATTATTCCAAAAAATGCAAGAGGAAATAAGACTCCAAGCTCATTTTATGAGGCCAGCATTATCCTAATTCTAAAATCAGACAAAGACACTACAAAAAAAAAGAAAATTATATGTGAAAATCCTCAACAAGATGTTTGCAAACCAACTTTAGCAATACATTAATAAGATCATACACCATTATCAAGTGGGATTTGTTCCTGGGATGTAAGGTTGGTACCATATCCACAAATCAATTAATGTGATACACCACATAAACAAAATAAAGAACAAAAATCATATAATTATATAAATAGAAGCAGAAAGAACATTTGGCCTGGCTGCTGTGGCTCAGTGGTCGAGCACCAACCCATGCACCAAGAGGTCACCAGTTCAATTCCAGGTCAGGGCACATGCCCAGGTTGTGGGCCCAATCCCCAGTGGGGGGCATGCAGAAGGTGACTAATTGATGTTCTCTCTCATCGATGTTTCTATCTCTCTCTCCCTCCCCCTTCCTTTCTAAAATCAATAAAGAAAAAAAAATTTTATATAAAAAAAGCAAAAAACATTTGACAAAATCCTGCACCCATTTATGATAAAAACTTATAGCAAAGTGGGAACAGAGGGAATATACCTTAATATAATAAAGGCCATATATGACAAAGCCACAGCTAACATCACAGTCAACAGGCAAAAACTAAAAGTGTTTCCCTTAAGATCAGGAACAAGACAGGGATGTCCATTTTCTCCACTCTTGTTCAATGTAGTATTGGAATTCCTAGCCACAGCAATCAGACAAGAAGAAGAAATAAAAGGTATCCAAATTAGAAAAGAAGAAGTAAAACTATCATTATTTGCCAATGACATGATACTGTATATAGAGAACCCTAAAAATTCCACCAAAAAACTCTGAGAGCTGATAAACAAATTCAGTAAAGAAACAGGATACAAAATAAGTATCCAGAAATAAGTTGCACTTTTTTTTTAAATCCTCACCCGAGGACATTTTTTCATTTTGTTCAGATAGAGTGGGAGGGAGAGAGGAAGAGAGAGAGAGAAACATCGACGTGAAAGGGCCACATCGAGTGGCTGCCACCCGCACGACCAACCAGGGCCGGGGACAAACTGCAACCCAAGTACATGCCCTTAGCGGGAACCGAACCCGGGTCTCTCTGGACCGCAGGCCGACGCTCTAACCGCTGAGCCAAACCGGCCAGGGCTAAGTTGCATTTTTATACACCAAAGAACTATCAGACAGGAAAACTTAAAAACAAAAACAAAAACAAAACCCATTTACAATTGTATCAAATAAAATACTGAGATATAAATTTAGTCAATGAGGTAAAAGACCTGTACTTGGAAAATTATAAAATACTACAGAAATCGAAGAAGACACATATAAATGGAAGCATATACCATGTTCAATGGATAGGAAGAATTAACATCATTTAAATGTCCATACCACCCAAAGCAATCTACAAATTCAATGCAATTCCTATCAAACTACCAATGGTGTATTTCACAGAAACAGGACAAATAATCCAAAGGTTACATGGAAACACAAAAGACCCCGAATAGTCACAGCAATCTTGAGAAAAAAGAACAAAGTTAAAGGAATTACACTACCTGATATCAAACAACACTACAAACCTATAGTAATAAAAACAGCCTGGTGCTGGCAGAAAAACAGACACACAGATCAGTGGAACAGAACAGAGAGCCCAGTAATAAACTCACACCTATATGGTCAATTAATCCATAACAAAGGAGGCAAGATACAATGGGGTAAAGACAGTCTATTCAATAAATGGTATTGAGAAAATTGGGCAGATACATGCAGAGAAATTACACTATATACAAGAATAATCTCTAATGGTATTAAACACTTCAATCTAATACTTGAAACCATAAAACTCCTAGAAAAAAAACAAACATAGGCAGTAAAATCTCTGACATTTCTTTAGCAACTGGGGGAACATACTCTCTAATACATCTGATAAAGGGTTACTAACTAAACTGTATAAAAGCTTATGAAACTCAACACCAAAGAAACAAACAATCCAATTAAAAATGGGCAAAGGCCCTGGCCGGTTTGGCTCAGCGGTTGCAGCGTCAGCCCACAGACCAAAGGGTCTCAGGTTCAATTCCTGGTCAAGGAAAAGTGCCTGGGTTGCAGGTTCATCACCGGCCCCGGTTGGGGTCGTCCAGGAGGCAACCACTTGATGTGTCTCTCTCACATCAATGTTTCTCACTCTCTCTCTCCCCCTCCCTCCCTTCCACTATATCTACAAAAAAAATCTATGGAAAAATGTCCTTGGGTGAGGATTAACTTTTAAAGAGCAAAGGACCTGAACAGACACTTCTCCAAAGAGGACATACAGATGGCCAAGACATATGAAAAAATGCTCAAAATCACTACTCATCAGGGAAATGCAAATTAATATCACCTATTACCTGTCAGAATAACTACCATCAATAAATAAACACACACCAAGTGTGGAAGTGTTGACGAGGATGTGGAGAAAAGGAAACCTTCATGCACTATTGGTGAGATTGCAAATTGGTACAGCCACTAAGGAAAACAACATGGAGGTTCCTTTAAAAATTTTAAATGTAACTGCCTTATGACTCAGCGATTCCACTTCTGGGTATACATCTGAAAAAACTCAAAACATTAAATCGACAAAATATATGCACCCCTGTGTTAACTGCAGAGTTATTTACAATAGCCAAGATATGGAAGCAACCCAAGTGCCCATCAATAAATGCACGGATAAAGCAGCTGGGGTGCATATGCACAATGGAATATTACTCAGCCATGAAAAATAATGAACTCTTACCATTTGTGACAGCATGGATGGACCTAGAGGGTATTATGCTAAGTGAAATAAGTTAGACAGAGAAAGATAAATAGCATATGATTTCACTTATGTGTGGAATCTAAAGAACAAAGTTAACAAACACACGAAAATGAAACAGATTCATGGATACAGAGAACAGACTGATGGTTTTCAGAGGGGTGGAGAGCTGGGGGCTGGGTGAAAAGGTGAAGAGATTGAGAAGTACACATTAGTAGTTACAAAACAGTCATGGGGGTGTAAGGTACACAATAGGACATGTAGGTAACAATATTGTAACAAGAATGTATGGTGCCAGGTGGGTGCTGGAAATATCAGGGGACACTTTGTGAAGTAGATGATTGTGTAACCACTATGTTGTCACCTGAAACTAATCCAAAATCATGTTGAGTGTAAACTGTAACTGATTAAAATAAAAAGGCATGCATTTGACAGCTACTTTTCCACTACTTATCACGGGCCAGACACTGTGTTTGAAGCTGAGTACAGCTTGGAAGTGAGACAAACAAGACCTGTGTCCTCATGAGGCCCACAGTCCACCAGGAAACACCAACACATGCACATGGGAATCTGACCCAAGCACAGGAGGTCACAACAGGCTTCATGGAAGAAATGATCTGTGAACCTAAGACACTAAGGTGAGCAGGGCTGAGCTGGAGGTCAGGAGAGCAGCGTGGGTCCTCCAATGGCCGAGTCTACAGTGCCCCTCAGAAAGATATGAGCAAGAAGAAATTCTGGGCCCTGGCTGGTTTGGCTCAGCGGTTGGAGCGTCAACCTGCGGACCAGAGAGTCCCGGGTTCGGTTCCCGCTAGGGGCACGCACCAAAAAAAAAAAAAGAAGAAGAAGAAGAAATTCTGGGCCTGAAAATAATCCATCTTCTGCCTTCTGCAATGACTTTTAAAACATAACTTGGGAGCATCAGGTCTTCCAAACCCCACCAAGGCCAAACACATTGAGTGATACAGAAATAGAAGAATGCTGTTATCCTCTCCTCGCGGCTCAATGGTGTAACGTAACACAAAACCCTTGCTTTTCCACCACTGACAGGGGAGGAGCGGGTTATTCACACTAAAAGTGCTTTTCTAAATTGTGAGAAAATAGTGGCGAGAGAAACGAGGCAGCTTCAGGTCACAGACCACAGCACTACTCGTTCTTAAAGGTCCATCTACCTCCTCCTGTGTAAATAGCATAACTATCCCTCCAAAACACAAAGTGGGTTTTGTTTATTCCGTCCTTTAACTCCATAAACCTTTGAGCAAAGAGCACTCGAATAAGGTCGAGACCAGGCTTCGTGAGCACTGGCCCACCCCATGGCTGAGTTGCCTCGTCCACGGAGGGACAACAGTGAGTTGGGAGAACTGGACAGTCCTTTCCGGCACCAATAACTCATAAAGGGGTCTTAAACTGGTGTGCTCATCAGACTGCCAGGAGAGCTCGTGGCAGCTGATTGCTGGGCTTCCCTGAGTGTCTGATTCACTAAGGCTGGGTGAGGCTGCTGGGGGTGCGGCTGGCACCACGTGAGGCCAGCGCCCCGGCCACTGTGCTCCCACATCTCTGAGCGTGCACCTGCGCGCACCCCCGGAGAAGTGGGATTCTCCTAAGCAGCACCAGCTTAGTCTGTCTGGGCGTGTCCTCTTCTAGGGTTCCTTGCCCAACCTCAGGGGGCCAGGGCCTTCCCCTCCATCCCCAGGAAGTCACTCTCAGAACCATTCTCCAGCAGCTGACATGGGGTTGATTCTGACCTGAGTCACAAGCAGCTGCCCTGGAGAGCCGACCGCAGCCTCAGAAAGGCCCTGGCCCCGCTGTGCGCACCCTGCTCCGTTCCCGGCCTCTCCCGCACCACACGCGTGCTCCTACTCTGAGGCTCAACCTCATCATTCCTCTGCCTGGAAAGCTCTGCCTCCAGCTCTTGTATATGGACATCATTCTTAACCTTTGGATCTGAAGTCAAAAGCCACCTCTCCCATGATGCCTGTCCCGACAGAACTAAGTGACCTTCCCAAGGTTTGCGCGTATACTTTCCGTCGTGCATTTTCATTATGTGAATATACTGCTCCTTCATTCTGCTGCTTCTCTCTCGGCCTCCCGCTGCTGGAAGGAGCGCAGGGTCTGCCCACTGCCCCTCCCACCATGTAGAGCACATGAATGTCACATGGAGTAGGCACTCCAAGTACTGGATGCACGCATGACAAAATCTAATTCTCCTATGCTATTCTTCAGTTAGAAGACGAAGAAAAGGAAAACCCCGTAACTACAAGCTATACTGTAGCAAGTCACAGAACCCAGGGTGAGCTGCAATGGCATTAGACAAACTACAAGCTACAATGTAACAAGTCACAGAACCCACGGTGAGCTGCAATGGCATGTGACAAGACAGAAGTCACAGGAGCAAGGCACCTATGCCAGGACCTCAGGCATCAGAAACTGAGGGGGGCTGAGAGCTAGAGGACTGCCACCCTCACACATCTCGAACCGCCCCAAGAGGCCCACTGGATGCTGCCAGCCATTTCACAGAATCTCTGCAAGGTTGCACCCTGACCCTTGACATCTTGAACTTCTAATGTCCCTGCTCCTGCCAGGTGCAAGGGGGAGGCAGGTACTAGAGTTCTTTGCAGGCTGAGCTCCTCTCCTGCCGATGACTCTGAAAAACCACTTGTAAGTAGCATATGTTAACCACAGTTCGTAAATTTGTCACAGGTGTTTGACTAAAAAGGGGACACAGCCTTTTATGATAGCTCGCCTCTGTTACGTCATTGCATTTATTCCACACCACACCTCAAAGCTAGCAAGTCCCTTCTTTCTACGCCATGGCAGCCAGCACAGGAATGTGGCGTAGTTTTGGTAGAGGCATCCTACGTGCTCAAAACGTTCATGCCTTTACAAAAAACATGCTAAGCAGAATTTTAACACACATCATAAAAGCTGACTCTCGCCCAGAGGAGGAGAAGCAGCCCGGTGACTGCGCTGTACCTGGCAGTTCAACAGAGTGTGGGATAAACACGCTTCACACGGCGGCAAAGCACTGGGAGGTGATGGGAACGGATATTCAAAGTATACTATACCAAACGATTTTTCTATGATTGTTTATTTTTAATCACTGAAATGCACTAAGCTTTTTAGCAGCCTGGTGGGATGAGATCCATGCCAATGACACTCCTTTACTTCCCGTGTGGTCTCAGAAGGTCACCTCCTTCTGAAACACATTCTGTGGAGATTTCATGGTTCCCTCATTTCACAGGTTCCTATCCGTGCACACTCTCTGAGCCCGCGCATGCTTCTGGACTTGCCACAGGTGGGTTAGACGCAAAGAACATACAAGCACCGTGAGAACTGCCATCCTTCGGCGAGAGCTAAGGTGTGGGGTGGCTACTCTGGTTCATTGTATCGATTCACATACAGTTATGTTTCCATGTTCCGCAGGAGGGTGAGCTGATACAGTAATTACCTGTTCCTCTTGACAAGTAAGGTAATTAGTGTAGCAAAATACTACCGCAATGTGTGTAAATTTAGGCCACCATAATTAAAGCACCCGTCTGTTCAACAAACTGTTCAATTAAGAAAAAATATTGATGGTGTACATTTTTTGAAATTAGAAAACGTATGGAATGAATGACTCTCCCTTGGTTGACATCCATTTCCAGAATGCTTTCTCAGCAGGCAACATCCACGCAGGGTTGTAACGGAGCGGCTCCGCTGAAAAACAAAGATTCTACACGGCCTCCATCACAACAAGAGTCTTCTGTGGACATGTTTTATTTAGCATCCATAAAACATACACCAGTCAGAAAATGAACTCAAGGAGTATCCGAACCCCAAAACTACAGCAAGTAGCAAAAAGCTGAAAAGTTGTTACTGTGTAACTATCAAAGCAACAGGCTGTCCTCAAACGGTGTAACTCTCCAAGGAGCAAGCTGTCGTCCGTTTTCATGACCTGGCAGGAGCTTTGTCTGCTGGCCAATCTGAAAGAGCTGGGGACCCCACACAGCACGGCTGCCCCCGTGTTCCTGGCACAGAGACCGTGGTATCAAAGTTGGCCTCCCTGTTCGACTCTGCTTTCCCGTGTCTACAGGTCGTTTTCGACTCAAAGGTTAACACGTGAAGCGGGAAGGCCTCCCGGTCCTGTACCCGAAGCAAAGTGATCGATCTCCTAGCTAACCTGTCACATCTGGAGTCAAATGCCCAAAGTTCAAGCAGAAGATCTGCCGTAAGACTGCAAGGGAAAGAATCCCACAGCTTCCAGACTAAGAGACAAGCGATCACCTCCAAATGTGTTCACACCCGCACAGGCACACATGTACACGTACACACACATGTGCATGCACCCACGTGCACACAATACACACACAGCTACACAAACACAGAGCTGGCTGATATCTACAGGAGACGTGGGGAACTGGTCAGGGGCCTCACAGCTTGGACTTAAGGAAATCCCAAGGGTTTTTTCTCTTAATCTTCTGCTCAGATCAATTCAGAGGAAGACACGAGTTGGCCCGAGGAAAGAAACAGCTGGGACACAGGAAAGACATGGTATATGATTTCAGCGTCATTTAAAGATGCATGCATTTGTTTTTGGTTGTGTTTTCACATTTCCATATAGCAGATTTTAACTTGGGAGACATAAAGATCTAGAGAGAAGTGACTAAAAGTTACCTTCAAGTGAATTCTTAGCTTATCATACTAAAATTAAGTCCTAAATGTTCTACGTCTGGGAACTTGGATGTATCCCCAAGTAAAGAATAAAAAGTACAAGGAGACATTCTAGACCGAAACATGGTGAGAAAATGAAATGGTTTCTCCAACTAAAATACTCTGATTTCACATTTGGAAATAATAATGATGTCATGAAGAGGACAAGGATGAAGAAATCCTGCTCTAGCTGTTGATAAAACAAGGCTAGAATGTCCTAGCGGGAAGAGAGTGTGGAAAAGTAACCTTGGAACTCAGGTTACACGGTGGAGCCAGAGCAGTAACTTTGAAAACGAACATTTTTTTTTTAATTCTCATAATTTGAAAGGATGCTAAATCTAAATTATGGAAGGTACATGAATTGAGGACCTGACAGAAGATTCACGGAGAACAAACTAAAATTCTGATTCTCAAGGGCTGCGGGAACCCCCGGACGAGCAAAGGGCAGTGGGCACCGTACCGTCCTTGCGCTCTGGGTGAAGTCACGGCGACAGAGCCCCAGGCACGAACTGTGGAGTCTGCACTGGATGGCCTCTGATGGCCTCTGTGATATACCAAATGTCACAGAACGATGCACATCGATTCTATCATTTGATCTCACAAACCACTGAGCCAAGAGTAAGTCCATCTTACAGATAAGTAAACTAAGGCCCAGAGCAGCGGCTGACTGGTGTGGCTGAGCTCCCCAAAGCCACCGCACTATTTGTTCCCTTTGGAAGGGGGTAAATCCCCACCAGCCCCGCCGCACCCACTTACAGAGTGTCTGAATGATATGTTCCCTTCGGTGCTTACAGTTGTGACTCATGCCTTAAAATGTGTACCTTAAAATTACCCAGCATACAGGTCAACATGTTCCAAAGCCATGGTGGCGTCAGTGAAGTCATCACCCAAGTTGGAAAAAAAAAAATCTGGTTCCAAATTCTGGCTTAGCCATTTATGGAAAAGACCAACCTGGAACGTGTGACCCTAGGAACCCAAAAGAGCAAATGTGTCTAGAATTTGCTTTAACCCAAAAGAGGACTCAAGGGCTCACCGTCTTCAACTTCCAACTTCACCTAAGTCAGCCCCCGGTTTAACTTCCGCTGACCTTCCCTGTCGCCTGCAGTGGCATGGCACCGGGGTCTGCTCAGCTCCCGAGTCCCGGGCCGTGGGGCTGAGGCGACCTGGACGGGTCACGTCCATTCTCCAGCTGTGGACACCGACGCAGGGACGGAAAAGGGTGACAGGTCGAGAGAGGAGGGGGTGAGGAAGGTCTAACAACACCTGTCACATCTACTCATCTTCCACCTGTAGAAATGTGAAAGTGAGAGAAATGCAGAACAGATTCTTCATCCTTTCTCATTCTCAAAATTAATAAAACCTGGAGGGAAACCGAAATGGTAACGGTGAGCAGATGCAAATGAACTGGCATTAGGGTGTTAAACGTGTGAGTCAGTGTTTCCTGGGTTTAAGCAACTTTAAGAGAGTTCAGGAGGCCACGAAGACTCAAATTACCCAGATTCTGATCTTTTTTAAAAATCCTCACCTGAGGATATTTTTCCATTTATCTTCAGACAGAGTGGGAGGTAGAGAGGGAGGGAGAGAGAGAGAGAGAGAGAGAGAGAGAAACATCGATGTGAGAGAGACACACTGGCTGGTTGCCTCCCCCATGATCCGACCAGGGCTGGGGACCGAACTGTAACCGAGGTACATGCCCTTGACCAGAATCGAACCCACAACTCTTTGGTCCGAGGGCCGACGCTCTACTGCTAAGTCAAACCGGCCAGAACCAGATTCTGATCTTATATGAACATCATGTGCACTGCCTTTTTACACAGAGAAAATTATTTTAATCTAGACAAAAAATGTGGGAAAGCGAGATGTAAAGTGTCACTGACCCTACAGTTACATGTCCTCTACTATTTAACTCCAGTGTAGGCATCCAACAAAACAATAGGAATCTGAAAGGCTTTTTATTTAATTAGGTAAATAAAGAATATTATTTTTTCCACATGCCCACTGTGTGCAGAACTATTTTTGCATAGTCCCACTGAACTCAAACGCATCTGACAATGGACACACAGTCCCTGGATCGTGGCGGCTCCGCTGAGCCAAGCGTGGTCTTCACAGTGGTGCCAAAGCAAGATTTACCCAGTAGGAGCCTTTCTCAAATGTTGAATTTCGATCTTTCCTGGGCTGGCAATCTGTGGTCCAATCCTCTCGTGACGCTGGGCATTATAAAGTAGGCTTGTGTTCGATGCTTGTGCCCAGCTGAGGCTACGGGGAGTGCCCTGCACACCTGAGGTGGGCTGGGCGGGCTGTGAGGGGCAGCAGGTGAGGGGCAGCGGGGCAGGTGCGGGGCAGGTGAGGGGCAGAAATGCTCCTTCGATGCACGGTATTTTCAGGCTCATCAGGGTGCCGCAGCTGCACTTTGGGGCCCACAGGAGGTGGGTGCTGCTTCGCCTCCATCCTCCATCATGCATGGACAACTGAGGCTTCCAAAGGTTAAATCACTTTCCCAAGGTCACAAAGTTACTAAGCCGCTCAGCCAGAGTGGGAAACCAGATCTCTTCCCAACGTGAGCAATCACTTAACTGAGGACGACCCTCAGCTAAGACCCTGGTGTAAGGTTTCCTGGTCCGTGTTGATGCTGGAAAGTAAGGCAACTTGAGAAAACAACTTTGTTTTAAGAAACTTGTTTTGAAATAAAGATCAGTTTTTGTACTGGTAACATGAACACTGATTATTTTCCAGGTTACAGTAATAATCATTACCCTATGAATGCTATAGACAAACGCTTCCCCAAAATTTGGTGTTTTTTGCCTATCACAATACAAAGCAAAAATATTTGCACAGTGTTAACATCTACATTCTTCTATCCTCAAGACTCCTATCCCAAGTATGAGATGAAGCCACACAGGTCCTGGTTTTCTAACCCACAATGTTGTCAAGAAGTAACCCAAGGATTCCTGTCCAAATTGTACGCAAAACTGAATCAATACAGGCCAAGAAAAAGCCCACACTCGCGGTTCAGCACAGAAGTGACCACCACAAAGGGACGGTCAGATGAAGAGACACTGTCCCGAGTCACTGGCTCACTTTGCTCCTCTGGCCAGGGGAGAGGTAAGACGGCCTTCAGAAACTTCTAGAAGACAGTGATGCGATCCACACGCAACACAGAAGCTGCCGCTGGAGACGGGGTGGGTGACCCCAGTATTACACACTGTGATGCTAGAGGGGGATGGGCCAGGGGAGCAGACTGACTGACAAAATATTCAAGTTTTTGGCAACTCCTGACCTCAGAAGTTCTTTTCTTCTCTCCCTTCCCTCCTCCTGATGGCTGACCTTGGCGGCTTCTGGTTGTGTGTTGAAAACGCTCCCTTCATGTGTGTTGCTGTGTCTGTCCCCGTGTTGTCTGTGTTGGGACGACCGGTCGCACAGACAGACCGCAGCAGAGATGCCGCAGTGCCAGATGTCAAAGCTCCGAAGCGCGCACGTGTTCCGGCGGCCCGCCGCGCCGGCTGCACTCTGGAGAGCCCCTCTCTGCTCCACGCCGTCCTCCGTGTCGGCAGGACGCAGCCTCGTGTGCGGCTGTTGACACCCGGCGCATGCTCAGCCCACTGTAACACGGAGGGAACGCGTGGCTCCGGGCCCGAGACGAGGCCGTGGACAACGCTGACACCCGGCGCACGCTCAGCCCACTGTAACACGGAGGGAACGCGCTGGCTCCGGGCCTGAGACGAGGCCGTGGGCAACGCTGACACCCAGCACACGCTCAGCCCACTGTAGCACGGAGGGAACGCGTGGCTCCGGGCCCGAGACGAGGCTGGCCGTGGGCAACGCTGACACCCGGCGCACGCTCAGCCCACTGTAACACGGAGGGAACGCGTGGCTCCAGGCCCCAGACGAGGCCGGCCGTGGGTAACGCTGACACCCGGCGCACGCTCAGCCCACTGTAACACGGAGGGAACGCGTGGCTCCAGGCCCGAGACCAGGATGTGGGCAACGCTGACACCCGGCGCACGCTCAGCCCACTGTAGCACGGAGGGAACACGTGGCTCCGGGCCCGAGACGAGGCCGGCCGTGGGTAACGCTGACGGTGATCGCAGCACAACTGCTCATTTCTGTGCGCCCTGAGCTGAGAATGGATTCTGCCTTTTCAAATGGGGGGGGGGGGTCAAAAGAAGAAGACTATTTCATGACATGAAAAACAAATTTCTGTGTCTGTGAGTGAAGTTTTATTGAGACCCAGCATGCCTGCTCGTGTCTGTGTTGCTTCTTGCGGGTGTGAAGTCACCATGGAGGAGGCGGACAGCACCAGGGAGACGTCCCGGGAGGCCTGAACACGTACGGCCTGGCCGCACAGGAGAAGTGTGCCCTCTCCGTGTACACGGTCCTCCTGCCTTCACGCTATTTATTTTAGGTTACCGTGGAGCTCTGGCAACTGATACTATTTTTTCTTTTAAGGGATAACGTAAACTCTCCTTTTCAAATAGACTGATTTATATTCCAAGAAATGGGGGGACTTAAGAGGAAGTAGAAACAGATAAAATACGGATGGTGTTTAAATCAAAATCAGGAAAAACATAAGCAAAATGGTGAAGAATGCCTAGGAATGGTGGAGTCTGAACAAGAGTAAGCCAAGGAGATGAGTGCAGGCAGGGAGCGGGGGGATGGAAACTAAAGACCGGGTAAATGAGCTCTGCAGATGGGGCCACCCGTCTGCTGAGGTCAGAGTGGAGCCTGCAGGGTGGACCCCGAGTGCGCAGGTCAGGCAGGCTACCCAAGAACATCGGGTTGGCCGCGGGGAGCCGGTTCCGACTTCACACCCACAAGACCTTGGCACACTGGCCAAGAACCCCTCGTCTGGCCATCAGTGAGACAGTCCAAAACAACCAAGGTCTAAGTCAGGTAAAACAACAGCAAAAAGCCAAGAGCTCAGCATGAGTCCAGGCCGAACGCTTCACAGCAAACACCTCTTTGCACGGATAATGTATCTAGTGTGACTTAAGAAGGTTCCCTTATCCTTCTGCCCAAAATGCACTGCACACGAAGGCTGCCTGCAGGTGAGAGTAAGTCCGCACCACCACTGACACTTCACACTCTGCAGCTTGATGTGCACCATGCTTACTCTTTAACAGTGGAGTTTCCTTGACACTTTAGCTATATTCTTTCCAGAAGTTTCTTTTTGTAAGTCTTACATGATCGTGTTTGCCTCTCATTACTCTTACTGACAATGCACCTCTTCTGGGGTCTCTCAACTAAACAGACTTGTTTTTTGGAGGTTCCACTAACAACAATTTCTGTTGTTGAGTCATAGACACTACGGTAGCAGTGTTAAAAGTCATCACCTTTTTCTTTCCATATGATTAATATTTTTACAATGGGCTAGAAATCTTAAAACTTATCATATCTTTTTTTTTTTTTTAAAGCTTGAAATGCTGAATTTTAAATTCTGGAAATAAGACTAGTACAACTGAATGTCATTCTTTCCGCATCTGCACAGTATTCCAGCTGGTCATCACTTCTTAGATGAATTACCATTAGTTTCATCTGCTACTGACTCAGAGGCTGAGACGAGAGGCCCCCATTCTTTTTAAGGCACGATGGACTACTTTTATTGAATTCTAAGCATGTCACCCAGCACAGACACCAAGTTTCAGAAGACTCTACTAGCTAATACTTATTTGTTAAGTATTAATTAACTCATACAGAGTATCTACCAAATTGCCAATCAGAGCTCACAGATTGAAATATTTATGGCCGAAAGCCAAGGAACTTGACAGTTTGGTTAACCCCAGAAGCCTTATCTCATGCAAATGAATGTATTAACTCTAGTCCTTTTGAAACATAAAAACCAGCTCAATGAAGTGCACATTTGAAGCTGTATCCACAGCTTCCTTTCCTCCAGGTCCCTCCCAAACAGTAGCGATTGATGGGTGTGGGGGAGGGGGAGTCATGGGGTTCTGGGAAGGTTGACTCCATCCCAGCTGCGGTGGCACAAAAAGATCGCCGAGGATATGCAAAGAACACACAGCCCGTCTTCCTGGCCATCGGGGGTGGAAAGTGCTAGAAACCAGTCCAATTAGAGTTTCAAGGAGTTTTCTGAACATCTTAGGAGAAGATTCCCTTTTCCTCTGTTTGGCGTGTTCAAGGAAATCTATGGCCCAGCAGTTGCTAGGAAGCCTCTGAGGACTGCAAGCAGGGCCTCTGCAGAGCGGCCACCGTGGTGGACACGGAGGTGGCAGCGCTACGTGGGTCTGTCCTGCGGCTGAGCTTCGAAGGCCTCGCCGCGGAGACCGTGTCAGCCCGCCTGCACTGCGCTTCCTCACTTACACCCAAATCCACTCTAACGTAACTACGGAAAACTCCGAGATTGTATTTCCTGAAACCCTGGGATTCTAGGACCCTAGTCTTTGGGAACTACTGCTCTGGTGATAAATAGATTTTACTTATTTATTTTTTATCCTCACTCGAGGACATTTTTCCATTTTTTGTTCAGCTAGAGTGGGAGGGAGAGAGAGGAAGAGAGAGAGAAAGGGACATCGACGTGAAAGGGACACATCGAGTGGCTGCCTCCCACACGACCCAACCAGGGCCGGGGACAAACTTCCACCGAGGTACGTGACCTTAGCGGGAACCGAACCCGGGTCTTTCTGGACCGCAGGCCGACGTTCTAACCGCTGAGCCAAACCGGCCAGGGCAGATTTTACATATTCAGATGGCATATCAGAATGTGTCCAATAACCAATAAGTGCGTATTTCACACTTGGTGACTATTTTTCACAGTTTCTGTAACTCCAGCCCACCCAGCACCGTAAGAGGCAGCACCCAGCACTGCCTGGTTGTAAGGAGCCGCGAGGGAAGCCCCCTGCAGGCGGCCCACCGAGCGAACCTTTCGGCTAGCTCCGCACCACGTCCCCACGTGAGCACCATCCCCAGCCCAGGGGAAGGCAGAACGTTATCATCACAGAAGACTCGCTGTGAACATGGCATGGGAAGTGCTGAACCTGGCCAGGAAGATGAGATGCTCAAGGCACAAACAAAATGCTGGTAAGTATTTCCAGAAACTAGGTGCTTGTCAGGCTGACTCGGGGGTTCTGCCCCAGGATTCAGAGGAAAGAGAGTGGTCCTGGTGTAAGAAAATAAGTAGCAATGAGAAAACGCGGGTATTCGGGGCCTGTACTTTGAGAAAACCCATCTGGGCTGATCAGGGAGCAGATGTAAAGAATGGGGTTTGTTGGGCCAACACGGGACCACAGCCCTACGCCAAGCAGTCCGAGCGGCTGCTGCCCTGCGGGGCGAGGGGCAGGGGACGGAAGGAGCCTCGCGGCGTGTGTGCAGGTGCGGAGACATCGGCTTCCCTGTCCGTGGTTCCTTCCCCACACGCTGCCCGGCAAGCGGAAACCCAGGCCAGGAGCCGGCTCGGAAGGACGGGAACAGAGAGAGGAAGCACAATTGCGTTTTTAAGAAACACGAGCAGGTGACAGAAAACAGAGAGATGAGAAGAAAGAGAAGGGAGAAGGAAGGGCAGGCTCGGCCACTGGAGGTCGTGACCTGCAGAGAGCCACCAGGGACACACCAGAGAGGGCAAACCTGTATTTAAGAACAGGCTGCTGGCACGGGCTTCTCGTTCCGAGGAAAACGTCCTCGAGCCCGAGAGCTGTGTGGAAGGACCGCACCGAGGAGCTGACTTCCAGCTCTGAGCAAAGGACAGAGCGCAGCGACGAGGAGAGGACAGCGGGCGTTCTGTGACCAAAGCAGTCCTGAGCAGGAAGCCTCCAGGAATGCTCCCTGGAGTTCCCGTGGGAATACGATCAAGGCTGTGGCCAATTTTATTAGAACCTCAAAAGTCAGGGTGACCACCGTGGATAAGTGATTTCTCAAACCATCATCACAAGCCCTCAGGAACATGGCCAGCAGAAGCCCCCCGGAGAAAGGGATGTACCCACCCTGACACCGGGGTGAAGACCTGCAGGGTGGGTTAAATCTCCTCTCCTCACACGAGCATCACCGTCTGCGAGGGATTTGCGTGGGGCTCACAGGACTGCAGCAGGAGCACTGGGTGTCACGGAAGCTTTTTAAGGTATTTCAAACCATTCTAACCCTTCAGTAAATATCCATGTAAGGAATCTAGGAGGAGGAGCTGAGGTCTACTGACACGCGGACGATTTTGTCAGGGTGACATTTGAAGAACCTGGAAGGAAATCACCTGGTGGTGTCTTGAGAACCAAAGAGCACGATCTCCTTCTCCAGGCAGTCACACAGAAGAGACTTCCCAATAATGCAGCTTCTCTCTGGCTGCTGGGAAAGACGCTTAAAAACCTGGACGTCTGCACGGTTAACCTGACTGGTAATTAAGAAGACGCACAGGAAGGAGAAGGAAAAGTACTCCGAACCACAGCCCTCCCCTGGCACGAGCAGCGAGAGCAGGGAGCCTCCCACGTGCATCTCGGCAGATGAGCGTGTTTTCACGGGAGAAAATACCACCCCAAATGAAAAGTTAACACATTTATTGACCACACTCTTAGCCCATATTTCACAACATAATGGTAATCTTGCTGAACTCTGTGAAATCCTATTATAGATCATTTAGCATTTACTCCAGTATGTAAAGCAGCCAGGCTTCTGTGTGGGAATGAGTTTTGGCAGTGGGGGAGGGGGTGTAACATTCTCTGTGTGGTCTGAACCTCACACACTCGGGAAGTAAACTCTGTCTTCCCTCTGCTGTTCCCAGCCTGCAGCCCAAGGAGCAGAGGTCTCCCCCGACAGCCGCTGGGCAGACTGAGCCCACCGTCCCCTGCCTGCTGACCCAGGTGGGACGGGCTCCCACGTATACGTATGTGTGCTCAAGGGAACGGCTGTGCCCACGATACTGACACGAGTACACACAGCGATACATATGAATGTATATGGGAATACATATATAAATATGTACATGAATATGTATACAAATATGAATATGGATAGGTATGTGTCTAAATCATGGCCCACAAATCTGTCGTCTTCAAAGTGCAGAAAGACTTTCTTTATCTACTCAGGCTGATTTATTTCCTGGTCTCCTTCCCCAGAGACTCTTTCTTCTCCCCCCTCACTGAATCCACCGGCCGCCTCCTCCAGACTCGCTTCCTCGGCTTCAAATCCACCTGTCCAGCCGGACACCTTCCCCACGTCATGTGCAACGTGTACTCCATCATCTTCCAGAAAGGCTCTGCCTGCCCCTGACGTGGAACCCGACCTCCGCTCGTGGCTCCCCGGCAGCCCGCTCTCCTGTCCTGGCACCGAGTGCTGGGAGCAGCAGCCCGGCTCCCAGTCCTCCGTCTGGTTCACCAAAGGCCAGCCCATGAAAGGTCGTGATGTTTTACCCCTCCCCCGTCACCTTTCCAATCCCTTCCCTACCAGCTGAAGTCTCTGCCTATGGCCCTACTGTCACAACTTCCTCCAAGGCACTCCACGCCACGTGCTCTGAAATAATCACAGGTGAGCCCCCCAGGAGTCCCCTGTGCCCAGAAAGCCCGGCCACGCCCACTGGCTGTGCAGTCAGACTTCGAGGCTGGCACAGGAGGCCGGTGCCCACAGCAGCCACGGCTCTGTCACCACTCTGTGCCAGTGGGAGGATGGCACACCCACTCCAGACTCAGTTTCCTCACCTGTAGGGTCATCTATGGATGACCCTTCCTTGAATGTTACAAGGAATAAAACATAAGTCATTATGCTTGGTGACCTGCCCATAGCAAATGTTCTCTGCTATAATTATTATTAATTAATATAACTGAAGAAAGTCCTTGCTTTTTAACCTTAATTTGAAGCCCTCCACAGGCAGGTACCTTTCCAGCTCAGTTCCTCCCCTCTCCTATGAACTCTAAGTCCCAGCCAAGGGCAGTGTTCACTGTCCTCCTCGAGGACCAAGCTGCTTCTCTGTTGCATCTTCACTCTGTTCCCATGAGCCAGAAAACCACCTCTCTTTCCTAACCCAAATCTCCGAAGTTCACATCTTCAACAAGCTGTAGCTTCAATTCTCCACGGGGATAAAAACAAAAAAAAAAACCCTCACTTCTCTTAGCACTTTATTCCTAAGACAGCATTTGAATATGAACTTTTGTTTTCTCAAAATTGCCTACAGCAATTCTGTACACAGACCGAGCTCCCAACTCCTAAGTGGAGGACTGGCGGGGGGGGGCAGGCTACCCTCTCCTGTGCTCCACGGCTCCTGCAGCCCCCTAACAACAGAATCCAAACTGGCTTCCGAGCTACCAGGAGTCAGTAAACTTACCACCTTTTTTGGTTAATTTAATATTGATATAATTGGAATAGTTAATGATTATATATCTAAAATTATATTTCATTTCTTTTCCCACGATGAGCAGGGATTTTAGATGCTTTAATAAACCGTTTTAAGAACAGACTTTAGCTGTCAATGAACCCACCTGATACCTACATGCCTTCATGTTGCTTGGAATCTGTCTCTCTGAATTCATGTTTATTCCGTGGAGACATAAACTTCTTACAGTGGAATATGAACAAATGTATACCAATTCTTAAAAGTGATATATGCATCTGTGCTTATCACACAGTGTAAGCGCAATAACCACTCCATGTCATCTTCACGTGGTATTTATGACGGACCCAGACGCTCATGCTGCAGGTCAGAAGCAGCCACCACTGTTCAATCCAGCAGCTATCCCAAGAGCGAGCGTCTTTAAGAGAATGGGTGGTTCTCTGCTATTAAAAGTTCATAGCTGTCAAAACAAGAGACTGACTTGGTAATAGTCAGGGGCTTATAATGCCAATAGCGAAACAATGCTAGAACATACAGTAAAAAGAAAAATTCTGTCAATTTTTCCACCTGAAAGCCTGTTTCTATATGCTCTCTACATACCAGCAGTTCAAAGGCCCGGGAAGTACAAACCCTTCGCTGTAGCCAACACAGCCAGCGGGTTTCCTTTTCTAACTTTATTTTTTTAATGTCCTGTGGACTCGTCATAAATCATTTCCAATGTAATTCTCCTGCTTCCCAATTTTAACTGTCGCCCTTATTTAAAGAATTGCCTCTATATTTAACAGATCCCATATCCATTCTGAGGAGCTAGGAGGCTGAAAAAGAGCGTGTTGTTCTAAAACGCATCCTTCAACTGCCTGACTTTTTAAGCAGCTTAAATGTTAAATGTCCCAATTGTCTTACAGCAGTGATTTGAAAACTACACATATGACTTTCCAGTAATAAAGAAAATCACGGCGGGCAGATTCGACAGTTCTCACTTCTAGGTTTCAGATGAAATGTTTGTATAAATGTGGTCTCTAAACTCACCCTCATCAACAACAAAATACGTAAGTCCGCAACACACCTGCATATTTCCTTTGAGGTGAAGACGCTGTAACACGGACATTTTTTAACCTGTAGACTGTTAGGCCTTCATTAAAGTTAAAAATTAGATAAAGTTTCCCAGAGCACAAGGTAACCGCTGACACTCCGTTGCTCCCAGGGTCCTCCAGGGAGGAAGGGGAGGAAGGAAACAAAGTAACAACAATAAGAATGCCCAAACGCGCGGTCGCCAGGACAGAGCTCCTCGCGTCTGCAAGGTGGGCAGGTAAAAGGATGACCTGCCGTGTCCTTGAGAAGAAAGAAAAGCTTGCCCCTGCCATCATCGCAGCTGACGCTCCCCCCCGCCCCGATGTGGATGTGGATGGGGGCCACTTCTCCAGTAACACCGGGGACCACGGAGAGGGGCCCTTTCACTCCCTACTTTCTGTCCTGAGAAGTCAGGTAACGGAAATGCTTGTCACTTTTCCATGCAAGGTGTGGCTTTGGGAAACACGAGAGAAGAATCCTCCTCTCCATCAGCGGAGGGGAGAACAGGAATGCGCCTCTCCGAGCTGATGGAGCACAGGGCAGGCTGCTGTCCAGGCGTGGCCTCCCCCGCCGGGCCGCACCGTCCGCCTCGTCCCTCTGCCTGGGCCCGGCCGGGGCGCGGTGTGGCCAGGTCTGCGAGGTGCGCACACAGGTTTTTAGCAAAGGAAATGTAGGAAATCAGACGCTTGCCTAAAAGTAGCTTCCGTGGCATGATCGAGGCCTGGATGACGTCCCCGAGAGGTGGGACGCCCCTTGGCAAGGACTGTCACCTGCACAGGTGGCGGGTCTGAGACAGCCTTGGGCTCACAGTGACCCTTCGCCAGGCAGAACCGCTGCGACAAGGAGGGAGGAGTAACACACTGACATGTAAAAAAATAAAAACGAAAATGAAAATGTTGAAGCTGAAGAGCTCCACTCCACGAGAGGAATCCTGTTCCTCACAGGAAAACAAAGCGCTTTCAGAAACATCTCCGCGAGGTGATACAATATGAGTAAATTATAACAATTAAAAACCATTAAAGACAGAGTCATTGAGAATCCCTGTTTGGGTAACAATGACTTTCTTGAATTCCTTGTAACAGAGGGTCTATTTTTAATCACTCTTTTTGCAAAAACTTGCATAATTTAACAATTGTGGATTTTTCGTTTTTATGCATCCACAAGAACATAAAGAGAAAACCATAAATTATATACTGACTCCAGCTGTTCAATGTTGGCATTTTGTCTTTAAAAAAGGAGTTGGGAAATCTGCTGGCCAGCCCAGGGAGGGAGGCCGCCCTGCCAGGGAGCCCGCGGCGAGCGCTGCGTTCCCGCCCAGGCGGCCAGGCCCCGGAGCCAAGCACTGCCAACCCCAGCGCTGTTTGCGTTCACACCCGGGCTCCGAAGGGCTGCGGAGGCGGGAGGACGGAAGGAAGGAGCAGTGGTGTCAGAGCTACTGTGAACTGGTTCTCGCCTTCCTACCAGCCAGTCGCCTCCCAGAGAGCACGCTGCCTTCTCCTGGCCCCAGCCCAGCCCTACCTGCTGTAATTCAAAACCTCCTTTCTCCAAGTCCACCAGCCAAGAGACTCTGCAGAAAAGGCGGGGAGAAAGCCTCCCAGACAAACGCAACGCATACTCCTTCGGTGGGACTGCGAGGGCCAGTGAGGCTCGGGTTCACATGGAGTGACGAGGAATTTCCAGACCTCAGGGCAGCAGGCGAGGCTTCCTCTGTGGGCCCGTGGCGCAGGGCGAGCGTGCACCCGGCCCGTGACCCGGACCAAAGGCGCGGAGCTCTGGCAAAGCCAACAGCGGGCTGTGAGGTTTCCGCCGCCCAGAGACCCTCCAAGCTGCCCCCGGGAGCCCCAGGGACGGGTGTCGCTGAGGGTGTGCCAGCAGGAGTCAGGAATTCTGCAAGGAGAGAAAACAACCCAAGTCCCCAAAGAGCAAAGGTTTATTCCATGGCAACTTTTCTTTCTAGTTTCCAGTAAACAGAGGCTGACTTCTCTTCGGGATGGCACCCTTTAAGCCCCAAATTAAAAATGGTCAAATAGGAAAGATTTTTTTTCCTTTCCTTTGCCCGTACTGCTTTGGAATAATAGTTGAAATCACCGTGCAATTGGTTCATGTGGTCAGTTTCATGTTGCACATGTTTTACCACAATAAAAACGTCTGTGCAGCGCCACGCAGGTGGGAGGACGGAGCCACGCTCCACATTCTGGAGTTCTGCCTCCCGCCGCCTGGCGCGCTGGGCACCCAGCATCGGGCACCCAGTTAATCATTTAAGGGCGAGTCCTTTTCAAGGAAGAAGTCATACTGTTTCTTCAAAACCCCTGCTCCAACTGTTGCCTCTTCCTCCAGACACTATTACAGAAAACAGCTCACAAACATGTCATGGGCTCAAAACACGGATGGGAAGGGAACAGGGGATCTGTCGGAACGGGGGATCTAAATGTTCTCCACCTACAATAATAACGCTTACTTCCCTCAGGGCAAAAATATCACCTATTTCCAATTCCAGATTGAACCTAGTAGGGTTTCAATATTAAAAATCAACTTTAGTGACTTCCCCTAGTTTAAAATTAGAAACCTTTTTCTTACTGTCTTAACCACCCACGCCTACTGCCCCCACCACAAAAAGTTTGATGGTTTAGACACAGGTTGAAAAAAATCTGTCCAACTACACAAAGGCCACCTTTCTTCTCAAGTAAAAAGGAGCATAAGAATTTGCCAACTGTTCCCCACAAATGCAACCCTGCAGCAAACTCTCGTGGCCCCGCAGTGACTGATGTGCTGTCGCTCGCTTCTTTCCTCCCGCCCTCCCTGGTCTGGTGGCTGGTGAAAACCAGGAAGCCACAGGCACACACGGGCTCTGCTCGTGCGGGCCTCAGTCCCCTGGTGCCAGGCTCCTGCCAACGTCCTTGCAGCCCACGGTAAACAGGCCACAGGGGTCACGTCCACTGCAGAGCACCACCACACTGAACATCTGGTCACGAATGAAGGGACTGCCCAGTAACTCGCAGTACTGGGCAGCTGATGAAAAATTCAACATTTTCCTTGTTGGCACAGTTGTTTTGGAGAATTCTCCAGAGCTTCCTGAATTATATTAAGAAAATTTCACTGCAGCAATCTATATCTGTGAGAACAGCTGCTGTTGAAAGGGACCTGCTGCTCTCTCCGTGCTGTGGGACCTCGTGTTAGATCAGGACAGTTTACTACATTTGTCCTTGAAAAGTCAGCCCTCGCTCTGAGGACTGGGCAAAGCCGGTGGCAGGAAGGGCAGCTCCCAGGTGCTGGCTTCCGCACAAACACACCTCTTCATCGGGTAAAAAATCTGCTGCCCAGCTCAGACCTGCCTCAGGATTTCTCTAAGAACAATATATCCCAAAGCTGTTGCTGGGCAGTGAAACCAGACGGTCCTGTCCGGACGGCCGGTCCTAGACTTCCCGGCTCCACTCCCGGTCCTCCACCAAGCCCGGTGTGAGGCAGGGGTCCACACACTCGGTTTCACCCCATGAAGGATTCTGAACTTAGCCAAGTCCTTATAAACCGGAGGTGACATTTCAAGCAACCTGAAGTGGCAGGGGATCTCACGCAGCGCGGGGAAGTCACATTCGCAGGGGCCACTGCTGCCCAAGGAAAGAAATTCTCTAAAACCCAACAACAGCCTTTAAAGAAATCAGCGTGTTAATATGGGATACATTACTCTTCGTTGCTGTTAAACAATAAAGGAAGTGGTAAACTGAAGCCCGGCTAAATTTAGGCTATATCTATGCAGCATAAATTTCACTTCTGTGTATAAATGTTAACTTGCATATTTCTCCATGGTAACTAAACTATGATTAAAACAACAGTGAAGCCAGCCTGTAAAGCCACCTTTTTAACTAGGAACAACCTAATTTTTTTTTTTTTTAATCTTCACCTGAGGATATTTTTCCATCTATCTTCAGACAGAGTGGGAAGGAGAGAGAGAGAGAGAGAGAGAGAGAGAGAGAGAGACAGAGAGAAACATCGATGTGAGAGAGATACATCGACTGGCTGCCACCCACACGACCCCAACCAGGGCGGGGGACCAAACCACAACTGAGGTACGTGCCCTTGACTGGAATCAAACCCGTGACTCTTCGGTTCATGGGCTGACGCTCTAACCACTGAGCTAAACCAGCCAGGCCAGGAACAACATAATTTTTAAAAAATACTTTAACTGCCCAGCCGGTGTGGCTCACTGGTTGAGCGTCATCCCATGGACTGAGAGGTCCCAGTTCGATTCCCTGTCAGGGCACATGCCCAGATTGTGGGCCCGATCCCCATTGGGGGGCGTGCAGGAGGCGGCCAATCGATGTTCTCTCTCATGGATGTTTCTCTCCCTCTACCTTCCTCTCTCTCTAAAATCAATAAAGAAAAAAAAATTCTTGAACTGCGGAAATTCCGTAGGCATGTGCTACGTTCCCAGGAGAAAGCTCCCTTCCCCACAAGCACAGGACTGCACGGGGCTCGGCCCGGGCCGTGACCAGTCCTTTTCACGAGTGCAGTGTTTCCCTGTGCTGTGCACTCTAACATCAGTGGTATATCAAGGTTCTAAAGGCTAAGACGCTAATACTTCTTTCCAAAAAGGAAGCTATGGTACCACCTGGAAGGGATTCCCTCACCTCGAAAGCATCCTGACATTTTACAGAAATAACGAACTAAAGAAGTGAGAAGATCCAGAGTGAAGTGACAGGGTGGAAGCCACATTCGGACTCACCTTTTAACTGAGATAGTCTCATAATTTACTAATGAAGAAATGGGCTACTTTACTGGTGAACTTAAATAATTATAATATGTCCAAGAACAGTAAAAATGTAGGTATAAGCAATATTTTCTCATTTAATCATAAAACATAAAAGTAGATTTGAATGTGAATCATTCTGAAACCTTAAAATTAGGTTTAGAATTTAAATCCTGAAAACCCCTTGAAGTTGAAACATAATCATAATAGGTCAGGTTTGGTGTGAAAATCATGACTCATATTCATGACACATATTCAGAAATGCCTCATATTAAAACTTTATTATAATCAAAAATTGATCCTCGGGTTTTGTTTTTTTTTTTTTTTGGTCTCCTGGTCTTTACATGATGTAATCTCTAAGGCCACATTTCACACCGTTAAGTAATGATGACTATAAGACTCATGATGAAAAAAACTCATAAAATGTCACAATTTATAACTTCATACACTTGCCTCTCTGATATCACGTACATGTGCACAGTGGATGCTAATTAGATAACAATGGTATTACTATAATGTCTATAAAACCTGCCTTTAAAACCAAATTCTGTTAAAACTGGTCTTTTCAAGCTGACATAGCCCATTTCCAGGGTCATATTTAAAATAATTAGCGCTATTGCTAGTAAATGTTCCAATAAAACTCAAAAATGATTTCTAAGCAGAATGCAAAATTCTCTAAACCTTAACAATAAAAGTCTTCGAGTAATCTGAGCTCATCTTTGCAAGGGGTATCTATGAAATCAAAGAAGTGTAAGATTTTAAAATTCAGATTCCCTGGGGCCAGGCACACAGCTCCTGAAGTGAGCCTCGGAGACCTGGACCGGTGCAGGCCGCCCTGACTCTCGGCATGCGCAGATGCCAGGGCGAGAAACCTAGGAGACAGGATTCCATAGGCGGTGGGCCTTTCTAGCAACCCAGACTTTAAAAAAGAAGGTCAAACAGCTGTATCTACGAGTGTGAACCGGTTCCGGGAAACCATTTAAGGAACAGGGTAAATATATCCATCATGAATGTATCTGCTAGGTTTCTCCAAAAGTTATATAAAATCTCTTCAGTGAACAGAAAAATGCATTTTTTTATAATTAAGAAAATTAGGTATTTTCGTAGGCGGAGGGATTATCAGTAATAATAGCTCCCGAACATTTATAAATGATGTTGCATTTATCCAGTCGTTACCACAAGCACTAAGTCATTTCATCACTGTACCACCCTGCACTGAAGGCGTCATCAATCTCATGGATGAAATGACTCATCAGGGAAGCTGAACCCTGTCCAGGTAGAGTTGAGACTTGTCCTGGGACTCTCATTCCAGTGTCTCTTCAGCTCTATGCCTCTCGATCAGAGAGCTGAAGGATAAATCCAGGTACAAGCTTCCATTTCCCCCAGTTAATACCTGGAGACTGCTTTACCGACTGAATTCTTTAGCTCATGACTGAAAGGTTCACGGTCCCCTTTTACCTTGACAACAATAGAGCAACGGAGCTCAGAGGTCACATGAGTCTTGGCTTACGGGTCCAGGATCGGGCCCAACTCATTCTTCTGCCCAACTGATTTCCCTCTCCATCTTGCACACCTCATTTCTGATCTTCGTTGTGTTCCCAGACCCACCAAGCTCACGGTGCCTTCCGCTGTGAGCACTGGATGTCCCCAAGTCTCGAATGCTTATCGCCAGCTTTCTCCTGGCTGCTCCCCCTTGCCACTCAGACCTCAGCTCTCATCACCTCTGAGAAGCCTTCCATGGCGACCTTGTCTAAGCGACCCAGAGGCATCTTCCCCATCACCCTGTTTCTCTACACAGACTTCTGTCTGACACTGTTCTCTGCTGTGCTGCATACCCACACCCTACTAAGGAATCAGCCGTACAGCAGCCAGGCTCTCGGTGGGGCTGTGTGCAGTGATGCTCCGTACTGAACACCACCCAGCACAGAGAGTCTTTACCAGACATATGTCAGATAAATGGATGAATCATACCCCACATCACATCAGTCCCCAATAATGGATCGTCCCTCCCCAAGAACATGAGTCCCTTCGAAATGATCATTTCTTTTCCAGTTTCTTGCATGAGTGGTGGTGGTGGTGGGGGGGGGTGTTATTTATGAAATACTTGGCTGCTTCTGAAGAGAGCTGGGTTCCTTCGATGGCATACAGAGTGAGAGATGTCTCCAGACCACTGGCAAAGTGAAACGGGTTATAAAATGCTGAGTTTAGTTACACAAATCCTTTCCATGTTAATTACTCGCTCCACATAAAGGCGGAAGCTAAAGACGAGCAGGCAGGCTTCCATGCAGAGGGGGAGTCAGCAGGCTGAGCCGGGCCTCCACCGGGGACCCTGGACGCCGGCGCCTGAGTACGGGAGCACAGTGAGAATCCCCGACGTCCACGAACCTCCACACGAGTGCAGGCGCCACCACAGATGTGCCGTGACTGCAACACCTCACAGGGCTGTGCTCACCGGAGCCAGGTGCCGGAGCTGTCCACACGCTCACTCGCAGTCCCCACCCAGCCCGAGGGGCAGGTACACCATCGGAACCCAGTCTGGCTCAAAGCCAGCGCTCTCATCCCGTAAGCTTGTGTCCTAGGAGGGGAGGCTTCCCACCAAGAACTCAACAAAGCCGTTAGGAGCCGGGGGCAGGTGAGGCCAGGCCTGAGGCAATCTAGCTTCCAAGTAACACAGTTCGGGCAAGGTGAGGAAAGTCAGGCATAAACGTCACAGGTACTTAAAATGACAGAAGAAACATAAACTCATGGGCAGGGCCAGCTACCTAATGTGTGGGGCCCAGTACAAAATGAAGACGCAGGACCCCTGGTTTGAAACGGTCCAGGACTTGCACTTGGGACAGGACAGCTAGCCAAGTGGAGGGCCCTCTGGGCACAGGCCGGGGCGGCCACACAGGCGCCCGCCGGGGACAGCCCTGCCTCTCGGGTTCGTTTCCTTGGAACTTTACTCCCTGCACTTTCATTGTATTCGTCTCTTTCTGAGGTTCAATATATGAGTCATGAAGAACATGTATGTTTTGATGGAAGGGATGGAGTTCAGGGAGGAGAAAGCAGGTGTAGTTTTCTGAACTTACTCTTTGACTGTCTCCGGGCTGGGTACGAGCCACCAAGTGGCAGTTCCTGGAATTGCATGGCGAGTGCCTGGAGGCCAGTTGGGCCAGGAGCGGACCTCACTGGGCTCCAGGCCCCAGGCTGCAAAGCAAGGGGATAAAGGAGCCACCGCACCACCCCAGGAGTTCTGTGGACTCTTACTTATCACTCAGGACAGGCTCTCTGGGTGTGTGTGTCCGGCTTCCCCAAGCGAGAGGCTGGATGTGGGCTGCTGGCCCTGTGGTGCTTTGACTCAGTCTACAAATACTGCCCGAACGTACTTTATGAGCCAGATAACGTGACAGGCCCAGGCACCCAACTCCCGCTCCTGTGGACCTAGCAGGAATAAACGGTGAAGGGAGTCACAGTGCACGCGTCATCCCGGAAAGGTGGAAATCGGCCCGAGGCACCCTGTCGTACACCGGGAGGAGAAGCGGGGAGAGAGAACAGGCGGGCCAGCGTGGGGACAGCGCCCAAGCACCCACCCCCATGCAGAGCTCAGCCGAAACCTCCAGGCTTACACTGAGACCTCCAGCTCACCCTGCGGAACCCCCATCACCCGGAAGGGACAGGGACGTCCTCTGTCCCGGGCAGTGTTTCCAGGTTCCCTCTCTGCAGACCCAATCCTACACTGTGACTCTCCCCCACATACAATCTTCCAGGGAAGTGATGGAGGAGGAGACACCGGACAGACGGGCAGGGAGGGAGAAACAGGGCACTCCTCCGACACAGAACGGCTCCACGTCACCATTTTCTTACTTCCTCCAAAAACTAGAAAACACTGTGCAAGCCACTCACAGCTCCGATCACTCCAGGGTCTTACCCTTATTTTAACAGAGCTTTGTCTGTGTAAACACCAGCAACGCCAGAGACGCGCCTCCTCCGAGGACGCACCTAGCCTGATGGCGTGTGTGAGTCCGGTGCATGTCTGCAGCGAGGCCTCGCTGCCAGTTCCTTCGTGTTTCTCTGAATTCTCATATTTAACTTCTTTCTTTCTTCTTCTTTTTTTTTTTTACCAGTTCTGGGATTTTCCCTCTTTGAAACCTGACAGAAATGTGAGACATCTCAGTTTTGCTATGAGACACTAAGCAAATTGAAAATATCACCAGCACTTCAGCCTCATTTGTTCCCTTTAAACACCTACTTTGCTGGTATAAGCTCATGTGAACCTTTCTCGCCCCGGTGAGATTCCAACGTGAAATCTGTACACAGCCACCACACACGCGGCCCATCCGTCACCCCCGCCAGGGCAGGCCAGCAGGCCCTCGCGCCCGTCGCCGCGCTCAGCGCAGCCTCCGCGAGCAGCTTCCCACTGCACATCTGGCCGCCAGTAAATCACCGCACTCTGTCTTCCTGCCAAACCCTCCTTTATCTAACTTACATCTCCACGAGGAGATAGGAAATCACACGCTGCGGCAGTGACAAACAATTGTAATTATGTCATTAGTAGCCATTTAGTCCACAAAGGTGCTCGGAAGGAACTCGGAGGCACAATGAGACCCAGAGGACCAGACACGGACCCAGTTCTCGGCCACCTGCGCCGGGAGCGTGGCGCGCGGCCTGGCTCTCCGGCTCGGCGGGCAGCAATGCATGCCACTCTCCCAACCACGCAGCCCTTCCATTCCCCACCTACTTAAAAATAAAAAAGCATTTAATAGATTGATTTAGACATCAAAGTTATTTGTGATGCCTTGCTGATTATAATATTTATTTTTCAGCTTTTCATAGACGTGACTCTGTGTGAGGAAAGGAATTGGAATTATTCGGGTTTAGACAACTGAACGACTGGTATGCGCACACGCGTGCACACACACACGCCTACATTTTGGTGTATGTGCAGGGGCATGTGCATGCATGCAGGTGTGATATGTACACACACATTCCTAAGGACCCCAAGCAGTGAAGAAAAGGCCACAGGACAGCGATTTGAGATGTGTCATCCTCCACCTCCGCCACGACGTTCGACACTCGGAAATCCCAGCAGGCTCCAAACTACAGCCGACTCTTGAACAACACTGAGGTTGTGACTCCCCAAAACGTAACTCAGTCGGCCTTCAGAATCCACAGGGACTGGTTCCAGGGCCCCGTGGACACTCGAGTCCCTTGCACATAGTGGCCCTCCGCAGTCCTGGATTCCCAGCCACAAATCAAAAACACTGTTTTCAATCCGTGGTTGAATCCGCGAATTCGAAACCTGGGGATACAAAGGCCAACGATATATTCTTGAAAAGAATCCATGAACGAGTGGAAGTACCTGGTTCAGATCCCTGTTGTTCGAGGTCGGCTGTACTTGGGTGCTCCCAAAGTTCTACAACCCTACGCACCTCTCCAAGACAGTAAAATCAAACGTGTGCTTCTGCACAGCAGAGCTCGGACGTCTGCCAGACTGAAGCAGCAGTGCGGCAGGGGACAGAAACAGGTGGGTAAAACCTTCGAGAGCCTACAGCCAACTGGGATGGAACGTGATAAAATGTCCTCTTACCACATCTCAGCGCTGAAACGCATACACCTAAGACATGTGAGGAAAACACATCGGAAGGCAACGGGGTTGAACTGCAACAGCAGCAACACCACTGTGCAGGTGACTTCAGTCAGCTACTTCGACCTCTGCACTTCTCACGACTTTCATTTTTTTGTGAAATCCCTACATGAGATAACCTTTGAATCAAGGTAAAAATTTCTCTATCTGTTAATTCGACAAATACCTAGTGAATGTCTACTAAGTCCCATACCCATCTGTAATCCAAATATAATTTAGATGTAGACACAGTGACAAAAAGTTGAAGTCTGAAACACTGATGCAAATCTAATTAATCCAATGTTAGCAACGATGACCATTATTTCCAGACACGGAACTGTCTTGTATACGGTAAGCTTTCAGTTTTCACCTTGCACTTGGCAGTGTATGTTTTCTGAAGAGGGTCTAAGGCTGAATTCATTTTCTAAAAAAAACAACACTTTTGCACACCTGTCAGAATGGCTATCATCAAAAAGTCGACAAACAGCTGCTGGCGAGGATGTGAAGAAGAGGGAACCCTCGTGCACTGCTGGGGGACTGCAAATGGGCGCAGCCACTTGAAAAACAGGATGGAGGGTCCTCTGAAAATTAAAAATAAAACCACCTTAGATCCAGCAACTCCACTTCTGAGTATATGTCTGAAGAAGATAAAAACACTAATTGGAAAAGGTATCTGCTCCTTATGTTCACTACAGCATATTTATAACAGCCAAGATAGGGAAGCAACCAAGGTATCCACCGACAGATAAATGTGTAAAGATGTGGCATATATACACATCACACACACACACACACACACACACACACACACACACACACAATGGAATACTACTCGGCCATGAAAAAGAATGAAATCTTGCCATTTGTGACAGCATGGATGGACCTAGAGGATATTATGCTAAGTGAAATAAGTCAGACAGAGAAAGACAAACACCATATGATTTCACTTACATGCAGTATCCACATGAACAAAACAAACAGATAAAACAGACTCAGAGATCTAGAGAACAGCCCTGGCCGGTTTGGCTCAGCGGTTAGAGCATCGGCCGGCAGACCAGAGAGTCCCGGGTTCAGTTCCCGCTAAGGGCACGTACCTCAGTTGCAGTTTGTCCCCGCCCCGTTTGGGGTCGTGTGGGTGGCAACCAGTCGATGTGTTCCAGTCGATGTGTTTCTCTCACATTGATGTTCCTCTCTCTTCCTCCCGCTCTATCTGAAGATAAATGCAAAAATGTCCTCGGGGGAGGGTAAAAAAAAAAAAAAGATCCAGACAGCAAACTGATGGTTGCCAGAGGGGAGGGGATGAGAGGATGAATGAAAAAGGTGAAGGAGAGTAAGAGGTACTAATTCTACTTATAAAATAAGCAGCTGACAAGGATGTAGCGTATAGCACAGAATACAGTCAAGAGTGTAATAACTCTGGCCCTGGTGGGGAGGCTCAGTGGGTTGGAGTGTCGTCCCATACACCAAAAAGGCTGCAGGTTGGATCCCCGGTCCGGGTGTGTATAGCGGCCACTGATCAATGTTTCTCACATTGATGTTTCTCTCTCTCTCCCCCCCACCTTCCTCTCTAAAATCAATAAGCATATCCTTGGGTGAGGATAAAAAAAGAATGTAGTAAGTGCATGGTGACAGACGGGTACTAGATTCAGCAAGGTGAACACATCATGAAGTACATAAACATCAAGTCACTACGCTGTACACCTGAAACTAATACAATACTGTATGTCAGCTATAATCTAATTTAAAAACTTTATGGCAAGCAAGTGAAATAGTATGCTCTTTCTTAAACACCAAGGTAAATCCTGTCGACACCAGCTGTCGATTCGGCCCGGGACAGGCACAAATGCGATAAAGCCATTTATTTGAAAATCGTAGTAAACAATCTGAAAAGCAGGTGGGTAACTAGTCTGGGTGTTTAAAAGCACAGATCTTTTCTGTTTCTTTAATTGACTTATAATTGTTGCTACATGTTTACTTTTATCTGAATACAAAGCCTCAGACTTTCAACAGATACTTGGGAAGTAACAGAAGCTGAATTTTTATTCCAGAAGTTGTTCAGAAAAGAGCAAATTCCCATATCCATAATATGTGTTGTATAATAGGAAGACGTGTTTTCAATGCACGGGTGAACTAGAAAGTGACTATTACGGACAAAAACAGAAAGTAAAATTACAATAATGAACAGAGGTTTGGAAGAATCCACAGGGAAGGAAGTCTCCAGCCGATGGGGAGAGTCCCTCAGCCACACACACCGACACTGTCAGTGGTTTTCTCTCGCTGGGCCCAGGCTAAGGGTCTGTCAGCACTGGAGCCCTCCCTACCCCCACTCGAAAACTCTGACATTTAAAATCTCATTTTTTCTAAGAAAAGCTTATCTGGAACTCGCATGCTTCTCCAGTTACAGATGAAGGAAAGTACTCTCATCCACATTATCTTTCTTTATCAAGCCTCCCGCACATGCCCGTGGGCACTCGCGGTTCAAAAGTTCAACAAGGTTTTTGAAAATAAACCAAGACAGAAAACAGGTCCCCATTCCCACTCGGGACCTGCATTCTCTCGCTGATGGATCACGAGGAAGGAGAAAGGACAGGAGGAGCAAGGCAGCTGCCAGGGGCGGGTATCACTGGGGTGCACGGCATTTCCCACACTGACTGGAAGCCATCCTGTCCCCACAGCTGTGGGCCCAAGCTCGGGACCGACCCCCAGATCACACCTGGGGATGAGAAGGAGCCGTGGAAACCTCGTGCTCTCGGAAAGTCCTCCTCCCTTTCACCCTCACAGGTTTCCTTTCTTTTCTTGTACTGGCGGCGGCGGCTTCAAGCATCCCTCCCTGGGTTCCGTCAGCCTCCTGAAGTGATGGCTGAGGAAGCGCAAAGAGGGAAGAGTTTGTGCCAGGGCAACCTTCAGGCACCCCTAATGCCCGGCGCTCCTGCTGGATCCATGAGCTGCCGCCTCTTCTACCTGTCACAGAAGGCGACCTGTCACAGAAGGCGAGGTTCTTGCTACTGAGTCAGAGTACGGGCCCTCTCTCTCCAAGCGGGAAAGGGGCACAGCCCAGGGCAACAGGGCAGCGGTGGAGTCCAGCTGGGACACGGGCTGCAGGCAGCCCTGCCCTCCTCGTCCTCACCACGGCGATGAGAGGGAGGCCTGACACCGGCCTCGGCTGGGTGTGGCGGCTCGGGGGTGCCGTCCACCTTAATAAGTGCAACCAACTGTCCCAGTCATTCTACTCTGGAGAAACGCTGGTGCCACAGATGTTCACAGAAACAAAGATAAAGTTATAAATGCCCATCAACATTGGCATCAATAAGAATGGTTCATTACTGCCCAGCTGGTGTGCCTCAGTGGTTGAGCGTCGTCCCATGGACTGAGAGGTCCTGGTTCGATTCCCGGTCAGGGCTCGATCCCCAGTGGGGGGTGGGGGGCAGCCAATCGATGTATCTCTCTCACATGTTCCTAGCTCTCTCTCTCCCTTCCTCTCTTAAAAAAAAATTAAAAATTAAAAACATATTTAAAAAGATTAAGAATGGTTCATTATCAAATGACGGAATAGTGTGTAGACTTTTAGCAGGATACGCTAATTGTATGGGTGTTCACACTGCACCTTTCTCAAAATCAAGGCTGAATAAAAAAGCACGAAGTACTCAGGATACAATATAGTTTACGCTAAACTTACGAAGTAAATGAACAGTCCCGACAATGGCCACCTGTGTGAGCAAATGTACGCGAATGGCATGGAGGGAGGGGCCTCCCGCGCCTGTAGGATTCACGGCTGAGCAATGGGAAGAGGAAGAGTCAAGGGATCTTGGCTGTTCCTGCAATGTTTTATTCCTTTCACATGCATCGACAAGCCAACAGGACAAAGTGCTAACAAATGTCACTCGCGGAAGAGGGGACACGGGTGTCTGCTCATCTCCGTGCGCCCCGAACTCGTGTCCTGGCCTCCCCTCTCAGCCCCCCTCCGTCGACTCCATCTTCAAGACAGTTTAAACACCATGCAGCAAGCAGGCTGTCTTTGCACATACACGCCGAGAGATTTCATAAGCAGAACCAGATTCGTCTCTGAGAAGAGAAAGTCTGGTTGGGGTTTGCTCAGGGTGTTGTTTGCTTGCTTGTTCTGGTTTGTTTTCTTGGTGTAAATGTCGTAACCCAAAGGGGCTGGGAACCGGGGTAACGACACTGGGGCGTGTTTGCACATGGCTGACCAGAGCTGCCCTTCTCAGTCCCCGTCGGGCACAGACGGAGCCCTGGACAGAACGCTCGCCTGGACCTCCAGCGTCCCGCAGCTCGCCACGGAAAGCCTTCGGGTGGACCGCTGCTGGACGGCGCTGCAAGTACGGGGGACGCGATCACGAGGGCGCTGCGGAGGTGGGGCGGGACTCGAAAAGGGTCACAGGCGGAAGGGGTCACACATTCCAAAGACCACGAAACAGCCCGTCCACAGGTGCTGTGAGCACTCGGATGATGAAACTGAATCTCGCTATTTGCTTTTAGTAAAACCGACACCAGTGAGGAAAAAAGGTGTTATATTTTCTAAGACACGTGAGGCAGGGCAACGACCTACGGATAGTTAACGACCTCAGAGGAAGGGGCAGTGAGCGTCCCCTGGAGCCAGGACGGGCACTCTGACCTTGCTAACTGGTTCCCAGCACGCACAGGCCGGCACGCAGGTTTTCTGAACGACGCCTGACCGGGTTCTGAAACCTGCTACAAAGGCCATTAACACCGAAAGGAAACATAATTGTTGACTTTAACTATGCAGCAGAAGTCAGGGTAAATAACAATAATTTGTAGAACATTGTTCACGTAGCATTTCCCGGAAAGCCAGCGTACAATTTGTGGGAGAGTGCGGGCAAATTAATTGCATACCTTCACCTTTCCTTCTCAGCTCGCACCTGAGAAGAATAACATTTTACCCCACGCCGAGGAGCCCCACAGGCCACACGGGGCTCTGAAAAGAACCTAATCAATAGCATCCACTGAACCCGAGATTAGACTAAACGGCAGACAGAGGCGACCGCCGCCGACTGTTAAGAACCATCATTCCGTGGCTTTCAAGCCCCCTTTCCTTGACAGTGGGCAACAGGGCACAGGGGTGAGCGTGCGGAGACTCCCCTGGTAGAAAGGGCCGCCCAGCCCGAGGCCCGACGCTGGCAGTGGCTCGTGACCCGCCTCCGAAGGCGCCGGGAGCGCACGGCCGCGAGCTGGCACACGCGGGCACAGCCCCTCGGAGGGGCCGGCTTCGGGGCCAGCTGCGGTGCCTTCCCTTCGCTTGCCACGGGGCCAGGCGGTTTAACTTTTCAGACCCGCCCTCCCCTCCTGGAAAGGGTTGACAAGAGAAGCTGCAGAAGGCATTTGTGTACACAGGCATGCAGACCGGCCAGACGCTGGGCCTGCCCTGCCTTCAGCAGGTGACAACAGCCCCCTGCACCCTAACACCCTCAAAACAGCCAAGGTCAGAGCCCCCATCATGGCGCAGTTACCATGAGACACGGGCTGTCACGCTCTAGGCTCGGGCCACCCGAGGGACGTTCACAGCACCCCACGGTACACCCCATGTTACGGGCGGGAAAGGGAAGCCCGAAGAATGATGCTCACACCGGCGTCCCGAGGAAGATGCTGTAGGAAGCCAAGCTGATCTACTCTCCAAACTGACACCTTAAGAGTGTCCCACCTCCTGGCTGCACCTCTGAGGGACTTGGAAGGCTTGCAAAATTCCCAAACCCCTGTCCACTCTCCAGCCCAATGACACTGGACCTTCTGGCTGCAGGACCCAGGCTCAGCACGTCTGAAGCTCTCCGGGTGACGACTGAGCAGCCGGGTTACAGACCCACTCATTCCAGCGGCCGCACACACCGGCCGTGGTCCTTTGCCATGTGAGTTTCCTCTCGCTTCTGTCAACATCTCCTCACACTCGGTGACTTACACACTCACTGCCTTCCAGCCTGGAGCTCCGAAGTCCGAAGTGGGTCTCCCTGGGACAAAGTGATGGTGTGGGGAGGGCTGCGTCCCTCCGGAGGCTCAGGGACGATCGGTCTCCTTGCCTTTTCCAGCAGACAGGAGCCTGCATCCCGGGGCACGCAGCCCCCTCCCGCGTCCTCAAAGTTGCCAGCACCTGGCGAGTCCTCTCACAGCCCTGCCTGTTCTCTGCACCGGGCGCACCGGGAGACCCTGGATGGTCTTCCACACGGAAGGCCAGCCTTCGTCCCCTCTTCTAACTCAGCCCCTTTGCCTGTAACATACCATGCTCCCAGGATCCAGGGATCAGGGACAGACGTCTTCAGGGGCATGCTTCTGCCCACAGCTGGTAATCTTGCCTGCAGGCCAGGATCCTGGGCCAAGGGACACGTCCCAAGGGGACCTGGAAGTAAATCTCGGAGCAACTTAATGAGGACTCTTATTTGACTCTGCTGCTCAGGTGCCCAGTGCAGTGTTTGCAGAAGCAGGAAAGCAAGGCTCTGCTCTTCGCGCCACACTTTCACCAGGTACCATGAAGAGGTGACCAGTGCGTTTCTAATCGGATACTCACAGGAGAAATTTCTGCTGGATGCTGAACGCAGCACTCCCACTCTGCTCCCATGCCGCCGGGCCCAGCACACAGGAGCCTGCATCCAACTCACAAGAGCCTGGAAACAATGTGTCCTTGAACTTGAGTTTTCTTTGCCAGTGGCCACCACAGAAACAAATTGCTTTCAGTTGGGTGTTTTTCATTGGGTTTGTGTATTGGGTTATTTTTCAGGGCTGGGGGGAGGAATAAAATACTTTGAAAAAAAAAATCATGCTTCTAATCCTTGAAAAGACTAAAATAGTCTCATCCTTTCATAACCTGTCATCAGGCATGTTTCTCTAAAATTAAACACATATGGCCCAAGCCAGCTACATTATGCACCATATTATGTAATTATCTTTTCAATTTATTACTCCTCAAAATAGAAAAAGATTAGCCCGTGTTTCTTAAGTCTAAGTAAACATATGGCCTGAAGATTGTAAATGACATCCTATCTTTGAAAGAAGTTCCAAGACTAAACAACACACAACAGTCCGTCGGCAAAGGCCATATGTGACATCAGGGTTGTGAGATACAGAGCCGTGTGCGTGTGTGTGTGTGTGTGTGTGTGTGTGTGTGTGTCTCCTTGCTTTCTGCCCTTGTCTCTGATGCCATCAAACATTCCTGCTGGCAGATTATAAACAGCACTAAAATAGGGACCCAAAAAAACTCCATTTCAGCGTTTCCTATTACTCTTAGTGCACTCGGGACTGTTTAACACCCAAATTATCTGCCTCCTGACAATGCAGAGCTCTGTGCCCGCTTCCCCCACAGCCAGTGCACCTCCCACTTTTCATGTGACCCACGATTTAATATATCCTCTGAGACCCTCTGCTTGATCACTGTCCTTTGCTTCCTCGTCAGGAAAGGCAGAACCCACGTGGGACCCTCACCGCTGCCCAGGACTCCCTTCGCAAGCACTAAGCGTTGTCCCCAGGCTCCCTGCAGTGTGTCCCAGAGCCAAGGGTCTGACGATGACCCTGTATCAAAACCTGTCTTCACCGGGGTTGCAACATGAAGATTTTCCATTTGTAACAAGCAGAAATTGTGCTTTGGAGTGCCACACAAGCATCAAGGAAATATTTGGGAGATAATTCATACTCAAATTAGTTTAATTGTTTATCCCATGTTGAGGGACATCAGAAATGAAATGCTGTCAGTGGGTTTCTTATGCCTTCATGGTCTCCTTTACTAGAAAGTACCGTTTCTATAACTAGAAAGTAATAATAGTCCAGCAAGTTGAAAACCAGCTAACTGGGCTCACAGAAGTGTTACCATGCAGACACCCACAGGGGTTTCAAATACACACTTTGCCATGAATGTCTATCAGAAAGTCGTGGATTTCACAAGACTTTTCCTCAAGAAAATATATTTGCCAATGAATCAATATCAATCGTTTGCAGTGATGTTGCAAAGTACATTAGGAATATAACGTCTGATAACGTTTTATTAACTAATAGGAACCCTTTTGGATGAGAGATTAAAACAGTTCAAGGTGCTTTACTCAATTGTCACTCATTTTCGGATCTCACAGGCAATTCTGTTTCTTTGCCCTTAACGGGTGACCAGTGCACACTAGACCTTATGAACTTGGTTGCCAATCCCTAGGATAAGCCTGAAGTCCACTAACAATAACACTCTCGCTTAACTGGGAAAGATGTATCTCAGAGGCAGTCACTGAACAAATCTCTGGGGCTGCATGCCATGTTTACCAACCTGCGCAAACACCACAGCATTCCATACAGATCAGCACTGACATTCCCCAGGAAAGCGTACAGCAGGCAGACCAGGAAGGAACGCAGAGCTGCAGGTTCATCTGAGCAGCTCTCACCGCAGGGCCTTGGCGCTTGCTTTCTCTTTCAGAATGCTCTGCCCCCAGATATCCTCATGCCCCTCAGGTCTCACTGTTCTTTCCTTCCTCGATGCCCCTCGGTGAAAACAGCACATCCCCCACACGCTCCATTTCCTGACTTATTTTCTGTAAACCACTGACCGCGGTAAGACGCACCATCAGTCTACTGGACCCCACCTTCCCTAGCAGGGTGTGAGCACGGTGAGGTCAGGGAGCGGTTCTGTCCACTGCTGTCCGCCCGTGTGTGAAGCAGTGTCTGGAATGAAACGGGCACGAAAGTACTTACTGAGCGGACAGACAGACGAGCAAACGGACGAATGAGAGAACTGCCGAGGCGACGGGCCCCGTGTCTCCTTCAGCAGCCCAGCCCGAAGCTCGCCAGCCTGCCCACCACGGGCAGGGGCACTCAGGCTCACCTGTCATCTCAATGAAGAGGGGCCTCGGCCTGAGTTACTCCCCTCAAAGAAAAGAAGTCTTAGGCTATTCTGAAGTGAATAGTGTGAAAAAATCGAAACAAAAACCTTGAAGTAAAAACAACACAGTCCAGTAGTTCGAGGCTTTAACTCTGGGGTCATACAGCCTGGTTCGTCTCAGTTCCTCTACTTAAAAGCTGTGTGACCCCAGAAAGTAACTACATCTCTCTTACCCTCAGCTCCTGCAGTGCGAGAAATGGTCAGTAAAAGGCCTTACAGCTCAGAGTTTAGGAGGATAAATAAGGGCCGTAAGCCCTGGCTGGTGTGGCTCAGTGGTTAGAGCGTCAACCAGCGCACTGAAGGGTCGAGGGTTCAATTCTCGGTCAAGAGCAGGTACCTGGGTTGCAGGTTCAATCCCCAGCCCCAGTTGGGGCGAGTGTGGGAGGCAACCGATCCGTGTTTCCTCTCCTCCCTCTCTTTCTCTTTCTCTCTCTCTCTCTCTCTTTCTCTCCCTCCCTCCCTCCCACCTTCCACTCCTTCTAAAAAGCAATGGAAAAAATATCCTCTGCTGAGAATGAACAAAAATAAAACAAAAACAAAAAAAGGGCATTAAAATAAGCACAGTGCCTGCACACAGGAACGCTCACTGATTATACCTACAGTCATTTTTTGTTTCAAAAGAGCAAATAGTTAAGAGACTAGAAAGCAGATTTTGTTGAACTTTTGATACTGTTTTACCTACTTAATTTTTATAAAGGGGAAAGTTTATTTCCATATCTGCAATTTATAGCATTTATAAATTTCAGGTGGATTATTATTTTTGTTTCAATTGTTTTTTCTATTCCAAGAAAGTCTGGGGTGCTTCCAGCCGTCGCTTCTATTTCCTGATGTCACTGCCCAGAGAGGCACCACATCCTTCACTCACCGAAAGATGCGTCCTTTCGGCTGGCCCCGAAAGTGCCCCACAGCTCATCAACATTTCACACTCCCAAGGAGCTAGGAAACAAACGTCGAATGCTGCCACAATGCATGTTTAGAAATTCCCCCAAACGCACACTTTGTGCCTGTGATGTCTCTGAGGAACATGTCGTGGAGAAGTCAGGACTTCAGAAGGACTACGCTTTGTTTCCTGACACCTTACCTTTTCAAAGTTCAGATACACATCCTATTTTTGTCCTTTGCATAAAAAAGCAATAATGTTTTTTTCCTGAGAACAAATTTTTGACACGGTTTTTCTGAAGAAGGGCTGGTAGCGTCTGTTTCTCTGCTGCCGAGAGCCCACTGGAGGTATGTGCTGATCCTTATCACGTGTGGTTCGCGTGTGGCACGGGGCGAGCGAGCGAGCTTCCCCTCCCAGTCGTAGTTGTCAGGGTTCGGGTCGGGCTCCGCTGTTTGGTGCATGGGGGATGTGACGGAGGGGTGCCACACGGCATGAAATAGCACTTGTAAATTCACACAGACCATATACAAGATTTCTACAAATCTGCACCCTTGGCTCCATTTATTTACATGTTAGGTCTGCTCCAGGTCCTCTCCAGAGTAGACAGACCTGTCCTGGAATCACAGGAGAGGCTGAATGGCCTGTTTTCCTATTTTCTGACCTCCTGATGCCGGTCAGCAGCCTCAGAAGGAAGGCAGGAGGGATAGTGAGAAAGGAGGGAGTGGGGATCACAGTATCTGTGTCACTGGTTGAGCGGAGAGAGAACATTGCCCAGCACTGTGACTGACAGGCAGGGATCTACCTTCTCCAACCAATCAGAAGTGTCTCATCACTAGGGCGTGGAAGGGCTTGTGCCCAGAGCAGGCACGCCCACCCCAAAGACACCTGTCTCCTCCCACAGACTTCCAAACAGCCTGTGCTTTCTAGACAATGGGTTCTTTTTTTTTTTTGGAAATCTGTTCAAAATCCTTGGGACCCTCAGCCAGAGGAGCGGGCAGCGTGACCTACAAGACCTGGAGATGCCCAGACTTGGTTCCTGTGCCTGGCACCGTTGGGCAAGTGATCCAATGTCTCTAAGTCTCAACGCATTGTCTCTAAGGGCTCAAAATAACTGTCTCCCGAAACTTCTGCAAGTGTGTGTTGGATGCACAGAGTGGGACGAGGACTGGTTACAGGGCTGAGTGCCTGTCGGATTTCACGCTCTGATCGAAGGGGTCCCAGGGCGTTGCGGCCGGCCGAGCTCTCAGTGTGAGTCTGTGACGGAGCTGAAGGCAGCAGACAGTGGGCTAGGCAGGGACGGGGGGTCAGGGAGGCAGCCACCACGCGGGAGCCAGAACACCCCGCTACTCCTGCACAGGAGTGTAAACTGAGGCGGGAGCCCTTCTGAACGCTTCGCTCTGGGGAAGGAACAGAAAGCAAGGCTACGAGGAGAAAAGACAGGATTTCACGTGGGGCTTGTGGTCCCAGCAAGCCCGGGCTCGGTCCTCACACCCTGCGGATTCCCCCTATGCGGAGCCCACTCTCCTCCACCTTTAGTCTGGGGGGGCCACTCTGCAACTAACTTGGGGGACATACATTTTTAAAAAAACAGAAGAGAAAGAATAAGCACATTTTGGGTGAAATATATTTGCCTAATTAAAAATATTGTCCTGCGTAATACAGGCAAACCAACTGGAGAATCAACGTGCCCTGTCCACGCCGCGAGAGCAAACCTGGAGGAGTTTCAGTGGGTGCTTTTCGTCTTGACGCAGACTCGGGAGGGGGCAGACCTCTGTGGGCTGCTCAGCTCATTCACACACACAAGGCCATCCCACAAGGACCTGGCTAAACACAGGCGATCCGTCCACGTGGCCAAGCGTCCATGTGGCCAAGCTGCGCCACCACAGTGCATGACGTCCATTTCTATTTACCGATACAGCAAGATGTCCACTCAGTACACGGCACTCTCACGACTTGTTTGATTTCTGTCTTCTCGTCACTCATTGGATTTCTCCTCAACGTTTTCTATGAAAATGTACAACCACCCAGAAGAGTTTGAAAAGACTGCGCATTCACCAGCCACAGACCCACGTCCCGGGTGGGACACGGCAGCACGTTCGCTCGCTCTACCTGGGTCTCTGTCCATCGACTTCGCCCTTTCCGCCCAACAGGAGCGCCACGATATAGTTTAAATGGCAAAGACGAACTACCAAGCCGCAGGGAAGCAGGGTCCCATTTCAGAAAAGATTGGGCATGTGCCCTTAACATTCTACAAAAAACAATGGAAGGAAATACCACAACACGTTACTAGCAACAACTTTATCTTTTTCCTCATTATCTGTATGCATTTTTTCTTCCCCCTCCTTTCGGGGCAACAAGCACTTACTCCTTGTGAAATAATCAGCTCCACAGCTCTGGGGAGGGAACAAGGGCGAGGAGAGACCCTCAAGCAGCAGCAGAAAGGATGCCAGGACACACCCGAAGCCCCCTGCCCCGCCCTCCCCAGACCCTTGGCCACCAAGTGACTGACCGGCGCAGTCCTGCCGGCCACGCAAACCTGTGCAGACGGAGTTCTGAAACCACCCAGTGCCCTGGCCAGGCTGCTGGCGGGCAGTGACGGGGTTCCCCATCCCAAGATCGAATTGGGACCAGCTGTCCTCACAGTCCACAAACCACGCCCCCCTCCGCACCCCGCTGGGGCGTCCTCACCGAAAGCCCTTGGTCAGCGTCCACGTGGGCCAGGCCGCCGGCCTGGGGGGCCGCCACAGCCCAGACACGGGGCTGCCGTCCCACCCGTCGCCTCAGGGAGCCCCAGGCTTGCACCTTCCAGCAACACATTTGTCTGCCAGTTTAGGGACTTAGTGGAGAAGATTTGGGTCTCATTTCAGTTGCTGAAAGAGGGCACCCCTGAGGAGATCCCTCCGCCCGGGACCCCTCCACAGCCACTCCCCGAGACTTCGGGACATAATCCGGACTCTAAGCGAACACCCCACTGCTGGTTCTCCCGTAGAACACTGTTCTCCCGGCACTTCCCAACTGTAGTTATTGTTCATTAAAAACATCAAAAGGTACTTCCAAAGTAAACTGCCATCACACCCTAGAATGTCCAGGTATCTGGAAACTGAACATTAAGTTCTCATTCACACCTTCAGGTCGTCGGCACGCTAACCTGCTCCCCCCACATCCACACCCGCGTGGCTCCAGACGGCAGCACCCTGCCAGGAAGGACACGGGTCTGCATTCGAGGGAGGGCGCCGCCCCAGCCGTGGAAGCTCACCGGCCACGCGCAGTCCACCCTGCTGTGTCAGAAGACCTTTTATTTCCTCATGAAAAAAACATGGGCGATTGGGGATCCCAGTCATTAAAGTTAACATCCTTACATGTGATAATACATTTTCAACCCATAAGTTACGAGTATAGTTTTCACTCCTATTGATAAAAAAAACTGTTTCAAGCCCCCTGAAACCTGTAAGCTTTGTGAGACGTAAATATAGAAGCCTGTTTTTGAACCTGGGTCCTTCATGTGAGAGCCAATATTTACACAAATAAACCTAGAGAGTCAGAACCAGAGGGGAACTTAGACGCCACGCAATCGCAGTCTTTCGCGGCCCAGATCAGGACCCTGACGCGGAGGGATGTATGAGGCTCCCGCGTGGTGGTGGGAACGTAAGTGGTCCCATCACACCGAATAAAGGGGAGTGGGGGCTGGCGTTACTAGGAAACGGAGTGGAAGCAGAAAAGAAACTCAAAGATTGGTGGTTTTTCATTATAGGCTTTTTTACCTAATGTTGGATCTTTAAGTATAAAACAGTCATGACCACAAATCGCCTTAACCTCACAAAACACATACCACCCCCCAAAAGGACTTCGGTTCCGTGACATGAAGGCGAGTGTGGAACACACAGAACGTAAACCACTTGAAGAGTAACCGCTGGGTTTCTCAGCGACCCACTTGGTTTGGTTTTATCACAGGGCTTCAAAAGGGCTCGAAGTAACAGAGTTGTGAATTCAGCATCTTTTTCAACAGGAACAAGACGGACTGCTGCAGCCGTTGGCTGAAGAAACACTCACGAAGTTGCCCCTTTGTGCCCAGCTCTGCGCAGAGGCGACGACAGCGCCCAGGCCCACGCCCGCTGCCGAAGCCGTGGGCACACGGGCGCTGATCAACACGGAGGCAGAGATACACAAACTACGCCGGGACGAGCGCACGAAGCCAGCTGCATGGAGCGTACTCAAAGTGCAGAGTCTCCGAGAGGCGGGCACAGTCAGAGACACCAAGGAGGAGGGTATGACTGGCCTGGGAGCTGCAGGACGGTAGGAGGTAACCAGGTGAAGAAGAAAAGGAGACACACTCCAGGCAGAGGGAACAGCATGTGCCAAGCCCTGTGGCACCGAGGGGCATCGAAGACATAACCAGGTGGTGGCAGTAGGAAAAGGGGGGGTGGGGGACAACACAGAATGAACAGGCAGAATTCATGCTATAAAGGCTGTATGGATTCTATAACAGAATTCTGTCTTTATCATAAGAATAGTCGGAGGCCAGTGAAGGGACCTCAGCTTGGTAAACAGGAGAGAGGGATGTGATCATATCTGCATTTTGAAAAGATCACCCGGGTGCTAAAGGGAGCCAGTCAGTGTCTGATGAAAAATGTCCAACTTATTCACTGGATTCCCAGTGTCTGCAAACATCAGAGAAGGCCCGCACAAAATGCCAACGCAATTCCTCGGATGCGTGCGAGGTGACAGGTGGAGCTGGCTGTGGAGGGCGGGGCCCTACAGGCAGCTGGTGCAGACAAAGCACCCTCAGGGCTGCTGGGGTCCCGGCTGCAAGCCCTCCTGGAAGGGACGGGGTTTGTCCCGGCATCTGCTCCACGCTGGCTGCGCTCCATCGTTACTGACTTAGACTGCCAAGTACCTCTGCGTCTGAGCTGTGGACGGAGGTGTGGAAGCCCCAGCACCAAAACCCAACCACAGACCGTTGCGAGCGGCGCCCACCCCGGAGCACCGCTTCTGGACTCTTCTCCAGCACGTGCTCGGGGCAGGGGCAGCCGGTGACGTCCACACGAGACTTGCTGCTGGTGCTCGCCTTCTGAGAGGACACGGAGCCTTTGGGAGCTGACCTTCCGTGGCTGAGAACCTCAAAGTATTATGTGTCCACCTTTGTGAAGACAAAAATTGACTAAATTTCATACGGAGCTAAATTCCTTTTCACCACAGAGACAGGAAACAGTTAATGCATCATTTCACTTTTTTCTCTGCAAATGTGGACAGGTATCTTCGCTGGCCCTGGCCTAGCATAAGTCAGGACAGCTGAGGTTGCTGGGTTTTATTTGGCTAAATAGAGGAACTCTCAGAGACATCTGACTCGTGAAGTCGATCCACTTCACGTTACAGACCGAGGACACGAGCAGTGCGTGCGGACAAACAGCCCCGGAAGGCAGACTGGATGGAATGTGGTCTGCGGCGCTGCTATCCTAGATTTTTTCCTTCTTCCTTCCCTCGTGAGAGCTTTTCATGTAATTTTTACTCATGAAGTTGCCAGTGTTAATTTTTCCAGGCCAAATTTGGCTCACTCATTCCTTGCCAACTCCCCAGTCAAATTCTGTGTGTGTGTGTGTGTGTGTGTGTGTGTGTGTGTGTGTTTCCATTGAACTGCATCTGAAGCCAAAGGGATTTCTGTGACCAGAGACTCCAAAAGAATGTGGGCAGCATCTCACTTGGGTATCTCTTAACGATGAAATCTGTCTCTATTAGCAAAAACAATCAAACTCTCTGAGCTGGCACAGACTGAACCTCAGCGAGATGCAGTCCTCACAGACCTTTGCAGGGAAGTACGAGCGCGTCCCGGAGGCTGGTGCGCTGTCCCGCAGAGGGCACGGCGCGCGGCACGGCAGGCTGAGCTGCATGCCCTTCGATGCCCTCACGGGCTCTGTAACTCAAACGCTCCGTTCACAAACAAATGGATTTTCCCCTCCACTCAAAACGGCCAATAGAGAAAAGAATTATTAACGGTCAGAACCATAATATTGTAGTATGTCCACCTCAGATCCCAAAACCCAAAGACAGGATAGGAACTCTAAACCGAGAGGTTCATCTGGGGCAACCACAATCTTCATGTTTTATTCTAGTCATTACTCGAGGCCAGTGTCACTAAAAACTTAAGAAAGCATCTGTGTAATCAGTTGTGCACGTTTTTAAAGGATAATGTAAGGATCAGAAGTTAATGACACACCAGCGAGGGAAATGGAAGCAAACGCTATCCCAGGTCACAGCCCCCACCCGGGCAGGACTGGAAGAACAGCCAGCAGCACCCTGGCCGGGCCCAGTCAGTCGGACCGTCGTCCGTACAGCAACAGGTCGCGGGCGCCATTTCCGCTCAGGGCACACGCCTAGGTGCAGGTTCGGTCCCCAGTCCTGGCGCCTAAAGGGAGGCAACCGATTGGTGTTTCTCTCTCATCGATGCTTCTCACTCTCCCTCTCTTTCTCCCTTCCTTTCTCTCTAAAATGAATAAACATCTCCTCGGGTGAGGACTAAAAGATAAGCCCTGGCGGATTAGAATGTCAGCCCGCAGACCAAAGTCGCGGGTTCGGTTCCAGTCAAGGGCACGTGCCTCAGTTGTGGTTCAGTCCCTGGCCCTGGTCGGGTCATGCAGGGGGTGACCGATCAGTGTGTCTCTCTCACATCGATGTTTCTTTCTCTCTCTCTCCCACTCTGTCTGAAGATAAATGGAAAAATGTCCTCAGGTGAGGATATTTAAAACAAGGTAACGCCAACAGCAGATGCTGGCAGGTGTAGCGGCCCCGGTGAGACCGGGCAGGTCACAGGTGAGGTGGTACCTGACAACTGCTACCAAAGGTCAGACACTGAGCCCACAGCAACACTTTCAGTCTCAACCACAGCACAGTAAGGGCAACGAATGCCCTTCATATTTTTAAGTTTAAAAAAAAATTTAATTGATTTTTAGAGAGAGAGGAAGGGAGAGACAGGGAAACATCCATGTGAGCGAGAAACATCGATCGCTTCTGCCCACACTCACCCTAACCGGGGCTCTGACCCACTACCTGGATACGTGCCCTGACCGGGAATCAAACCCACAACCTCCTGGTGTACAGGATGGTGCTGCGACTGACCGAGCCACCCGGCCGGGGCAGGGCAATGACCGTTATAGACTGGTCTCTCAGATGTCGTGTCACCTGCAAAGTGATGTAAAGTTCTGGGGTCTAACTCAGTGTGGTTCCAGTACTGTGGGTAGTACACAGGAGGGTTATATCGCGCACACACACACGCACATACACGCGCGCACGCACATGTGCGCACACGTATACGCGCACACGTGCGCACACACACGCACACACATGCACACATGCGCAAGTGCACACACATGCACATACACACACACATACACGCACACACACGCGCGCACACACACATATCTGATAGCCAGGTATTTATTTTCATAGTTTACCTTCCTTTACGGGCCTCCAGCATACCGGCTTTCTAATAATGGACAAATTCTAAAGTGTCTTTTATTAAAAAATATCAACTAAGAAAGAATAAATAAATGAATGAATAAGTATTCAAAAACCAATTTAAAGGAAGGATATTAAGTGTATATTTCAAATCTATAAAGATGTGGCCCACAACAGGGTGTGGAGTTAGACAGCCCATCGCCCTGAAGCGTGAGAGGTGCCACGGGGGGACAAACATGCGGAGGCCAGACGCCTGACCCCGCCAGGGCGCTGCGTCTCTGCGCTGCCCGGAGTGTCGCGTCCGCACCTGCGTCGTGGCTCGGCCTCCATCCCAAATGTTTCTATCTGGTACTCCCAGAATGGTTTCTGAAATGCACGTAGACAGAGTGACATACACACAAATGTCTCCAAGGTTCAATGTCCGCAAGTCTCTAAGATCCTATACAGGGTGGGGCAAAGGTGGGTTTACAGTTGTTCATATGGAAAATAATACAATAATTAATAAATAATAATACAAGAATAAACTCTGTGTTTCATGTACTCACAACTGTAAACCCACCTCTGGCCCACCCTGTATACAAACATATAAATATAAACAGACACCGACATATACACACACCTACATACACATAACATAAACATGTATATACATACACTACACATACACACGCATGTGAAACCGGACCCCGCCCACGGTGGTTCATCAGGAAAGTGGGCAGTGCCTGAGGCGGTGTACCTGGGCTCTTCCTCCGGCCCCCCAAGTGGAACGGCAGGACTCAGGGTCCTTCCACTCCTGTGTGGCCCTGGTGTCAGGTTCCAGGAAGGCTCACCCGAGGACAGCCCTCGAAACGCAACTACAGACACCCACATCACCACGGCTACTGCTCTGCGGGAACGGACACAGCAAAGGCGAGCTTGCGACCACCCCCAAAGCCAGGCGTTTCCTAGGGAAGCCCCCGAGCAACACACTCTTTGAGAGAAACCACACACGAAGAAGCAAAGGAAGAAGAGAACTGCGGAGAAAGTGAATGAATATCATCTTCCTCAGTTCTGACATTAGGATAAAAAAATTAAACAAATCAGAGGTGATTTTAGCTGGTGATACCATCCTCTACCCTCAGGTAAATTCTGCCCTGTTCTTAATTTCAGAATAAAGAATAAAGCTGTATCTGGTTTCAATATTTTCTCTGTGCTAGGGCAATCTAGTTATCTTTTTATTCAATAAGGCAACCAAAATTGCATGTGTTTCCTAAATAATCTTGAATTTATACAATTTGACATTTTTTCCTAAAGAAGCATAAATCGTCTGAGGGCCATCCCCCCGATGCACGGCCATGCTGTGCGGCCTGTCCTATTTTAGGATGACCACAATATGCAAACGTCGGTCACCAGCCAGACTCAGGACAGAGACACCTGCGTGATGAGTGGTTCACCCTAGAAATAGAGACTGCTGGTCTCAGGACCTCATGCCCACAGAAAAGCTGGCCTGGCTCTTTCGTCCAGGTGGTCTGATGTCAGCAAGCCACTGCCCAGAGCCTCTTTCGGAATGGCAGACAGACGCCTCAAACCCACACCACTTCTATAATTCTCTTAAACCCACCGGCCAGTGGTCACCGCCCGCGATTAGGTCCCAGCTGCCCCGCACTGCTGACGGGGCACCTTCGTAGGAGCAGCCCAGCACAGCGCCTCGTCCCTCCTGACGCGGCCTCGCCTCCTATCTTCTCATTTCACAAGACACTTCTTTCTGCGATTCTCAAACAACCCAGCCAATTCCTTCAGGCAGTCTGCAGTCCCCGAGTGCTCTGGGTGCTGAGCATCTTCTGCTCTCAGACATCTCGACATCCTGATGGTGTGATGTGGGACAGGAAACACGGACTCACCTGCTAGTTTCAGTCACACTTCACAGCTTTCTAACATGTCGAGGACGACACAGAGGAAGTCAGAAGTCAAGGGCAGCGATACAGAGACTCTTTGGTAGAAGGAAGCATGCAACAGTATCAGTGTAGATACGACTTCTCCACCCAGAACCACCAACACCCCTTTTTACTGCTAGTGGAACAAATACATATAGTTTAACATGCTGTAGTGTTTCTCAAACCTAATGCAGATATGAACCACCTGGTGACCTTGGCGAGTGGGACGGACTCAGTAGGACTCGGGCCCGAGATCCTGCATTTGTAACAAGCACCGGCTGGTACTGCGGCTGCTGGGCCAGGGGTCACACTGCGCCCCCTCCCCTCATTTCCACTCCGCTCCCCACCTTCCCGGGGAGGTCAGGAGAGCCCACAGCTGACAACAGGGGGAAATAACGGAAAAGGACACACAAAGAATAATCACCCAGACTGCGACACTCCCTTCCAGTAACTGACCAGTCGAGGTGGCTGGTCCCAGCTCGGGGACGGACCCAGGGGCCAAGCTGGGCTGTCGCCTGGCTGTGCAGGTCTCGGGATTCTTTGTCTCACGTTCACTAACGTTACCTACAGATTACAGGCTGATTCTCTCTCTCTCTTTCCTTTCATAGGGAAAAAGCAGAGCGGAACTCCAACAGAAGTCCTTGTGTCTACGCTAAGACAATAAGCCATATTTTTCTCAGAGAAAAATAAAACTGGGTCCACGGCAAGGCCAGTGCAAGGGGAAGTCCAACACCCCGCCCCAGAGTCAGAGGCCCTCGACTCGGCTGCGACGGGCAAACCAGAGACGGAGCCCCCCAGCCGTGCAGGCCCGGCACCCAGCCTTCGGAGACGGCGTCCCATCTCGGAGCACGCTCTGGGTGACCTGATGGACACACAAGCCCTGTGCGCTCTCCCTCCCCTGGCTGCAGCAGGCCCGCGGCACAGCGGAGGACCTGCACCCCACAGCGCTCTGGAGTGCCCACGCACGCCTCCTGCGGCGAGGGGAGGCTCTGGTCCCTCCCAAGGACACCCTGGCCACAGGTCCAGAGGTAGCACTCCCTGGGCAAGGACAGAGACTCCTCCTAAAGGTCCACCAAGAAAAACACACCAGTCCTGGGGTGTGCCCTCTGCCTCCCCTCACCCACTGCTCCACTGAACAGGACGAGACAGCTCTCTAAGCTGGGCACAGTGGGCACTCCGACGGGTCTCTAAGCTGAGCACAGCGGGCACTCCGACGGGTCTCTAAGCTGGGCACAGCGGGCACTCCAACGGGTCTCTACACTGGGCACAGCGGGCACTCCGACGGGTCTCTAAGCTGAGCACAGCGGGCACTCCGACGGGTCTCTAAGCTGGGCACAGCGGGCACTCCAACGGGTCTCTACACTGGGCACAGCGGGCACTCCGACAGCTCTCTACGCTGGGCACAGTGGGCACTCCGACGGGTCTCTACGCTGGGCACAGTGGGCACTCCGACGGGTCTCTACGCTGGGCACAGCGAAGGCCTGGGCAAGCAGCCACGGCAGGGCACAGACTGCCGGCCCCAGCGCTTCGCATCTCCCCCCTCAACACACCTGCCGCAAGCTGCAGCAGGGCGACGGCGGCCCCTCCCACGCAGGCTCTCCCTGAGCCCGACCTCTGCAGTTACACTCAGTCGACTCGTCCCAGTCACAGGATTTCTCGTGTGGCCCTAAATGTACCCATAGGTCTGTAAGGATGTAACAGCAAAAACAGATGCTAACGTCTGTGCCTGGACACACACCTTTTCCGATGAGTAACAACAGGCAGACTGAGAGGCTTTACTAACAGTCTGACCGACAGTGATAAGGAAGGGCCAGCAGCCCTGGAAACTGGGCTCGGAGAAGCACCACCCCGTGCGTCAAGCTGGGGGAATCCAAATTCCCCTGGGCTCTCACGTTGCAGTAAGGAACGTCACCTTCCATCAGCTCTGGTCGCGGCAGGTACCGGTGGGCGTGTCCCGTTCTCACCGACAGTCCACCGTGACCTGGCAATGTGACCGAGGAGGCAGGCGCCGATCGGCACCGTGCCCAGCGCCGCAGAGCCAGGCAGAGGAGGCTCAGTACCGGGTCCCCGCGACTCTGCCTTCATAGTACTTCCAGCCCGCGCCACGGGGGCTGAGGGCCCGGAACGTAGCCATTAGGACCACCATGCCCTAGAACCATACATGGCTGCTAAATCCCATTAAAATCTTAATTAGAACCTAAAATTAGCAGGAGGTTTTTAAAATACCACAAAAACCGACAGTCCGGTTTTGCCACTGATTTAGGAGAACCGCCAAACTGAACAGTGTCACTGCGGAGCCGAAACGCCCTCGGGAGTCCCCAAGCTGACGCCGTGCCCCCCCAGACGACAGAGGCAGCAGTCACAGCCTTTGCCTCAAAAAGCCAGTGGTCCACCTGGAGAAACACACTCCGCTGTCGCCTGCAGGAGGCGGCGGAGCGCCCGAGAAGACAAGGGACGCTCTCCCAGGCACAGGAGAACTCAGAGGGCGGCTACCGGGCTCCAAGTGCTTACTGAGAAAACGGCAAATGCACTACTTTGACTTTTTTATATACTGGGAATATACTAACTTGAAAATGTCAGATAATCACCTGGGAGCTGTCCTCACGTTACTGTTCCCACTGTACGCTGTGGTTTGCAAACTCTGTTCCAAGCGGCCGCGGTGGTGCAGGAGGTGAGGAGGAGACCAGCTGCTCTGAGCTGGAAGGCACTCAACTTCCTGATGCACAACTGTCTCCCCAGCTCCTCGCAGAGTCCTTGGCAAAATAAGTGCTTAATAAGTATCTGCTGAATGAAAAAACAAGAAGGGAGCTTTGAGCTCATGCCCCTAGTCGACCATCAGAACTCAACTTTTGTTTATTTTAAAGGTGGGAGGGGGTGCCTCCAAGTGAAATTTCATTTGGGCAAGGCAGCCAAACCACTTAAGGAAAAAAAGAACCAAAAAAAGGACATGAGATTTATGAATATCTCTACATTGCCCTAATTTCTTTCTCCACCATGACATTCATCCAACATGAAGGGCCCTAAATTGAGCTCGTTCAAACTCGTAACAAATTCCCAGGATCACAACCACATTCAGCCAACCGCGCACTGCTGAACCACATCAACCGATCGTGTGGCCGTTCAGGACCCGCGTCTGCAGGCCAGCTGGGCTGCCCACACGCTGGCACACCGAGCCGCTGCCCAGGCTGGAGAACCCAGCCTCCACTCCCAGCTCAGTGTCTGCGCCTGACGCCAGGCCGACCCCACAGGAAGCCGAAGGAGAAGAGCAACACCACCAACTCCTCCTGACCTAGCTGGGGACAGGGCACTCTCTGAAAGGCAGGTAGGCCCGAGGATTGCAAAGATCCGTGAAGTCCAGGAGGGCCAGGGAGTCAGGGGAGGGAGTGGACAATGTGAGCTCCACTGTTGGCTAAAGGGACAGAGCTATTTTCTTACTTATATTTGAAACAGCAATAAATAATTCACCAAATAACCTGTATGTTCTTGTTAGCTAAAAGTCTCTTCTGTGGAAGATGCCAGGAGGAAGGATGAAGTGTGTGGTGTACAGTCACTGCTCTCCAAGAACGTTCCGAGGAAACTCAGTCAACAAATCCACCGAGAGGTGCTCCAAGGGAGACCCGAGTGTGCCACGCCCACGGTGGGCAGAGAGGGGACAGCTGAGCCAACCAGGGCGCTGATGCCCATGGCGGGCAGAGAGGGGGCAGCTGAGCCAACCAGGGCGCTGATGCCCACGGCAGGCAGAGAGGGGGCAGCTGAGCCAACCAGGGCGCTGATGCCCACGGCAGGCAGAGAAGGGGACAGCTGAGCCAACCAGGGCGCTGACGCCCACGGCGGGCAGAGAGGGGGACAGCTGAGCCAACCAGGGCGCTGATGCCCACGGCGGGCAGAGAGGGGGCAGCTGAGCCAACCAGGGCGCTGATGCCCACGGTGGGCAGAGAGGGGGACAGCTGAGCCAACCAGGGCGCTGACGCCCACAGCGGGCAGAGAGGGGGACAGCTGAGCCAACCAGGGCGCTGACGCCCACAGCGGGCAGAGAGGGGGACAGCTGAGCCAACCAGGGCGCTGATGCCCACGGCGGGCAGAGAGGGGGCAGCTGAGCCAACCAGGGCGCTGATGCCCACGGCGGGCAGAGAAGGGGACAGCTGAGCCAACCAGGGCGCTGATGCCCACGGCGGGCAGAGAAGGGGACAGCTGAGCCAACCAGGGCGCTGACGCCCACGGCGGGCAGAGAGGGGGCAGCTGAGCCAACCAGGGCGCTGATGCCCACGGTGGGCAGAGAGGGGGACAGCTGAGCCAACCAGGGGCTCCTGGTAGGAGGAGTAGAACGGACACATGGAAAACACATTACAACTTCAACAGATGAAGGACCAGAGTCTCGCAGTTCGTGTAGGGCTCACACCCACCCCACCTCCGGGCCTTTGTGCCTGCCATCCTGCCGCCAGAAAGGGTCTCCTCACCCCCACACCTTCACTAAACACCTCCCTGGAAAGTCTTTCTCGGACCCACAAACAGCGACAACGGCCTCCCCTCTCTCACTGTGTCCGTGAACGTCAGATGCAGTTTCTTCACAGGACCACCCTGACTTACACACCCGTGCTTCCTGGTGTGGTTATTACCTGACTCTTCCCTTAACGGTCCCTACAGGCAGGAACCACAGCTGTCCGTATCACCTACATGTACCGAGTGTGTGGCCATGGTCTGGCCCGAAGACGGGACTCAGTCCGTGACTGCAGAGTCCATGAACTGACGAATGAACCGAAATGGAGAAGGACAGGAGTGGCAGCAGTCCGACGGGAAGGTGTTGGCGGTTTCGGGGGCTGGGCACAGGGTCTGGCTGCAGGGGCTACGGAGAACCAGAGCCATGCGGCACAAATGTTTTCAGGGGGACTGCAGAAGCCTGGAGTTCCAGACTCAAGATCTGGGCTCTTCTGTAAATAAAAGGAGCTACTGAAGGTTCTCAACAAGCTTACATGGCATAACTCAGAGGATCCCAACAGGGGTGGACAGAGGCAGAGCCATCCACCACAACCACATGGGCAAAACACACAGAAGGCCTAAACGAGAGGAAGAACCCAGCAAGAAGAAGGGAAGGAGGCTTCAGCAGCTCAGGGAACAGGAGGAGCGAGGGCAGTGGGACAATGATGGGGACAATGATGAGGACTCCTCACTCTGCCCGGAGGGCCTGGGAGATGGGATGGAGTACAGGGAGTATGGGACAAAAGATGCCAATTCCCTCCAGGAAAGCCTAGTCAGAGATCTGGGAGTAGGAGGGAATCTCTGTGAAGATATCTTCCAGGAACCTGAAAACAAGTGCCCAGAGTCCAAGAAAAACAGGGCCACCCTGGAGCCTGCCATCTGGAGATGAAGAGCAGGACCGTGAGAGGAGGAGACGGCCCAGAGGCTGACCTATGGCAGAGAAGTCACACCTTCAGGCACCAGGATCACGGCTTTTAATCAGGTCGATGAATACTGTAGGGGGGGAAGAGCCCCTCCCCTGCAGGAAAAGGAGACTGACCCATCTGCACGCGAGGTCCTGCCCCAGGACGGTGGCCGAGCACTCCGGGCCTCAGGACCGTGGTCACCAGGGAGGTCTTCTGAACGCTCAGATGTCCGCAGCCTCCTCGGAGGGAAACACTGTCAAGTCCTCTGCAATTCCTCTCTGGCTCTACCATGGCGTTGTCCCCACTGTTCCCGCTCTGACTGGATCCGGGGACATGGGCACCAGTGCCAGTGCCGACCATGGCACAGTCAGTTCTCAGTGAATCCCAGCTGCTCTAGCCAACAGCTCGGTCTGCCCTCCGGTCGGAAAGCGATTGCTTTGGGCAGCGATGGGCCACGCAGTCCCGTTCAGAGGCCGCTGTGGGGTCCCTCTCTAGGAAGCCCCCCGAGAGCCCGCCGCTCCACGGGCTCCTGCAGGAACTGTCTGATGGCAGCCCTCGCCGAGAGGCAGTCGCAAAGCCCAGGTCAAGTGGGAGAGTCACAGGAAATGAAGCAACGGCCAGAGGTGGCCAGGACGCCCCTGCACACAGGCCGTGGAGGGCGCGCTGCAGGAAGGCCGTCGCCCGCTCCCTGAGCCACCGCGCTGAGTCCCCTCCTCGAGGCTCACCGGGGGGCGGCTGCGCTGGGGCTCTCCGGGCCCTGGGCTCGGCTGGCTTGCCCACCCCGCCACGCTCACAGAACCGACTGAGCATCCCTGTGCAACTCCCGGGACGAGTGCCGGCAGACAGCAGTCGGCTGACCTTTTTGCTGTTTCCGTTTACAGCCAGCAAACCTGAGAAGACACCAACCCGAGAGCACGGCGGGCCGGCCGGCGGATGGAAGTCTGGCTGCGGCCAGCACTCTGCGTCCACCCGCCCCCCGCCCTCGCCCCCGGGGGGCAGGCCCGCGGACACCTCGCTTCCACGGGGCAACGAGGACACTGGGAGCTGTATCTGTCTTCACCACTCTGGGGTGGGGGAGCAGCAGCAAACTATTTTTTAAGGAAAAAAAAAAACATTCTTGGACAGGCTTACCTGAGAAACACTTTTTTTTCCCATTTTGGTCTGCTCTAAGCATTTTAGGAATCAGAGGCCCGTGCCAAGAACAGGCACCCAGGCGGAACTCGGCACCTGTGTGTGTGGTGAGAACTGGGGTGGGGCGGGAGGAGGGGTCCCGCGATGGCCCTGCCCATCTGCCCGTGTCTGGGCAGCAGGGAATACTGAGACAGAAACAAATAGGGAAGAGCTAGGAGCAGGCCCGAACGAGCACTGCATTTGAAGGAAATGTAGACTGACGGTGTACGATGAAAAACAGAATTAACATGTTCCATAATGACTCGTCTGTGTTAACTAAATATTGAGCTGAAACTCGGTGAAACCCTCAAAGTAAGACTTTCCAAGGAAGTCGCTGTCTTCAAGCACCGTCATTATCGAGAGCAGCTGAACAGCTCCACGGTGCCCTTCACCTGGCTGATGACCTTGGCATTCACTTCATCTAAGACAGCACAAAATTAGGAGGCTTATTCCTCATTCCAAAACCCCAAGACAAGCCCATTACCAGCATTCCTCAATACATATTTGCATATCCAGTGAAAAACAAAATTCAAAATCTTTCCAAGCGACTTCTGTTCCCTGGGAAGCTATGAAAACTGGCAGCGTAGGACATGAAGATGCCTCGTTCTCCTCCGTCCAGGCTCACACAGGAAGCGACAGGAGAGGTTTGCCCAAATTCCCTGCTACACTGACCACAATCTCCACCAAGAAAGACCACCCCGGGAATGAGGCGATTCGGGTTTCTAACTGGCTCCCTCCTGACCACACCCCAAAATAGCCAGCCTCAGACCACCGAGGCCCGACGAGAACTCTGCAGCGCGAGCGATTCCGGCGTTGCTAACTCGAGCCCAGCATCCTCACTTGGAAAATACAGACCACAGCCACGCACCCGGAGTGAAATGAGCAGGCGCAAATCTGGCATGGTACCGCAAGCCGAGAGAATAATAGTGCAAAAATACCAAAAAAAGAAAGGTTATGAAATTTTATAACAGATGACAAATTGGTAGCTTTCCCTGCTTTTTTGGAATAGATTCAGTAACAGATTTACATCTTGGGCTTCGATGCGTGTCTGTGATATGCAGGGAACCCAAGTTCAAGGGGAAAAACAAAACAGGACCAGTTATCGGCACAGTACTTCCCGTAGAGCAAGAGCCATCCTTTACTACTTACCCTAGAGACTATTTGGTTCCTTATTTAATACACTTTCATTTACAACATCAGATTTCTCATTTTCGATCTCAGGGCTTTCTGCACTCGAAGCCTCAGAGTTGTGTCTAAAGGACGAAACTACCTGCTCAGCTTCCAGGGAAACAGAGCGCGGGCTGCATCTGCTGCTTTGGAAGAGGCGCTCAGAGCCCTGCCTTATGGTGTCTGTCTGTTCCCCAGCTCGCCGGGTGCAGGGGAGGGAGCGCCACGTTCCTGGGGCCAGAAAGTCCACAGGAGATCGCCTTGCAGGTCACTGGAGAGCTGCTTGTGGAGCAACTGAGCAGCGACAGCCGCCAGGAACACAGGCCCGGGGCCAAGGGGCCCTCCCACTACATGAAACACCTTCGCAGGCATCCTCCCCCCACACTTCCACCTCCTTCCAGCTCAGCATTGAGAAGAGCCTGGTGGGAGGAAGCCTGCAGGGTGGTGAGTGCCAGAGGGGGGACCGGGAGACAGCCCTCGCCTCCCAATGGCTCGGGGTACCTCGGGAGGTGATGGGAACGCAGACGAGCCCTGCGAAGACACCCAGACAGGAAGAAACCGCCCCCGAGTGCCTCACGGGTCTCCAGTGGGAGCAGAGTCCAGGCTCCCTCCTCTGGCTGGCGAGCAGGGTCAGAAGAGGCTTCAAGGAAAAGAGAAGCCATGGAGAAGCAGCAGCCACGTGCTGGGACATGCCTCCCCGGAAGTACCTGTGTGGCTGACGCTCGGGGTGATGTACGTTCCACGCCCAAAGAGAGCAGCTCCCTAGTCCCGGAGGACACAGCCTGGCGTTCACACAGTGCCAGGCACTGGGCTGAGCCACGGGCTGCCCGCACCCAGTGCTCACAATGACTCCTTCCCACTTTACAGATGGAAAGACTGAGGTTCAGAAGGTTAATGCAACTTGCCAGGGTCACCAAGCCAGTAAGTGGTACATAGTGGTTCCAACCCTGGTCCATCTGGTCCCAGGTGACCCTACTGTCCGGCCTGGATGGTTATTTCAACCAAACACATTTCCCGTCGGTATGTGCTTAAGTTAAAGACACGTAAGGCCTCTATACGGCAAAGTCCTTGTTTCACTGGGAACAAGCACACCCAAAGGGCAGCAGAGACTGACTTTTTCATGAAGACACCCTATGACCTCGGGCCACTTTCAGAACCCAAAGCTCCTGCCTTTTCCAACAGTCATTTCCTTTCCACGAGTTCACTCTGACTTCACTGTGCACGTCACATGGGAAACCAAGACCGGAAAGGGAGACGGACAGACTGCATGTAACCCACGGTCTCCCCACGCCTGCTCCGTCACCACCGAGCTGAGAGCCTGCGCAGCACCACCAGCTGCTGGGGCTGCCAGGCTGAGGGCCGAGCATGTGTCAGAGGGCGTCCTCAGAAGCGCTGCTACTTGTACCACTGTCCTCAAGAAACTCGGTTCCTGGGGCCGCGGGAAGGCCGAGATCTGCAGAGGGTCAGCCCTGAAGCCCGATCCCGCCCAGCCTCCCCTGCAGGCCCTGCTCCGCCCGGCTCCTGCCCCATGCAGTGACTTTCCTTCTCCTCCCCGGCTCTGAACAACACTTTCCTCTCCCCCACCCTGCCTCTCCACCCAAGCCAGGTTTTGACCCTGCGCCCCTCCCTGCATTCAGAGCACAATGGTGCGCCCCTCCTGGGCCCTGGCCCAGTGACCCTCATTCTTCTCCCTGCGGAAGCTGCCTTTTCCTGTCCCTCCCTGGTTAACAGCCTTATTCCACTGGGCCGGTGGGCTGACCTCCACCTACAGGGCAGGGCCTGTGCTGGCGCTGGCATCCAGCTCTGGCCCCAGGCTGCCCACACAGACCCGCTCCGCAGGGCCTCGCCCTCACCTCGGGCCCAGCCCAGGACTCTGGCACTTACACCCTTCTCAGCTGCAGTGCGCAGCTCCTCCCTGTGTCTGGCCTTCGAAGCCAGTCAGCGCGGCTCTGACAGGAGATGTGAACGTGTAAAACAATTTTTTTAAACATAATTTGGCTGAGGAGCTGTTCTTTGCAGTTTCCAAGGATGTACCCGAGTCTGAGCTGTGAGATGGATAAGATGACAGCGGGTCTGACTGATTCTCGTGGTCAGAACTCCCTGGCCACCCTGCACCTGCTCCGGTTCTTTTGGATCCTTAGCTACTGAAACAAATCAAAATTAGTGACAAGAGTGAACTGCTGTCTTTAATGCCCCACCTGACGTAAAAAGAGTAAATCAGGGATGATGGTAAATTCGTACGTAAGATTCACCCTTCCGCGGTGGGAGTGGAGTCTAAACTCCACACACCAACCCTGAGCGGAGCGAGGCCCCGCAGCAGCTCAGCCTTGGAGCCACCGCTAGTGAAACTAGAGTCAAGCAGCAGGTGCCAGGCTTTGACAGATGCCTTTTCCCTAAACACGTAAGCGCTCTGTGCGTGCCCATCAGAACAGAGCAGTGACGTCTCGGTTTGTTACTGTCACGCACACAGAGTCGACCAGGGAAACAATTCTCACCACGAGAAATAACAGTGTTCAAAGGCTTCCCAGCATGCTCGGTCTCTGACACCATCACCAGCGAGCGGGCAGGGGGACCTGGAATGGTCTCCGCTGTGCAGGGACAAAGGCCCCACACTAAGGGAAGCTCACACTAGAAACATGCACACTGTGCAGACAGAGCCGAACAGGCCACAGGGCTACGGTTTCCTCCCTGGCGAGCTGTGTCTGCGCGTCCCTTGCTGGCCTGCTTCCCCTCCTCCGAGCAGCGGCTGCAAGCCTTCCTGGCCCCTGTGGTTCTCTCTCCTGGCTGCCGGTGAGCGCAGTGAGTCTCACCAACCTGCACCGTGTGCATCCCGGACGGCGGCTGCTGTCACCCGCTTGCAGCTCCAGCCCCGACGGGAGCCCGGGCCCACGTCAGAGCTTCCCGGCGGCCTCCATCGCGATTGCTTATCTTCACAGGCCTCAGGTTCGGGTTCGAGGAGCATTTAAAGACCTATCACCCTAGTCAATGTGTCTACTACACAGTACTTTTTAAAAATCACTAAGTAATTCTGAGATAACGTTCCCAGAAGAGAGCGAAAGATCAAGAATCAGAGTCTGGCCCTGGCCAGTTTGGGTCAGCGGTTAGAGCGTCAGCTGGCGGACCACAGAGTCTCGGGTTCGGTTCCCGCTAAGGGCACGTACCTCCGTTGCAGTTTGTCCCCGGCCCTGGTCGTGTGGGTGGCGACCAGTCGATGTGTCTCTCTCACATCGATGTTTCTCTCTCTCTCTTCCTCCCTCTCTCCCTCCCGCTCTATCTGAAGATAAATGCAAAAATGTCCTCGGGTGAGGATAAAAAAAAAAAAAGAATCAGAGTCTGCCTTGTGAGGAGTCTGCAGTCCAGGACGTACAGACAGAAAACAGCGAGACAGTCGGAGGAGTGCAGGTGGCCCAAGGCCGGGGACTCTGCGCCCGCCCTGGGCAGGACGGCACCTCAGGAGACCCCCCCCTGCAGCTCACCGCCCACCTCCTCCTTCTCCAGCCTGCTCAGCCCAGGCACAACCTCCTCTGAAACAGGAGTCTGGAAGGGGCTCCCAGCCCAGGAAGTGCTCGAGGCCACTCTAAAGTGCCCCGCAGGTGCCCACTACGGTGCCACGTATGCCGAGGAAGGAGACGCAGGCGGGCTAAGCAGGTCCCCACGGCCGCTCTGCACAGGCGGGACACGCTCTGTGTGCGTGGGTAAGGAGCGGGGGCCCTGGCCCCAAACTGGGGGTGGGAGGACGTCCTTTAGCACAACGTGGTATTTCTTAGAGGTACCAGAGCAGAAGTGAGCATGACAAACGTTGGCACGTTGATTCTGGCTGCGGGAGAAGTGGGCACAGACTCGGAGATTTCCAGCTTCACAAAGGGGCTCATGACCCCAAACACTTTAAACCCTCAACTCACAGGTCCCTGCGGCCCCCCTCCTCTGCCCTCTGGTCTCCTGTCGCCAGGCACGAGATGACCACGTCACAACCCATCTGCTCAGCTTTACGACATTTCTTCAGCTTCTAAAATGCTAACTACGTATCACCATCTTTTTCTTTATTTTTCACTGTTTTTCTCTCTCGTCTTCAACTAAAGTATAAGTTTTTGAGGTCAAGAAACTTAACTTCTATCTGTCCTCGGTTCACCAACTCACACAGAACAGTCACTAAACGGAACCGGTACCATTAGGGATATTTAAGACTGAGAGACATCACACAGCATGTAACAATAAGACTGGTTTGGCTACTTTTCACCCTGGAATAAAGCTGTTCTCAAAAGCAGTAAATATTCATTTCCACAGCAAGAGTTACCTGCTGGGTGTATGTGCTCACCGTGTGCGAGTGTGGGCACACTCAGACACACACACACACACACACACGACTTTCCAGTTATGTTATTATTTTTCTCTTAAGATCTTAAAGTAATAGACTTTCAGACCAAAAGGAAAAGGAAATAAAACAAGCAAAGGGAGCCCTGGTCAATTTGGCTCAGCGGTTAGAGCGTCTGCCCAAGGACCTAAAGGTCAAGGGTTCAATTCCCGGTCAAGGGCACGTACCTGGGTTGCAGGTTCAATCCCCAGCCCCGGTCAGGGTCGTGTGGGAGGCAACCAATTGATGTGTGTCTCTCTCACACTGACGTATGTTTCTCTCTCTCTCTCTCCCTCCCTCTCTTCCTTCCGCTCTCTCTAAAAAAATTGATAGAAAAATATTCTCCGGTGAGGATTAACAACAAAAAAAGCAGCAGCAGCAGCAGCAGCAAGGAGAGGGAAGGGGAAACCCTCTACATATATCAACACACCTTTATTCTACAACTTAGAAGACACTTCTGAACTTTACCCTCTGGGGAGTGTGGGTTTATGCCATGTAGGAATTTCTCATTATTCCCACGAAGCATTTCCCAAACTGGATTCCTGGTGGGTTCAGGCATCAGCCAAAAGGCACTGCTCCTCGATGCCCACCCCACTCCAGTGAAGAACATTTAATGTGGAAAACTCTCCACATGTTCCGGTTCCCTCTGATGAAGACAATGCACATGAAAGTCTGAGAAGTCCTGTAGTTAAAAATAAAATTTAGACAGTCAGCCTGCTATAAGCCGGTGTTTCCAAGCTTCCTTTAACCACAGAATCATTTCTGTGTGGAACAAATGAACCAGTGGAGGACCTCGTGGTCTGAGCACAGGACAGGTCCTAGCTCCTAGGAGATACCACCTCCTGCATTTTACACGACGGCCCACACTGCAAGCATCTCATTCCGTTGTCCCCATAAGGATGACTCATTCTCATAAAATCAGAAATCCTAGTTTTAGTTTAATAAAATGTCCCTTCTACAATGTCATGCATTTCCATAAAACCCCTATGAACTCACTCACATAACCCTTGTAACACTGAGAAGAAGAAAAAATGTCAAGGGTTAACTTCATCAATCCCAGCGTTACTCTGACCGCAGTCCTAACCAAGTCCACACCCCACCTCAGAGTGGTAAGGAGAGTGCATCGAGCTAGACGGCCAAAGTCGCTCGGGGTCTCTGTCTCCAGATGGACAGCTGTTTGCAGGAGTGATGCAGAATGTCTGTTATAATAACCTGACCTTACAAAACTCTGATACGTACCTAAACACAGGAAAAGGAATGTAAGCCCCACTACCAATCGAGACCATGCCAGTTAAGACAATTCCACTTTTAACCTATGACACTGGGGATATTTTCATACAGAATAACCTTACCAGCGGCGTTTAGGGAAACCAGCCTTCAAACACAAAGGTGGTAGGAGACACACTTGGCATTGCCATAGCAGAGTGCTGGCATTGAAATTTTGCAGTCTCTCTGATGCAACAATTCCACTTCGAAGAATGCAGGACAATGAAAACGAATCATGAACGCATACAGATTTCAGGGTACCAGAGCCAACAGCCATTCTCCACTGGGCTGCCCCAGGTCAGGAGGCACGGCACGGGGCACACAAACACCCAGGGCTCTTGAGGGTGCTCCAAGGGAGAGGGCACCGGCCACTCTGCGCTGGCCAGCGTCTTCCCCAGCAGGAACCTCGGGCCACAGTGTGCAGGCCACGAACTCCCATCCACATCTGGGGTGAGCACCTGCTCACGAGCACCCCTGAGGCCTTCTGGAATCAAGAGAAAGACACCCTACAGCACCGGGAATTAGAGGTGCTCTGGCCACAGCACAGGAGACCGAGACCGAAGGCCAGCAGAGCAAACAGGAGCTGCCCTCGAAGGACAGGGTCCCTGCAGGCAGGAAGAAGAGCCTGGTCCCAGCGGGAAAGGCCCCACATCAGAGACCAGAGACGCAGTGCGAGGGACCCACATGAAAGTTCCCATGATCCTCTGAGGCAGGTAGAAAATAAAACCGAATTCAAACAATAGCAACGGCTTATCTTCCCAGAAAAGTGTTTCTGTGAGCGTAGCCCTGGGACCTGCCTCTAATATTTCTACAGAAAGAGACGAAAGGCAGTACCGGATCGGCTGACGTACACCCGCAGGCAAACGCACAGCGCCGGAGCCGGCCCCACGCGGGACCAGGGGGCCGTCACAGGAGGACCCTCACGCAGGGCAGCACTCGATTCTCGGCTCTTAAAGAATCTGTTTCCGGTCCGGCCAGTGTGGCTCAGTGGCTGAGCGTCGACCCATGCACCAAGAGGTCGCCAGTTCGATCCCTGGTCAGGACATGTGCCCAGGTTGTGGGCCCGATCCCCAGTGGGGGGCATGCAGGAGGCGGCCAATCGATGTTCTCTCTCATCGGTATTTCTGTCTCTCTCTCCCTCTCCCTTCCTCTCTCTCTAAAAAAAAAAAATCAATAAAGGAAAAAAAATTTTTAAAAAAAAAGAATCTGTTTCTGAATGAGTGAAGGAATGAGTGTTGCCCCATATTTTTTTTTTTTTTTTGGCAACCTAGTGTAACATGAGTGGCACTGGCCTGAAGCAGCTGGGGTTTGGGATTACTTTTAAAAATACGAAGCAGCGAGCCCTGGCTGGTGTGCTCAGCGGTTAGAGCGCCAGCCGTGGACCAATGAGTCGCGGGTTCGATTCCGGTCAAGGGTGCGTACCTCGGTGGCAGTTCGTCGCCGGCCCTGGTCGGGTCTTTCAGGAGGCAACCAGTCAACGACGTGTCCCTCTCACGTCGATGTTTCTCTCTCTCCCCCTCCCCCCCTCCCGCCCACTCTACCTGAAGATAAATGGAAAAATATCCTGGGTGAGGATTAAAAAAAAAAGCGAAGCAGCAAGACTAGTCCTATTTCCACGTATCTATCCACCTTCACGAGCGATCTGCTGAGGCCGCAGGCCCTCGGCACCCACTGTCTCTGGTGACTCCATGCCCAGCTCTCAGGGGACCCTCGTGAGAGGGCTGGCGACAGCACAGCAGGCAGGGGTCCTGACTTCTGGTCCCTCTTCAGGCTCCTTCTGCACCCATCATTTAATCTCCACACATGAGCCTCTCCCTCCCTGGCCTTTGGAGCGACTGACACCCACGGCTGACAGCCAGGATCTGGCCGTCGGGCACACGGCTTGGTAGGCCCGTTCTGCAAACAGAATTACGAGATCCAGGGAAGTGTCAGTATAATTGGAAAAGAAACGGGCAGAAAAAAGCAGTCTCCATAGATACAAGCTTTCCAACATATTGCTTTTCCGCTCTCCTGTTTCCTTACACTGAGAACGTCAATGCCGAACCGAAATGCTCGTAAGCACATGACGAGTGCCACCGTCCCCACACCCCGACGGTGACACCCCACTGGAAATTCTGGAGACCCCAGGGCAGCACAGCAGGCGCGGACAGGGCTCTCAGGGCGAGCCACGCACCGAGCCTCCGGGTCCGGCTCCACGGGGCACCTTCTCCCGGGACACCCTCCTCTTCCCCACCGCGGAGCTGCGTAGGATGTGCCCGTCGGTGCAGGTGGCAGACGGGCAGGCCTTGCACTCCCACAGATGCTGAGCTCGGGAAGCAGCACGGTCCCAGGGACAAAGTGATCAAAGTGTAGCTATTTGGGGCTGCTGAGAACCACCAGCCCATGCACGCAAATGACTGGCTGCCCGGTGCTGGTCCCCGACAGCATCTGATGTCCCCGGGCACACAGGGGGGTGGCAGAGAACTGGGGCAGCATGGCGTCATGAGAGGCTTCAAGGAAGGGTGGGAATGGACCTGGAGGACAGTGGATTCCACTTCCATTGATTAGGAAAGGGCAAGAACATTTAAAAAGAGGAAGAAAAAACTAGAACTACCATATGATCCAGCAATCCCACTTCTAGGTATGTAGCCCAAAGAACTGGAAGCAGGGACGAAGGAAGATATGTATACACCCCTGTACCCAGCATCATTCACAACAGCTAAAACGCAGAAGCAACGCAAGTGTCCGTCACCAGATGAGGGAAAAGCAAAATGGGTCTGTACACGCAGTGGAACATCAGTCAGCCCCGAAGAGGAGGGGCTCCTGGCACAGGCCGCAGCACGGCTCGGCCTCGAGGGCGACCTGGGGAGTGAAAGCAGCCATCACAGGACACAGAGACTGTGACTCCACTCCCACCAGGTGCCTAGAACTGCCGGGGTCACAGAGACAGAGTGGAGCCTGGGGGTGCCTCTCTCCTGGCGTCTTCCTGTTAGGGCACCCTTCTCATTCCTGTGTGTAACTAAAGGTGTTGGAGCTGCAGAGAGGAGGAAATGGGATTGTGTTGAACAGATACAGAGTTTCACTTTTGTAAGATGAGAAAGTTCTTCAGGCTACTTAGTTGCACAGCAATGTGAATCTACTTAACACACTGACCTGCATACTTCACAGTGGCCACCACGGTAAATTTCATGTTATTTGCATTTTACCATAATTTAAAAAATTTTTAAAGAAGGAGGAAAAAGTCTTGGAAAGATAAACAGCCCAAGGAACCCGTCCCTCATATTTTATTTATTTATTTATTTATTTATTTATTTTTATTGTTTGCATTTATCTGCAGATAGAGTGGGAGGGAGAGAGGGAGGAAGAGAGAGACAGAAACATGGATGTAAGAGAGACACATGGAGTGGTTGCCACCCACACGACCCCAACCAGAGCCGGAGAGAAACTGCAACTGAGGTACGTGCCCTTAGCGGGAACCAAACCTGGGACTCTCTGGTCTGCAGGCCGATGCTCTAACCACTGAGCCTAACCGGCCAGGGCGTCCCTCATATTTTAAAGTAAAAACAGAATCAACCGAAAGGCCATAAAAATGGCAGGCGTATGCCAGGGTGTGAGGAGTGCTAGGACGTACGTACTGGTTGACTGTTTTAAGAGCTAACTACATTCTCTGTTGCAAACATTATGAAACTCTTCTCTGAGCTGCCCTCGCATGTTCTCTTCCCCATGTCCTGGCCGAGCACGGCTCATCCAGGGTGAGTACACTGTAAATCAGGCATGCCCTTCAGTGACCTGCCGTCTAGACCAGGGGTGGTCATCAGGGTGGCCCTGGCCCCTAGGAAACAGGTGGAAATGTCTTAACGGAGTCTGGTGTCCTGGGGAGGGAGTGCTACAGGCACCTGCTAAGTAGGGCAGGGCTCCTCTGCCACCCCACAATGCACAGCACCCCACACAACAAAGAACGCGCTGGCCCCAAATGTCAACAACAGTGCTGAGGTGGAAACCCTGCTGGAGACTGGCCCGGAATTCAGAGACCAGGTTGTTGTGGGTTTGTTTTCTTTCTTTCTTTCTTTTACACATGCTTTTGAGCAGCCCGTGGAGTGAGTGGTTACGAATATGCCAGGCACGATGCTAAACTCTCTACACTATTCACCAGTGCCCTGGCTCTCAGCAGAGGGACACCGCCTCACAGGGAACACTCGGAGCCGTCCAGACCCTGTCCAAAGGCAGGGCCGCGGTGGGAGTTCAGCAAGCTCCGCAGACTCCAGAGGGGATTCTTCCCGCCACGTCCTGAGCCCTCGTGTTCCCAGACTCCCTGAGAAGCACTCCAACACACTGATGTCCAACAAGACACCTCAGAGGATGCTGGCCCAGGGGACCTGACACCAAGCGGTTCCCTCCACCATCCGAGTCCCTCGAGCACCTGGCAGCCTGGCAGCCCCACGTGAACTATGGAAGAACTTGGGATCCAGGGGGGAAATTTCAGGAAAAATTATTTTCTGTAATTATAAAAGTTACAGCCCTCGGTACATTATAAAATACTTTCACTCTGCCAAAGGTATTTCATCAAGGGGGCCTTAACGACTACATTCCTATAGTGGCTTCACCAGAATCTTCCAAATCAGAAGTCATGCCTAAACAGCTTCGGAGAATCCCCACACATTAAACATCTCAGGAGGCAGAGCTGAATGCATCCCTAGCTACTGCCTCTGCCTGCAACATTCTTCCTCTGGAACCATCTGGAGGAACTCCTGTCCACCCACCAAAACCCTGCTCTGGCTGCACCGCTTCTGTGACGCCTTCCCATATGCTTCACAGCTTATCATGCCTTTTGCACCCGTTCTACACTGTGACGCCTTCTGTTCCACACAACTTCTCTTCAGCAACCGTCAGCCACCCAGACTGGGGGCCTGGACACCAGGACTGTGTGCACCTTGCGTGTTGTGCACACAGACCTTGTACAGCGACCCTCAGCTCTGTCACCGATACAGCCGATCAGCTCAAAATTGTATCCAACCACTGGCATCTTTTGCAGACCTTTAGAAGCCAAACTACGTACGTTAAGGGATCAAGTGAGACGTTCGGGGAGATACCTACTGGAGGACACACAGTTTCCTCTGACTCTGGAAAAGGTCCAAGTACCTTCAGCAGACTTAATAAGCGTGTCTCAAAAGGAAGGATGAATTTCTTACTTGCAGAAATTAGTCACAAAGACTCTCACAATGAGTCTGGCATCTGGGACATCTGGGGAAAGCGGCCCGGGGGCCAAGGTCCTCTTTACATCGTCATGCACCAGATTAGCAAACAGGAGACACTTCCTCCGTTCCACAGTTTTGGTTTTCTGTTTTGTATTTGTTTTCCTAACAACGATGACAGCCACTCCCCAAATCAGGGTTTGTCAAAGGTCCAGGACCCCCGCAGCAGACCTCTGGTGGAGGGGCATGGTGGCAGGTGTGCTTGGGCAAAGAACAAGCACACCGCCAATGACCAGGCCCCACCGTCAGGCCCTGCCGCATGCCTGAATCCCTCTCTGGGGGTGACTCGAGCACCTGCAGTGTTAAGAAGCCAGTCGGCCCTCCACCTGATTCCGAAATGCTCAAGTTTGAAAGCCACTGGCTAGGTCTGTGGTGCTCAAATAGTGGCCGTGGCCAGTGGCCATCAGCATCATGGAGGACTTTTTAATAGATTTTTATTGATTTTTTCGGAGAGAGGAAGGGAGAGGGAGAGGGACAGAGAGAGAAACATCAGTAGGCTGCCTCCTGCACCCCCCCCAGGGGCCAGGCCTGCGCCTGACTGGGGATCGAACTGGACCGGCGGACTCTCGGCACATCGGAAGACGCCCAACCCACTGGGCCACACCGGCCAGCGCCCACGAGGAACGCTGTTAACAAGACCTTTAAAAGGCAGGTTAACAGGGACGTGCCCTTGACTGGCAATCGAACCCATGACCCTTCTGGTCCTCAGGCTGGCGCTCTAACCACAGAGCCACACGGCAAGGGCTCCATTTCATACCCTTCTGTAGTACTTCGTCTCCTTGTGTATACTGTACACGAGGAACAGGGACTGTTGCTCAGTTTGTGAGAACATTCTATAGTATTATCTTACGACAAGTTAAGAAAGTAAGCTCATCAACGGAAGGCTGACCTCCACCCGCTCGGACAGGCAGCAAGACCCCAGAGGCAAAGGCCGGAACTTGGCACCAGCGGGTCCACACTCGGCAGCCCGCCCGAACGCTTTGTAACCAACCACCTGCCCCCTCAGCACGGGGCCTGACTTCCCCTCGGGGTGACTTCTCCCAGACACCCCGTGCCATGCGCTCAGCGGGCATGTGAAGGGGCAAATACCCGCACCATGCACACTCACGCCCGTGTGCCAGGCCCACGCCCTCTCTCGGGGCCCAGGGGCTGCGGCCCTGCACGCGTGGGCAGCACGCTGGGGCCTGAGCGAGGGCGCGGGCAGCAAGCCGCCAAGTACAGGCAGGTCCCCGTGCTCCACGCCAGGCCCGGGCCTTGAATAATCAGGGATTTTTTTTTTTTTTTTTGGAGAAATGATCAAACCGGGGGTGGGGAGGACAGAACTTCCTGCAAGAAACCGCATCCTGAAGCAGCCGCCCCACGCTGTAAACAAACACTCTCTCCTTGCAGCACTTCCGCCAACTGTCGCCAGGCTCCAATCACCTCGCAAGTCCAAACAGGAAAGGGGAGGGAAGGGCGAAATGGCAGACAGGGAGTCTCATCTGGGCCGCTGCAGTTGTCACTGGTGGGCGCTCCCAACCCCGCGGCTGCCAGCGGCCTGGCATGGCTCCGGGACCCACTCCTTCCTGTTAACCTGCAGGGCTGTATCATCAGGGCGCCCGGGCTGGCCGCCCGGGGCTGAGCCTGCGGCTTCTTCCCTGGATCAGATAAGCAGCCGAATCAAACCGGCTGGCTGCAGACAGGCAGCTGACGTCCCTGAGGGATGCTGATGCGCGCCTGTGTCACTCACCCGAGGGATGCGCGGGGAGGAGACGGGGGCTGGCGGCGGAGGGTTCAACGAGGAAACAAGCTGGTGACCTCGGTTTTTTGGAACACGAGTGTGAAGGACATGCTGTTCAGAGTGCCCCGTGGCCCGGGCGGGGACGAGGCGTCCATGCACAGCCATGGCGAGGGCAGGTGGCGCACACGCTCGCTAGGCCTCCTGCCCTCAGTCTCACCTGTGCTAACTGTGAGGCAGACCCCATAACCCCATCTCACAGGCGAGGAGACCAAACTTGGGAGAGCTGAAGGAATACCGGCTGGACTCCAACTCAGCTGGTCTGAGTCAGAGCTGCCAGGAACGGCAGGAAGGGGCCTGCACACCGCCGCGATGTAATCGAGCCTGGGGCCTGGCTTGGAACCCGAAGACCACGTTCAGACCACGTTCAGACCACGTTCCAGCCACGACACAAGCTGCCTCCTACAGTTTCTGGAAAATCAAAAGGAGCTCCATCCAGAGAGCTTCTTAAGAAGTCAGTTCTAAGATTCTAAGGTTGTTTGAACTCCATGGTATTCAGCAAAGTCAGTTCACCCTTTACAAGGCCTTTCTTGGCTGCATTCCCCACAATTCTAATTCCTCATTTGTGTCTTGTCAGGACCAGGCAGGAAGTCTGTCTCAGACGACTGGAAGGGCACTGCCTCCTACACCACAGGCACTCAGTACACGTATTGGAAAGAACTCATGGGCGAAGGAATGAATTCGGGGATTTGATGTGGAATACCTGGTTGCCACAAAGACCAAAGCAGAAGACAGCTCTTGCCCTCTGCTGAGAAGCCTGAGCCCCCAGAGAAGTGGGGGCTTTGCTGTCCTGCTGAGACTGACTTCCACAAACGCTGTAGCCCTTCATGAGCGCCCAGTGATTTTTCTTCATCGGGCACAGTGGTGGTGGCAGAGTTGGAGATGGGGTAACATAATGCACTGCTGGCTCCCCCGAGGGGGGTAACGAGCAGGGAAACGCGTGTTCAGGAATGAAGGAGTGGGTGAGACCTCGTAAACTCCTGCAGACAGGCCTGGCTCCTGGAGCCTCTGCCCTAAGGAGGGAGGGACCAGGCCACCTCCTCGGGGCAGGGAAGGGTGGAGCTGGAGACAGGGCCCAGGTGCCCAGGGCACATTTGGGGGGGCTGCGGGGGGATACATGAATAAAAGTGAAAATGAAGCATCACAGGAAGCAGCAAAGTGTTATTAAAATGCTGTAATGTCTCAAATGTCTCAGAGGTGCCTATGAAGTCATGTTCTTACAATTCACTCGTAAGATTTAAACACAAAATTATATGCCTCGTAATTCTCCAATGAGCATGTTTTCTATGGACCCCATTGTTTATATGGGATGCACCACTTCCAGAGTGTTGAAATCATTTAAGGGATTAAAAAACTGGCACTTTCCAGAAACGGAGCTGCACATTCCTCAGCGGGGCCACTGTCAGTACCGACATGTCCTCACGCTCGTGCACCCTGGTCGCCGTACATCAGGAAGCACCCTCTTCAGGGGTGCAGACTCAAATGGCCACAGGGCGGGCAGCTGCTTACGACCGAGTCCAGCGGGAAGCACACCAGGGAGTGTGGGAGTGTCCCTGACGACAGCTTGCGAGCCCCTCGAGTGAGCACGCGCCCGGTCCGGGAGAAAGGCGGGTGTTGCCACATCTCTTGATTTGTGACAAGAAGCCAGAAACCCGAGTTTTCCATGGGAAGCTCAATAAACAGAAGTAATAAATTCAAATGTTTTATTTAGAAGATCATACAAGTCAAATAAAACATGCTGGTGGCCTGAACACCTCTGTCTTCACACGTCTGCATATGCCAACGGTGACTGCTGCTTAAATTCAGCCACTGTGGCCCTGCAGGTTTGGCTCAGCAGTTGGAGCGTCGGCCCGCGGACCAGAGAGTCCCGGGTTCAGTTCCCACTAAGGGCACGTACCTCGGTTGCAGTTCGTCCCCGGCCCCGGCTGGGGTTGTGTGGGTGGCAGCCAGTCGATGTGTCTCTCTCACATCGATGTTTGTCTCTCTCTCTTCCTCCTGCTCTATCTGAAGATAAATGCAAAAATATCCTCGAGGATTAAAAAAAAAAAAAAATTCAGCCACCGTGTGACCAGGCCCTCTGCATCAAGTGAGTTCACAGGATTCAGCAAAGAGCTTACAAAGAGAATACCCACTTAACATGTGAGCATACTGAGGCAGGAGGGTACCTGGGCAGCGACTGGCAACCAGCTACCACGGGTTCGAGTCGGATCCAGAGGGGAATCACTACAGCAGAAAAGAACCGACAGCTGGTCTAAGCTACCTGGGGTCAGAAGGCTGATCTGCTCCATGCCCATCACGCCTTCCACTCACGAAGACGTGAACCATTGAGGCCTACGTTCCAGTTACCACACAGGAAATGAGAGGGCACTGAAGACAGGGTGGACAGGCCTCAGGCTAACAGCAACACGACTACCGGGAAGGCCATCCAGGCTCAAAGTGCTTTGCCTGTTAAGAAACAGGCTATAACATAGAAGCAGGGTCCTCCTAAAAGAATCTAGCCTTTTAAATACATTTGTATCGAACCTGTACACTCACCAGGACAGAGGAAAGTAGGTATCTGTTTCTCGTCCTTTGTCCTACTCGGGATCACAGAGAAACTTCAATGCTGTAGAGTCAGCCAGAGACAAGCGTAGACATGTTTTGAGAAAGAACCTAAAATGACTCATTCTTCCAGTTTTCTTAAACCAATTTCAACTTTTAAGAAAGAAGCTTCATTCATATACACCACACATCAGACAGTGCCAAGTCTCACGAACCCCGCATGGGTTAAGGGGTCCGAGCAAAGCTTCCCTGCTAAGAAACATGAATGCTGCCCACCTGGGGGTGGGGGCCCAGTGAAAACGTGCCATCTGAGGACATCAACTGCAGTGACTGAGAGTCACCTCTGCTCAGTCAGAGATGTTTCTCCCCTGACCGGAGGTGAGGACTCCCACTGCCTCTTCCCTTACACGGGCTTCTGAGTGGCTTTCACAGAGAAATGTAGCAAACCCTGCTCCATTAAAGTCTGCACAAACTTAATGCTTGAACAGTTCTGCCAATGAAGGCTGTTGACTCGTAAGGAATAATGAACACTTATGGAACTTCCGGTACCCTTTCCAAAGGCAGATGCACCTGTCACCATGTCCCTGGGCAGTAAGTGGGAGGGTTATGCAGCGGGTAAGAGCACTGACATTAAGAGCTCAAGGGTTCGGCTCTGTTGTTTTGAGCTGTGAACTTGAGCAGATCATCTCGTTTCTTCAGGCGGGGCTTCCCTCACTGGGAGCCAGAGGGTAATAGTGATACCCGCCAAACTGGGTTTTCCTGAGGATGAAATGGGAGGAATTGGAGGAGAGCTCTTCCCGAGACACACACAACTAGGAGGTGGTGGCTGTGTGTCAGGCACGGGGGTCATGCTTGTCAACTGCTTCACTGTCCCAAGTGAAGGTGCCTGGAGCAAACTTCACTTCTCTGCTTTGAACACCCAATTACCATTTCCACAAGTTTGGAGCCAAATAATGGCCAAGTATCAATCCCTCCAAACCTGCTTGGCACACTCCAACCTGGTAATAGCAGCACATGCCTTTTGAACAGAGGGCATTTGCAAGGATACAACTTAATAAGGAGGCTGTTCGTCAGCTAGGCCGAGCCCCAGCTGCCGTGGGATCAAAGGAAGGAATACAAGTTACGACCAGACCTGATGCAAAATTGCTTTTTAGTTCAGACACAGAATGCCGCCCATTGGGGAAGCTGCATGGAGACCGTGATCACACAGTACCGTGGAGTCCCATCCGCCGTCATGTGTTCTGTTTAAATGTCTCTGAGAAAAACAGGGCAGGTTACAGAAATCGCAAAGCAGTTCGTGTGCTTTACTTAGGTCGAGAACTTTTTCCTACCGCAAAAATGCAGACCAAACACAGCCTTCTGAAAGTGTTACAGCCAGGCCCAGAACGAGGGACGCAAGCAAGGAACTTAGGGTGCGAAATGTAAGGAGGCACCCACTCTCAGACTTGTTCAAGCTCAAGGGTAACACCTAAGAGGGAGTGTCTCCTTAAAATTTCACCCCAGGCACCTTGCTTTCCGCTCCGTAGCGCGGCCTTCAAGGGAACGAGCGAAGTGCGCGTCCCAAGCACCTGTGCGTACGGCAGAACCTGCAACCACACACCAAGATGCAGACTCAAGTGAACACGACAGCAGGTCGCTCCCTTCGAGACCAGAATCTCACGGCTGGGAGCAGCTAGGCAAGGGACGATTTCCTGCAATCTGACCACGTGCAAAGGCAGCAGCCCTTCGCAACTCCGTGAGCATTTCCCAAACAACCTCTTCCGATCTGCTCCCGTGCAGGTTTGGATTAATTCCAAAACAGCAGAAAATCCCATTCTCAGATATCACTTTTGCCTAAATCCTGAAGAGGGGATGTAACTTAAAATTAGAAGGGACCACATGCTGATCATGCCGCCTGACCACTCAGATTGGTGATTCAGTTTTCCTTTCAAGGGCTGCGTGTAAATGAATTATTGTTTGATTAGATAAATATTCATAGAGTTTATTTTTAGAAAAATAAAATAAGAAAATATATCTAATTACATTGTAACACAGCTCTACGGAACTTGGGTTTGAGAAGTTTTACAAATCTCCGAGAGGCACATACAACCTTAAGGCGTGAGGTTTCTTTCAAACTGAGCATTAGAGGAAAAGGGGTTTCTTTTTAGAAAAGAAGGGCCTCCATGTTCCAGTTTCCATGTTAACCCCACAAAGCCTCACTTACAAACAAACATGTCTCTAAAGACGCAGTACAGTAGAACAAGAAGCAGGAGACGGGCGAAGAAACATCACAGCTGCGTACTCGAGTCCAAGAGTGTATATTCTAGATTTTGATTATTGAACCCAAACCACTTTGGTTAGAAATGCTAAACAAGTAGATTCCATCCTGAAACGCTGTGTGTGTGTCTCTGCCTCCGGCTGGCAACGCTGAAAGTGCCTCAGTGGTGATCTGAGCAGAAACCTCGCACGTGGGTAAGAGCCAGGACGGAAGAGGAAACCGCTCCCCCAGCCCCTGGAACTTCCCCACAGACTGCCGGCCCCCCGTGACCCGCCCCAGCCGCGGGGGCTCTGCCGCCAGCTGTCCGGCTGTGCGGGACTGGGCAGGGCCCGGCCAGGTCCGCCAGTGTGTGTGAGCCCAGGCTGCTGCTGTTCCTGAGATGTGAGCTCACGTCTATCTAGCACACTCTTTCCGAGGAACCCACCACCCTATGTCAGTTTTGAACAAAACTAAGGAATGGCATAAGAAAAGCTAAATTCAGTTTCTCTTGAAGGAATAAAATAACTAACATGACAAGTTGGTCATTTTTTTTTCTTTAAAGAGAGGGAAGAATAAACAATCTTATGGAATACTCTCTCTCTCTCTCTCTTTTTTGAGACCTAATTATATACTAAGCAAGAAGTGATTTTTGCCTCCTGCCTGCATTTTACGTTTTGGGCGCTTCCACTTTATGTGCCTTGACACCTTTTCCAATAATCCATCTACTTGGTATTGGAAAGCCTCACATGAATAAAACTTTACGGCACTGCAGGCCCCAGCCTTCCACTGACATTCCTGGCCTGTTCAATTCTGCAATTCAATCAAAATCACATCTCAAAACCCTCCTGTCAGCCAGCACTTTCATATGCCTGAGTCCGCGAGGATAACTGCATCCAATCTCCCCCCGAGCAGTGCTTATATTGCTTCATTACAGTCCGGTGCGCGGAGCTCACAGTCACACGCAGCTGCTGCTACTGCGCCGGCCACGCGGCACACGGACGCGAGCAGCCCGCCAGGCCTGGAATCATTCACTCGCGGCCAGACGGGGAGACTTCTCTGTGTGGGAGAACATCCTGTCTGTTAGACCCGAACAGGGACATGGTAACAGATCGGTCCCTTTATAAAAAGGACCGTGAAAGCCCAGTGAAATGCAACCCGGACGCGCTCGACGGTAAGCATGTGGCTGGAGCACATAAAAGCACAGATAAACCTGGACATACGTGCTCTCAGAAAGCGTGTGAAGGAAGAGACAGAGGTCTGCAGGGAAAGACAGTTAAAGAATTTTGATATGTTTTAAATAAGAGAGCTTCATTTAAACGGGCTTTTTAAAATATACCCCAATAATCCTCTTATTGAAACAAAAAGACAAAACACAAAGCCAGTTTAATACCATGTAACCTGATGAACATACAGCAATGAAACCACCAGTGGTTTGGAGATGCTGCCGATAAGCTGGGGGGAGGCAGAGAGGTGGTTAAATGTCAGGGATGCGCCGTCGTCTTCGCACTGGGACTAACACCACATCAAGTGCCGTCCCCTATTTTAAAAACAAACACAAAAATGCAGAGAACATACCGGAACCATGAAAGAAGACGACACTGGGTCTCATTTGTGTAGGTGGTAAATTACCCAGCCGCTGTCAAACAGGAGAAAGGGTCTAGGTGGAAGAGGAATTGCCAAAACGCCAAACAGACGTGTGTGCGCCAACTCCAGGCTACCTGCGGGTCATCCCACAGCTAACACAGTCGCTTCCCGGGGTGCGGCTTTCCAAGGGAAATGATTACACCGTTCTCATGTCGTGTGCCCTGTGTAGGTGGTCACACACCTCTCTGTGGCAAAAGTCAGTGCAACAAGGTAAAGATGCATGTGCAATTGTAAAAATTTTACCTGTGGGGGCCCCCAAAGGTGAATTTATATCCATTTCTGAGACCTACAGCCCTGTGTCTGAAATGCCACCACCGGGCATGGAAAGGGGACGGGGAAAGCTCTCCTGTGCAGAAACCTGACACAGAACAGAAATTACTCTCAAGGCTAAATACTCGGGAGTTCCAGAACTGAGTTAACTCCAAGCAAAAGGGACAGATGTAAGGGCAGATGTTCTGTGGTGGCTGTTATGGGTAACAGCTCGGAAAGGCGGGTGATTTGCATGCAATAGTATGTTATTTTTTATTAACACAGGTAGATTTAAAAAACCAGCAAGGCAAGACACCTGACTTCAGAGTTGGCACAGCAGTGGACGAGTTTCCAGATACAAGTTTATTCTCTCTGGGCTAAATGCTGAGGTTCCTTCAGGCTTACTGCCCCAAAGCAGGTTCTTGTTATAGTTACTATCTGACAGGGCTGAACTTGGGGGATGAGGCTATGTATTCTGATGTGGACACTGCTTTGGTCAAGGTCCGTCGTCCTCTGAGGGTCACAGAGCAGAGGGCCTGCCTCCCTCCCAAGTCAGCTGCGGTGAAATGTTATTGTTTGATAGCTTTTCAATTGCTGACAAAATCTGCTCGTGTTCCCGGAAAGTGAAAACATACTCCACACTTGCCCCCCTCCCTTCCTTCCTCGTCTCCTCAGTGGAGTCCCACTGGGTGGACCGAGCCAGTCCGAGGCCCGCCCTGCCTGTTGGCACCTCTGGGACGTTCAGAAGACCTGACACGGTGGCCGGCAGTCCCGGCAGCAGTGGGAGGGCTGGGGCAGCGGTGCTGAGCTCCTCCGCTCTCCCTACCCATCCCACATTCTTTCAACTACCTTTGCGACCCTGTGACAGTGTGAGGGCCCCATGACAGTGTGAGCACAGGCTGCTTCGGGGACTCCCAGCACCAGCATCCTCCAGACCTGCCCCACTCAGCACCAGCAAATCTTCCCACACTGCCCACTCCCTAACTTCCTAAGAAAGGGCAACAAGGAGAATAGGACATGTATAGCTTCATGATAAATGCCAACACCAGCCAACCAAACACAGATAACAAGAATAAAGCAGGGTTCCCCCCAACCTCATCCCTACCCCCTGTTTCCTAATGTCTACTGGGCAAGGGAGTTATTGGTTCACAATCTGAATTATCAATACATCCTTCCAGCTGAGTGACACACGCAGTTGGATATTTTGAGAGCGGGTTATCCTAACAGCTAAAGGAGATTCCCAGTGTGATCTCGGCAGCCCCACAGGCTGAACCAAAGGGTCAGATGTAATAGGATTTCAACACAAGGAGCAAAGATGAACATACAAAGGTCATTTATCTAAGGCTCACTTTTTAGCAAATGAGACTAACCTCCCCCAGCCCCAACCCGGAGATGTGGTCCAAACTCACTTGGATGCTGGCAGCATCAGGACCTGGAACCCTATTCTCACTGAAGAGATGCTGAAAATGCTGCTGAAGCTTATTGCTGTGCCCGCTGGTCGCGCTCCTGTTCCACACACTCGAGCATAAAGGGAATTCACGAACAGGTACAAAGCTTGACACCACAGTCCGAACTATGAAGTCTTCAAGTAGAAGACTTTTCATGCAAACAGAAAAAGTCCTAAAATCTCATTAAGAACCAGACATCTGTGCTTAGAAGACAAGGACCAGATCAAGTCCACAGGGGTGCTCTCTGAAACAGAGCGGGGTGACTTCGCCTCTGTCCACCCCGCCACCTCCTCTGCTAGCAAATCCCTTACAAAGTCAGTCTTCACACTCTGGCAGGGAAGTCCTGAGCTGGACGGTTACTTCCCCCCTCCCTCTGCAAATGTCCCTCTCCGGTGACCCTGGAGTCTAGACACAGTCTCTGCTCTGCTCCGTAAGCAGCTGTGGAGGGTGAGACAGAGTGGCTGGGGAGTCGTCACTGTCCCCCTGTAGAGGGCCCCCCCCTCCACACACGAACTTCACCTGTCTCTTCAGTTTCTGAAAATGCCCCTAGTTCAACGTGGTGACACTCTGAAGCCAGCCTGGGGGGGGGGGGGGTTTCAACAGAAAACCACAGAGGCAGAAACACTCAGAGTTGCTTTCAAATTTTTTCTTTTTCTTCAAAAACTCTGCAATATATGTATTTTAAAAAATGACTGAGCCTTGATGTTCCGAGTGGGGCCTGGACCAGCATCTTTGCACCCTCTGGGAGCTCGTGAAAGTCGTGGGGTCCCGGCCCACCCAGCCCCACTGCGTCAGAACCTGCATTTTAATAAAATCCACGCCGGATCCCTCTGACGCTGCTCTCGAAGGGGGCTAGTAAGGGCGGTCTCCTGGTTCTAGAGCACAGACAATAAAGGCTGTGGAATGCCTAAATTCGATTCATCAAAGGAGCTTTTTAAAAAGTCCAGACTTCTGGATCCCATCTCGGACCCACCGAAACAACTCCCGGCACTCGGGAGCCCTGCCCTGCTGTCCACTCTGGCTGAGGACACGGGCCATCTTCAGGCGTGACCGCCACCCGCTGCTCCGATGGCTGCTCTCAAGCCACGGCCGAGCCGATCAGCACACCGCAGCCGCATCATGTGCAAAGACTTCGGAAAGCAAGTCCTGGCTTAGTGTGTGTCCCCACATGTTCTGGAATTGTTATGAATGATACACATCTCTTCGCAAATACTCGATTTCTTAAGGTCAATGTGTGCATTCTCAGTAGCACACGCGCGCACACGCCCTCAGGCCGAACGTTCCGTAAGAAACGCCAAGTGCCGTGGAAACGCCAAGTGCCGTGGAAACGCCGCGGAGCACCTGTCTCGGGGGGCGGAGGCCGGCCACCCAGCACGCGCCCGTGCGCACACACCCGCTCAGACACCAGCCGCGCCACCAAAGCGCTTCCTCGCTTCCAGCACTCGCTCTGTCTACGGCCAAACCAATCGATTTAACCAGTAGCAATAAATAACCTGTTATATGTTGGCTTTTAGTCATTAAACACCCTTTCCTTTTAATTAAAGAAAACTCGAAAACTAGCTCTCAACGGGATCCTAAATAAAAATTCACTTAAATGCTTAAGAAAACATGGCTTTTGATACAATCTGGATAAAACGAATGAGGAAAACTCTTCAAGGTTGGAGGGGGCAGCATTTCAAAGAATTAACTAATTGCAACGTGAGAGGGACCAAAATGCATTTGCGTCTGAGGCCCCTCACGTCCTGCGTTCAAAGATCCAAGTTTTACATCTGGAGAAGAAGCCACAGGTGTTTTTTTTTGTTTTGTTTTTTAATTAATATGAAGAATCAAACTATTTTAAAGGATTGCACTTCCAACAGTTCAAATTTCCCTGATGCAGGTCATCTAGAAAAGAAAAACACTGTGAGCAGTTACATGTGGGCTACATGATGGGGGCCCCGTGCACAGTGACGTGGGGGCGACGTGATGGGGGTCCCCGTCAACAGTTACATGGGGGCTACGTGATGGGGGCCCCGTGCACAGTGACGTGGGGGCGACGTGATGGGGGCCCCGTACACAGTGACGTGGGGGCGACGTGATGGGGGCCCCGTACACAGTGACGTGGGGGCGACGTGATGGGGGCCCCGTACACAGTGACGTGGGGGCGACGTGATGGGGGCCCCCGTACACAGTGACGTGGGGGCGACGTGATGGGGGCCCCGTGCACAGTGACGTGGGGGCGACGTGATGGCCACCCCCCTACACAGTGACGTGGGGGCGACGTGATGGGGGCCCCGTACACAGTGACGTGGGGGCGACGTGATGGGGCCCCGTACACAGTGACGTGGGGGCGACGTGATGGGACCCCGTACACAGTGACGTGGGGGCGACGTGATGGGGGCCCCGTACACAGTGACGTGGGGGCGACGTGATGGGGGCCCGTAAACAGTGACGTGGGGGCGACGTGATGGGGGCCCGTAAACAGTGACGTGGGGGCGACGTGATGGGGCCCGTACAGTGATGTCTTCTTTACCTGCCATCCAGGTGTGAGGGGGACGTGGGAACAGTGTAATAAACACCACCATTAAATACACGCACAAACAGAACAGGAAGAGGCTCACAGACGCCAAGGACAGACTGAGGATGCAGAGTGGAGAGCTTGAGGGGCCGGGTGGAAAGGCGAAGGGACTGAGCAGCACAAACGGATTGTTCCATAACGGTCCTGGGGTGTGAAACACAGCTTGGGAAACACACGCAATGATACTGTAATGACTACAGTGCCAGGTGGGTGTGGGAATTTCGGGGGGAACACTTTGTCAAGTATATGACTGTCCAGCCACTATGCTGTACACCTGAAACTAATAAGAAATAATACTGAATGTAAACTGTAACTGAAAAATAAGATTTAAAAAGATAAACACCACTGTTTTCCTGTTCAGTGCAAAGTGCTCTCTTTCATTCAATTAAGTTATTAAAACATGACTATAATTTCACTACCGTAACAAAACAATAAAGCAAGCCATGGTAACTGGACAAAGGGCTCCCCCAAAAGCACAGCCATGAAGTCTCGAGAAGCTGAGGGAAAGGACGCGGGGTCTGTGGAGAGGGCCGCGGGGGCCGCCCAGGCGGGTCAGGGGTGCGGGAGGCGCGGCGGGCGGGCAGAGCTGCGGCGGACGCACAGGCCTCTGAGCATCGGGCACAGAGACAGGGAGACACGAAAGCCTGGCAAAACAGGAAATTTGAGGAAACTATTTCTGAAATGTAAATAAGGTTTGCTGTTACTTTCATTATTGCAGAAGCAAAGAAGCTACGTTCGACAGAAGGGGCTGGTTTTCTGGTAAACTCCTGGTTTTCCAGATATGAGCAGTGGTGCACCCTGTGCTGAGCTGACATTCTGCATGCGAGTGGACCGCAGCACAACAGTGACCAGAACTTATTTTAAGTGATCCACGGACCCGCAGGCCTCTCCCTTTTCCCTTGGAGACCTTGGAAACAGACTGTTCAAATACCAGCCCCTCTGCACACCAGCGCTGGGGCTCAGGACGGCGTTCATCGTCGTCAACATCAGTTTCTTCTCTGCGAGGCGGGAGTGCAGCCCTGCCTAATGCAGATGCCCTGGGGCTCCCCGCTGCAGTGAGGAGCCCCTGTAGGTGCTGAGGTGCTGCTACCTAACAGCAAGCAGTGCTCTTAAATCGACCCAGGGAGTAGCAAAGTCGGGGTTTTTCCTTATAAAATATCTATATGGACTAACACCAGTAGCTCTGTTTTTGAAGAAAGAGTATTTGAAGGTTATCACTGAAAAATAATGCCTCATCTGAGAAAGACTGCCCTGGCACTGATCTCCGAGGGGTGTCGGGGCTGCCCTCAAAGCAGCTCCTCCTGCCAGGTGTGGGGAGGGTCAGGGCTAGCGGGTGCCAGGCTCCGGAGGCTGGCTTCACTCCTCATGCACACCTCTCCCACGCTCTTGATGTCTTTGATAATCCTCACTATGAAACTTAAAAAAATACAAGATAAATAAAAGCATTCACAAATTCATAGGAATAAGAAATCATAGAAAGTTACATTAATAAAAATTAAGATGTAATATTAAAATGAAAGAATCCAGTGAAATAAGCCTGTCTGATCCACTGTGCACACCGGAGTCCTGAATCGGTGTGAGTCGCGACCACTGAGCAATGCTGCCGTTCATTACCCACCGGTGTGCACACACCTCGGATGTCCTCGGCGACAACAAGAGAGACCGAGTCCTGATCGGGGAACTAACCACATCTCCATGTTCACCTCCGTGAAATCAAGTAACAATTTTATCAGAGTGGACGACCAGAGTCCTGCGTGTTAACTGTCACGGCAGCACTGACTCCGAATTACAGTGATGTGCAGATCCGGACTCGGTGCATGTCCCTTTAAAGCACACTCCAGTGTGCCGCGTCTCCCGTTTGGGCAACCGGGCACTCCCAGGCACAGGAACAGGGAAACGGTCAACCACTGGGCAAAAACATGCAGTTTGTCCAACATGCATGATAATCAAAGCAATGAAAAAATATTCCTGTGAAAACATGTTTTTATGGATATTTGCTGGTATGTGTGTTTGCCACAGGTCACAGCCCTGCTCCTCCCCACGATCTTCCTGCCACACACCCGACACGAGCACAGGCCAGGAACCGGCTCGCGTGGCAGGCCCAGCAGCGCTGGCTCCCGCTCCAGCACCACACGCCAATTCCAGGAAAATGAGAGTTCAGCCCTTTCTTTTCTCTCCATTTTTGTAATCTCTTGGAAACAACTGTCCCAGAAACCAGCTCCCTACCAGTCAGATATTTGCACTGAAGGGTTTGCTATTGTAAGCTCTCTCGTCGATACAAGATCACTTCTGAGCCACATCAAGCTGTACAATGCTCCTGCAATCAAAGCCAGTGCCCTCAAGAAAGCTGCAGCCCGAGGATTCCCATGTGCTCTCGGACCAGAACGCCAACATTCTGCTTTAACACAATGCAAATCTCAAGAGAGAGTCCGAGTTTAACCATGAAGGCAGAAGGAGGCACACATCCTCCCAACGTGTATGTGTCCATACACACGTACTTACATGCACGTTACACGGGCACAGGGCAAGCGATGAAGGACCCGTGGACCAGCTCTGCATCAGAACTCGAAATATTTTCAGTCTCTAAAAGTGCAACTCCATTTTCAAAAGACCAAACAAGCCTCAGACAATTGAAACATTTTTTAAAATCTTAGGTAACACATAATATCCCAGCTCATGACAAAGGGAAATAGTCTGCCTTTTTATTCTGATTTGCAAAATAGGTATGTAAGAAAAGTAATGGAGAACAGCATTTACCTACCCATTTGGCAAATAATACGGAAGACCTACTCTACATCTTTATTAAAACGAAAATACTTTCCCCGGCATATATTTCTTCAGCTGGTAGCAACCCCACCCTGTAAGGAACACAAGCGTAAAGCAATCTCTTGCAATGGACCATTTTTACTTATTCTGCAATTTCTTACCCAAATTACACAGGTATAATTATTTTGACACTATAATGAAAAGAAAATGGGATCTGGGCACCGCAGGTTTATCTAATAACTGTTCCTTGCCAGACTTCACAGCGCTGACAGTCACAAAGAACCCTGTCCGTTCCAACAGGAAGTATTTGATTTTACGGTAGGGACATTATTTATTTTCGCCAAGTTGCTATTATCAGAAAGGATATGATAGCTGAATAATAAAAATGAAATCAAGAAATTCTGGTGTTTCAAGGCTTTATTTTTTTTCTGCTCTCACTTTTGACATTTTCTTCCCCTGGAGAGACAAGATAAAGTGCTGTCATAAATGGGTGACTTTTCTTGTCAAATGACAGATTTGATTCTCCATGGCAACCACAAATCAAGGTGCTAGTAGGAATTAAAGCTTCTCTTAAAAGGCGTCTTTATGTTTATAAAATGAATTTAAATTAAATGGGTATTAGGTACAGTCTTTACCTCAATTTATTTGTTGACTGAAGAGCTCCGTGTTGCAGGGAGACATTTGCATTTTTAAGAGAAGATGACATATTGTCCTGACAGATGCATAAACAAAGCAAGGTACAGGTCAGGCTTCATGCACCAGTTAGAGACTCAGGAAGGGTGTACAGACGGACACCTGGCAGTTAGGAATTACTCACATACCGAACAAGGTGTAGAAATCACCCCTACAGGGGAACACTGAAGGGGTCTATTTCTTCTCCTAACAGGCTTTCTTGTATTGCCAAGTAACAACGATTTTTTATAATTGTCGCAAACAATGCTAACAGGCAATCTTGCTCTTCATCTCTGTCCCTCATGTAATAGATACAGATATTTTCTTAAAACCTCATCATTGCAAATAAGAGTCCCACTGAATATGAGATTATTTTAACTCCCGTATTCATGCACTGTTCAATGCAACATTGCTTTCCGGTGTTGTTAATAAAGGCAAAACACTCACCCACCAAAACGTGTGATCCCAGAGGAATTAGATAATTAATCTGTGCATTAAGATGATTTCAATTTTCATAAGAAACGAAAGCTAATTTTTTCACTTTTTACAACATTCTTGGCCATTAGAACTTACGAAGCCAGGTAATGTGTTAGTGGCTCCTGAAATAATAAATCAGGTCCCATCTTCTCGACATCAGCAAGCCATCCCCCTGGTCTAGAGGAGCGAGGGCTCTAAGGTCAGGAGTAGCGTTCCAGAAGTTGAAGCTCATTTATGGCAGTCAATTACAGCACGGAGCACTGCCTGTCGTCTGAAGTACATGTCGTCAACCGTGCAGCCAGCCCAGGGCGCGTTCACCCCGAAATAAAGAAAGGGGAGGATAAAGTTCACACTGTACCCCGGGAGCCGGGAGACTCCATCGTTCCCAACGACACCTTGTAATCTCAGCCAAGTCTGACTGGACGCCACCCCGAGTTAAAAGGCGATGTGGGTTGAACCCCCTGGCGCGGTCATCTCAGCGCGGCCTTGACCGCCAGCCGCTCTGACAGGTTACATGGGAATGGCCGGTCCAGTTACAGCAAAGAGATACACACAGTGGCTTCATCCAGGAACGTGTGACTTTAACCCTAAATGCTTGGAAGCTGGAGTTGTTTCTGGCGGGGGGAGGGGGGTTACTTTTATTTTGTGGGAGCTGAAGGACTTTGGCCACTCTCAGGTTTAATCCGCACTAGCCATAATAAAATGGTGCCTAAAAGTTACAAATCTCTGGGACTCCATGTACAAAGCGCACTTTACGGCGGAGTGAGTCACACCGAGCTCTCTATTTCAGTCACAATGGCTTTTGTTTTGTGTTAGAATGAAGTGGGATGACGAGCACATTCTCATCCCGTGTAAAAAGTCAAAGTAACATCATGTCTAAAAACACAGGTCGACATCACACAGAACCGAGGGCTCGTGCAGATGGCAAGCGGCAGACACATGGCCGGTGCTGGGGGGCCTCAGTCCCAGTGACCCGGGTCTGTGGCACCTGTGTCAAAGCCGTCCCATCCAGGGAGTGGCCAACAGCAAGCTCCTCTCCCCGCTCAGAGTGACGGACCCCCGAGTGCTCACAGGCCCATCACGGTGTCTGCCCGGACACTGCGGCACGGACGGAGGAAGCAGTCTCACGGAGACCCTCGGGGCGCGTGCACCCGTGGGGCGACCAGCAGGGCACACTGGGCCAAGCGCCACTGCACAGGGCCCGCCAGCGAGCAGGTGGAACGTGCCGCCCTGGAACCGGCCACGCCTCAGCTGGCCTGAAAGTGGGGAAGAGGAAGGCGTAACCTACGTCAGGCGTGCAGGTGGCCTCTGTTTAGATGTTCCTGTCACAGAAGAGGCTCCAGAATCTCTGGAGAAAATAAAACATGGTCCAGTTCAAACACCCGCCCCTGCCTTCAGGGCTGCTCTAGGCTCTTCCGAGGTGCACGCTCCTCACGTCTCCGGGACGGCCCCTCCGAGGGGCAGAGTCTCCTCCTGGTAAGTTCCAGGCACCATCTAACTTGCTAAACACAGTGTAACAGGTGAGAACCTATTTCCGTACAGTTGAAACCTTGCAGTGTCTTCGGCCGAATCCCCATCCTCCATGGGGAACCATTTCTCCCGAGTTAGAAACCTGGCCTCTCCTGGGGTAAGCTCTGCTGAGTTCCACTGTGTTCCAGTCACCCAACTGTAGGAAGTTCAAACCAGCCACCACCTACAGCACAGTTTTTGTTGTTGTTGATCCTCACCCAAGGATATTTTTTCCACTGATCTTTTTAGAGAGAGTGGAAGGGAGGGGGGAGAGAAAAAAACATGGATGTGAGGGAGACACATCAATCCACTGCCTCCTGCACGCACCCCCACCAGGGCCAGGGATGCAGCCTGCAGCTATGTCTGGAATCAAACCCACGACCCTTTGGTATGTGTTCCGATGCTCTAATCACTTAGCCAAACCAGCCAGGGCTACATGTTTTAGTTTTATTTTTTAATTTTTTTCCCCTTTAATGATTTTTCAGAAGGGAGAGGGAAAGAGAGAGGGAAACATTGATGAGAGAGAACGTCAATCAGCCACCTCCTGCACGCCGCCCACTGGGGACCAGGCCCACAACCTGGGCATGTGCCCTGACCGGGAATCAAACCGGCAACCTCCTGGTGCATGGGTCGACGCTCAACCACTGAGCCACACCAGCGGGGCCAGGGCTACGTGTTTTTAAGACTGTACTGTGATGTAGTTTCACTTGGTCCAAATTAAGGACTCCCAAATGTGTACTTGTGATCTGAGTTTACTGCTCTGCGTGCAGAGCCACTGGTCACCCCACTGTCCTCGCCAGCTCCCACGCTTGTGCACTCCAGTACCACCTATAAACCCACCTCCTGCCCAAGGACATGAACGGGTCGCGCGTTTTCACCCGAGAGGTCCCTGCCTCACAGTGCAGAGCCGCGAGCACCCAGCCGCCTGGGCTCCGTGGCCCTCTGCGGAGCGTCTCCTTAAGTGACTCGGACACTCAGAACCTGCCGTGGGGCCGATCTTGACCAGCACAGCGGCTCTGACAGAGAGAGCTCCGCCTCCTCAGTGGCTGTGGGTGGGGCATTTCAGGGCCCTGCTCAGGAGAGCGGGCAGGGAGACCGCCCACGCGCAGTGCCCCCTGTGATGGACGCGCCCACGGCCCAGGTGTGGGGTGGCTGGGCTTCCTCCCGGGAGACATGAGGGTGACACCTCTGACCTCGGGGTGAAGTGCTGTGACGACGCACCACGGCGCCAGGGGACGGAAGCACAGGCGCAGTCCTTGGGCGCACACAGCTCCGTGCAGTCACCCCTCTTCCTGAGGCTTTCCCGGTGCGCGTGACACAGGCGGACAGGGCAGGGCCAGAACCCAGGACAGGCCCTCAGAGGCATGCACTTGGTAATCCTGAGGCACTGCCCACGGCAAGAGGGGTCCCGCCCCAGGGCTCCTCAGCTGGCGCCCAGCACACGTCCCTGCAAAGGCTCGGAGCTGGCCACGGAAGGGAGCACCTCACGGACGAAAACACGACGCTTACCCACAGGTCAGAGCCGGAGCAGGGCCCGCCCCCGGGGTGCCCGCTCACCCCGCGAGGCCTCTGAAGGCTCCCCACGCCAGGGGCTCTCCCGGGGGCTGGGGAACCACAGGCCCAGCCACTGCCGTTGCACCTCGACCTCTGCAGGAACTGAACGAGCCAGGATGCCTCCCACTCCCGGAGCCGGGAAATCAAATGCAAACCCGGCCGTGCCCTCCCCACCGGCCCTTCCGAAAGGCCCTTTCCAGGAGCAGGGGCTCGGCTCCCCGCCCCCGTGGGGGCCTCTCCCTGCCAGCTGGGAGTCCCTGGCTCCACACTGCAGTGGCAGGGCTGACTGCGGCCGCCCGCTGTCCTGCTCCCCTCCCAGAACCTCAGCTGAGTCCCCGCGCAGCCACACCTGTCTCCTGGTCTGTACAGGGTAGCGGTGCCCGTCTCACAGGGCTGTGGGTCATGTGCATCACATGAGTTATTGTAAAAGAGTCTTCTTTAAAGTCTGCCTAGCCCCGGCCGGTCTGGCTCAGCGGTTAGAGCGTCGGCTGCCGACCAGAGAGTCCCGGGTTCAGTTCCCGCTAAGGGCACATACCTCGGTTACGGTTTGTCCCCGCCCCGGTTGGGGTCATGTGGGTGGCAACCACTAGATGTGTCTCTCTCACGTTGATGTTTCTCTCTCTCTCTCTTCCCCCCTCTCTCCCTCCCACTCTATCTGACGATAAATGTGCAAAACTGTCCTCAGGTGAGGATAAATAAATAAATAAATAAAGTCTGCCTAGAACTGTCATCACCTTCCTCAGAACAGTAACACGCAGTGGACACTAATATCACCTCCACTGGCAAAGAGGGAAATCCGGGTCCGGGGCACAGGGAACTGTCAACCGCAGAGCCTGCCCCTCCGAGTGCTACCCCACATCCCCGTGCAGGGCTCACACCTGTTCCGCGTCACCGAACGGCACTGACGTCTCGTCCACGCAGTGCTCCACAGGTCCACGCGCTATGGCGCACAGTGGGGGCGCGCGAGAGTGAGTGACCGCGCAGACCTCTCCCATCCGTCGGCAGCTCATCGGGCGGGGAGAACTCGACATTTATAACGCCGACAACTAGGAGCAGGTCCCAGTCACCTGTAGCAGAGGGTCCAGCTCCTGGTAACCCTCCCCAGACCTCCCCTCCTCTCCACCCCACCCCGTCAGCACCCCCGTCTCCCCGCCTTTCTGGCCTGTCCTGGCTTTTGTTTCGGGCTGGGAACATCTGGACAGGGATGAACTGCTAACTCTTCTCTACAGACTACTTTCCCCAGATATTTGTCAACTTCTGTCATTCGAACAGAAAGAACACAAATGTATATCTTTAATGAAATTCACAGTCAAGAAAAGTTGTCATCATCTAGTTATATCTGTTATGACATACATTTCATTTTGTTCAATGCTTAACAGAGAAGCTATTTAATCAAACAGAAGATTCTTGCTAAAATGACAGTCCAAGCAATGTCCAAACAAGCGTTTATTCTGCTGTGTGAATCTGATCAGCATTGGATTGTTTTCAGGCGATTTTCCCTTCCCCTTCCATTGAGAAAATAGCTCGAGGTGGTGAGAGCAGAAGACAGACAATAGCGGGTGCAGATGCTCAGGGCCTGGCGAGTGTGGCGACGTGAGCCCCACGAATCCGTCGGGAGATACAGTCCACTGTCTGAAGGGTCATCACAGGGTTTGCCAGGACAAGAGGTTGTCCTGTTCATCCTCACCATATAATGCCACACAAGAGAGGTACCCAAATGTAATACACAGTGTAAGAAATGGCGACATCTGTGTTTCTCAAATGATACTTATTCCCTTGGATGCATTTTGTTTGTCTTTATAATTTAATGAAGATTTAGCTTCTATGAGAAAACCCACGTTCCTGCAGAATTCAGTGGGCTGTAGAGCTAGAAAGCTGAAGGCCAAAAATACAAAAGGGAAAAATGTTGAGGAGGTAACTGGGTACTTGGGCACCACAGATGGTGCACGCTTGGGGGAAACGACACCAGTAATCTTCAGAGGACAACTCTCTCCTTCTGCTCCACCCACCGCCCAGTGCTCGGAGCAAAGCGGGTCACCAACAAGGAGCTGTGGCCCGAGGGAACAGAAGCACCCGCGGCAGGTGCTGGATGGATGGATGGACCCCCCACACACACACTAAGGAAATGATGACAAATGGCTTTAATATATTATCACAGGGAATTCCTCCTCACCTTGCTAAAGGGGTGTCTTGGGCCATTTCAAGGCAGCGTTTCTATGAATATATGTATACTCTATTAATAAGACAGCTGGGCAGCCTGTGGTCAAGCTTTCCATTTCCTACGCCAGGTGAACTGGTCACCATGACAACAATGCCACAGACTGCCCGTTAGCCCACAACTTTATATTACTATGTTAATGTTCTAGTAACAAGGGATGGTCCAGTCCAGTGGTACTCACACTGGAAGGCTGGTCAAAACAAGGACTCTCATCACACAACAAGTGCTGGCGAGGGTGTGGAGAAAAGGGGACTCTAGTACACTGCTGGTGGGAATGCAGACTGGTGCAGCCACTGTGGAAAACACTATGGTGTTTCCTCAAAAAATTAAAAATGCAACTGCCATCTGACCCAGTGACCCCACTTCTTGGAATATATCCTAAGAAGCCTGAAACACCAATCAGAAAGAATATATGTACCCTCATGTTCATAGCAGCACTATTTACAATAGCTAAGATCTGGAAACAACCCAAGTGTCCATCAGTAGATGAGTGGATAAAAAAGCTGTGGTACATGTACACAATGGAGTACTATGCAGCTGTGAGAGAGATCTCTTATCCTCTGAGATGACATGGAGGGACCTGAAGAGTATTATGCTAAAGGAAATAGCCAATCAGAGAAAGACAAGTACCACAGGATATCACTTATTTGCAGAATATAATGAACAAAATAAGCTGATGAACAAAACAGACTGAGAGACATGGAAGCAGGGACAGACTGACAGACCTCAGAGGGAAGGGAGAGAGGGGAAGAAATAAACTGAAGAACTTACATGCATGTACGCACAACCAGTGGACACAGACAACAGTGTGGTGAAGGGAGGTGGGGGGGACAGCAGCAGGGAGGAGGGTGTCAATGGGCGGAAAAGGAGGGACATCTGTAATACTTTCAACAATTAAGAAAAAATAATAAATAAATAAAAACAAAGACTCTGGATCTCCCCCTCAGTCTCTGACTCACAGGTCTGGGGCAGGGCCCAGGAGCCCCTTTGTACCCAGTGCCAGGCGACGCCGCCGCAGCCCAGAGCCACGGACACGCATGGTGCTGGGCTCTGCTACCCTCAAGTCTCCCCTCGTGCAGGCTCCTCTGAGCGGGCGACCTGACACGCAGACCCAGCGCCATCCGAGTACCACAGAGGCACACAGCGTCGCTACGTTTGAGATCAGGGTGTCTGTCTGTCCCACTGTCCTCGCCCTCGGATGCTTTAACCCTGACAGGAGCAGTTTTTATATTCCTGTGTTCATTTTCGGAGTTAAACATGTCTGTCAAAACATTTGAAAAAACAACGATTTCACAAATTCAGTCTCAGTAAGACAATATAAACATGAACTCAGGAGCGAGTGGAGAACTTCTGTGGGGCCACGGAAGTCATCGCCGGCTTCCGACAGGACCGCAAGCCGGCCACCAACAGCATATCTCAAGCCTAAGTGACGCCAGGGAGGAGCCCGGGCTGCTCTCGGGCTGCTGTCAGCAGTCTGGCCACCCCTAAAGACAGCGCCCACTGGCACGTCCCACAGCAGTGTCACCTGCTCTACCCAGGTGACCGATGCCCTCGTGACAAGTCTTCAGCAGGCCGAGGAGTGAACATCCTAACAGTTACCTTCCTGATACAAGGAGCTGATGCCACCCACTCGTACACACAAGCCCCGGGCTCCTCTGTGTGTGAAATAGCTCCAATTCCTTGGACCTTTGCACAGAGGTCCTGTGCGCTGCCCTCTCATCATTTTCACTGATCATCTCTGGAACTTTTCCAAAATCCCTGCCCTTCTCTCGTCCTCCAGCTGGGGGTGGTCAAGTCGACGGTCCTCTCATCCGTCTGCTTCCTCTCACACCCTGAGCCCCGAGGGGCAGTTACACCCCCGCACTGCCCACAGCCGGGTGTGGAGGGCGGGGCTGGACTATCCCACGCGCTGGACACAGACGCGGCTAGAGAAAAAGGAGCGGGCCAAGTGGGCAGCAGGTACTTGAGCAGAACTCAGAAGATAGTCCAGGAATCACTGTCCAGAATGAGAATGTGGCCACAGGGATGCAGAAATCTGGTGTGAGGCCCGTGGAGAGCTTACAGCTCACAGCAATCCATGGCGCTGGGTGTGGCCTTTAAGTGGTGATGTCCAAATCAGAGAGGAAATGACAGTGCATTCCAAGCAAAATTGCAGACATTTAGACAGACTAAGAAAATAACAATAAAAGTGCAAAATTTATTCTGCATGTGTGATTGTGATTATCATTACCTCACCTTCCATATATGCCCGGCCAGAATAAATATTAACCCATCTTATAAATGACTTTATACTGCATTTGTGGATACGGCTCCACCCCAACCCAAAACAACACTGTTTCCATAGTAACCGCCAGATTTCAAAGAAGGAAAAAGGAGGGGAAGACTTCAGACGGATAGCAATCAAATAAAATAGCCAGCATCAACAAAATATGTCAGCATTATTTAAAACACACATTTAGAACCATTCTCTACTTTAATCTCTTTCCCAGAAAACCAGCTCCTCCTAAGTCACCTTCTTGTAAAGCTGGTCTTCCCAGCAAAGAAAGAAAAAACGAAAAGAAAAAAAAAAATTGTTTCCATTTTAACTGAGGAAAGAAGCAAATTTCTTGAGTCATTCCTGGGATCCAAACTGGAGAATGATGAAAAAATAACATCTCCTCGGTGACTTGTCACACACACTGAAGTTCAGATTAATCACCAACTGGTGATCATGAAACCTTCGCTGGGCTCAGATCTCCACACCGGCGTGTCCACTCTCTTCCTGAACGTGTACCGAGGGGGAAGGGGCACAAGCCAACACTCAGTCAGAGAGCTCACGGCCAGGAACGCTGCAGGCCCTCGCCCCTGACGCCAGGATCTGTGGCTGGAACTTGGTCCAACAGGTAAACCAGCTTCTCCAAGTGAGCACGACCCACGGACGACGTGCCTCGTTCGCCGGCGTCCAGCAAGCCTGGCGGTCTCGAGCGTGTGGGCAGCAACTCCAGGCGCCCTGTAGGCAGCATCCTACCTGCAGAAAAGCGCTGAACTCACGGTCCAGGCCAATCTCTCCCACTGCCTCCCGATTTCAAAATAGCACCGACTAACCAAATACAATATTCATAAGGTGTGAAGGAAAATAGATGTTCTGCGTCCCTGGCTCCCCCTGTCCCTCCGAGAGTCCTGCGGTTATTTATGACGTGCTCCCCCGTATCTGGCGGTGCAGCCTTGAGTGTGTCATCCACCTCTGATCCTTCCGGAACTGCAGCTTCCTCGTCGGTAGAACAGAACAACAGAAGTATCTGCCTCGTGGGGTTTCGGTGAAATGAACGAACGCACATGAAGAGCGCAGCAGGAGGCCCAGCACACAGCAGGGGATGAGTGTTACTGCGTTAGTGCCTCCAAGGAGCCCTCGTGACTGCAACACAGTCCTGACGGGCTGCCTTCAGGAAACACCTCTCAGTGCTGCAGAGAGAGATGCTGCCGCTCGAAGCCCTGAGGGACAAGCTCCCTGAGAGCTCCTGGCCTGCAGGCGATCAGCCTGGGCGCTAACCTTGGTGGCACTCACGCCATGTGGCAGGAGTGCGCCCTTGTCCTCCGAGGCCTCGGCCTCCACAGGGGCGCCCAGGGGGAGAGTTCCTACGGCCCGGCCCAGAGAACCTGCTGCCTTCGAGCATCACACACACGCTGGCCTCTGCTAGGAGCACACTTACCTGCCCACACAAAACGCTGGTTCAACTACTCACTGAATGCGCCTGTGTGCTGGATGGTGTGTGATTCGGAGTCACCACAGTCTGGCCCTGGCCGGTTTGGCTCAGTGGTCAGAGTGTCGGCCGGAGGACTGGAGGGTCTCGGGTTCGATTCCAGTCAGGGGCACGGACTTGGGTTGCTGGCCTGTGCCCTGGCCCTCAGGGGCATGTGCAGGAGGCAACCAATCGCCATCTCTCTCACATCCATGTTTCTCTCTCCCCCATTCCTTCTTCCCTTCCACGCTTTCTAAAAATCAATGGCAAAAATATCCTCGGGTGAGGATTAAGGAAAATAAAATAAAATAAAATAAAATAAAATAAAATAAAATAAAATAAATAAATAAATAAATAAATAATCGACACAGTCTGTGCTCTCTGACAGCCCAGTGGGAATGCTTACATCAAGTAAACAGACACAATGTGTTTTTTTTTTTATCCTCACCCGAGGACATTTTTTCATTTTTTGTTCAGATAGAGTGGGAGGGAGAGAGAGGAAGAGAGAGAGAGAGAAACATCGACGTGAAAGGGACACATCGAGTGGCTGCCACCCGCACGACCAACCAGGGCCGGGGACAAATCGCAACCGAGGTACATGCCCTTAGCGGGAACCAAACCCGGGTCTCTCTGGACCACAGGCCGACGCTCTAACCGCTGAGCCAAACCGGCCAGAGCCACAATGTGATTTTGACAAGTGCTTGATCACGGGAAAGAACAGGGAGACATGACTAAGGTTTATCAATGACAATATTATGCCACGTGTTAAAGTTCTTTCTCCTGTACCCCACAGAACACCAAAATGCTGTATCCCACCAGCCACTGTCCAGGTCACAGCTACGGAAGTCTGATAGGCACCTTCTAGCCCTTCCCGTATGGGACTCAGTACTACTGCAGGGCCTTATTCTTCACCAAAACCATAGCAACCTTTCCATTCTTTTGAAACCAGCTTTAAAAAACAGGGCAGGCAAACTGAAATACATAAATGACGGGGGGTGGGGGGGAGACAGTCCACCCTGAGAGCCATCCTGTCAGCTTCAGCGTGCTCCGCCCCGTGGCACAGTGTGAATGCAGGACCCCAAGCGCGGCCGGAGCTCAGCACACCGCCAGCTCACAGCGTGGCCGGCCAGCCAGGAGCGAGGGCCCCGTCCTGAAGACCTGGGCTCCCTGGGTACCGGGGTACCTGCATCTGCTCCACAACCCTATCACGAGTTTTCCCTTAGTGCTTCCTCAGTTTGTCTAATGGTAGAAGATGCACAAAAGTAATTACATTTACATTTTATTATGAAGTCAGCGAGTCACCAAAAGTACATGCTAGAGGTCCCGTTTTATGGTTCTTCATCATGTAGTGTGCGCGTCACTGGCTTCGGTCGTCTCCGTGCCGGGGGAGGACTTCTAAGGGCACGATGTGCTGTCAGGGTTGTTTTAACAGAGTCGCTCGGTCCGGATCACCGGCATTTCCCCGACTTACATGAGCTGCACCACATACAACCCTCAACACACGACAGGGACCTGGACTCTGAGATACAACAGGCAAAACCGTTCACACCCAACACACACGCGATGAAACTGTACAACGTGACTGACAAAAGGAACAAAGGAAACAGCCGAGGCGCCCCAAGAGTACGCAGCAGAAGTCGGAAATGCCCCCCATTCTTTCTACGCCTCATTTCAAGTTACAGTCTCCAACCCAGTAATTTGGGTGTTGGCTTCATTTGCTTCACTACATGGTATTTGTATCCAGTGAAGGGAAGACAGACACCAAACTCGAGCAGAAAGGTCTCCCTGCTGCACCCGGCATTCAGGAGTTTGAGACCAGCCCAGAACTCCAGGAGGAAGTGCAGAGACGGACAAGAGGATTACTGTAGCACGTAAGGTAAATACAGCCAGAAAACAGACATATTAATCTTGTCTCCCCCAGCTGAGAAGGGGGATCTCGTGCAGACAACCCCACTGACGACTGAGTGGCAGCGGCCCCCGCACAGAACTCCGTCCACGATCAGGCACTGTACACCCACCCGTCTTCACGATGGTCCAGAAGGAAGGGTTTCCACATTCTCATTTCACAGACGGGAAACTAAGGCTCGGAGTGGCAAAGTAGCTGAAGATTGAGTGAGTCAAGATCTGAAGGCCCAGCCTGTGCCTCTGACTACTCCCTCAGCAGACAAATGCCGGTCTTCATCGTAGCAAACACGCCTCTCCTGCGCACAGCTACTCAGTCTCCCAGGCCTTGCTAAGGTGTGCGCTCACGGGACACAGGGAGTCAAAGTGATGCAGCTGTGCCAAGTAACGTACCCGAGGACACACAGCTAGTAGGTGACACGTCTGGACCTGAGGGGAGTCTGACCATGCGCCTCCAAACGCTCTCCAATGCGTGCCCCGTCCAGCCCGGAACCATCCTTCAGTACCTGGCAGGAGGCGCACAGGACACACCTGGAGGAAAGGGTGCAGCTGGGAGGGAGACACGAGGTTTCCCACTTGAGACTTTTTCAAGATTGTATCATATGCCCTTTCTCCAAGCCTATCAAAACATTGTCCCAATTTGTGAGTAGCAAAATTCTAAAGCAGGGGAGGGGAACCTTTTTTCTGCCAAGGGCCATTGGGATATTTATAACATCATTCGCGGGCCATACAAAATTATCAACTTAAGAATTAGCCTGCTCTATTTGGTCAGGCTGATTTGGTGAGGCGGGTGATGTGAGCTGGTATTGGTTTCGCGGGTGTGGTACGGCCCACGGGCTGGATGGTGCCCATCCCGCCCTATGGACCGTCGCCCTGCTCCAGGCCCTGCTCCCAGTAAAACGGCAGTCCTAGATACAACTGATGTATAACCGGCTGCCTACCACCAAATGAAAGAAAGAAAAAGACCAAAAGGTACCTGACTTCAATGTCCAACATTTAAGGTCCTGTCTGGTAGGAGAACAGTAAACCGAAGTGTGGTTTAAACCAGTGATTCTCAGCTGAGGAGCTGGAAAGTGTGGCATTTGGAGCCGTGTGGGAACATTCTCAGTGACGGAGGCACCAGGCAGGAATGCCACACCTCAAACAGTCACGGCACCCCTAAACACAGGAACCTGCTCATAGCCCCACATGGATGAGAAATTGGTTCTGCTCATTCCGAGGACACAGAACAGGCCCTGGCCTACAGGAGGCACCCTGAAAATCTGTGGGTGCCAGGCGACCTTTTACACAGTAATGAAAGGAACTGTTGTAAAGATAATGGCAGGAGAGAAAATAACGCCAGAGACAGAAAGCAAGATATAAAGTTGTAAGCATAAGACGATTACAACCACATATTTATTTAAATTCTGTTTCCAGAAAAGACTAGAAGGGAATATACCAAAATGTTCAATTTTTGCTGTTTCACAACAGTGAGAGAATTGATGGTTTTCCCCCTCTATTGCTTAAGCATGGTGTCATTTATGATGAAAGAGTAAAAAATTTAAATCATGTTTAATTGGCCAGAGACCCAGAAGAGAAGAATACTGGATACAACCTCCCCCGACTAACCGTGGCCAGGAGAAGAATGTGAGCGGCTTTCTGAAGACAAATTATGACTGTCACCTGAGTGTTTCTGGACTGGGTTTCCACCCTCCCCTCCAAGTTCAGAGTATCCAAACTGCAGTCAGGAGCTCAGAGCCCTGCCCCCCACAGTCCTCCTCGAAGTCGCCCACTTCTGGCGAGCACACCGCCATCCACTGCTGGCAACTCAAGTCGGAAGCCATTGTTTTCTGTTCTCCTCCCACCTGCAGGCACTCCCCGTGACCTCCGAGCCTTGGCCGCAGCGTCCGGACCATCCGTGCCCACCCGCCCTCCATGCCCAGTATCATGGCCCTGGCTGGCTGCTCCTCCCCCCAGGCCTCCAAACTGCTGGCAGGCTCAGCTCCTACCGTGTGTGAGTGAACCGGCATTTTTATTAAGCTGGCTAAGATGTTAAAACTCTCTATGAAAGTAGTAGCTATATTTAAAAAAATGTTTTTTCTTTGATTTTAGAGAGTGAGGAAGGGAGAGGGAGAGATAGAAACATCGATAGAGGGAACATCGATTGGCCGCCTCCTGCATGCCCCCCACTGGGGATCGGGCCCACAACCTGGCATGTGCCCCGACCAGGAATCGAACCAGCGACCTGGTGGTGCATGGGTCGATGCTCAACCAGCTACACCGGCCTTCTAAAAGATAATGATTAGTATTAAGTCTGGTCTCAAATATTTCTCCAAATATACATGAATGGCAATTGGGGGCGGGAGAGGACGGCAAACGTCCACTCCGAGGATGGAGGGTCTGGGAGCACCAGTCAAGGGGACCTGAGTACGCACGAGCATGCCGCCGACATTCAGAATCTCGCGTAATACGCCAGGACACAGTCTATGCCACTCAAAAATGTAAAGATGACGTCTGTTCCCACCAAAATCTTCACGGAAAAAGTGCCTCTTCATGCAGGGATGCCAGAGTACATTATTCTGTGACGTGCCGAGAGCCCGGCCACTCCGGGGAGGCCTCTGGCGGGCACACACAGTCCGAGAGCCGCAGTCCACGGGCCCAACACAGCCCTCTGCCAGCACCCGCCGTGAGCCGCAGGTCCGGCGCCTGCAGGGGACACGCTGGAGGCTGTGCTCACAGTCAGACCACAGTCCACAGGGAATGCTTCCTGCCGGGCCCCCCGACCGTGGGTGCCATGAATTAAGGCGAAAAGCACTGTCTCATCTTCTCTTTTTATAAAATAAATTAGTACAGTGTTTCTTCAACTTGAACAATGTTTGAACCCCATTTTAAGGAAAAAAATTTCTTGAAGATTAATAATTAGAGAAATATGAATTGAGCCCCGCCAGTGTGGCGCAAGGAATTGAGCATCGGCCCATGCACCAGGAGGTCACGGGTTTGATTCCCAGTCAGGGCACATGCCTGGGTTGTGAGCGCGATCTCCAGTAGGGGGGCAGCCAATGGATGTTTCTCTTTCATCCATGTTTTTCTCTCTCCCCCTCCCTTCCTCTCTCTCTCTTAAAAAAAAAAAAAATCAATAGAAATATGAATTGATATATTCTATAATAGCATTGTCCAACAGAAATATAAAGTGAGCCCCATAAGTAATTTTTAATTTTCTAGTAGCCACTTTCAAAAAATACAAAGAAACAGATAAAATTAATTTTATGACACATTTTATTTAACCCAATATACCCGCAACCTTATCACTTCAACATGTAATCAATGTCTTTGAAATCCAGTGAGCACTTTCCACTTAGCCCCTCTCAGTTCAGACTGGCCACAGTCCCTTGCTGTGCCCACAGCCACTCGCGGCTGGTGCCCCGCAGTGAAAACCACAGCACTAGAGCAGAAATCTCCTGCAGAAACCCCGACCGGACTCTGTTTCAGAAAACCATCAATATTGTCTGGGCTGGCTGTACTTAGGCCTACATCTTCACCAGGTCGAGACGGAGCTCTAAGGAATTCCTAGGTAATGTACATGTCTCTCACCTGCCAGACTATAATCGCCTCTTTAAATTCTAGACAAAATGGACAATACTTAATCAGACCTTTGTTTTGAATTTAAGGTTCCTGTCCTTTGGTCTTATAGTTGAATAATAAGTAATTAGGTCTAGGACATTCCCTGGGAACTCCGCAGCTTTAAGAATCTATTTCATTAAGGAATTACAGTCTACCCCTAGCCAGACTCACCAAGAAACAGAGAGCAAGGACCCAAATAAAATCAGAAACAAAAGAGATAAAGTAACAAGTGACACCACAGAAATACAAAGGAATGTAAGAAAACACTATGAACAAATATACCAACAAATTGGATCACCTGGGCAAAATGGACAAATTCCTAGAATCACACAGTCTCCCAAAACTCAACCAGGAAGAGTGAGAAAACCTGAACAGACCAGTAACAACTAAGGAAACTGAAGCAGTACTCAATAAGCTCCCAGCAAACAAAACCCCTGGTCCGAATGGCTTCAGAGGGGAGTTTTATCAAACATTCAAAGAAGAACACCAATTCTCCTCAAACTATTCCAAAAAATTCAAGAGGAAGGAAGACTTCCAAGCTCTTTTTATGAGGCCAGCATAATCCTAATTCCAAATCCAGATAAAGACACTACAAAGAAAGAAAAGCACAGGCCAATATCCCTGATGAACACAGATGCCAAAATCCTCAACAAAATGTTAGCAAATCGGATCCAGCAGCATATTAAAACAATTATTCACCACAACCAAGTGGGGTTTATCCCAGGGATGCAAGGCTGGTGCAATATCCGCAAATCAGTAAATGTGATACACCACATAAACAAAATGAAAGATAAAAATCATATGATCATATCAACAGATGCTGAAAAGGCATTTGACAAAATCTAGCACCCATTTCTGATAAAAACTCTCAGCAAAGTGGGAATAAGGGATCATATCTCAACATAATAAAGGCTATATATGCAAACCTACAGCCAACATCATACTCAATGGGCAAAAACTAAAAGCATTTCCCTTAAGAACAGAAACAAGACAGGGATGCCCACTTTCACCACTCTTATTTAACAGAGTACTGTAAGTCTTAGCCACAGCAATCAGACAAGAAGGAAAAACAAAAGGCATCCAAATTGGAAAGGAGGAAGTGAAACTGTCATTATTCCCGGCTGACATGATATTGTACATAGAAAATCCTAAATAGTCCATCGAAAATCTACTAAATTTAATAAATGAATTTGGCAAAGTAGCAGGATACAAAATAAATGTCAAGAAATCAATGGCATTTGTATACACCAATAATGAACTCACAGAAAGGGAAACTATAACAACAATCCCATTTACTGTTGCAACAAAAAAAACTAAGATACCTAGGAATAAACTTAACCAAGGAGGTAAAAGACCTGTTCTCAGAAAACTATAGGACATTGAAAAAGTAAATAGAGGAAGATATAAAAAAGCAGAAGCATATACCATGTTCATAGATTGGAAGAATCAACATCATTAAAATATTGGCCCTGGCCAGTTTGGCTCAGCAGTTAGAGCGTCGGTCCACAGACCAGAGAGTCCCGGGTTCGGTTTCCGCTAACGGCACATGCCTCGGTTGCAGTTTGTCCCCGGCCCTGGTCAGGGTCCTGAGGGGGGGCAACCAGTCGATGTGACTCTCACATCGATGTTTCTTTCTCTCTCTCTACCCCCTCCCACTCTATCTGACTCTGTCTGAAAATAAAATGGAAAAGTGACCTCAGGTGAGGATTAAAAAAATAAATAAAATAATCATACTATCCAAAGCAATCTATAGATTCATTGCAATCCCTATTAAAATACCAATGGCATTATTTCACAGATCTAGAACGAATATTCCAAAAGTTTACATGGAACCAAAAAGACCCTGAATAGCCACAGCAATCTTGAAAAGGAAGAACAAAGTAGGAGGGATCACAATACCGGCCGGATATCAGGTTATACTACAAAGCTACTGTAATCAAAACAGCCTGGTACTGGCTCAAGAACAGGCATAAAGATCAATGGAACAGAACAGAGAACCCAGAAATTGACCCAAGACAATATGCTCCATTAATATTTGACAGAGGAGGCAAGAGCATACAATGGAGTAAAGACAGTCTCTTCAATAAATGGTGTTGGGAAAATTGGACAGCTACATGCAAAAATGAAACTTACACCATACACAAAAATAAACTCAAAATGGATAAAAGACTTAAATGTGACTCGTGAATACATAAAAATCTTAGAAGAAAACGTAGGCAGCAGAATCTCAGACATCACATGTAACAAAATTTTCACCAATACATCGCCTAGGGCAAGAGAAACAAAGGAAAAAATGAACACATGGGACTATATCAAACTAAAAAGCTTCTGCACAGCAAAAGAAACCAGCATCAAAATGGAAAGGGAACCCACTATATGGGAGAGCATAACTGCCAACGATACATTGAATAAGGGGTTAATTTTCAAAATATATAGATCACTCATACAATTCAACAAAAAAAAAAGACAAACCATCCAATTAAAAAATGGGCCAAAGACCTGAAAAGACACCTCTCCAAACAGGACATACAAATGGCCAAGAGACATATGAAAAAATGCTCAACGTCACTAATCATCAGAGAGATGCAAATTAAAACAACTATGAGGTATCACCTCACACCTGCCAGAATGGCCGCCATCAACAAATCATCAAACAGCAAGTGTTGGCGAGGGTGTGCAGAAAAGGGGACTCTGGTACACTGCTGGTGGGAATGCAGACTGGTGCAGCCACTATGGAAAACACTATGGTGTTACCTCAAAAAATTAAAAATGGGACTGCCATTTGACCCAGTGATCCCACTAGTAGGAATATAGCCTAAGAAGCCTGAAACACCAACCAGAAAGAATATATGTACCCCTATGTTCATATCTTAGCTATTTACAATAGCTAAGATCTGGAAACTTCCAAAGTGTCCATCAATAGATGAGTGGATAAAAAAACTGTGGTATACCCAGCCAGTGTGGCTCAGTGGACTGAGCGTCGTCCCATGGACAAGAGGTCCTGGTACGATTCCAGGTCAGGGCACATGCCTGAGCTGCAGGTTCAATTCCCCATAGGGGGCGTGCGAGAGGCAGTTGATCGATGTTTCTCTCTCACATGGATGTTTCTATCTCTCTCCCTTCTTTTCTCTCTCTCAAAAAAAAAAAAAAAAAACACAAAACAAAAACAATAAAAAACATATTTTAAAATAAAATAATTCCTCATATATTTATGGTACAAAGTAGAAATATAACATTTTGAGTCAAATAATTACATAGGTAACCTAAAAAAAAAAAAAGCAATTCTGAACTATACAAAATCATACAACATAAAGTTAAAAAAACATCTCTAACCCCCAATCCACTTTCTCTTGCAATACTTAGCCTTGCATTCAGAAAGCTTATTTGAATGCTGGTGGTGACTGTGATGCTTCCGAAACAGACACGACCAGAAATCCTCTCGGGCGAGGCCAGCAACGTGGAACAGAATAGTACAAGGTAACTTCTAACACTGAGGACTTGTAGCCATAAAGTAGCAACTGAAATAGATCCTCAGAATGAAGTTTCCTAAAATGATTAAAGTAACATGTGAAACCTCACAGTTTATACAAGACAAGAAACATTTGGCTGCAAATGGTTTTATAATTTTGCTAATTAAAAATTATCCCATTTTCACTTTGGATCCATCCTGTAACAGAAACAGGAGCAACCTCACCAAGCCAGAAACACAAGCAAATGATTAAAGTTCTACTCCGAAAAAAATCTTTAAAAGTTGGCAAAACATTTCATTAGGCTACAAATCAAAATCCGTCTATCCTTGACATCTCTTTAATGTCTTCCAGATTCCACATCTACTTTTTAAATCACTCACTGACTCGTTCAGAAATTAAATATGTTAAAATACCACTCATCTTGAAACTCCAGAAAAGCCTCCTGATATAATGTAACCTTCATGGCCCCCTCCACACAAGCAATGGACCCATAATGCCACCAAGTGATTTATGTAAAGTATTTAATGAATTTCACAATGAGATAAAAATTATATTCCCAGAATCATGCTTTCATCAATAAATCTGTTACATGTGAAGAGTATAAATAAATACGAAAAAGGGGCCACCATGAACTCTCTTCTGACGTTTGCCAAGTAGAAATGGGTACAACTATAATTAAAAATAAAATCATTTTCAAGTTTCCAAGGTGTTACCAACAAAATATGCTTTAAAAAAAGAAGCATTCGAGAGGCATGAAGGTTGACTGATGAACACATATTTCTCTGTAAAGGAACGAGGGCTGTTTACACGGCTTGGTTTCCGTCCCTCCCCGGCCGCCCCCTCCCCGGCCGTCCCCTCCCGGCCGTCCCCTCCCCGGCCGTCCCCTCCCCGGCCGTCCCTCCACGTGTCCGTGGGAGTCAGTGCAGGAAGCACAGGGCACCTTCCCACTGCGAGTCACAGCACCCCGAGTCAGTGGAAACAGTGAATCACAGACGTTCAACCTGGGATGAGTGGCGGCAGCACCTTGCACGTGTCACCCACGAGTCACGTGGCATGGCTGTTGTCATGGTGAGGCTCCACGTTCGGGAACGTGTGAAGTCTCCTGGAAGGCACCCGCCATGCAGCGAGTTGCCCGCGCCGTGCATGCATCCCGAAGCTGTCTGGTGCTGCAAACACTGTGACCTGCGTCCTCTCGGGAGCCTTGCTGGGAGGAGGGAACACCATTTGGGAAACAAAAAATGAAGCCCACCCTAGGGTCTGCACAGGCGGGCCCTCGTGCTTTAAAAATAATCCGAATGCTTTCAGTGGAAGAAGTGAACTATCCTAAAAAAGGGAGGTAATTCTTATGTTACTTGTATAATTTCCATGCATTATTAGAATGGGATAAAACAAAAGAGACCAAAATCTACACAACTTCTTAGGTAAAAGAGAAAAATTATGGATTAAAGACATAGAGGAACAACCCTGGTGATGTCCACCAGCAGTCCTCCTGTTGAGCTGTCCTCACCGGCCGCCTGCCCGACCCGAGACTACTCCTGTCCTGAGAACGGCACAGAGAGCGCACCAGCACCACGGTCGTGAGGATGGGTCATCGGCCACGGAGGCTGAGCGGAGCGGCTGGGTCCCCGGAGCCACAGTGAGGCACTGCGGCCTCACCGGCCACCTGGCCGCGGACAAAGGAGCCCCTCCAGCACACCCCGTTCCAAGGGAACAGGCAGGATTCTTTAGCAACAGTTCATCATGCACCAGCTGCCCACATCTGGAATTTAAGTGGGTTAAGGAAAGTTAAAATGTTTCTCTTCCAAATGATAAAGACAGTTTTGTCAAAAAGAGGCACTTGTAAGTGAACTATGTGTGTGCAGACGCAGGAGAAGCGAGCCCGCAGCTGTTCGTGCTGAGAGAAACAACGGGTATTTACTACAGGACCCGAAAACCAAAGAAGACAGGACTTTGTAGCCTGGAGAAGACTTGAGAAAGACTTGTTAACCACCTGAAAATAACTGACAGTTTGTCACAGAAGAGACGGCTTCTGTCTAATCCCAAGGCACAAAACCAAATTAAGGTCGTCCAGCAGAAGAAAGACTTCCTAGCCCAAACGGCAGTGAAAGACAAAACAGGCTTCCTCCAGGACAGAAGTTCACACCCTGCACTTACTGAAACACTCTGTCCCTGTGGCAGGACACACGCAGCCTCTGAGATCAGACACAAGAAGCTTGGGGCACCACGAGCCTCCCTGTCCCTTGGACCACTGCTGGTCTGGGAGACGGGGACGCACCCGATGCACACAGAAGTCCGCGTCGGGGCACTCCGGGGAGAGCGGCAAGGCTGCTCACGGTCCCAAACCACGTGTTTGCTAGGACACACTCCAGGGCTGACAGCCAGGCGCTGTGCACGGAGCACTCGCTGTGTGCTCTGTGTAACGCTGTGTGTGTGCTCACTCAACCCCACAGTCACCTGTAAGTCAGGTGCTATCGCTGTTCCATGTGCAAGGGAGGAAACCGAGGCACGCAGCAATGTCACCTGCCCCGGCTTACACTGCTAGTGGCAGAATCAAGATTCAAACCAAGTTGTCTCGCCAACATCCTGTGTTCTTAATCACCACAGTTAGCTGTTTTTATACACTGAGGGCTCCGCGTCTTGGCCCAGATCATGAAATTACATTTACTTTTTATTTAACAAGAAAACAAACCATTTGCAAAGCTTTCATCGTAACTCTGCCTTTGTTGTGTTCTCTTTCCCACGTCCTACCTTCTGCATCACAACAGGCAGTCGTGTGAAAACACACTTGCTTCTCGTGGGTGCATCTTCTCTCGAAGTCTGCTCGCCAACTGCAGTGACAACACCTCGGTTCACAAGGTGTGGCTTGCTGACCACCAGAAACTCTTTGCCTTCATATCCAGTCAGTTTTATCTTAATACCTGATAAAGGAATATTCGCCCTGGCGGGTGTAGAGCTCAGTGGTTAGAGGGCTGGCCCATGGACTGAAGGGTCGCGGCTTCGATTCCAGTCAAGGGCACGAACCTGGGCTGCAGGTTCGATCCCCAGCCCGTCGGGGTTCTTCGGGAGGCAGCCGATCAATGTGTCTCTCTCACATCAGGGTTGCTCTTCCCCCCTCCCTCCCTCCCACCTAAAAGTCAATGGGAAAATATCCTTGGGTGAGGATTAACAAACAGAGAGAAAAGACATATCCCTCGATGATTCTCCGAGCCCTTTCTTGGCAAACGTCCTTGTCACCTCCCCTCCCGTCACACACTCTCTGACTCGACGGACACTCGCTATGCCTTGGCTTCCACTCTGTGAAGACGCCCTGTCCCAGGAACTCCCTCTTCCCCAGCCCTGACCTTTCCCACCTGCCCACGAGGAAAAGACAGATCTTCAGCACAGAGGGGAGCAAGGACGCGAATTCAAGGCATCTTCTCCAGAATGCTCACTCACTGCGGCCCGTTCTTGTCCTCCAGAGAGTCCTTTAGAGAAAAATCAAATGACTCACATGGTGTGTCTCCTGGTCTCTGCTCCTCCCTCATGACGAAAAGGGGCACTTAGAAGAGACTGTCCCACTCCAGCCGGCCACCACCACCTCTGAGGGTGTACCGTACCCAAGAGCGACATGCACAGACATTCTCACATTTTTCCTTAAACCTCTCAATTTTCTGAACACTGCATTTCAGCAATGGTCTGAGAAACCACACTTGATGGGCTAATATTTTGCTACATATTTAATATATAATATATATGAAAAATAATACCTTACTCTTAAATTTTCCAAATTGTTCACCTATGTCTCCTAGAAAACTCTTCACCCCACTGGCGAGCTGTACATGCCGGCGTGGGGAAGAACGCGGGTCTTGGGTCACTCTCGGGGCCACTGTTTCTCTGACCAGCTTTGCCTGTCGTACACCTGTCATTTCCCAGCCTCACTTTTACTTCTAGGTCACAGCTCCCGTTTAAATAAAGGAACAGGCGGGACCCTCGCGAATTTTACTCTAAGTCAGTAAATAATCAATCACACAGAGCAGCCTCTCTCAAGATGAGACCTGAACAAAGCTGGTGACTTTATTACTCCATGGAAGCTGGGGAACAGATGAGGGAGGTGGTGTGTCCAGACTGGAACGGAGACACCGCTACCTTCTCCAGACCAGGCTCAGCAAGCCGCAGGCCTCCCTCAGCCAGACTGAACCCTGCACTCCGGAGCTGTGAGTGGTTTTTACATCCTTAAAAAAGAGGTTGGAAAAAAATTAAAATACTACTTCCAAAGAGTGACACAAGGATATTGCTAGAAATCCACATTTCAGTGTCTGTAAATAACCTGCATTGGAAACGGCCACGCCCATTTGCTGGGCGTCCTCGGTGGCTGTGTTCCCGCTGCAAGGACAGAGCGGGGCGTTGCCGCGGACGGCAGCCGGCACAGCCTGAAAGACTTCCCATGGGCTCAGGAAAGGTCTGCCGACCCCTGGCACGGACAGAGAAGTCAGGGTAACCTTTTACCACCGCACAGGTGCACAAACACTTGTGGTTTCCAGTTATGAAAGTTTTCAAAACAACACGGGAGTAGAAAGAAAAGCACGAGGACTGCCCGTGCACTCAGTCCCCGGGCCAGAGGACAGCTGTCGTGGCCGTAGTGACCGAGACACGGACCCCGCCACCCTGGCTCTGGTGACCTACTAACCACCCTGAGAGTCAGCTATCCTGACACCTGTCCTAAGCAGCAACACTGACAATTAAGACGCTGCCGCCACACATGCAAAATAACTCGCTGTACTTTAATATCCATAGTCTGATTACAGCAGCGTGGAGAGATTGACAGGGAGCGACTGCGTTAATGGTTCCACAGGAGACACTACATTGATCAGTAAATAATACACGTTTTTTGAAACGTCTAACGGCATATTTACACTTGTCAAACCTCATACACTTGGTGACAGAATCCCTTTTCAAACATCGATGTGAAAAACGCTAACACTGATTTTTAAAATGTTTTTAATAATTACAAAAAACATTCTAGGATATAAAAGGTTTAAATTATATCCACCAAATAGTGCCACCTGGAGTATTAATTGCTACATCCTTAATAGTCCCGGCTCTGTCAGGGTACTGGCACGTCTCAACGCTTAGATACAGTAGCAAGGAACACTCACCCAGAGACGCCAAGCACTGTCCATAGGAAGGACTTTTCACAGACAAGGTAGATGCTACAACTGTCCACGTCTGGCAGATGAGGAAAGGGGCCTGGAGGGGCCCTGCCTTGGCCACAGTAACAACGGGCCTGGGGCTAGAAGCTGAGGCCATCTAGCTAACTTCAGACCCCAAGCTCTGCTTAACCAAGCCCAGGCCAGTGCCAGGTGTGCGTCCAGAAACCTGTATTTACGACGTTTCCCAGGCAGACTCATGACCCCAAGGACTTGGAGGAGAGAAGGAAAGTCCTGGCTGAGGCCCCTCCATCCCCTGCAAACACCGCCCAGGAAGTCAGAGAGAAGGCCTTGAGCAGGTGTATCTTTAGCCCTGGTGTATCGCACAGGCTCAGTCCTAACAGCTACCGGACTCCTGTCAGGTTTATAGGTTAGCCAGGGAATGCTTTAGTGTCAGGTGATCATTTTATCAATATTGTCCAGAAAATTACCTCAGTCCTTAGCTGATGAGCTTAGCATCTCCTGGCCCTAAGACTCTGCATCAATTAAATTACACCAGTAGCCAAGGGCTGGCCAAGGTGGGGGAGACAGGTTCTAGGCAGTGACTGGTTTGTCACCCACTACACTACATAATGAGCTAGGTAAGTTCCTCACCCCACCCCCCACATACACCTTTTAAAACTATAAGCGAAAAAATATATAAGGAAGAGAAAATAGTATAATGAGCCCGATATACCCATCATCCAGATTCTAGAATATCAAGATTCCAGTCCACTTTTTTCTCTTCTGAAGATTTGCAAAGGAAATTGTCAATGACATGCCATCACTCACCCTTACACAATCCAATATCCAACTCTAAAGACCACAGAGAGAAAACACCCTTAATAATAACTAAACGCGCCCTGGAGAAGGAAGTCCACAGGGCACCCCTGGAACAGAGCCCCCAGCGGGCCTCCAGCCTGACGCACCGCCTGCAAGGGCCTGCCGTCTGCAGAAGGCAGCCTGGTAACCCAGCCAAGCGGCAGGGCCTGCCGTCCCCATCGCCCCGTGTTCCCTTCCCGCACCCCGCTCTGGAGCAGCTGGTCCTGTGTGGTGTGTGCAGTGTGTCAGGAAGGCAGCCCCTCTGCTCAGGGGTCAGGGGGCCGAGAGCTTGTGCAGCGGGAGGACTGCGGGCCACGCGCCGCGCTGAGCCCCGCACTCTGGGAGCCCTAGGCTGAGGAAACGGCCAGAGGTCAGGAATAATTCTGGAAGAACTTATTCCCTTTTATATCACTGGTTCTGCAAAAATCCTGTGTGTAGATTAAGCTGTAGTTTTAAATGAACTGGATTCCATTTCTTCCCTAAAGACAGCTATAAGCTACAAAATCTTCCCTGCCTAAACCAAATTAAAGCAATCTACGCCGAGGTGAGGGCAGCATGCCCTGGTGGTGCAGACAGGGGCGCTGGCACAGTCCCAGCCTGAGGGGAGCCCACCTGCAGAACTGCCGCGTGGCGCGGACCAGGTGACGCAGGCACGGCGCTTCTCAACCACAAAGCCAGAGCCACTGCGTCCAGACAGAAGTCCTGTCACGGTGACATCAGCGGACTAATGTGATGGCAAACCACTGCAGGAAAAGAAACGCCTAAGGGATGGCTGCTCTCATGATTTGTCATAAACATTCTAAAATCTCAGGGACACAAAGAAGGATGAAAAAGGTTTCCTCTCACGAGCCTGTTCCCGTGGACTGGTCACAGAAGTCCTGTGCAGAGAAAACCCGAGGGCCGCCATCGGAATGCACGTGGCAGGGCCCACGGACTGTCACCCTGACCAAGGCCAACACCCCGTCCTGTGGACATGGGCCGAGAGGCGAGTAAGGTGCAGGCCCGCTCACAGTCACGTTCTCAAACCCGGCTACCACGACCAACACACGTGATCAGACAACACGCTGAAATGAAATTAAAATGTGCGAACGGAACGGTGCTTACATGCACTAATTGCTCATTTTCCTTTAAGAAGGAATTGAGATGGTGGCGATTCTCCACGGGAGCTCGCGGTCTGCACATACACTGAGTGGAAATTTCCTGCTCAGCCTCTGTGCGCCGCTTGAACCAAGTTAACAGAAAACAGAGTATTTTCAAAAACAACATGCAGTGTAGTTTAAGTTCCTAGAATTTTACATCACGGAAGATATCATTTGAAATATAATAGCTGAATGCCTTCCTCCCTGGTACAGCTTGCTACAGTGTATTGATAAAAACCAAGATTAATATGCAAAAGGAAATTGCCAGAAAGTTGCCCTGCTCGGGTCAGCCCAGCACAGGCCACTCCCTCTGTGCGAGGAGCTGCGCGGGGAGGGGGGTAGCGCTCCCCCCACCACTTCCTCGCTGGGTTGGAGCCTCAGTTGATGTACAGGTAACAAGAGGGCAACATTGTCTATCTTGTGTTTTCAAAGTTATAGAAATAGAAAAAACCTACAAAACTACAATGTTACACACATGTAACATCAAAACCAGATGAAGGGTAGAAAATACCCTGCCTAACAAATCATACAAATACGGCGTATACACGATGCCAAGAATCCAATCGTTACACAACCAAGTCACTGCCAGCACTGGGCCCGTGCAAAGTTCTCTCATCAACGTAACATGTGTCCTGCTTGGCCACCAGAGGCAGGTACTGGTAGGCCGTAGGCACACAGAGAACCACAGACTGGTGGGTTAAAGCTATTGCCTGACACAACTTTACCCGCTCTCTCGCGATCAGTGTACTCGTGAGCTTGCCTACAAGCACTGAAGTGTAGTAATTCTGAGGACACAACCACACTCATTTGATCAATTAGTGTGGTCAGTCAGTGATGTCTGCTGAGGCACAGGAATGGGGGAAGGTGAGGCTGAGGACTGTTTGCCACCCTTGATTTAAGCATAGGTTCGATGCACTGTACAGATGTCATGTGAACACAAGCCTGTCCCATATATTAAGTTTATTCTACAGTGAATATGTATGTCCAGATAAATGTGTGTGGAATCCCATAAGGGGCTTAGAGAGAAGTGGAAAATATCTGTAATATAAATGCAGATTACCTTCATCACAAAATTGGATCACATTCTCATTCTTAGCCTAATTTCCTATATCATAAAACCTATATTCAATTTTATAAATAGCATACACCAAGAATCATAAATTTAGTTAATGTAGAAATTTAACAAATTTTTTAAAATAAAAGTGAGAAAAGACTGTTTTAGAACAAGTATCTGAAAAAACAAAAAGGGTCCTTTCTTTGAAAATATGTTTTTTCCTCTGACTACTTCCTCGGGGACATGACTGGAGAAGAAATAAATTTCACAGCTAATATATATGAAGTAACATGTTTAACAGTATCCAATGAATTTATATCTACCTACACCATATCAATTTATCTCCCATAAACTGTCACGCCCAACAGAATTCATGAAAACAATGTTATAGCTGTAGAGTTAAATGCAACCTTCTAACTGGAATTTAATCTTATAATAGTAGTTGGTGGGTTTTCTCCTTTAACTGACAAATGGAGTAACTCATTAGGTTGTCTTACAGTTCCAGTTCCATCTGAAGACCTGAGAAGCGAACCTGCCGTCGGGATTGGACCAGCAGGCCAGTGCTGTGAGTATGGGGGTGGCGTGGGGGGTGCAGGTTCTCACCTCACGTTCAGAACTCCCACGGCTGAGTATGGGCAGGAAAGGGAATTACTGTATCACTAGCATATTCCATCACCTCCATGTAAATGTCATGTTAATTTCTGATCTTCATCAAGGCACACAATGGCTTCCACCTGGCCTCTAGCCAATTAGCTGCGGGGAAAATGTTCAGCCAATTACATTACTTCTATTACATTAGGGACTGGAAAGGAAGGCAAAATAAACGCCTCAAAAACAGTTCAGAGATAAAATGTAAGTTGACACTGTCTTCACGCTGGAGCCCAAGTTATACAATCTGATAGGCAGCTGCCAGCCCTCATAACCGCTTATGAAATCTAGCCTCTCTGTACGGCCTGAGTGAAGATCTGTATTTTACCAATATTAGGTTCATTGTGTTATGAAAGAGACCAAAATACTTAAGATCACTCGCTCCAGCCTATAAAACATATTATGTAGTTTATTAAATTGTTAAAATTACTTTTCAAAGTCAAACTTTCCAGACTGGAAGTGGAACACAATACCATGGGCCAGCCCACGGACAGCCCACGGACAGCCCACAGACAGTGCCCCAAACCAGGTGGCTCGGGGGCGGGGCCCACGCCAGCTCCCCTGTCCCGAACCCATGACCTGCCCCTCACCGGAAGCCACACCCCACACCCACCCCAAGGCCAAAGACAGAAAATCCACACTCTTGGGTTTTATAAGAAAGCAAAAACTCCCGGCCAAGAAGAAGCCCATAATCAAGTCATCACAAACATTATTTTCCTCGTTTTCACCCCTTCCAAGCAGGTAAAATACTAGGAATCTGATTACGAGAGCGAGCAAAAGAGGAACTGTGGGCAAAGGAGAAAACACCAGTAGTGACACATGAGGCTTCCACTCACACCAGCAGGGGACACACACGGACGGGGCAGCCAAGGCGCAGCCGAGACACGAGCTCCCAGAAAGACGCTGTGCAAATCCAGGCTGGTGTGATCACGTGGCTGACCACGCCGTGGCCAACTGCCTCTTAAACACGCAGATAGCTGCTCTTCACTCGGGTCCTGTGACGTGCGTGGGACAGGCACCAACGTTAACTACAGCTTGGTGCCAGGAGACTCTGAGCCCCTGCTGGGATGGCAGTATTCAAGAGCGGGCACTAGGACAGACCTCAGTGCTTAGCCCATCTCCCTCCGTGTCCTGCCCCCAAGCGCATCGGTTGTGCAGACATGACTGTCACCTGGTCCTGGCCTTGAAGCTTCGCCGCAGTGACCTACGTGCACACACCTGGGCAGCACCCCATTCCCTGCATCTGCGTGCGGCCTCTGGCTGTTCCGGCTGCCACCCCTGTGCCTGTGGCCTGTCCCCTCAGGAGGACACTTACCATTTCACTCAGAATTACAGTGTATTTCAAGCCTAAAGACTCCAAATGATCCAATGTAACAATGTATCGGTGTTTCTTTTGGTTATTCGATAAGCTGTAAAGCTCTAAACGCCCCAGGGCTGTGGACAGTTCTGCCAGTGGAAGGACTGACCTAGCTGTCGGGTGCACCGCCCACGCAGCCAGGCCACGGCGTCTCGGAGGAAGAGACACGCCTTTCAGTACACGGAGGCGAGCTCGGAGGAGACACAAGGAGGACAGGGCTCGGGACACGCGCAGCTCGTGCATCTCCGCGGCCTCCACCCTGGATGCGGGGCGTCTACTCCAGTCTGGTAAACACAACGCACTCCCCTGTTGTGTAACTGGTATTCGACGGGCCCAACGGTACATTTTATCAATTCAAAGGAGATAACATTTTCATTACAGGAGTTCGGATTGATTTTTCAAATAGCAGGTCTTACCCAATGAAATTAATGAATACAATGAACCTAGTCTTCAATAAATCTATTCATGTGGTTTTGTTAAATTTCATACATCAATTTTACGAGAGTGAGATTAAGTCAGACTCTCTCAATACTGAAGACAGAGATGACAGGTAACCTCAAATTTGAGTTTGTTGCCATTTCAGTACCTTCAGAATTCCAGCCACTTCTACGAATTCTCCAGTGTGTACATGAGACAGACCCAGGCTTTGTTCTCAGCTCTGCCCGGATCCCGAAGATGACGTTTTTCTAACGCATGCTGTCTGCTCACGAGTCTGCAGACCATTCACGAAAGCCTGGCCTCGCTGTGCAGCAATGGGAAAGCCTCAGAGAAGGCACATGAGGGGCGAGGGACTTGCCCCGGACGACCCAGGAAGAAAGCCAAAGATCCCGAGCGGATCTCAAGTCCCACGACTCCGTCAACCATTTCTTTTCGCTGTGGAATCCTCTCCTTGTGTGTTCCTGTGTACTGTTTGCCTTACTCCTGGCCAGTGAAAGAGAGATTACTGTGAAGGAGACAGAGACTTTCCCCTCTATCTCCAGCTCCAGCAGAGCTGAGTGCAAGGACAGGCCGTCAGACAGCTGCCTCCAGGACCCACAGGCTCTCTGGGGCTCACCTGGGCTGGACTTACACCTGGCTGGATGCTTCACAAGGCTCTTTCCTTTTCCATCTACAAAACGGGAGGAATTTGTCAAAATGACCTCGAACTAAAATATTTAAAAATCTAGTCCAACCCAGCCCGGCCAGTGTGGCTCAGTGGTTGAGCGTCGACCCATGGACTGAGAGGTCGCCGGTTCGATTCCCGGTCAGGACACATGCCCAGATTGTGGGCCAAACCCCAGTGGGGGGCATGCAGGAGGCGGCCAATCAATGTTCTCTCTCATCGATGTTTCTCTCTCTCCCTCTCACTTCCTCTCTCTCTAAAATCAATAAAGAAAAAAAATTAAAAAAAAAAAAAAAATCTGGTCCAGCCCAGCCAGTGTGGCTCAGTGGACTGAGCGTCGTCCCATGGACTGAGAGGTCCTAGTTCGATTCCCAGTCAGGGCACATGTCCAAGATTCAGGCTCGATCCCCAGTAGGGGCACGCAGGAGGCAGCCAATCGATGTTTCTCTCTCACATTGATGTTTCTATCTCTCCCTTTCTCTCTAAAAAATCAACTTAAAACAACATGTTTTTAAAAATCTGGTCCAAATAGCTGAATGCATAACAAGATCTTAGAAGAAAATTTATCAGAAAAGGTTTACTAAACTGCATGGGCGGAATTCTCAATCTCTGTAACTGCAGTCAGATAGAACAAGAATCACTGACTGAAGACAAACAGACAAGGATCCTGTCCCGGCCACGCCCAGGGCTGTCCCCTTAAACTCTTCCAGCATCAGCCGCTCCGTGTAAAGTGGGGGGATGTAAACAGACAACGTCCAGGGCCTTGCTCCTTTCACAAAGAGGACACTTGAACCTACCTAACAACAGAAATCAAAACCCAGAGTGACACCACGAGCCAAGTAGCCCGCGGTCTCCCAGTGCCCAGCGTGCTGTTCTGTCAACTTCACTTACAACCCTCACTCACTCGAATCTGCCTCAAACACAAGTCCCCTGAGACAGGGAGGAAGAGGGTATGCAGTGGTTCTCATCATGAAATGTCACTCCCTACACAACCTGCAACCCAATGGTTCCCCAGGAAGCTGACCTCATTCTACGACAACCCTACCACTGAATGACGCCAGAGTTTTTCCCCAAGAGGCCTGGTCTCAACCAATGGGTGTCTGTGGTAAAAGCAAGTCACAATTATTCATTCATTACTGCATAGGAGCCATCGATTTCTGAGGAACATGACAGATAAGGTCACACGTAACAGAAAAAGATCACCACACCCCTGTGACCTCCCCCTAAAAATGACAATGAATAACCCAATGAGGCAAACTGTGATTGAACAAATGCCCATCAGTCTTCCTGAAAGTCTGTGCATCCAAAGTGCTCAACCCTTAGCTTTCTCAAGAGCCCTGGTCACGTGGAAGGCTCGGGACGGGACGTTCTCACTGCACAAACAAAACTTAAATCCCCCGAAAACACAGGCTGACGTCATTACAGCCTTATTTCGTGGTGGTTCGTTTCATCACCAAGCAACACTTTCATCAGTGCACATGGCTCACCATTTGGAGAGTCCACCCTTCAGAGTATGGTTGAAAGAAACAGGCAAGCAAAAAGCATTCTCCTGGGTCCTATTACGCCTTTTACAAATCCTCAGAGCACCACAGGGCTGTCCAAAAGGATTATAGCAGAAAATGATGACTGAGTGTGTCCCTCCTTTCAATGAGACTCTCTCATCCTCACTGCCATTGTTCTGATCAACCCAAGACTTGGTCAGGTCCCACACGGGGCAGGACCCCTTGGCTGACACTTTGCCTCGTGAACTTTCAGATGAGTAATCGTAAACGTGCACTCACCCGGTTGGCCAGCAGGCATCACATCCGCCCACTCATGGTCGGCAGCAAATCACAGACGGGGTCGCAGCCCTCACCATGGCCCAAACGTGCCGTCTGGAAACTGGGATTGTCAGCAAAAGCTCCTGGGACACTGCAGCACAAAAAAATTGTTACACATAACTCAGATGTCACTTCTGAAACCACACTTCCTCACACTCGAAAACAGCAAGGCAGACATCGAACCCCGAGGTGGAGGAAAGCACCTTCAACCAGGGGGTGCAATATCGAGGGTGCTGCTGCCAGAGAGGAACCGGAAACACTGCTTTGAAAGACGCATTCACCAGCCACTTCACACACCCAGGCAGGGTGGCTGTGCACTGAGACTCTGTGCCAAGCTTCACACGTGCTGGGATCACCAACTGTGTGCCCTCACAAAGTGCTCCAGCAACGAGCTGTCTGACGGAGTTCTTACCGCTTCCTATTAATGGACGATCTTTTCCAGAGGAAAACCATGAACATATTAAATAATAATAATTTTACAGTGTTTTTTAAATAATTACAAACACCATAACTAGTAAAAGGAGTAAGCATTGTCATTTTTCCTCCAAAATAATTCTAACAATGTTCAGAGTTAATAAGGAGCAAGACTCGTGGAGGTATTTCCATCCGGGGAGAACACGCTGTGTAGCTTCAGGCGTCGAAGGGGAGCCCGAGTCCGGGCCGGTCCTGTCACCAGTCAGCACTGTGGCCGGGGAACGCCAGCACCTCGGGGTTCCGGGGTCTCCACCACGGGGCCAGGGCAGGGAGTGATGCCCCCAAGTCCCTTCTTCCCCTTGGCTCTCTGCGTTTTTGGTAAAGCACGCTTGTTCTAAACAGTCTAAGCATAGGGGACTCCTCACTCCGGCACCAGTGCCCGGTCCCGGCACGCTGGCACCTTGGTGGCTGACGGCATCCCCTGGGTTCCCATGCAAGGCTTCCCTTCCTCTCCCGAGAGTGCAGCTCCAGTCCTAAGGAAACCTGCCCAAATGTATCAGAGAGGAGTTTTCAGACATCAGTGTGCAGAAGCATAACTTGGAAGCTTTTAAATCACAGATCCCTGCCCAGCCGGTGTGGTTCAGTGGTTAGAGCGTCAGCCCACAGACCAAAGGGTCATGCTTTCGATTCCAAGACAAGGGCATGTACCTGGGTTGCAAGTATGACCCCCAGACCCGGTGGGGGTCGTGCAGGAGGCAACCAATGGATGTGTCTCACTCACACAGATGTTTCTCTCTCTCTCTCCTCCCCCCTCCCTCCCCTCCACTCGATCTAAAAGTCAATGGAAAAATATCCTAGGCTGAGGACTAACCAAATATAAAAAGTACAGATCCCCAGGCCCCACCCCCAGAGTCTGGGCCTTTCTACCAAACTAACAGGGAACGCGCATACTGCTGACCAGGGTCCCCCGCTTGAGTCCAAATAATACAGCCCCTTTCTCTGAGCCTCAGGAAGCCCTGAGACCCAACAGGCATTTCCAAGGCTCAAGGCTCTCCAAAACCACTGAGCCACACAGCCAAAAGAAATGGGCCAAGGCTGTTTGCCATCTCCTGGATAAAATCCAAATTTCTTTCTATGGCCCAGAAGGCCCTGCATGATCTGGTCGCTTTCTGCTTCACTGATGCCACCACCAGCCACCAGGCAATGACCAACTCCAACACGGACAGTGGCCTTCCTTCCATCTCCAGCAAGCCGCGTGCTGTCCAGCCGCAGGCCTGGTGCACTGCTCTTCCAGCTGCCTGGAGTGCCCACTGACCCCCTCTCGTCACCGGGTCTTAGGGTCAAAGGCCTTTCAAGAAGGCTGACCTGCCTACCTACTTAAGCTAGGTCCCCAGTGACTCTCAATGACATCATCCTGGGTGCTTTCTCCAGAGCGCTTGCAATAATCTATAAACTTTTTTCTCACGTATTCACTTATTTTTCCCACTAAAATATAAGCTCCGCACGACAAGGGAACCGCTCTCCTTATTCGTCACTATAGCACGGAACTTCATAGAGACGCCTTGCTCACAGCAGGCACTCAGTACAGGTGTACTGAGTCAACACACGAACGAGCCATCGAAAGAATTCCTCGGCATCCCAAAAATCACAGTCTCCGTTTACTGAAAACTCAGTACGTGCTGGGCATTGTTTTAAGGATTTCAGAACAGTTATTTCATTTACTTTTATTTTTACAACAAAGTTCTTATGAGCTCAATGTTGCAGATAAGAAAAACGAGGCACAGAGAGTCTGTGGGCCTGCCGAGATCACACAGCAGGTGGCCTGACCGCAGGACGTGCGCGCCTCGAACTCAGGACTGTCCAGTCAACACAGCCGCACAAAGACCGAGTGCTCACCTGTACCCCACACCTTCTGCCTCACGCTTGCCTGAGCGGGTGTGGCGGCGAGCCCTGGAGGGGGATCTCTTCCCTGACCCTGAGCTCCCACACGCACCAGGCAGGTAAGGCGACTGAGCGAGTGGGCCAGGTGAGGCAGGTGTGAGGTACCAGGGTGACGAGAAGTGTGCAGACCGGGAGACCTGCGCTTTCTCAGCTAGAGAGCGCCCGTACACCCACGCCAGCTGCTGCCACGTGGGAACACAAGCCCAGGGTTTCGAGAGCTTTCAGTTAATTCTACAACTGAAGTTAGCAATCCAGATTATTGTCTGTAAAATCTCACAGTTTTTCAAAGATAGGAGCTACTCTTTTAATAGTAACATTTAATAGTATACATTAAAAAATATATATATATATATATACACACACACACACATATATAAATAACCATGCAAACCCTGCACCAAATGACTTTTGAGGTCATGCCAGGTATCCAGATCACAACTGCAGGAGCACAGAGCTGTATAGGGACACAGGGAGGGACACAGGGACACGGAGGGGGGACACACGGGGAGGGTACACAGACACATGGCTCTGGGCATACGGGCTTTCCAGGGAATTATCTTGAGCAAGCTGTGGAAGGAAGAGGAAGGGGTGGAGAGAGGCATCCCACAGCATGGAACATGGTGTTCAAAGTGCCCCAAAGAGCAACAGAGTGCAGGGAGCGGGAGGAGGACGCCTGGGCTCCAACCCCGGGGCAGCAGCTGCGGTTTCGGGCTGAGCCAGCCGCGGGCAGACATGCTGGGGAGCACGGTCGCTGGTGCTGTCCCGCCTGGCTTCCCAAACGTTCGTGTCAGCAGGCACACCCAAAACAAAGGGCCCGTCACCACTGTGCTTGTGCAATGTTTTTGTTTGTGTTTGTGTTTTGTTAAGAATCCAACAAGCCCGGCTGGTGTGGCTCAGTGGTTGAGCGTCGACCCATGCACCAAGAGGTCGCTGGTTCGCTTCCCCGTCAGGACACATGCCCAGGCTGTGGGCCCAATCCCCAGACGGGGGCGTGCAGGAGGCGGCCAATCGATGTTCTCTCTCATCCATGTTTCTATGTCTCTCTCCCTCTCCCTTCCTCTCTCTCTAAAAGCAATAAAAAAATAAATAGCCCTGGCCGGTTTGGCTCAGCGGTTAGAGCGTCGGCCTGCGGTCCAGAGAGACCAGGGTTCGGTTCCCGCTAAGGGCACGTACCTCGGTTGCAGTTTGTCCCCGGCCCTGGTTGGTCGTGCGGGTGGCAGCCACTCGATGTGTCCCTTTCACATCGATGTTTCTCTCTCTCTCTCTTCCTCTCTCTCCCTCCCACTCTATCTGAACAAAAAATGAAAAAATGTCCTCGGGTGAGGATAAAAAATAAATAAATAAATAAATAAATAAATAAATAAAATCCAACAGACCCAAGACTGAATTCCATCCCCACCAAGCTCTATAATTCCAACCAAAATGTTATATAAACAACATACAGTATAGTTTCTACGTGTGTTTGTAGTATATGTACTATAACATGCATAGTGTATGCATATATATGTACTATAATGTTTGCATACATACACATACATTTATATACTATAAAATATAAGCTCTATAGTTCTAACCAAATACCATATAAACTATGTACACTATAGTTTTTATAAATATTTAGTGTTTATACTATAAAATGCATACTATAAACACATACACTATATACATACATATACACTATGAAATACAAGCTCTGTAAATCTAACCAAAACTCTGAGCTTTAAAAATGAAAAATACAGCAATTAAAAAAATTTTTTTAAACCACCAAAGGCGGCCCTGGCTGGTGTGGCTCCGTGGTTAGAGCGCTGGCCCGAGGACTGAAGGGCCCTGGGTTCCATTCCCAGTCAGGGCATGCACCTGGGTGCAGGTTTGATCGCGGCCCCATTCGGGGTCGTGAGGAAGGCAACCAATCAGTGTGTCTCATCATGTTGATGTTTCTCCCTCCCTCCCTCCCTTCCACTCTATCTAAAAAAACAATGGAAAAATATCCTCCGAGAAGGATCCAAAAAAAAATCCACCTAAAAAGAAGATAGATATCCAATAAATTATTCAGAACACTGCTCAAAGGCAAAAACTGTACCTAGAATTACATATTTGGAAAAACTATCCTTCAAAAATGAGGATGAAATAAAGACCTTTTCAGACAAACAAGTTTATCACCTCTACAAGGACATCCAAACAATGTATCTCAGACCAAAATATAGTGATTTTAGGAAGAAGGTTGTCAGGGTTAAAAAGGAAGTGGGGGCAGAATAATGGAGACCTCGCGAGTGAATGACAAGTAAATGCATTAAGATGATGTGGAGGTCTTCAAAACACCTACCACCGAGGCCTCGGACTGCAAACTGACCACCGAGGCCATGACTGCAAACCGACCACCGAGGCCTCGGGCTGCAAACCGACCACCGAGGCCTCGGACTGCAAACCGACCACCGAGGCCTCGGACTGCAAACCTCCGTGTGCTCCTAAGCTCCAGCCTGAAATGCAAGTTCCTGCCACAAAGTCCAGCCTCAATCAGGTCCCAAGAATCTGCATTTCTACCAGATGACCCAGGTAATGCTGACGGAGGCAGGTTCCTGGCTCCAGTCTGAAGAGCAGGGCATTCTCTTAACCACTTAGGGCCAGAAATCCAGTGAGGCCACAACTCAGCCCGGAGGCCCTGCCTGCCTCCAGAGCAGGCCTGAGGTCTTCTCCACTTCAGCAGAGCCCCTGAGCACTCTGGCCTGGGGTCAGCAGGGACCCTGCCCCAGCCTGACAATCAGGAGCTGCGATAAATTAAAAGCCCATTAAAATATTATTCAGAAAAGCCTAGAAGTGCTGAAACATTAACTGTGCCATACTCAATCTGTTTTCCTAGAGATCTGAAAAGCCAGATTACCATCTTGGGAGTCATTAGAAGGAATGAAGTTTTCTCCCTTTCAATTTACATATTTTTAAATGCATATACTCTCGCAGCGGCTCTGCTCCCCAAGTCCGGTGTAGCCGTGGAGAAAGAGGACTGGGGTCCACGGGGTCCTCCTGCCTGGTTTTATAAAGTAAGGAAACCTCTGGTTACAAAACAGCCAGAAAAACAGGCAGAGGCAGCCACAGAACAACACTGATGTTTTCTTGTTTTGTCCTCCAGTTTATTTTTCCCTGAAGCAATTCTTCTTGGTACAAAAGTCTGCAGGGAGCTGCCGAGCAGCTGCGGTTCCCCGAGGCCAAGACCTAGCAATCAAGTTGTTTCCCAAACACTGCCAGGCATCAGGGAAACAACAGAACAGGGACCATTTGCATCTGTTTTTCAAAACAACCTCCAAAAGTCTGGGGCCTGCCTGGGAGGACCTGGAAATTAAAGGCACACCCTCACTGGGCACTGGCCCCGGGGTCTGCTGCACCCCATTACTCCACTACTGAAGGGTGCCTGTCTTCAGAAAGGGGACGGAGGTGTCCAGAGCGGCAAGCAGCTGACGGGCACAAACAACACGCTAGTCCCTGGGCTCTCCAAGCGAACGCGGCCAGCTCCGCAAATGGGCATCGCCCTGACCCTCCAGCACCTCAAGGTGCCAGCAGTTTCTCAGCCACGAACAACACCAGAGCCCCAGAGGGCCCCTCCCCCGCTGTCCATTCAGGAGGTCCTGGGTGGGGCCTGAGAACCTCTAGCGCGGCCGAGGGGGTGCGGGTGCTCTGGGTCCGGATGCCACCTGGAGAACCACTGCTCTACGCCGCAGGCTTCCAGCCGTCCTGAAGGTCTGGAACTCAGTGCCCACCCTGGCCGCTCCCACAGAGTGTCCGCGTGGCAGCGGCAGACCCACACAAGTTCGAGAGCAAAATGCACTGGGTGGTCTTCCGTTTGCTTCCCCAGATCCTGCGCCCACCGTGCCCCCCGCTCTGTGCGCCGCACCAACGGGACCCTCCGTCTGGCTCCCAGCAGGACCCCCCCAAGGGCTCATCTCAGGACAGAGACGATGGGCGTTTACCACCCAGGCTCCCTCCTGGCCGGGGCGCTGCAGGCTGACCGAGTCCTTCTATGGACGGCACAGCTCCTGCCAGCCAGCTCTGCCCAACCGCTCCTCTCTCTAGGTCCAGTAACCATCACCTGCCCTTCCTGTGTGCTCTGAGGCCTCGACGCGGCGAAGGCCAGTGTTCGCTGCAGGGACCCCACACAAAACTCAGATTCAACGTGTGACCCACGGGATCGTGCTTGGTTTTAAAATGCTAAATCTGAAATTGTACATACCCGTCTAATATAAATATTCATGTATATGTGTACATGTACACAGGTATACACGTACGTACCTATAAATGTGCACACGTATACATACATGTGTACACCTTTATACAATGTTAATGCCGTGAAATCAGACTGGTCTGAAGACCCAGGAGCCCCACAGCAAGGCCACGTCACGTGGTCGGCACCGGCGTCCCCTCAAGTCCATGCACCACAGGAAAGCGCGCCCACTCTGCCAGGTCGGTTACACACCCTGGTGACCAGGAGAGCATGTGTGAGCCAGCCCTTCTCTAGTTCACCAACATGGTTTCCTTCGTTGCAAATGGCACCAAACAGCAAGGACACAGGGGGGCAGGCTCGTCATGGGGGGCCTTCTGCACTGCTGAGCCTGCCCCCAAAGTGAGCCCTGGTCAGGTCCCATAAACACCAATCGGCCTCAATTCATAAGGCTTGGAAAGGAAGAACGAATAATAATTACGTTCTTAAAAATAATAACCTCAAATGTCCCCTCAATAAGCATCTATTTGAACAGCCAAATTCTAAAGTTCTAGTAAAAATGTCAACCAGATTTTTGAAAAACCCTCCCCCAAGGATAGTTTGTATTGATTTAAGAGAGAGAGGAAGGGGGAGAGAAACATTCATCGGCTGCCTCCCGTCCGTGTCCTGATGCAGAACTGAACCCACAACCTGGGGATGTGCCCTGACTGGAAATCAAACCCACGGCCTTCTGGCGCACGGGACGACGCTGCAACGAGATGTCCCAGAGTCACTACTCCCACGTCCGCGGCCTCGGGGACCCAGCTGGCCGCGCTCCGCTGAGCTGCCTGGAGAGAAGCAGTCACTGTGGCTTCACTGTCCCCAGCGAGGCTTCTCTCGGGCACCAGAGGACTCGGGCAGCTATGCTCAGACACAGGTTTTTGAGTGAACCCATTAATTAGAAAGCCTGGGGAATAGTGTCTGTGTAATTACTCTTCTCATCTCTGAGGCTCGACCAGGAACCCTTTTTATTTGTTTATTGCTCTTTTTCACTAAAAATCTTACCATTTCATTCCAACTTGCAGGCTGGTCTTCTGTTTTATCTGTCTGCCCCTCCTCAGCCTCCCCGCTGCCCAGTGAGTAGCCCAGCGTATGTCCGAGCCCTGCCACAGGAGATGAGTGACCCAGATGTGCCGCCACCCTGCGCCTCTGGCCGTCCCGGGTCCCATCTCTACTGACGGAACTCCACTCCCCTTCGCCTTGGCTCCAAGGTCACCCATTCCCACTGCCCTCCGCTGCTGACATCATGAGACATCTAGAGACTGTACCTGTTCCCTGAGGATGCCCCTTGCACCCAGTCCAGAAGTCGTGCCCTGGGCATCCCTTGACTTCCAGCGAAGGAAAAGGGGAAATCGGCCTCTCTGATTCCCGCTCTCAGAGCCAAGTCCCTGCTCTGCCCACAGCCCACCGTGCCTGGCACCCACCCTAAGGGAAGGGCCACCATCCCTCTCCACTGCGTGTCCTCCATCCCTCAAATCCCGTCCGTGATGACCGCATGCGAGGGGCCCCTGCTCCCGACCCAGCCGCGTGGCCGTCACCTCGTCCACGGACTCTCAGACACTGTGACATCCGGTTCACAGCCTCCGTCTAGACCCTTCAGTGTGGCCACTTCTATCAACCGAGGGGCCACAAAGATGGCCCTTCCAATGCCTGGCCGCGGCTTGCACCAGGCCTGCACTCGGAAACCTCTGTGGTCCAAGCGTGAGCACACACCTGTCTATCTCATTCCTGCCCCTGGAGGCGTCCAGTCCCCTAAGCACGGTGCAGCGCCGTGGCTGAGCACAGGCGTGGGGCAGGCTGCCGGGTCCCACCCCGGCTGTGCCACTTGCTGGCTCCACGCGGACATGTTCCTCTGTCCCTGAAAACTGGGATATTTGCCCATACATGATGAGGGCTCATCGAGTGCTAATTACCAGCGGCTACTCCCCTGCACTTGATGGCATGGCCAAAACCTGGGTCTCAGCAGCCTACCGCGTGTCCGCCTCTAAGACTTTGGATTCTAAAATTCACTAACACCCTTCGCTAGCCACCTCTGTCTCCGGGTCGTTTCTCGGGAACCTGCCTGGACTGCCCTGAGACGGACATCATGACCCCAGGTCCACCGTCCGCCATGCTCAAATCCACCTGCTCCCATCGCTGCCGAGCAGAAACGGAATCTCAAGTGAGACATCACCTAAAGCTCACCCCGTGATACCCAGTACCCCAAACCCGTCACTCCATAAGCCCCTGTCTCTTCTACTGACTTCCTGCTCCAGCTCTTTGGTTCCTTCAGCAGACTGAGCTGGGCGAGGCAGGGCTGGGTGTGATTCATGTTTTGTATCCTGGGTGTCGACACCATGGGCCCGGGACACTGAAGGTCGCTGTGTGACGCTGACCTGGGGCTCCTTCAGGGAGACAGAAGACCCCCCGAGCCCGCTTGGCACCGACTCTGAAAAGCTGCTAGTTAAGAATCACGGGAATTCCGGGCTCAGCTTCACAGAGATCCACTCGTGTTCAGTTCAGGCCCAGAACACACACCTTGCGTTCCCACTGGCACACTGGCCCATCCCAGCGAGGGCCGCGCGAGGCGGGCACCTGCGGGCTGGCGAGTGGCAGCCCTGCCGAGCCCTGGGGACCGCAGCAGCTCCGGGAACGGCCGAGTGCACAGAGCATGCCATCTGGGCTCTTTATAGGGCTCCTGTGGTAAACATGTTTACTTTCTTTTCACTGGCTGGGCTTATCACGGTCAAGTATTTTGTTTTGAGTCTTGCTCTATAAACATGTTTACTTTGGGAAGAGATCTTTTGATAGCTAGCACACTTGTTTTTCACACTTTTAAATTCAAAACATATTTTTTCACAGCCCCTGGTAAACAGTCCAGGTGGTAAACACTTTATCTTCACTCTGGCGAGGTGATTCCCTATGTACCTGTTCAGAAGCCTGGCCTGGGCGTGCCGGTGCCCAGGCTCCCTGCTGGAGAGCAGAATGATGCTCCTGAGACCGTCACCAACAGGAAACGGCGGCGGGCCCTGCAGACGGAGCGGAGCGGGTGTGCCTCGGTTTCCCCAGCAGTGACATCCCCGCCACGGTCACCCAGAGCTCAGCTCGCTCACGGCGGGGCACACAGTTCTCCGTGCACAGTTAAGGTTACACACCCAGCACACAGCTGAGGGTGGGTCGGGGGTAAAACCACTTCTCACAGAACGAAGAAGCCAACCAGGTCACACAGTGACTGCCATTCTTCTGAGACTTGTTCTCTGGTGATTTTTGCCTGCGTTACAGTTACGAAAGGGCAGTGGTTTCAGCTGTGAAAAGGAAAAGGAGAATAGTGGGAGCGACGGGGCTGGAAGGGTGTAGAAAATAAAGCCTTCTGAGAAAATCTGCAGTCTCGGGGGGACGTAGACTCTGTGCCAGAGTCGCTCTAGGCGCGACATGAGACACGGGCCGAATCCAGAGAACCCCGTGTCCCAAAATTCCACCTGGAAGCTGAAGTCATTGCAGCACAAGCATTTGGGGTTAATCACATAAAGGAGTAAAATCATAGAGGCCACATTCCTTGTTAAAACATATAATTTCCACCTCACTCTCAAATCATCTTCTAAGGCCATCCTCGAGTCAAAGAAGTTAAAATGCAACAACAGAAGAGTTAAGATTGTGGCACCTATGAGGTCAGCATCCTCACTTACTACGCACTATTATTTCATCTCACAGGACACTGGGGGTCGACGCTGGGGGGCACGGTAACCCACATGGCACCTCCTTCCTTCAAGGCGCAGATGCGGAGGGCAGACGGCAGAGAATGAGCACACTCAGTACACCTCTCGCCACGGTTATGATAGGCTGCGGGGCGCCCTGCAGGGCCAGGAGGAGGGGCAGAGGGCATCTCCAGGCAGTGGCCACCCGGGCATGCTGTCTCCGATCAAGGGGCAGAATCCGCATAAATGGCTTCCCAGGCAGTGCTCAGCAGAAGGGGACAGGCAGAGACGGCCACCTAGCAGGAGAAGCAGGCTGTCCCACCTTAGCCAGCTGTGTGAGGCTGGAGACCTGGCAAGTCAGAGCCTGGGTTCCCTTTCCACAAGTGACGTCATGGAGTCCCACCTCTTTGAACAGTACCATGTCACAGTATGTCTCCAACTCAAATCAAAAACACCCCTTTAGGGGAACACTGCCCATTCCAGGCTCTGAGAGTCAATACAAATCAATACAAAACAATACTTGGAGTCCTTTCACACACCTCCAAAGGCATCCAAGGGCCCACAGCTCCGGAGCAGAAAAGGAATTTCAAGTGAGTGCCGCTGGCCAGTGACGAGTCATGGAGCAGACGGCTGACTCAGCGGGGAAACGCTCACCCCGCCGGCCACGTCCACCTGACACACGGCCTCCAAGTCATTTGTCTTCCACCTCAGAAACCATAAAATGACTAATGAAATGACTGAGGAACTTCCAGACAATCCAGCAAGTAGATAAAGACAGCACCCAGGCTCGGAGCTGTCTCTCGGCCACACCTTCCTGTGGGAAAGAGCACAGCACGACTGTGCTGGTCCTGCGCACTCTCATCCCGTCGCTGACAAACCTCCCAGCGGCCTTACAGAAGAGGAAACTGAGGCTGAGAGACCTGAAGTCCCCTACCCCAGGCCCCAGTCAGTGCCTGACAGACGCATGTGTACCTGAAAGCCAAGTCTTAATGCTACCCAACCCCATCAGCGCCCTTCTCCAACGGCCCAGGCGGGAAATGGGAGAACTTCTGGAAAGGCTCCCAAGATGAAGCCCTACGGGGCACACAGGGTCACAAACCTCCCACAGCGTAAGCCCTCAGGGTCCTGCCTGCAGCCAGGCAAACTGGGAAGGAGGGGCCGCAAAGGGCCAAGTGAGCCCTGGTAGTGCACCTGCAAGTCCTCCGGGACATCCCACTGAGAAAGGAGGTGCCACACAGTCCTGTGCTGTCAGTGCAGAAGGAATGCCTTCCCTTCCTCTCCCAACCCCCTCTCTGTTCTCCCATTTCTCAGATGCACAACCTGGGCACTGTCCTCCCCTTCCTTCCCCGCCCCCGCCCCTGCAGGGGTGCGACCTGTCTGAAGTCCCCAAGAGCCTCCTCCAATGAAGCTCTGTCAAACACTAATTGAGCCCCACTCTGATTAACTGTGGTACATGTTTGGGGGTCTGGGGTCATCACCTTCCCAGCATGAGAACTTGAGTCACAATGATTTCAGTAACATTTCAAGACAAGGAGAGCCCAGGCACGGAGAGTACATGATGACCTGCCAGATACAGCCAACGGACAGTTGTTGGTGAGACGTTCAAAAGGAGGGAGAGGACGCCCGACAAATACACCCCAGGTTGCAACGCAGGCCCCGAGTCCCACTTTCCAGTCTCCTTTGGGCCAGAGCATCAGACTCTGGCAGCCTGGGGTCCGACTCTGGCTGTGACAGTCATGGGCCATGCTATTCAACCTCTCCAGGCCTCAGTTTCCTCAGCTGTCATGGGATGGTTTGAGGGTGAGGTGGCATAATGCGTGGAAGTGGTGCTATTCTATCTCCTGGCAGACCTCCGCCCGTGTCCACAGCCCCACATACCACCTGAAGCCTCACCCGCTCTGCCCTGGCTCCTCGCCCCCACTGCCCTGCCTGCCGAGGGCAAGCCTTCTGCTCCTCCAAGCCAGGCCCCCTGCGGCTCCTACCCCTCGAGGCCATCTCCACCCCCCAGGACAAGGGCAGGAAGCCCGGTCAGCACACCTGGACTCATCTCCCCACGCTGCACAGAGCAGCCTGAAGTGCGATCACGGGCAAACGGCATAACTTTGCTACCCTGGTTCTGCATGTATAAAATGGGGCTGGAGACAGTCCCCAGGAGGCCCCACCTCACTGCGCTGCTGTAAGATCACATCCCACAGTTGCGAACCCAGCACCCCCACCTGGCCCACAGGGAGGGCTCCGTGTGGGAGCTGCTGGGCCTCTCCTCTCAGCTCTAGTCCTCTGTGACACCAGGCACAGTTACGCCCCACTTTCTCCTGTGCCCACCAATCTAATGTCAGTTTCACACTGAACGGCACATCCGTACACGGCCGGGTGCAGGGGCCACTCGGCTCCGAGCGCCTGGAGACCCGCATTCCTGCCCACCCCTTGCTCTTCGGAACCGATCCTAACAGTGATCGCTGGGGAACGTTCAGCTGCAGGCTGCAGAGAAACACATCACAGCATTGTGTACCATAAATAAAAATGGGAAAATAAATGTCCAATAAAAACTAAATACATTATGATTCATACTGATGATGAAGTACGATGCAGCCGTTAAAAGAGTTGTAAAAATAAATACGAACAAAGCAAGCATGGTTCCCAAATCCTACCTGCACACCAAACGTTTGCTGACTAATAGGTTGCTAAGTAACAAAGATGTGTCACAAAAGTTGATTCCTTTTACGGTTACGACTTGTATAATTACTGAGTGCCAGTTGCTACAAAAGAGCACATTGTATATCCAGGGCTGCTGCAAACTCCAATGAAGTACTTTATTTATTGACTGTCCCCATATTAAAGACAGAAAACAAAGGCAGAGCGAAGTGAAGTAACTTGTCCAAAGCCATGCTGTCAGTAAGGGAAAGCTGCCACTCAAACCCAGCTTCGTTGCAGAGTGCTCACTTTCCTAACTAACGCTGCTGCTCAAAAAAGTGTTGGTACATCTATCGTCACAGTGAGCACACTTCCGTGGGAAACAGACAGGAAAGCGTAGCAGCGACTCTCCAGGGGGCGGGCCAAGACACACTTTACTTATTTTTGCTTTGGTTTGGTTTAAAATGTTTTTCCTTTACCATAACTCACTTTCGTAATAAGGGGAAAATGGACAACATTTGTTTTGTTTTAAAAGCCCCAATGTCAGCCACCTTCTTCCTCTTCCCCTTTGCTGTGACGGACGCGGACGCGGGGCGAGCACCCCAGGGGCGAGGGGTTCGGCTCGTGCGGGTGTGCCGGCTCTGGCGCTGGCCGGGTGCACGGACCTGAGATCGGGCTCACACAGGAAGTGCTCCATGACTCTAGTGGCTGCTAGGCGACATCACCACACTCAGTACACTTCAGAGCCTCTCTCTGGAAATGGGACCAAAACGTGGTCGCAGACAGTGTGTCCCAATATCTTTCAGCTGATAATGACAACAGACCCAGCGACCACCCCCTTACCCATCTCCCAGGCTGGACAGGCCTCGAGTGTGACTGTCTGGCTCTGGAGGCCCACAGGTGCCCCTCATTTCCTGACCTCAGTCTCCCCACTCACCAGACGGGGACAGAAGAGCTCTGACCTGACCCTGCAGGACCTGGTGCCCAGCCCACGGCGAGCTTTCAGTCCACGTCAACACTCCACTCGCCATGTGGACTCGATCAACCTCTGTGGGCTTTCTCCCTGGACAGGGCTCCTCGACCGCATTTTCCCTACTGAAGCTTTGTGTGGAAGAAGCTTGCAACTGCCCCTGCTTCCTGTACCTGGTGACCCGCTCCGGAATGCTGTCCTCAGCACCACAGATGAGGCGGCTCAAACGACCTAAGACATCTACAAGTCTTGAGACCCAGGTGTCTGCAGGGACAGTTTCTCCTGAGGTCCCTCTCCTTGGCTTGTAAGTGGCCGCCTTCTCCGGGGCCCTCGCCTGGTCGTTCCCTGTGGCCTGGCTGTGCCTTTTTCTCCTCTCCTCACGACACCGCTCATACTGCATTAGCACCCACCCTAATCATCCAGTTTTAAGTTGATTATCCCCTTAAAAGCCCTATCTCCAAATGCGGTCACATTCTGGGACACTGGGGGTTAGGACTTCAACATACACAGTTGGCAGGGGACACAATCCAGCCCACAGCAGCTCCCCGCCCGGAAGTGCAGGAGTGGACCTCAAACTGAGAGTCCGTGGACCTCGGGCCTCGGCCACCTGCGCGGGCTCAGTTCCTGGGAACACGTGGGCACCAGGTACAGCCTGCTTGGGTTTCCTCCTAGGATCAGGTGTCCCCCGCCCAGTGTCGTAGGTACCCAGCCCTCCCAGACCCTGGGTCTACTCAGCCAACGCCTACCCCGCGAATGTTCGACAAAGCTCTGCCAGTCGGTCCGCAGACCCTGCCGCTGCTCACATTTGACAAAAGACAGGATGAAAAGTGTCCATGCCTAGCATACGCTCCCCAATCTGGGCTTGTGAAGTCCACGTAAACCACAGTCAAAGGCCATTTAAAAAAATCAGCACATACTTCATTGAAACAATTTTTTAAAAAAAACACATAAAACGGAGTTTCTTGAACCACAGCATATAATTTACAAAGTGCAAATATCTAAGATACATGTGCTAAATTTAAAGAAACAACTATTATTAAACACCCCATTATGTAAGGCAGTGAGATCCATTTCCACGCCGTACATCGTTGCCGGCCTTCGACCGAGGCTCACAGTATTCGGCAGTTTTTCCCTTTGGTGATAATAAAAGGCTTTTCTTTCCATTAAATATCTAAATTAAGTCAAACAGCGTACGTAAAATAAGCCCGTAAGTCCTTTTGTATGATGCAATGAAGTCTTGAAATGCTTATCTGCTGAGCACTCTAACTCACAGGCCGGTGGTTTACGTCCCCTGCAGAGTCCAGGAACCCTGCTGGCTTGGCCAGACTGTGAAAATAAGCTTCAAATGACCAAATGCAACTGCAACTTTCAAAGTAGGAACCAGACCAGACACAACAAACCACAGAGTAGTCGCCTCACTTGTCATAATTCATGTGTGTGGAATTCAACTGTAAAAGCACTCACCGAGTGCTAACTCTCCTTACTGGGGCATTCCGCACGAAACGTCCGCCTTGGAAGGCTGCTGATAAGCCTCTCCACAAGACTGCAACTTGTAGCATTAACCAAAAAACATTTATCCCACCCCCAGAAAAGCTTTGTCTGTGCACTCAACTCTAAACAACGCAGGAAAGTGCTGATACTTTTAAATACTCAGGTTACAAAAATACACGCTCTATCGGGGGCCTTGCATTAACGTCAGGCTTCTGTTTTATTCGTTTTTATTTCATTTCCATTTCTACATTAGTCCCCATTTTGATCACTTATAGGAATCTTCCTTTGAAAAACAATTTTATCATGGTTCAATGACTCAAAAATATAATTCTTCCACATTTTTAAAAGACAAACTTGAATGAGTATATATGTGTGTAGATTTCAAACCATGCAAATATATCTAAATACACATCATGCATGAAAGTGCAATAATCCGACTAGCACATCTTTTCTGGAAACGACATTAATCTTAACAGAACTGGCCGAAGATTCAGGTCGGAACCGGCAGAAATGCCAGCAACAGAGACGATGACAGCTGTCCTTAGTCCAACACTGTGTAGCTAGAGCAGCGCCCAGCCCCTGGCATGCGTGTTCTCGTCTGGCTCCCCATGATGCTCTGATGTAGGGATGAATCTTTCCAACGAGGAAACTGGCTCAGAGATGTTAAGTAAGCTGCTCACGGTCACACAGCAGTTCCGTGGAGGAACCAGCTTGAATCTAGTTCAAACTGTACTGTGTTGCCTCCCAGTGGCGCTTCAGAGACAGGACACAGGACCTGTCTAAGGGCAGGGTCACACACCTGGCCTCTGAATGACCGCTGATTTTGGCTAGAGACAGGCAGCTCAGCCTAGGCCCCGTCTCAGGAGAAGATCGAAGCAGGGTCCCGCAGTCAGGGTGGCCAGCCGAGACAGCCACATCCCGCCTCTCCCGGAGGCACAGAGAGAAAAAGTCCTCCCAGGAAACGCACCCCTCGCCTCCCCGACTATCACCGCACTGCCTCCGTACCACAGCGTCCCACGAATGCCCTGCAGAGTTCGTCTGCCTTTGTTGAGGAACACTCAAGGATACATCTTTAAGTTGGGAAACCAAGAGAAGTCGTCTTTCTAGAATGCAGCCCCATTTTCCCTGGGTGACCAAAGACAGGTGAACGGATGCAAGGAGCCAAGGGCTGCATTTCCCGTTTCCTGAGCCAACGCCTCTCCAAGCAGGAGCTGCTGCTGCCCAGTGGCGCAGGAAGAGAACAGGATGACAGGATGGGGACCAGCCACCTGGGACCCCCGTTTCCACTCTGCCCCAAACCCAGGCACCCTGCCTGCTCCTCACAGTGAAGGGTGAGAAGGACTTGCTCCCAGTCTGCGTGAGTCTCGGCTTTCCACAACTCGGGCTTCCGGGGGTGCACGCAGCCAGCACCAGCCCCGCGGGGCTCAGGAGCTCACACCCAACCCCGAGGCTGGCATCACCTTAAAGACCTAACCACCCCATGTCTCCTCACCGGGAGCACCCAGGAGAGCGTGCACAGGTCCCTAATAACCAGCAGGTCAGTTTTAGGGTAACGTGAAAAGAGTCTGCCCTGGCAACAGCTGCCAGGCAGTGCCAGCTCCCCCAGGCTCCCAGCCCACACCTCTTTCCTCAGCTGCAGACTTGGGCACCTATCTGCCTCCAGAAAATGTTCTGTGGGACGTCCCAATGTCTCGGACCCCGATCTTCCCCTTGGAACAGGCTCCCGTCACAGTCCACAACAACCACATCCTTCTGGTCACGCTCAGGACAGTCATCTTTGAGTGAATCTTGACTCATATTTTCCCATTAGGAAATCCCTCACACTCTGCCTTCAGAGTAGATCTAAAAGCCAACAACGGTTGCCCTGGCCTGTTTGCGCAGTGGTTAGAGAGTCGGACCGCGGACCAGAGTGGCAGGTTTGATTCCAGTCAAGGGCATGTACCTAGGTTGTGGTTTGTCCCCGGCCCTGGTTGGGTCGTGCAGGAGGCAACCAGTCAATGTGGCTCTATCACATCGATGTTTCTCTCTGCCCCTCTCTCCCTCTCTCCCACTCGATCTGATAATAAGTGGAAAATTATCCTCAGGTGAGGAATAAAATAAAAAAATAAAAATAAAAGCTAACAACTGCTTCCCACCTTCACCCCAGCTTTCCGACCTTGGCCGCCAGCACCCTGTCCTGGGTTACTGTACAAGCTACCTGGCGGGTCCCCTCAGCCCCGCCCCATCCCCTCCGTCTATCCTGAACACAGCAGCAGTAAGGACCCTGTTCACGTGTACACCGGGTCGAGACCGCCATTGCACCAGCACACCCAGGTACAAGGCAAGTCTAAGGGTGAGGGCCCAGTGGGCTCCAGAGTCCGTCTTGTCTCCCTCCACACTCCTGGGTCCCTCCCACGGTCACGTCAGCCTTCTGACTGTCCTTCGGGCACACCGGCACGCCCTGCACCGAAAGCCCTGTGCATTAAATGCTTCCCTCTGCCTGGAATGTTCTATAGGACCAATTCCCTTGCCTCCTGCAAGTCTTTGCTCAAATAGTACCTTTAGCGAGACCCAGCTGGCCACCCCCCACCCCCAGCACTGCCAATGCCCACCACCCGGCCTTCTCGCCCTGCCCACACCTGCTGACACGCTGCTGGTGCTCACATCTCTCTCTGGAACAGGGGCGTCCACAAGGTGAGCATTTGCTTTGTTCTCTGATTTTCCCACATTCTCAGAACAGTGCCAGGTACACACACACACAAAGGCACTTACAAAAGTCTGCTGAAGACTGACTGACTGAATGAATGAACCCAGGACAGTGGCCATCCTGAGACGGCCCCTTCCCCACAGGGCAGGCTGCGCTGTCTCTGCCCCCCAGATGGAGGGAACACAGACATGTCCACACTGAGAAGACCTGGGCAGACACCACGGCTCCACGTCCGCACAGGGAGCGGACCCACGGAGGGGCTCAGCTCTGGCCCACGGCCCAGCCACAGCTCAGAACCCGTCTCCCTCACACCCGGCCTATCGCCCTTCCTCCCATGCTCCTTCCACTCGCTGATCGGATGCCCAGCCCTCAGACAAGAAAACAGTCCGACCACGCAAACTGTGGATGAAGTACATCCACAGCAGGCAACTTCAACGGAAAAATACAAAAATTACTGTTTTTTCTAGAAGTAAAATTTTATTTCCACAGCATAAAGATAATCATGCTATCTACTTTCCAGCTTTATTTTAACTCCAAAAGTCCAAGAATTTTAGGAGAAAGCATCATTCCTTTTGGTACAAGCTGGCATCTCTAGACCAACTTATAACACCAGGCCTCTGGCTGAACACACACCCAGGATTCCGTGTTCACGCCGCCTGTCCCCACCGCTGCCTGCGGCCGAAGCGCTCAGCACAGTGTGGTGTGCGAGGCCTGCAGACCCAGTCCCCCTTCTTTCTGAGTCTTCAGCTCTCATCTCCAACGCCACGTTATTCCACGTGATTCAACATAAAGAAACATTCAGCTAAATGGTATATGCATTTTCCTTTGATCAAAATTGAAACAGCAAAAACCCTGCGTGTTTATACAGCTGAGCTCCCTGCAAGTCACTGGAACAGGCTTGCAGAACAACATGTTCAAGCTTTCACTAGTTACCACAACGATCGAGAGAGGGGTCGCCAGACTGTGCCAGACCCGGCCTCAGCCTCCACTTCAGGGTCCCGTTGTGAACCTCAAGGGGTCTACAGGGGAGGAGGGAGAAGAGGAGGGATGAGAGGGGTCACTGCGCTGTGAGGCTGCAGAAGACAGAACTGGCCACGCGGCAGGTGACCCGGGAGGAGCCGGCAGGTCACGCCGGTGCTACCGGGTTCGCTGTGGTAGAGTAGTGACACCGTGGGTGTATTACTAAGAAAAATGGCCAAAAAACCAACAATAAAAACCCTCATCTTTTTAAGGAAGGAACAAGAGGCCTGTGCCTCGGATATTCACAAATGGTTATGACTACACCCAAGAGAATGGGTTAGAAGGACGCCCAGTGTATTCACTTGGGATTCTACAATAGAGTTTGTTAATCAAATGCTCAATAAACACCATCTTCGAAAGACATGACAACTAAATGCATGCGCAACCCTGGACTGGACTCTGGACAGGGAAAAATAACGGCGGTAAAAGACTTTACTGGGACCACAGTCTTGCATCAATGTTAAACTGTGTGTGTGTGTGTGTGTGTGTGTGTGTGTGTGTGAGACAATAATCTGAGAAAGAGAAGGAGCGTGAGGGGGCAAAGGCAGCGATAAGCAAATGGAGACAGGTGTAAACAACGGGTGAGTCTGGCTAACAGGTACATGGAAATTCCTCATATCAAGCTTACAACTGTTGTATAAGTTTGATATTATATCGAAAGAAAAACGAGCTCATAGTTTGTATCCTAATCTCACACCTGAAATATATTCCCTTGGTCATTTCCAGAAAAATGAAAGGGATGAACGAGAATAAGGAGCATGCTTCTGCTCATGCATTCATTCAGTCGCTCAACAAACGTCTGCGGAGCACCTCTCACTGCCAAGCGTGGCTCAGCTGTGGCGGACGCGTGCTCTGTGTCACCCGGGAATTCCACAGAGCTGCTCTGGCGGTATGAGAAAAAGATGGCTTCTCAGTTTGGAAACAAGGTCACCAATGCTAGTTAGTACTGAGAAAATAACCCATTTTTTAATACAGTGCTTTAAGCAGTCAGAGAGGGCATCAAAACACGATGCCTTACTTTCACTGAAAGTATTAACCTACCCTGAAGGTGATCTACCAAAAAATAAATAGATGTGGTATGCAAAATCAGACAACAGTGACAACACGTGCAAATCCATCCAGACCAAGTGTCAGGGAGGTCGACAGGAAGGCTTCCGATGGGCGGACAGGAGTCCAGAGAGTGACGAGGTGGGACTGTGTGTGTCTCCCACTGCCCAGGGGTTTCCTGGGTTTAGCAGCCAAACTAGTAACAGGATTATAGGACCAAGCAGCCTCCAGACCACTTTATCAACGCTCCGGGAAACGTCTACTATAATATTGTCAGTGGAAGGATGCTTATTTCACTGCCGCTGGAGCAGCCTGGCCCGTCGGACTGGGATTCCGTCCATTCGTCCTGAGAGCAGCCGACCGCCCACGAGGCTGCGCCGCCCGCCGCTCCCGCACCTCGCACGCTGCTCCCACCCTCACCGCTCCCGCACCTCGCCCACTGCTCCCGCCCGCACCTCGCCCGCTGCTCCCCACACCTCGCCAGCCTGCACTGCTCCCGCACCTCGCAGGCTGCTCCCCGCACCTCGCCCACTGCTCCTGCCCGCACTGCTCCCGCACCTCACCGGCTGCTCCCCGCACCTCGCCCCCTGCTCCCCGCACCTCACCGGCTGCTCCCCGCACCTCGCCCGCTGCTTGGCCGGCGGGACAGCACTCTGCAGAGCGCTGGCGTCGCAGGCGGTCTGGCCCGAACCCCAGCTTCTCCATGCAGTTACTGCATTACCTCCAAAAGCTACTTAACCTCAGGCCTCAGTTTCCTCGACTACAAAATGGGAAAACTCCCTCAGTGGTTTATTGCAAAGATAGAAAGGTATTACTAGGCCCTGGACGGGTGGCTCAGTTGGCTGGAGTATCTTCCCATGCACCAAAAGGCTGCAGGCTCAATGCCCAATCAGGACACATACCTAGGTTTCGGGTTAGATGCCCGGTCAGGGTGCATATAGGAGGCAACCCATCAATGTTTCTTACCCCCCTCTCCCCCAATCCTCTCTCTAAAGTCAATAAACAGATCCCTGGATGAGGATCTAAAAAAAAAGACATTACTAGTGAAGCTGCTCAGAGCTGCGGCTGCCAGCACGGGGTAGCGGTCTCATCCGGCCTCTGGGTGTAAGGATAAAACCCATCGGGTACACGGGATGGTACCTCGGAAGTCCACACCCATTCGGTCACTAGCGATTTTAGACACGGTGCAAAGGCACGTTAGAATAATAAACCCTCCAGTGAAAAGCTCTCAACTCGCCCTCTTAGGGAACAATTACTCAGGAAATCAGAAAGAATCTTGTGGGACATTTCACAGGGTTTTTTTGCATTTTATCTAAGGCATGCTTCTCTGTAAGAACTGATGCACTAAACACAAACAGCCAGCTGGACACATGACCTCATCAGATCACTGTGAGAACAAGATTCCCCGACTCCAAATGTCTACCCTTTGAGGCCAGCAGAATCCTCCCCAGAGGAGGAAACAAAGCTCCAGGTCGGTGCACCGCAATCCTCCCCTCGTCATTTGTGCGGAAAGGTGCCGACTGCCGTGAACGATGAGCACGAACAGAAAACCCTCTCGCTGCCCTCAGGCGACTACAATCCAGCCCCACAGGAGAACGTCCGTTCCTAAGGACTCTGGGCCCCTTCCCTCTTCCACGAACACTCATCTGTGCAAACGGTGCATCTGTGCAGGTGATGCGTGTTTCTTTCCACAGCTGGTCCATAAAACTCACTTCCACGGTCCTCCTTGCTCTTTGTTCTTTTTCCCAAACCTTCAGACCACACGCAGAAGGCGGCAGAGCCAGCAGACGGAGGACAAAGGTGCCTGACCCAGCGCCCGGAAGAGCGGCCCTAAAAACCAAGAGGAGCACGTGGACTGGGTTCGAGCCATTGAACACCTGTGGCTCACCTGTCCCAGCAGCGAGTGTGACCTTGGCGAAGGTGCCTCCTTCCCTCTGTGACCTCATGCTCAACCCCACCACCCTTTACTGAGCTGACACTGAGCTCTGCGCTCTCTGCAAACGACCGAGAGACCCATGAGGAGAAAGAGCTGGCAGGGCTTCTGTGGGTGTGACGGCAGCAAGGTCACACGGGACGGAAGAGCGAGCGAAGGAGATGCGCGGACGGTGCGGAGGGCCGGGCACAGAGAGGTGAGCGAGTCCCTGAAGAGGCCTGCTTCCCCAGCATCACAGCGGACCTGGGAGTGCACCCTCCAGGCTGACTCCACTGCAGACCAAGGCCCACCTTCTCCACACCCGCCTCCCACGTCCGGGGCCAGGACACGTCTCCTGACTTCCTGCCAACTGAATTCGGGGCTCCCTTGAGAAGTGAGGGACCTTCTCAGGGGACCCACTCTACTCATTCATCCTAAGGCCTCGGTTACCCACCACCATTTCCCCCCGTTTCTCTGGTTCCGTAGAAGAAGTCCTCATATTTACCTAATTTGGGGCATCTTGAATTCTGTCCTTTGGCTTAAAAAACTGAAATACCTAGTCTTTGGAATGCCGCAGAGAAACAAGTCAAAGGCTCAGTCCCTCCCAACCTGTGAAACCAAGAAGGAAACTGGAACCAGGGCTGTAAATCACAGAAGGAGCACTTGCTGCGGAGTCTCTGTAGCAGTGCCAGCAGCTCCATCAGGACGTGAGCGAAAGCTTTCTTCTCTCGTGTCCGAAACACTTTCCACGAACAGGGCCCAGGCCCTGCCGCACACAACGTCTTCCGTAAAGGCACCTTCATTAACTGAGGCAACACGTGTCAAACATTCCTAGGACATAGCTTTCCAACTAAAAGGCAGCTAGTTGGCCTTGAAATCTTTTGATTTAACATTTAAAATTAAATAAACATCTATCAAGTACAGAAAAAAAGCAACAGAATGCAGAAGGACAAAGAGGAAGAAGAAAGCACACGTGCACTGGTTCCTGCTCCTACACGCACGCACACACACGTGTGCACACACACACACACATGCACATACATGCACACACACACAAACACACTCTCACACCACTCCTGATTAACTCTGTACGGCTCCCCAGTGATCTTGAGACAACTTTTCATCCTATTACAAGTGTCTGGAACACAGAACATGTTCTCTTCTAACCCATAAATGAACCACTCATAGACTTCTGTTTGCCTCATCAATTTCTACACCTTTTTGAAAAATAGATCATCTTACATTCCTTTGCAGTGATGGAAAAGAGTTCACATTTTTGAAAGACATATATCCATTTCTTAGCATATGTGCAGCGTGACTTCCCAGCATGGAACTGGCTGACCCCTTTAAATGTTCTGACTCCAATCGGAGGGAAAGCCCAGCTTATGTAACTCCACAGGAATCCGCCCAGGACTGCATCAGATCAAACCTCCTGGCGGCTCGTTAGAAACAGTGCTCGTCTGTCACTGAGGTTAGACGTGAGGACATCTTTACAAGGGTGTGTGGGCCTTTCCCGCCCATTTCCCAGAGCAGCAGCACGGTGCTTGTCCAGGTGGTCTCAGCATGCCAGCAGGACTCTGCCCCCGACAAAACGGCCCCACATCGAGAACTCCCAGCAGAGGAAGGAGAAGTCCGTTGTCCCCCAAATGCTGAAGACTGTAAATCAGGGGCCTGTCGGCCTTGTGTCTGCACTTAGCCTCTAGGAACCCAAACAGGTGGCACTGATAAGGCAACTGGAATTTCTATGACATTCATTATTTTTTCTCTAAAACAATGCAGGTAAACTCAGAAGGCATAATCAACAATGACAGTTGCCACCTGAGAATCAAGGGATGCCCTGACGCCACCCACACCAAGCAAAACGCACGCAGATGACAATGGGAAGAAAACACTCCAGGTGAGAGAGCCCACTCCCCCCCCCTCCCCGAGAATCCACGCGGCAATCACCCTGTGTGGCCCATGGCTGCGTCAGCGCCAAGCACATGCCGGGAAGGGGCCACCACGCGGGGGGGGGGGAGACAAGGACAATTAAAATACAGGCAAACGAATGCTAGGCTGGGCTTTGGGGACACAGCAGCCGAGGACGGCTCCTGACTCCGACGAAGGGGACAGAGGAGATTAGAGTCGGCTGTGTCCCAGGACCTGTCACCTGGAGCGGGGAGAGGAGGGTGTTGGGGCCAGGGCTCTGATGTGGGCTCCCAACTGCACACCGATGGCCCAGAGCCCAGGGGAGAAATGCGCTGCGCTTCGGCGGACACACAGACCGTGTCTCTGCGTGGTTTCCGACACAGACTTCACGTTGTTTATTTACGTTTTCTGGTTTCTCTGGAAGGCACAAAAGCGGAGATCTGGCCACACCACAGTGCCATTTCTCCCACAGCGACAACAGCGAGGCCAAAGCCCACGGGCCCCGTTTCGGCTGCGTGCTCCCCTCTGACGCCCAGTTTGCACCCCCACCCCCGGCAGAGGGGCCTGCATGTGCAAAGGCCCAGGTTCCTTTCAGCACGTCACCAATGGCCCAGAGGCTCAACCTTGGCTCCAAGACACCAAACTTCTCATAAAGCCCTCTGACTTGGTACATTTTCAAGTATCTTTGCTCGAAAGCCACAGAACATCTGAGCAGCAAGAAGTGATGCCAATGTTACTACTACAAAGGGCAGATAACAAAACCAAAATAAAAAACAGCCACCCACAAACATCCCAAACACGGCGTACCAGCAACTGCAAGCAAACCTTCGGGCCTGGCGAGAGGTCCCAGAAACACTGGTCCCAGAGACACGGAGCCCGGCAGGCAGCTGGCCAGAGACGAGGGCCCAGGCTCGTCTGGCCTTGTGGGCACATCCAGTCTACAGAAACCTCTTTTTAATATTCGTATTGCTCAGACTGAACCCCACTCTGTGTAAACAGAGACCAACCTAAAGGACAGGAAACACCACAGAGTGCTTCTCCTGGGACAGCGTTTCCAAGACAGCCTAGGAAATGGGGCTTCGTGATTGCTGTCAGGGGCAGAGACAGAAAGGGACTAGGATCTGGACTCAGAAAGGCTTGAGTGTCAACCCTAAATTAGCCATGTGACCCTGACTGGCTTTCCTGGTCCTCTGCGTCCAACCCCAAGCTGGAAAAGACACTGGTCAGTGCCCGGACTGGTCAGACAGATTTGTATAAAGGGCCTCACCTGTAGCAGGTGGAGTGCGAGAGCTTTAAGAATGTACCATGAGCCCAGCCAGTGTGGCTCAGTGGCTGAGCGTCGACCCATGCACCAAGAGGTCGCCAGTTCGATTCCCGGTCAGGACACATGCCCAGGTTGTGGGCCCAATCCCCAGTGAGGGGCATGCAGGAGGCGGCCAATCAATGTTCTCTCATCCATGTTTCTATCTCTCTCTTCCTCTCTCTCTAAAATCAATAAAGAAAAAAAAGTTAAAAAAAAAAAAGAATGCACCATGACCCAGGATCTTCTGGGGCAATACCACCCCCTGTCAATCATCCTATGTAGTGGTATAAGTTCACCAAAACACTGTGCACTGATGTCACATAAAAAGAAAGGAATACGACTTGTGACGTGGGCCTGTCTGTGGGACACATCAGCGTCTGCCCCTCGAACACGGGAGCCGAGCAGCACGGGGCTGCAGTCAAGTCAAGGGAGAGCCTGCCGTCTCTTCCTCGTGGTTTCCTTCCTGATGCCCACCGGTGCTGCGCTCTGCTTCCTAATATTCTGAGCAGTCACGGTGTTCCCACGGTTACTTCTCCCAAATTCAACTACATGAGCTGAGCAGAAAGAGGAGGAGGGTCAGGATGTGAGCGTACTCGGAATCAGGGTCACTGCAGATGTAAGATGAGGTCATACCGGAGTAAGGTGGCCCCCCATCAAGGACTGGCATGCCCATACACAGAGGGCACGTGGGCACAGACAAGCACCCGGCAGAGCCACGTGGAGGTGAGGGCGCGGCCAGGGAGATGCTTCCGCGGGCCAGGACGCAGCGCCAGCAGAGCGGGGGGACCGCCTCAGCCTCGGAGCATCAGCCCTGCCCACCCGCACGTCTCGGCCCGCTGGCCTCAGGCCCGGGAAACAATACATTTCTGTTGTTGACGCTGAGGGGGTCCAGAGGGCCGCCATGCACCCAAGGCTGTGCTGGCCTCTGAGGGACGAATCAGGCCCCTCTCTGCCCGGCTGCTGCCCAGGAAACAAGGGGTGGGACTTGGAGAATCACCAGCACCCTCTGTCCTCTGCCTGGACTAGGGCAGCTGATGGAGGAGATGGAGAACATCAACCAAGGTATTTCTATTTAGGAGAACCAGAGTTTGCTTCCCCAAAATGCACTTCTTGGGGATACTGATTATTTTAAGCTGGTTATTTTTAAGAAACAAAAGAGTCAGAAAGACTTTTCACCTTCCCCTCACTGCCTAAAAGGAACTCAGACCGAGGACCAGCAGGTCCTCCAGGAAGGCAGCTGTCATCACAGAGAATGTAGTTTAATATGAGCTAATACGACAGACGGGGGACCCCAGAAGGCCTGTCTGATCAAAGTCTTCTCTGCCCCATTGCTACAGATGGCCCAGCAAACATGTGTTTACCAAACACCTCTTTCCATCTCCACGGGAACTGCCTTCCTGCCTTTTGAAGTCTCAAACCACTAACCCCCACCCCACACACTTGTTCCTTAGCTCAAGCTGGCACACAAACCTTGACTGCCCAATGCGTCCTCGGGTCTCCTGTTCTTAGAGAATCCCGTGTGTGCACACGGGATCAAGTCTGGACATTTTCTCCTGGTAACCTGCCTCACGCTGATTTGATTATTAGAAGAACTTAGGAAGGTGGGAGGGAAATGACTGTTTCCTCCCCCCAGCACGAGGCTACCCAAGGCTTAAACAGGGTGGGGAGTAGGGACAGAGACCAGGGGAAACTGAAATCTGGGCAGCGCAACCCGGGTCAATGAGACAGGAGCTCCAGAGAATATTTCAAACTGGATTCTATTTCCCATCAAACACAAGGTTCATGTAAATACAGAAAAGAAGCCCTGGCTGGTGTGGTTCAGTGGTTAGAGCACTGGCTTGCAGACCGAAGGGTCTCGGGTTTGATTCCTGGTCAAGGGCATGTACCTGGGTTGCAGGTTCAATCCCCGACCCCTGGGGGTCATGCAGGAGGCAACCAATCAATGTGTCTCTCTCACATTGATGTTTCTCTCTTTCTCTCTCTCTGCCTCCGTCCTTTCCACTCTATCTAAAAAAAAAAAAAAAAATCAGTGGAAAAATATCCTCTGGTGAGGATTAACAACAAAAAAAGGAAAGAAAGAAAGAAAATGATCAGATTTCGCAGGAACAACCGCAGGAGAGGAACGGCTGCAGTAGACAGGTGTCCCAGGCCCTGGCTCTGCCCTTTTCTGCATTTGGACTCCACGGGATTCCCTTTCATCATTCCAGGATATTTTTCCATTGATTTTGAGAGAGAGAGAGAGAGAAAAACATCGATGTGAAAGAGACGCCAGTTACTTGCCTCCCGCATGTGCCCTGACCAGGGCCGGAGATCAAACCTGCAACCCAGGTACATGCCCTGGACCAGGAATCGAACCTGAGACCCCTAGTGCTGGGGCCGGTGCCCTAACCACTGAACCACACTGGCCAGAGCTACCCCTTTACTCTTAAAACAAATGCTCTTTTTTCTTAAATTAACTGGTTCTGGTTTCTGGTATTTGTAAGCCAAAACATTTTTCTTCCCCGAAATATTAAGTGTATACACACATCTGTGGATGGCAGCATCAAGGGCAGACTTTATCTTCTCCATTTAGCTTATTTAAATTTTCTAAATTGCCTACCATCACCACGTTTTCTTTTTCAACGGTTTCTCAGTTTATAGCATTCTTTTGCTGTTTTAGCAATTTTTTCATGGCACTCCTCTCCCCAACCCTCCAAGCCAAAGAAAGGCCTGACAATCCTATTGATTAATTATTAGGTCCAAACAACTATCATCAGCCCTAACAACTCTGTAGCTATTAGGGAAAAAACCTGAAAGGCAGATGTTATTTCCTTCTGAAATGTCAGGATGATCCCAGCGGGACGTGCGTGCCTGTCCCATGCCGCACGCTCTCTCGAACCCTGGAGTCAGACTGGACAGCCACCTTGATTTCTGCTCCGTGCTGTTTTTCAGATGGTTTTATTCATGGCGGCAAACAGAATCCCAGCTGTGTAAAACATGGCACTATCAAAGGAACAGAACCCAACCTAACGGTAAAACGGAATAACCTAGCGGTCTGCAGTGTCAGACAGACCCTGGATTATCCCTCCAGCCCCTGCCAGTCTGCAGCCAGGGTACCTTGGCACACAGTATGGGAACTGCTTACCTGTGCATTCACACAGGTATGGGTGTGTACATGTCCCTTTGGATTTTATGAACCCTTTCCACACTAGCAAAATGAAGTTTTGCTTAAACCAAAGAGGGTACAAATTTTCTGATAAAGGACCCACCCTGTCCAGTGTTTAATGAGATTACCCTTAATTCACAAGGAAACTGACCCAAAAAGGAAGTTTAAACAAAATAGCTCAGATAACTACAACTCAGAGAAAAGCGATTTATTTATCTACCTTCAAGGTACACAGCAGCCCTTACATTTTAGCAATTAAGGCTTTCTTTCTTAAGCAAATTATATGTAAATATTTTAACCTTAAACAAATAAGAGATGCCAATATTTTATTTTGAGTAATACATTCAAAACAGTAGGAAGAGACACTTCATTTTTCTTCTTACATGTGTACTTTATTTTGGGGCGACTTCTAGTCACCCTGGATGACATTCTAAACTCACTACTTGTGAACGACTCTTCCAACTGGATGTTTTCCTTTGTCTTTGTTTGTTCTAGTCTTTTTCCACGTAAGCATTTGCAGAGAATCAACTGCGTGAAAGGTTCAAGAGCGAGAGAGAGCAATAAGGCATGGATGGCTACAGCAATGGCGGGCCTGAGATGACTCAGATGTGACAGAACTGTGAGTTCAAGCTGGGCCAGATCATCTTTCAAGCTTAATCCTCACCTCCCATGTAATGATTCTGTTCACTCACAGGGGGACATAGCAGCCAGGACCACTTACAAAGCTGAGCTATGTAGTTAACTTGGATTATTTAATTCACAGATACAGGGACTGTGTCCATGTAACTTCTGGGAAAATTTTTATTATGTTACCAACCAGCAAACAGCAACACCAAATAACTTTGTGACATGAAATAACAAAGGGTAAAAAACCAAACCGGGGAACAATCTTGAACCCACTGTCTGGCCAGAACGCACCCCTCCAGTTCTCCTGGGCCTGGAGAGGCCTGGTCTGCTCGGTCCTAACTTGGCTGAGTTTCTCCAGGAGTTAATTTTAACTTGCTGGCAAATGCAAATACATTTTTTTTAAAGCAAGCCAATTAAGACACAAGTGTTTAAAGACACAAGCAGTAATTACAAATGTATTATTCATACCTAATTTACAAGATGAACTTCTTTCCGTAAAATATTAAACTGTTTACATGCAGGCTGGGAAGACAATTTTCAAACGGTGCATGTCCCACTTCGAAGCAATGACTATTAGCGATGCCACAGCTTCTGGCCGACTTACAGTGTGGACAAGGCTGTAATCAGAAAATGTTTGACCTCGAGATATCTACTTGACCCCACAGAAACACAGACTAGCCTGCTATAAAATCCTAAACAATGGGGCAGACAAGGTCACCAGGTCAAAGCGAGTATTAACAGGTCACCGTGCGGCCCACTTGGGAGCAATTACTCCCAGTCATGGCTAAGTGGACACTTGATTGAATACCACTAGGACAGCTCACATCCCACAGATAACAATCCTCACGGCGATTGAGAATTAAAGCCCCCATGATTCAGCCTTTATTACTCAAATGAACCTAACTCTTCCATAAAAAACTCTCGGTATATGCCTGACGCAAGGTCTAAATGGAAATGCCACCTCATTAAACAATAATATCTAATTTTATCTAAATGAATTTTCATGAAAGTGCACCACACAGCTCAGGAATTTTTAAAATGAATTATCACAAGTGATATATAATTTCACCAAAACTGGGGCAGGAAAAAAATAGCTTCAGGACTAAAAGGAAACATCAGTGTTGAATGAAACGCCTAGTCTTCCATGGCGAACGAGACCAGCAGAGAATATCGGCCACTACAAAACAACAGTAACCTATTTTAAGAAAAATCCCTAATTTTTGCTAATGTCAGCTAAAAAAAACTGGTCAGTCACTTGAAGGAACATTAAAAAATAAATAAATGAATAAATAAATAAATACAGCCCTGGCCGGTTTGGCTCAGCGGTTAGAGCATCGGCCCGCGGACCAGAGAATCCCAGGTTCGGTTCCCACTAAGGGCATGTGCCTCAGTTGCAGTTTGTCCCCAGTCCCGGTTGGGGTCGTGTGGGTGGCAAACATCTCTCACGTCAATGTGTCTCTCTCACATCGATGTTTCTCTCTCTCTTTTTCTCCCTCTCTGCCTCCCGCTCTCTCTGAAGATAAACGCAGAAATGTCCTTGGGTGAAGATAAAATATATATATATATATACAGATTTCAGGTCCTCACTCTAAATCAACTGGATCTGTGGCCGTAGGAAGTCCTACTACTTTAAATCTCCTAGGTAACGGTCACACACACCCACTCCTGAGAACTGGCACACACATGGTCAGGCCAGGAAACAGGGACAAGGAGGCAGACCCTCCAGCTTCCGAGCCGGCTGGGCCCTTGCCTCTGTGTGTACCTTCACCTTCTACACACAGCGAGTGGTTGTTTTCTAACTACAATGAGAAATGTAGTTTCTTTCCAATGTAAAATGATTTACATTTTTAAAAATCCAGTAATAACAAGAAATGAAGAGTTAAGAGTCCTGGTCCCACTGATGTCCGTCAGCACCGCCCACAGTGGGGCCGACACCACACGACGAGAAGCGGGGCCAGCCCCTTCCCTGGGCCACCGGCACATTCCACAAGACGCACATGAAGTGACCATCCAGAGCTGGGGCGCAAATCTGTCCCTCAACTGACAAGGTGGACCTTCTCTGCCAGGGACATCTTGAAAACCAGGTCAACAGATACCAATAACCCCTCCTGAAAGGTGCCCAGTAACAGTCTCAACAAAAACTGCTTATCTCACAGAGACCTGTAAGGAATAAAAGCTGGGGGGGGCGATAAGGAAATTACAAGCGAATGAATCGTTTCAGGGTCTTACCTTTCAATCGGTGTTTATTAGAGAGTCCCGAACGTGGTGCTGAGGCCTTGCCCTGGCCCCCGCCCGTGCCCTGCCCTGCCCCGCCCGTGCCGCAGCGCCCCCTGCCGGGGCACCCCCTGCCCGTGCCCTGGCCCCCGCCCGTGCAGCAGCGCCCCCTGCCCGTGCCCTGGCCCCCCCCCGCCCGTGCCGCAGCGCCCCCTGCCCGTGCCCTGGCCCCCCGCCCGTGCCGCAGCGCCCCCTGCCCGTGCCCTGGCCCCCGCCCGTGCCGCAGCGCCCCCTGCCCGTGCCCTGGCCCCCGCCCGTGCCCTGCCCCCCCGCCCGTGCCACAGCGCCCCCTGCCCGTGCCCTGGCCCCCGGCCATGCCGCAGCGCCCCCTGCCCGTGCCCTGGCCCCCGCCCGTGCCCTGCCCCCCCCCCGTGCCGCAGCGCCCCCTGCCCGTGCCCTGCCCCCGCCCGTGCCTTGCCCCCCCCCCCCGTGCCGCAGCGCCCCCTGCCGGTGCCCACCCATGCCGCAGCACCCCCTGCCCGTGCCCTGGCCCCCGCCCGTGCCCTGGCCCCTGCCCGTGCCCTGGCCCCCGCCCGTGCCGCAGCGCCCCCTGCCCGTGCCCTGGCCCCCGCCCGTGCCGCAGCACCCCCTGCCCGTGCCCTGGCCCCCGCCCGTGCCGCAGCGCCCCCTGCCCGTGCCCTGGCCCCCGCCCGTGCCGCAGCACCCCCTGCCCGTGCCCTGGCCCCCGCCCGTGCCGCAGCGCCCCCTGCACTCACAAGAACCTCAGGAGCACAGGACCCCGGGAGGCAGCCCGGCAAGGCCCGGCGAGCAGAAGGCGCAGGTGCCACTTGTTAAAAGGCTCCTCTTCTCCAGGCTAATGCAGGCCGGGCCGGGCCAAGCCCAGGACGGGCCCGCTTCCAGCCCCTCCTCACCCCCAGCCAGGCTCACTCACGCAGTGAACAACCCACTTACCCACCAGAGCAGCCCGCAGAAGAGTAACGGGTGATAGACGACTACTGTGTAACTTTCCACCAACAAAGATTTTTTTTTTCTTTATTGTTTTCTTTTAGAAAGAGAGGAAGGGAGAGGAAGAGAGAGAAACATTGATGAGAGAGAACATGGACTGGCCGCCTCCTGCACGCCCCCCACTGGGGATGGAGCCCAGAACCAGGGCATGTGCCCTGACCGGGAATCAAACAGGTGACCTCTTGGTGCATGGGTCCGAGCTCAGCCACTGAGCCACACCGGCTGGGCCCCAATAAAGATTTATTAAATTAATAATGGCTAATGATTCTTCCAAGTATCATGAAGAAGCCCAGCTGGTCCTTGGAAGTGAAGACGAGGCCCTGCCCTCCAGAAGCTCTCTGCGCCCAGCGGACTGGAAAGATCCGGTTTTGAAGACCAGCTCCCCAGCTGTGACCCACACCAAGTCCTCAACCAGTGAAGACCTTCAATGTCCACATCCGAGGGGGGATTCGACTACATGAGCTCGTGAAACGCAGACTGTGCTGAAAGCTGTAGACAAGCGCCGAGCCCCGGTTGCACACAGACCAGGTTGGAAGTCCGACCCCGCCGACTGCGCCCGCGACTCCACGGAAGGGGCAAGTGAGCAAGGGTCCCGCACCGCGGCCCCTCTTCTCTGAGCCCAACAAGAAAAAAGCCTCACCACAGTTTAATTAAAAATAAGGTTTTGTTTTTGTTTTTTCATAAGAGGACAATCCGTGCAACAGGGGGAAAAACAAACAGAAAAAAAATATGTTTGTGTTATGTTAGGTCATTCTTTTAAAAAGGATCCAACACAGAATGCCTGTTATGTAAGACTCAAAATCACCGTGACTTTTCAACAATTCATCCTGTACTACCTACACGTTGATTTCAAGTCAATTTGTTTCCTTTCAAAATAAAGCTTGCCGTATTTATTTGCTTACTATCCCAACTTTCTAGAGCTTACCGATAGCAATTCTCCTGTATTGATACAAAGTTGGTTCATTCAAAGACAAAGACCACGGTATTTTCAGGACGTTAAGATGCCAGAAAAACGCGAAAAGCAAAGGGGCTTTGAGCACAGATTTTGAAAAGTACTCACACATCTAAAAACACAGATCCCCAACAAAGCAGGCACTATTGTGGTTTCTTTTTGTTCTCTTTATAAAAACATGTTTGTACTTACATCTCCCAGCACCTGTACAGCGTTAAATAAAAACAACTCCAGTGAATTGCTGACAAACAGGTAATACAAGTAGAAGAAATTCCCTAACTTTCAAACTGTCAGCTCAGGAGAAGCTAAAGTAAAAGAGATCCCCAAAGTCATCTGGGAAACATGCTTTCCCAGAGAGAATGTGAAATGCATAGCAAAACAGACATTTAACTAATTTTAAATGCCTAATTATGCACCGCCTAAACAGAATTATCCAGAGACTTGATTGACTTCTACAGAGCTCTGATTGCCAGCAAGCAAACTCAGAGAAATAACAAATAATGTTTGACCTTCTAATGTCCTCAAAAATTATTCACAATATCCAAGTATGTGAACCACTGACATTCCACTCCAATATTGCCAGGGACACACAGGTCACAGGCTAATGTGAAGTTAGTGCCTCGGACTCACGGGCCCTGATCTACAGTCCAGTCTGAAGAAACACGGACATGGACAAACAACACGATAAGGGGACCGACCACCTGAATGAGAAGAGAGAGGAACTGGTGAGTCGGCACACGAAACGTGTGGTATTTAGGATATTCACCCAACAGAAACAGGGATGTATACGTTCACAGAATTTAAAGTCAAAATGATGGCCTGACGGTGGAGGGCTGGAGTGAAGGCAGGAAGGCCCGGGGGCCCTTCACAGGCCGATTCCTAAGAGTCTTCAAGTGTTAAGTATCCCCAACAAATGGTGACTATGAAACGTTTAACTTCAAGGAGTGCTAAGCCAAGAAGCATTCCTGGTTGGGAAAGAGATTGCCATATAAGGCAAAACTTTGCCCTGAGTGTAATTATAAGACATAACAGATTTTAATACAGGAGACTCTTCTGACTGATAGAAAGAAAACCAACAACCAACCCTCCCAACATCAGACTCTGCAGCTCAGCCGGATGGAAAATGGACTCGCCTCGCTCTCAGCCTAATGACTTGGGTTGTGTGCTGGGGTGACTTTACAGAAAGGGTTCAGTACCAGAATGAAATTAAGGTGTCTCCCCTAATTTACCAGAGCCCGTGAGTCCGTGGCAATACTTCACGCACATTGGCCGAAACAGCGTCCTCTTCTCGTGTCTACTTCCAGCAAAGACAGAAAGAAGCACAAACGCAGACGTCATCTCACGGAGGTCTCTCTCGTCCTCTGCAGACGTCACCAGATTCCCCGTCTGGAGGGGCAGTCGGACCAGAGGACTTGCTCGCACGGCCATTTCTCACAAAGCAGCCTCACTGCACTCACTACACAGCTGTGCTGAGCCCTTCACCAGCTCTCTCATTTCACTGTCGCGACAGCCACGTCAGGTAGGTGAGTTAATTATTTTGCAACACAACACAAAAACTAAGATTAAGCAATTTAGCTAAAATGTGCTGTGTTCGTGGATCAGGATTTGAACCCAGGGCCCTGTGGGCCCATGCTATATGGAAGGGTGCGCCAGCACTCAGGAAGGGAGGAGGAGGGAGGCCTGAGCAGACGTCCACGCATTGGCGTTCTGTTGCCCAGCTGGACCCCACCTTAGGAATCGACGGTGACTTGTACCCGAGACTTCCCTAGCGCAGTTCACACAGCACGCCGAAACCTGCTCTCCACCTCCTTCCATTTCACTCCGAGTTCACTGTGAATAAAACCTTTGTTCTCTCTTTTCACTATCTCTACCTCCAAGAAGGGACACACATAAATAAATATTATTTCTTCCGGGCCCAGAGTCAGAGCAATGCTCAGATAACGCAAAAGACAGCAGTCCAGACTGAAGCTTATGATTCAATTCCTGAATCGCGAGGAGATGGGATTTAAAAAGCTTTGGCTTCCCAAGGTCACCTGGGCAGCCTGCCTCTTAACCACCAGCCCAGGTGGTTGCCTGGCCAGCAGATCTCGACAAGAAGCCAGTCCCTGGCTCCCGTCCCCGCTGGGGGCTCCCGGGGCTCTGAGCCTGGGAAGGGACCAGACCCTCAACGGAAGGGGCTCAGAGCACTTCTCCACTCCACACGGGTTTGAACAAGGGAGGTCTGCCTGCAAAACAACTTGGCCAGAAAGAAAAGAAAGAGAGAGAGAAGGGGGAGAGAAGAAGGAAAGGAAAGAAAGGAAGGAGGGAGACCAACCTGCGTTGTCAGGCAGACAGAGGAGCCCGTCTAGTCCTTGCTCTCAGGACAATCTTCCTTTTCTTTCGCTTCCCTTTCTAACTGCAGGTTATCCTAGTGTGATCACTGAGGACGAAAGTGATTGCTGATCAGATCTGAGGGGTGAAGGAAACAATCAAGCCACAGGTGTACCCCCGGGAAGGAGCCTGGCGGGGAAGGTAGTGTATGTAGGTGGACAGGTCCTTCAACCACGGAGTCCTCCGGACCAGGATTCTACAGGACTGTACCTCACCACGTAGGTCAGTGCAGGACACATGGAATCGACAGGCCACCACGTGCTTGGCGTCTGGCATTTCAGAAGAGATTCATTTCGTGCTTCCACCTGCGCAATTCCACCTTCTATTTATTTGTTTACTTTTATGAAGTCTTGGGTCCTACAGGATCCCACGCACTCTACAGGCAGCTGCCTTTTAACCCCTCTTGCAAAGCTTCCTCCCCCAGGCCCACCCAGCACAGTCAAGAAACTATTCGTGAAGCTGCTCAGACACCAGAAGGTGGATGGTCCCACAACGGAACCCACTCCTTGGGTGCTGATCATCTTACCTTCACTTTTCACCTAAAACTGTCGACAAGACGGAGGTCTTAGCTGAAGGTTTTAATTAATTTGGTGGCAGTCTGAGTTTTCTTAAGGTAGAAAATTTAAAAGTGCACCTAGCCCTGGCTAGGCGGCTCGGGTGGTTGGAGCGTCATCTCGGGCACCAAAAGGTCACAGGTTCAATTCCTGATCAGATCGGGGTTCCTACCGATCGATGTTTCTCTCTCACATAGATGTCTCTCTCTCTCCTTTGTCTCTCTCCCTTTCTCTCTCTCTAAAATCAATAAACATATCCTCGGGCAAGGATTTAAAAAGAAAGAAAAAGTACACCTACAAAAGTAACTTGCTTATTAAAACTCTCAATGATGCCAAAAGTCTCCTCCCAGTCTGTACCCCTCTGTGCCTAAAGGAGACCAAGAGAAGGTGGGGCCCTTTTTCTTTTTTTAGTGAATTTGGCAAGAAAAGTAAAGGGAAGCTACTGCTCCAGGTCCCCACCCACCCGCCCCTCTCCCCGCAGAGAGAACAGAAAGTGCCTTAGGCAACAAGAGGTTCACACCGTGTGTTTCCAGCAGTACTTTCATGATGTGTATTTCAGCATAAATTTTTGAGGGAGAGAGTAAGAAGTACTGAGATGTACATATTTCATCCTTGAAGGAAACAAAAATGAGTCACATCTAAACCATTCGAATCAAAGCACAGGACCTCGGCCATACATTTTGCTTGTATAACCAGAAATCAAGAGTTCAGAATCTACCCTGCGTTCTATCACACCAGTTTTGTACAAGTGCAGCAGCTCGTGAGAACTCGGCTGTAAACTAAGTATTTTCGATGTTCGTAATATGAAGTAAAATAATTGTTTCAATATTCACAAGTGCTAATCCGGCAAGATGCGCCCAAAGGCCCGTATCTCCACGAGCAGGCTCCATGCTCGCCCTTACCCACGCTTTTTAATTTGGCAGAACGATTTTTTTAAATGTCTTTTTTTTTAAGGGACAATAGCATGCGTTGGGAAGATACATAAAACAACTTCCAGACAAATTTCAGCTCAGTGTTATTCTTTATTTCTAATGGAGTTCTCAATCTAACACGAAGGGGTTCTCCACAGAGATGCAGGAATTATAAGAGATTAATAACAGAACCCCAAATTTCTTCTTACTGACAACCCACCTTGCTTAAGATGGATCCGAAATGGTTCTGACCCTCAGTGAACAGAGAACGGGCCCAAGGTTCAGGGCCAAGCAAGGCCTGTGCCCAGCAGGACAGGAGTGCCCCAGGGCGTGCAGCTCTACCCTGAGGCAGCCGGAACAGCGACAGCCCCCTCTGAAAGGCAGTCCTTCCCAAGCTTCAGAGGAAAGAAACTCATCACCTGGTCTGCTTAATTAAGAGTGTCAATCCCAGGTCTGCGTCTAGAGAACCAGATGAGCCGGCATGGGACCAAGTCACAGAATCCCCACTGAACAAGTGCTCTGTTCGAGGTCCCGCCAGGGCAGGGACCAGACTGCGCTGTCATTTTCTAGGTGGTGGTTTTGTCTCATTCCCATTATATATTCTATTTTTTTGGGGGGGGGGGGGGTCAAGCCTAAATTAAAAGTATGAACATTTCCTGAATGCAGCCCAAAACTCTGAGTCAGAGCTGACTGGGCCAGAACAAGCACATGGCCTGAGCTGGGCCAATCACACACTTGACGTTCTTCCCCAGTGAACTGACAGAGTTACAGTAAAATCACACTGCACACAAGTTAAACGAATACAAAGGCAAGCACCTCCGAGGGGCAGGGGAAAGAAAGCATGTTTATAACAGCGCAAATTAGAACAAGCGTCCTGGAGCAAAGGGAGCTGAGAGTCTGCTGGTCCCTTACGACCCTTCTCTCTGCTCCCCCACACCCCACAGAGCACCTCTCCCCACGTACCAGTGATCTCCAGGACTTCCAAAAGGAATTCTAACTATAAGCACTGATCACCTGACATGCTGACTTCAGAAGCCAACCTCAGGAAAGCCAGTTTCCCTGGAGAGGACACAGCGGGTCCACTGAGAACTCGGGCCAGCAGGTTGTGGCTGGAGAAGCAGAGAGAACAGCCAGAGAAGTGACTGGACCCTGTCTGGGCTCCTGATGATCCCACTTCCTGGTTCTCCGCCCTTTGGGGATAAGGTTGCACCCCAGGATACCCCAGTACGTTTTCAGGAACCACCACGCCTCCCCCTCCCTCTCCCTGGCTTGTCTGTGAGCTGCCAGCAACACCAAGATTCCTAGGAGAGCCCTAAGGATCCAGACATAGAGAGACAAATTCTTGTCCTCCAAGTTCCAGGGATCAAGGGGCCCTTTCGGGGCAGTGACGACGGGCCATCTGCACACTGTCCGTCTGCAGGGAGAAAAAAGTCACGCACAGTCCAGTCCGCCTGGCCCGGCTTCTCCAGCCCCCCGGGAGTTCTGCCCTTGCAGCCCAACTACTCAGGATGTGAACAGCGGTGAAGTCCGGACTCTTCTCGGCCAGTGAGTCATAATAAAGCGCTCACACTGATCATTTAAGCCCCTCGGAGCCATTCTGTCCTTTCTTCCTCCTCTGGCGTACTCGTTCCGTTTGGAGCTGTGGCCCGTCGTGGAGGAGCACAGAAAACGCAGCTTCCAGAGGAAAGCCCTTGCACGAAGTGGCGGTGTTCCAGAAGTGACCCCGATCCTCGAGGTTAGCAAGCTTCCCGCCCCCCCCACTCGTGGGAAAGGTCCGGTGGTCCCACTGGACATGTTCTAGATGGTCAGGTACGACCCCAGGGTGGGGCCGGAGTGGGAGACACTCCACTTACAACGCCCCGTCCTGCCCCTCCCCGCAGCAGCACCTGTCCGCAGCAGTGAGCATGAAGGCCATGCCAAGACAGGGGGCCTCCCTGTGGCCTCTGCCCCTGCCGCCTGAGCCTGGGGGACCGTGACCCAGGACGGGAGGTGGGGCAGGGGAGCCAAGCCCAGCACAGACCTCGAAATGCAAGGTGCCGTGGTCCTATCTGCCCTGAAGTCCTGAGTTCTGGGCAGTAATTTAACAAAAGACTCAAATATAGTCACTGCCTCTGGCCGGAGTGGCTCAGTGGTTAGAGCATCAGCCTACAGACCGAAGGGTCTCAGGGTCAATTCCTGTTCAAGGGCACGGACCTGGGTCTGATCCCAGCAGGGGCACATGCAGGAGAGGCAGCCAACTGATGTGTCTCTCTCACACCGATGTTTCTCTCTCTCCCACCCCTGCCTTCCGCTCTTTCTAAAAAAAAAAATCGATGGAAGAAATATCCTTGGGTAAGAATTAACAAAATAAATAAATAAAATAATAATAATTATCATAAAACATAGTCACTGCAGGTTTAAACGGGGCACAGCCAACCAGTCTGACGAAAGGCAGATGACAGGTGAGCAGAGGGCCCAGCAGGGGGACTTGGGGGCCCAGGGGCTGAGGCACCCCTTCCCAGGAGTGAGTCACGTGGGAAGTCTGAATGGAGGGAGGTGAGGTGGTGATTGACTGTCCTGAGGCCCCAGTGGTAGGGGCTGAGCAAACTGGGAAGGAGCCCTGGAAGGGAAGGAGGGCACCCGGGAGGGACGGCAGCAGACAGGGAAGTGTGACGTGACCCTCGCTGCTGAGGGTCTCCGCTGCCTGCCTGACCGGGACGGGCCACAGGACGGCAATGCCCAGGGGTTTAGCGCACGGAGGCCCAGCCCTGCAGGACCCGCTGGCTTCAGCCCGAGGCTCTGGAATGCTTCATGTGAAACAGGGACAAACACCACATCCCACGCAAGGCTGCTGGAGGTATTTAAAGCTTGGTATGGTAGCCACAGGGGTCCAAAAACCACCAGCCCAAAGGTCAGCTCCCTCGGAGCCCCTCTTTAGTCTGCAAGCTAGGAAAGATTTTTACATTCTTAGGCAGTTAGGAAAAAATAAAAATAATAATACTTAGTGAATAGCTGTGGGGACACCACCACACCCTGACGCGCTGTCTGTGACCACGGGCACCTGCAGAAGGGACACAGTCTGCAGGGCCGTCTCCCACGGCCTTCCCAGGAACACCTGCAGGGCCAGAAACCACTCCAGAGCAAGGGCTCGCCTCCCTGCTAAGTAAGGAGATGCAGCGGAGATAGTGAAATCATCTTTTGAGATATAACTCACATTCCTTTGAACTGCACCCCTGGGCGATGTCAGTCTATTCGGAGTTGTGAAACCACCGGCACAATCAGGGCAGGGCATTCTTCCCAGCCCAGAGGAAGCGGGGCCACGCAGTCACTGCTCACCCGGCCGCCCCAGCCACGGCAACCAGCCCAGTGTGTTTCCGTGGATTTGCCAATTCTGGGCATTTAAAGGGTTATACAGCACGCGGCCTGTGTGTCCGCGCCTTCCCCTGGCGCCGTGCTCTCGGTCCTTGCGCGCTGCACTGTCGGCCGGCCGGCGGTGTTTATGGCTGAGTGCTAGTCCACAGCATGTCCAGAGCATCAGCTCGCGGACATTTGGGTGGCTTCCGCTTTGGGCTATCATGAATAATGTTCCTGAGCACACCGATGTACGTGTTTTTGTGTAGGCACAATTTCATTTCTCGTGGGTACACACAGAGCAGAAATGCTGGGTCCCACGGTAACCGTTTCACCTTCTGAGGAACTTTGAACCGTTTTCCAGACGGTTGAACCATTTTACACTCCCATCAGCAACTTACAAGGGTTCCAGTTTCCACACATCATCCCCAACACGTGTTCTTGTCTGTCTTTCTCACTAGAGCTACTAAGTGCCTGAAAGGCAGGATCTCGTGGTGATTCCTTCTCTCATTTGCCTAATGACTAACGACGCTGGGCATCTTTCCTTGTGCTTATTGGCCATTGGTACATCATCTTCAGATAAATGGATATACGTATCTTTTGTCCATCTTTTAACTGGGTTACCTGACTTCCTACTGTTGGACTGTAAAAGTTCTTTATATATACTGGATACTAGACCCTCACCACACGTGTGACATGCAAATGTTTTCTCCCGTTCTGTAGGCTGGACAGAGAAGAAGGGAGAGAGAGAAACATCCATGTGAGAGAGAAGCCTCCATCAGCTGCCTCCTGCACGCCTCCCACTGGGGACCGAGCCCGCAACCTGGGCACGTGCCCTGTCCAGGAATGGATCCGGGACCTCCCAGTCCATGGCACGACGCTCAACCACTGAGCCACACCGGCCGAGCTCACTTTCTTGATAACCTTTGAAGCACAAAAGCTTTAATTTTGATGAAGTCCAATTTATCTATTTTTTTCTCTTGTTGCTCATGCCTTTGTTGTCTATGTAAGAAATCACCACCTGATCCAAGGTGACGAAGACTGAGTCTTATGATTTCTTCTACAAGTTTTGTATGTGTGACTCTTACATTTAGGTCTTCCGATGCATATGTTATGAAGTAGGGGTCCCACCTCGTTCTTCTGCACATAGATGTTCTGTTGCTCCTACACATTTGTTGAAAAGACTATCCTTTCCCCATTGGACTGGCTTGGCATCCTTGTTGAAAAATCAATTGACCATAAGTGTGAAGGTTTATTTCCGGACTTCCAGTTCTGTTCAATTGATCTATATGTCTATCCCTATTCTGGTACCACACTTTCTTAATTATTGTAGCTTTGTAGTAGGTTTTAAAATAAGAACTGTGGCCCAGCCGGTGTGGCTCAGTGGATTGAGCCCATGGACTGAGAGGTCCCAGTTCAATTCCTGGTCAGGGCACATGCCGGGGTTTTGGACTCCATCCCCCAGTAGGGGGCATGCAGGAGGCAGTCAATTGATGTTGTCTCTCACATCGATGTTTCTATATCTCTCTAAAAAAAAATATCAAAAAAATATATATTTTTTTAAAATCAGAACTGTGACTTTTCAAACTTTGTGAGTGTTTTTTTTTTTTTTTTCTTTCCAAAAAATGTCTGGCTATTCTGGACACCTTGCGTTTCCATATGACTTTTAGGATCAAACAGTTAATTTCTACAAAAAAAAAAAAAAAGACACCTAGGACTTGGACAGCTTGGACCCTGTGGGTCAGTTTGGGAAGTACTGCCATGGTAGTAATACTAAGTCTTTTAGTCAATGAACATAGAATATCTGTCCCTTTGTTTAGGTATTCTTGGATGCATTTAAACAATGTTTTGTAGTTGCAACACACAAGTTCTGTGCCTCTTCTGTTTTTTTAACCCTCACCTGAGTATATCCATTCATCTTCAGACAGAGTGGGAAGGAGGGAGAGAGAGAGAGAGAAACATTGATGTGAGAGAGACACATTGATTGGCTGCCACCCACACAACCTCAACCGGGGCCAGGAATAAACTGCAACCAAGGTACGTGCCCTTGGCCAGAATCGAACCAGGGACTCTTTGGTTCCAGGCCAATGCTCTAACCGCTGAGCCAAACCAGCCAGGGCTCCTAAGTAATTTTTGCTGCTACTGTAAATGGTATTCTTTGACATCTTCTTTTTCTTAATTTTTTTTCTTTATTGATTTTAGAGAGAGAGGAAGGGAGAGGGAGAGAGAGATAGAAACATTGATGAGAGAGAACGTCTACTTGCCGCCTCCTGCATGCCTCCCACTGGGGATGGGCCCATAACCTGGGCATGTGCCCTGACCAGGAATCGAACCAGCGACCTCTTGGTGCATGGGTGAATGCTCAACTACTGAGCCACACCGGCCGGGCAACATCTTTCTTATTAATATAAATTTTAACTTGGAGTCATAGAGAATCAGTGGTGAGTGTGCAAGAAAAAAGGACCAAAGAGAAAGCAAAGATTAAAATAAGCTGGATTTGAAGGAGACTGAATGTGCCAAGATTCATGCCCGACTTCAGACCTCAAGCTCCCTGAGGGCAGGCACAGTGCCCACATCGGGGGCACTCAGAAACACCTGCTGAATGAAGCAGTTCTCAACACCAGCAGGAAGAATGCAATCTATGTCCTCTATTTTAAGTGACAAACATGCCTGTTCGTTTCTTTGATCCATAGTTGGTTCCAACTGTGTGGATTGCAGATATTACTGACTATAATGGGGCAAGATATTCACATGCAAAAAAAGTTTGGTGAGGACTCCCCAGTGCAGCTGACAAGCTCCCCTCCAGCTCTTCAGCTAAACAGCTGAAGGAACTGTCATCGGAGAAGAAGATACGGGTGAGTATACGTAGCACAGGAAGCACTGGGCATTTCACAAACAGCACCGGTCCCCTTGACAACGATGCAAACATCGGAAATGTGCAGAAGGTGGCGGCAGGTAAGGAGTTGGGAGGAGGGAGTGGGTGGGCAAGAAGCACGAACCAGTCTAAAAGCTGAACTCCAGGCTAAACGTGGCATGTATCACGACTCTAGCTTTCCTTTGTTTTCAAGGACAGGGATAATCAATTAAAATAGTAAGCATTCACTAAAAACCAGCGCACTCTATGGTGTGCTGGCACCATGCCAAGTGTCTCAGGTACATAATCTCACTAACTTCTTGTGACAATCCTGAGGCACTGTGACTGCCACCATGTCTGAACGGAGAGAACCGGGATCTGCAGATGTTAGGATAACTTACCCAAGACTCGTTTCTTCCAACAGCACAGCTAGTATTTAAGCCCAGGTCGTAACTCCAAAATGCACCCACTATGAGAGGTGTATATAAATACACCTACAAAGCACATATTGTATACACTTACAAGTGTAGCAAATATCTAATACCCTGATACAGTTACTAATTCTAATGCACTCATACTAATTACTAATTTGATTCCAAGCACAAATCAAAGTTTGGAAAGAGACAACTGTTATTATTCTTTTTAAGTCAACAAGTTAAAGGGATATGAAATCCGTAACAAAAAGGTTACAAATATTTTGTCATTAAAACCACACGTGTCATGAAGCCTGAGATTATGTGGTTTCCTGAAATGCTGGGTTTGAGTGTTGGGTCTGTCTCAAACCAAGACAAAGCTATATGCAACTCTGCAATGTCCCTTATCGTATAAAGTGCCCTGCCCTAATGGGCAAGGTCACAGCCAGTTCTATAATTCTCCCAATTCACTCTTTTTCTAAGCTTCCTGTTATTAGATAATCAATTTTTGCACATATATTTATACCTTTATCAATTATGGTTCACAGCCCGATTAACAGAAAAACATTTGGGCATATTTAGAAGTGCCCTTGATCCGAAAACCATTTCTTAAGTAAAGAAAAAAGAAGAGTGGGGGGCTGGGCGGAGACTGGCTTTGATGCAGGGCATCTTGAGCCCTTCCCGCTGGCTGGTCCATATTCTAAATCATTTCCTTGCTTTCACATAGTAAATTTTCTGCTAGATGTCTAGATATGCTGGAGATCAGGTTACAGTGTGAAGGACAAAAGATAAAAACAATCTGCATACTTCCATCTGGCTCCTCAGAGCGCAGCGCAGAGGCTTGAAACGTGAGGAGGGAGCTGCTCTGGCTGCGCACAGACCCCACGGAATGTCAGACAGATCCTCCGGGCAGCGGCTGGGGTGTGCACTCAACCAGAATGCACCCTGGGAGAATGTTTTAGCAAGCGGGACCTGGATACCCGATGTGACGTGGCCTCTGCTGCAAGGCGATGGGAAGCTGAGCACAGACCCATGCACCGAGGCCCACCCTGCAGAGACGCCTCTTATTGTGACCAAATGCCTCCCGTTTAAAACACACACAGAGAAACAACAACGTCTATGTATTTATTATTAACAGTCTCGCCTCGTCTTTAGAACTCAAAAGTCAACACTTGAGGTTTGAGTCCTGTCAAACCGTTCCTTCGCCACATGGCACTGGGCCATGCGAGATGGATTTTCAATATGAAAGAAACCAGAAGGTCCAATACAAACACTGCTTTCCCATACATAAAATGTAAGAAAAGCCAGGGTCTGTGCAGAAAACATTAAACTGGTTTGTATATCAAAATCATGAGGTTTAAGCAGAAATGCAGCATTAAAATAATTTACAAAATGGCTCAACGATGAACATTTTCCTCCATGAAAAAACAACACCTTAATGTTTCTCATATGGCACATAAATTTTACAATACCTGCAGGAATATTTTCATTGGTTAAACCAACACCATAGGTCTTTTTAGCTTTTAAGCATATTATGATTCTTGCCTTTTTATAGCATTTTTGTTGTTGTTTGCACCCAATGTAATAAGCTTTTGAGAACAAGAAATAAACCTCAATAAAAAGAAAAAAGGACTACCCTCTGTAACTGCAACTTTCCCAAGAAGGGGGAGCGATTGAAACCTCGTTTTTATAGCTGCTATCTTGGTGCAATTAGTGTAAAATAATTGTCTGCACAGGCCAAGGAAGAGGCGAAGTTGAGGCCCCGAATGCATTCCCGAGAATGATTCCCGGCCTTCCTGCAGCCTGCCGCAGCAGATGTTGGCTGTTAAGCCGCACAGAGGACACAGTTCATGACTCCTCTAAGACGGCTGTGTGCCACATCTGCAGTTGATGAAATGGGGAGCCGAAGTGTGGCAGACACACAGCGGAGAGCGCGCGGAGGCAGGCAGGCGCGGGCTGGCCTAAAAATAGACACACACTTGCACTCCCCCACCCTGCACATCCAGCCTCATAACGCGGGTCCTGCCTGTCCTATTATGGAGTCGCCGTGGCAGACACTCCCTGCATCTGCCGCAGCGCGATGGGGAGGAGGCTGCGGCGCCCTCGTGCAGCTTCGCCTCTGAGCCTCCGTAGAACCGGGCTGCGCGCCAAGTTCAGCTGGGCCCCCAGAGAAAGGCAGTGCTTGTGTTTAGCCCGCACAATACTGACATAACATTAACAGATTTACATATGCAAAACTGTGAAGCAACAGGCATTCCCCCTCAATTGACCCACAGCTTGTAGTGTCTGCCGAGTTATTCCCCGCTTCGGCTCTGTAACCAAGTGGGCGGCATGCGAATACCATCTGGGTACCACTTATTGAAAACTGGCAGTCATTCTGTAATAGGCAAGCTGGCAATAAGAGGAAGGGAATAAATTGCATCATTTAGTTAACATCCACTTGCTTTGCGGCTGTTAAAAACCCATGACTGAATAATAATTTGGTTATTTCTTTTGCCAGAAACTGCTGTCAGCCAAATTGTACTACGCATGCTGCAGAAGCCGACTTGCAAAATTTCCACTTGCAAAGGAACCCAGGGCTCAGGGCAACATGGGCACTGATCTCTGGTGGCAAACAGTGGCGGCTCCTGCTGCGTGCTTCCTCGTGTCCTCCAAGTGTCCTGCCATCCCACCTGTGCTCAACTCCAAGCCCTGGTGAGCCGCCTGGCCACGACGAGCCGCCCGGCCACACTGAGCCACCGGGCCACGCTGAGACTCCCAGCCACGCTGAGCCACCAGGCCACACTGAGCCACAGTGCCACGCTGAGCCTCCCAGCCACGCTGAGCCACCGGGCCATGCTGAGCCTCCCAGCCACGCTGAGCCACTGGGCCACAATGAGCCACTGGGCCACGCTGAGCCACTGGGCCATGCTGAGCAACCTGGCAATGCTGAGCCACCGGGCCATGCTGAGCCTCCCAGCCACGCTGAGCCACTGGGCCACACTGAGCCACCCGGCCACACTAAGATGTACAGTAACATCCCTATGGTGCTCAGGTCCAAATGTCTGTGTGACAAGTGACATCTACGTGGCTCACAGCTGACCATGGTGACAAACGTGGCCAGGCAAGGCTTGTCCTAGAGTTGACATCCCATAGTCTCTGCCTCAAAACCAGTGGGCAAGCAGGACACCAGAGCCTGAGGGCTGCCTGCCCGTGCCCCTGAGCAGACTGCACCTCTCGTCTCAGGCTCACTCAGCGGCGTCCCCGGGACCAACAAAGTCGCCAGACACTCGTCCAGAGGAGAGTGATCCTCAGGAAACACGTCTGTGTCTGAAACAGTTCTCTCTGGGATATATTTGCAAAGATATGAAATTATTTCCTTATTTACTATGCACTGTGTGTACATATACCACACGCATGTACATATTTATATCTTTTTAAACTACTAAATATTGGTCACTTAACACATATTTCAGCCTTGATCTTCCTAAAAGACTTACAAATGGAAAAGGTACCAGAGAGATATAAATAAAAATACATTTACATCGTTTAGATATTGCTACAGCGTGGCGACTTCTTACACATCTCAGCCTTGATTTTCCTGACAGACACAGGACAGTGAAGAAATGGAAGACAAGAGACAGAACTGGAACAAAAAAGGAAAATGCAGGAAAGAAAAGACGTGGAAGTCTTACACGGGGACACAGTTTGTCTGAGCAAATAAAAAAAGAGGAAATGAGAGTGTTTGCAGTGATGTTAATGGCCAGAATCCATGCTTACAAAACCCAAGCCGCGGCCCCGCCCTGCCGCATCTGAGCAGGGAGGGCTGACCCGCACCCCAAGCCACCGCGAAGGAAGGGCTGCACCTCGCGAGTGGGTGGTCTTTCTGAAAATGTCGCAGTCGGCTCTCTGCACAGTAAAACAGGCGGAATCCGAGGACGGAGAAGGAAGGCAAGACCACATCGTCACGTACCGTACAAACCGCAACATCTGTCCGTCAACACGTGTTCAAGTGAAATTCCGGCAACAGTCGCTTTCAAGGGAATGAGACAGACCAGAAAGATACCAGAGGTTAGTTCCCCCTCCCCATTCAGCTTATGATTATAATCTTACACTGCTCCAAACAGCTTACAAAGCAAAGACTAAATCAGTCCTGTATCTAGAGATACGAACAGATATCGGGACAATGAAGTAACAGGCCAAATCTGCTCCCTGGAAGGATGAGAAACAGCACCGAATTTCCAAGTGACTGAGCTGAGTGCATAATCCGCTTGTTAAAAGAAAGCAAAATAGTCATTTCATTCACACATACACAACATGCACCTGTACACACACACACACACACACACACACCAATAAAGTCAGCACGCTGTCATGGAAATATCGCTGGCCTGAGGGTCAGGAGAACTGCCTGTCACCAAAGTCTTCCGCCACTTTCCAGCTGTGTGACCTTGGGCAAGTCACAATTCTTTGGGCCTCATTTTCTTTTCCTGGGAAACAGTGATGTATAACAAAGGCAATGCTGGAATTTCCCAAATCTAAGCAGAGTAATGGTTTCCTAACAGCTTTTTATTTACTGCACATTTATCATTACAAAATGTGAATCCTTCCTATGAAAACACAAGAATCCAAGTTACACAGGATTTCAAAACTACTTTCATTTTACTTTGCAAATCACATGTAAGGTAAATATTGCTGGGGTTTTATTTGTTTTTAAGAATACGCATGTTGAAGGACTGAACTGCCTCATGCAAATACTTGTCTTTCAGAACATTGTATGTTCCTCAGCATTTGTTTCAAATTCAAAAAGTTTCCAGTAACTGAAAGATTTCTATTTAATATGCAATTCCTTAATAAATAACCAAAATACAATATTAACTTATGTAGCCCATCATTCTGGTGATAGGCAGGCCCACGAGTTAAACGTCCGAAGAACCTACAACCCAAACATGATTTCATCCATCCTAAGATTTTAGCAAATAGTGCATTCCTAGAAAGCACCCTTTTAAGCCACTGCCTGGTCCATTCTTACTGCTGCGTACTTAAGAGTCATCCTTGTTTCCTTGCTGGTTTCCACCGTTTTATTCCTCCTAAGCTCCTCCACCAATGACCCATGCACAGTTTCCCTAAATCACTTTAAATATTGCACATGTCCTGGCAAAAGTCCAAAATTCTAGCCGACATCAGCATTTTTCAGTTAACCTAATCAACTCTGTTGTCTTTCAGAAGCGGAGACAATGCAAGACCCTTGGTGGGGAGCGTGCGTGAGGGGTTCTCCAGGAGCGGTCAGGGACCCGCGCTAATCCACGCGCTGGGCGGGTGAGTGTTGGTGGCTGGGGGGGGGGGGGGGGCACAAGAAGCAGAAACTCACACTTTGGCCTCATTAGCAAGCAGGCGGAGCAGCCGCGACTGAAGTTAACGTTAGCCAAACACACCTGGCTCACCTTGTAAAGAGCGGAGTTGCTCATTAACTGAGCTGGGAAAGGTGCGCCCTACAAGGCTGAAGACTGTTTCAGTCCTTAACGGCACCGACTTCATGACCGAGTTACAAATTCCACGTGGTTCTTCTCAAGTCCCTTTAAAGAGACTTCTGCTGCTGGACAGTGAGCCTTTTGCCACATCACAGGCCGCTTCTCCGAGTAGGTCCATGAGGCCGAAAAGGGTCCGTCCACCCAAAGAAAAGCCAACCTACAAGCTACCTGGCTGCCACACTGACGCCTCCCCTCGTGACAATGCCACCCCGGCCACGCCGGCCACCCTGCCACGAGTCCGGGATGGCAATACACCCTGGGAGGTCTACCCAGGCCCTAGAGAAGCCCAGTGCTGGCCCGCTCTCTCAGCTTTCAGCTGGAAATAAAATGTCAGGACCCATGTTCATTGTCAGCTGAGCAGGAGGAGGACACGGGGAGAAGGACGAGGACAGAGAGGTGGAGAGGCCGCCAGGCTGCCCCTGAGAAGGGGAGCGGCTGAGGAGTGACACTGCTCGCCATGCAGACAAAGCAAACAACAGAGCCTAGAACAAGCACTCAGGGCTGAATTCCAGCAGAAGCCGTCTTTGCCGGCAGTTTCAGGAGAGAAAACTTTCATCAGAGGCAGAGAGGTTCACGGGGAATTCAATATGTCTGGGCTCTACACATAAACTCAGAATCACAAGTTTCTAAAACAATTTGGATTAAGCCACATCCCTTCCTCTCGGCACTCTAGATGCGACCTTTTCCCTGCATCTGACACTGGATTCCAGACCCCCAGCCAAAGCACGGCCCGTGTCTGAGGAACTGGGAGGCTGGCAGGTGGACCAACATTTGAGGTCTTTTCCAGGTGAATGGCTGGGTGGGGCTCGGGGAGGCCCGATGGCCCAGGGCACCAGGCCCACACCCTTTTACGTGGCTCTGGATGCCAGCTACCTGGCCAGGGGCGCTCAGACCCACCCTCAGGGGCAGCACATGCGTTTTCTCCCTTCTGCCACATCCACAGGGAAGGCCGCTCGTGGGGCTTGAGCTCAGATGAATGTGGATTAGCCCGGCCAGTGTGGCTCCATGGCTGAGCACTGACCCAGGCACCAGTTCCACTCCTGGTCAGGGCACATGCCCGGGTTGTGGGCCTGATCCCCAGTGGGGGCATGCAGGAGGCAGCCAATCGATGTTCTCTCCAATCAATGTTTCCATCTCTCTCTCCTTCTACCTTCCTCTCTCTCTAAAATCAATAAAGAAAAAAAAATTTTTTTTTAAGATGAATGTGAATTAGATATAAAAAGTGTTTGTGGAGAATTCTTTCTGGACACAATTACCTAACATCCCCTTCAACCAAACACCTGGTTGGTTGCTTATCAGCAACTCTTCAAGCCTTCTAGCACATCCCAGCAAGGTCCACAGAGGGGGACAGCTGCTGCACTTTCAACCCTTCGGTGGCCATCACCTCCCCGATTGTCAAGGCCTCTGGCAACCCTGGCTGGGCCCGCTGTGTACATCCCCACGGGCTGCAGCAAGGACCTACGGTTCTTCCTCAAACCAGAAAACGCCTCTTCAACCCAACCAACTGGCCGGTCCCTGGGGAGGGGCCAGCACAAACAGCCAGTTTCGTAAGAGGCCGAAGGGCAGCTTGGAAAAGTGAACCGGGAGGGATGAGGCAAGGCCCCACCCAGTTCCTCTTCTTCCTCTTCTTCGGCCCACGGGGAGCCATTCTTTGTCCCGAAGAGATGCACACCCATGTGCAGACACACATTTGAAAATGTGGGTGCCTTGCAGGTTATTTTAAACGACTGATCACACCATTCGTGTGGGTGTTTTAAAAAACTGGCCCTATTTAAATTAAAGGCTAATAATAGTGAAAGTTGAATAACGGTGAGTACAAGATCCCACCTCTAGTCTAAAACTAAAATACACACACAGAGTAAGATTTCATGTTGAGAACATAAAACTATTTTCCTCCCAAATAGCATCACAAAAGTAACAGGCTGTAACAAGTCCACTGTGTGCCTGTCCCTCTCCACCAGGCTCCCTCTTAGGTATTCCTTCCTCTATATGCCCTTCTCTCCTCAAATTAGACTTGGCCTTTGATGCCCCATAAGAAATGAGGCAAAAAAAGACAAAGCTAGTACTAATAACATTCACTAATTATTTACTCAGCACTTGCTATGTAAAAAGTCCTAAGTGTTTTATTTGTATTGTGTTGACTCATTTAATCAAGACAAGAAACTAATGAGATACACATCACCCCATTTTACAAACTTAGAAACTAAGGCAGAGTGTGTAAGTAACATCCAAGCTCACACACTGGTAAAGGGCAGGGCAGGAATTCAAACCCAGGTCCGTTAACCACTACACACACCGCCTCAAAGGTGTATTAACCAAACCAGTTACTTGTTTACTTTCAGCTGTTAAGGGTCCACAGGTTGGTTACATATTGGATTTTCAAGGTTAATTTTAACTTCGCCAGATTTCTGCACTGACTTCATATATGATGCAACTCTGCTCTCAGCAACATGCTACCTTCTGCCACCTAAAGCTACAACCGAAAAGAGGCATGCTACCATCCTCCCCTCCCCAGCGGGTCCCCACGGCTCAGTCCACTGCTGTCTCACCTCCAACGTCTGTACTGCCTGAAAACACATTTCCTTGGCCTCTAAACAAACACACTGGTCCTCCAGAAATGCTCACTGTTAAACTTTCCACTTTTATGCTTTTTATTTAGAATATACCTTTTTAAAGTTTGAAGCTAAGCATATATCAAAATATATTTTTCAACTTTTATCTTTAAAACCATACTACAAATATAATACAGATCCATTTTGTAAAAGTGTTTCAAACGCAGCGTGAGTAAATCAGAAGCCCCTCCCCCAGCCCACCTCCAGCCCTGACAGCGCTTCTCCAGAAGCAGCCACACGGGTCACACAGCGCCGGTCTGGAGGGTCGGGCAGAGTGCAGCTCTAAGGCCCGTGCCCCCCCAAATGAAATCACTGTAAAGCAACAGCAAGCCAGTTGAGAGCACAAATCCTTGAACAAGATTGTCTAGGTTGAATGCCCTCTGCTCCACCTATTAGCTGTCTGACCTTGAGCTAGTAACAAACTTAACCGCTCTGCCTCAGTTTCCACCGCTGCAAAGTGAGGTGTCAGCAGTCCTTCCCTCCCAGGTCATGGGAGGGGTCAATGCTCTGCCTCAGTTTCCACCGCTGCAAAGTGAGGTGTCAGCAGTCCTTCCCTCCCAGGTCATGGGAGGGGTCAATGCTCTGCCTCAGTTTCCACCTCTGCAAAGTGAGGTGTCAGCAGTCCTTCCCTCCCAGGTCATGGGAGGGGTCAATGCTCTGCCTCAGTTTCCACCTCTGCAAAGTGAGATGTCAGCAGTCCTTCCCTCCCAGGTCATGGGAGAGGGGTCAATGCATTCCACGAGCTGACAGTTACAAAGTAACTAGAACCTGCTGGGCACACAAGTTCTATTTAGGTATCGCTGAATATATATTTTAAATAAATTAATATCCAGTGAATAAAAAGCAGAACAGTAAAAACGTGCCCAAAAGTGTGCGGGCAACGTAACTTGTGAAGAACAGGAAACGCTGTTTCTGGAACCCACTGTCACGGCTCACCTGGGCGGGTCTGGGGCCGACTCAGGGACCAGCACGGCGGTCAGGCAGCACCCGACGGCGGAGCCACCCCGGGCACCGCGACCACTCTCCCCGCCACACGTGAAGAGCCGCCACTGTCGCGGTGTCCCTTCAGGCTCCAGAGCCTGGGACTGTTCTCAAGAGACAAATTATATAACTAGAGACACAAAACCTCATGCTCACTTCAAACACATCACGGCCAAGCCCCGGGGAGCTGCTTCCTGGGCGCTCCTGCCCCCGGGCGAGGCGAGGGCGCCTGGACGGGGCGAGGCGAGGGCGCCTGGACGGGCAGCCGGTGGCGCTGGGCCGACGCGCTCCAGCTTCAACTCTCAAAGGAGTAAATGTAAATTTTTCCAAAGGAAACAACGGCTGCAGCATTAAACTATCAGGCTCTGTCCACAAACAACATTCTTCCACCGGCCAGACACTAAGAGGAGGAGAGAGAGCTATAAAACAAAACGACGTAAATTATAGATCGTTTTATTTGTTGATTCCGAACACAACAACATATAACTGCATTTCCCCCGAATACTTCTGGGATTACTCAAATACAGGGTAGGAGAGGGAATTATTTTCCTCCCTGGTGAATGGTGCTTCTCTGGCCGAAAGAAACCCTCAGACGCATACCAAAAATCAGTCCCCAACGTGGCAATGGCCTCGAGAGTGACGCAGAGGTCACAGCCGCCACTCACACGCACAGCCTTCTCAGATCCTTCAGGCTGGAGCTTGGAGTCAATATACACCCCGACCGTGATGAGAAAACACCACCCTGCTGCCGCCTGGGCCCTGTCCTGTCTGACCACCCTGCCCACACCCGGAGTCCGGACGCCCAGAGGACCTCAGCGCAGGCCCCCGCCCCAGGTCCCACGTCACGTTTCCTGGGCACCTTTCACAATAACCACGTTCAGCCCTGAAAAGTGTGACCACTGCTGCAACCACCTTGGAAGTGACAGGTGCTTCCCCCCTGCTCTGTTATGTCCCGCTCGCCGGTGACCACGGACAGAGGACTGCCCTTCCCCTGGCTCACTGCGCTCCCCCGTACCCCCAGTTCTGGGGCATCTGTAGGTAATTAATCTTGTGACTGTCTTCCTCTGTGTGAGTGTATTACAACTCAAAACAACCCGGGTTTCACTTCCCCGGGGGGAGCGCGGACACTGAGGGGTCCTGCCACCCCGTGCCCACCTCTGGGTGAAGAATTCTCGGACACTGCGAAATTAGACAAAAAGGAAAATAGAGATACGATTATCTATCAGAGACTAAATCTTCTTTGTTTTTTGAAATATAACAAAAACATAAGCCCTAATGAGAGTTCAACAAGGTGATAAATATACAAACACAGAACTGTCTACATTTATCAGAAACAGTGAGTCAGACTGTACGAAAGGAGATCTTTCTTTCCCAGGTACAGACAGACATACGCCTATAAAATTTTCATAAGAAACAAAAGGAATACTTGAGTAAAAAGATAATTAAACTACTTTCATGGATGGACAGAAAAAAAATCAATTCTTTTGAGGAAAATTATTCTGAATTTCAATGAAAATGCAAAAGGAAATAATTAACAAAATATCAAAAGGTGGTTTAAAAAAACTAAAACAAATAAAAAGTTTTTCAAGTGTAATAAGGATTATAAAATATTTAATATTAAACATTATAAAGCCCTGATAATTAAAACACCATGGAAATGGCAAAGAACTAGGCAGAAAAATCAATAAAAATATAATAAGAATACTGATGATAGTTATGACAGTTAATATGTGTTTATATGTCGTGTTTTATATTTAGAGTTACCAACTAACTTATCATCCTAACTTAGATTACTTTGAAATCAACATTAACAATAACATGAGCAGAATCACTGTCTTAGCTAATGTCCCTGTACTTTAATTTTTGATCAGTTTCTTGGCTATAACTGTCGATTCTACCACATCACCAATACGTTTCTGAAAAAATGTTAGAAAAAGTGTGGTCTTAATAGTTTTCTTATTTTCATTAAATCACCTGTAATATTCTTCAAAGTTGTATTTTATGATTAATAAATTGAATTTCTAACACCTTCCAATGTCAGTATCTCTGGTCCTTAATATCAAGTGAGAAAACACACTGTCTGTGGTGCCAAAGGACCTGTCAGCAAACTCCACTAAATTGAGGATATTCCCAAGTTTATTATTTTGTATTGAAATGTGTAAATACTTTAGCCCAAATATCTTGAAAGGCCATCTTTTTAGCTCTATTCTGAGTATCTTTCTTGGAAAAGTATTTTTACAAAATAAAACTCTTTAAATAAATAAGTTTGCTTTATGATTCCTTCCAATGTTTGGCCAAATTTAGATGCTATAGAATTGCAAGCCATATTAATTTCATTTCTTCTCTGTACAGAACTCACATTACCTGGTTTAAAGTAGACACTTCATCTCCCACTGGAGAAATACTACAAAGTACAGTTACAGAATTTCAAAATTAAACTTGTTTACATTTTGAACTCCCATTATTTAATTAGGTCGGTTATTCCCTTGCTTTTGCAAGGATACAATTGTAATGTTCTATTTGCAATCCCCCCCCACCCCATGACTGGAATTTGCTAAGTCTCCCAAAACATTATGGGTAGGCACACTCCATTGAGTTATTAATATTTCCAACTGACTTTAAACAAAATGCAACCAAAAGTCAGAGCAACTTATACACAAAAGTTTAACACCATCATGAAACACATTGATTTGCAAAAGAGTATCTCAAAGTCTCAAACAATTGTAACTCTAATTGATAGCTGAAGTATTTGGATCCAGTATCAGCCTCAACACAAAAACGGTGTAATCTGATTATCTGTACATATATAAATATTTATAAATGCAAGTATCTACAGCTTCCATTTAATCGACAGATATTTTTTTTTCCATCACCATTTATGCCCTCTTCCACCTCCATCACCAGACTGTGGTCCCTGTCCATGAGTTCTTTTTGTTTTTCTTGCTCAATCCCCGCCCCCAACACCCTCCCTCCTCCAGAGCTGTCTGCCTTCTCTCTATCCGTGAGTCTGTCTCTATTTCGCTTGGTAGTTCAGTTTGTTCATTGGATTCCACATATGAGTGAAATCATATGGTACTTGTCCTTCTCTTGACTGGAACATTAAAAATAAAACTGCCTTATGACCCAGCAATCCCCATTCTGGGAATTTATCCTAAGAAACCTAAAACACTAATTCGAAACACTATTTACAGTTCACTGCAGCACTATTTACTACAGCCAAGGTTGGGAAGCAGCCCAAGTGTTCAGCAGATGAGTGGATAAAAAAACCCGTGGTACATGTACACAATGGAATACTACTCTGCTGAAAAAAGGAAGAAAACCTTACCCTTTGAGACAGCTTGGATGGGCCTGGAGAACGTTATGCTAAGTGACAACTGATAGGTATTTCAATTTGGGCACAATGATGAAATATGCGCCCACAACAATCACGTCCAAGGACATATTTGTTCCACAGCTTTCTTTATCGAATAAAAATTGTTTTTCTCACAATATGTTCTCCACCAAAATTCATATTTATATCACCACAAAAATTATTTCATCTGCAATGTTAAACTTTTTCACAGAATTTATAGTATCATCTCTAGCAACGTAAAATGTTTCCCTTCAACAGAAAGAAATTCCAAGAGCTTTATTTTGATTCTATGAATCAGACGGGGGGGGAAAGTCAAATTATTATTGGAATGACCCTAACTGATTTTCTACTTGAAGCATCCAATGATATGGATATAAACCTGCTATATTTACTGTTTGTGAAGGTCTGTACACAGTACATACCAACAGTTCTTAATTCAGTCTTTGTATGTGCTAAAGAAAACTTGAACTCCAACATGAGTGAAATGAACGTAGAAAAACAGTCACTTGACCTACATGGAAAGTCACGCTGACAGAGTGGCACAGAGGCAGCTGCCTGTGCACCGCAGTTGTTCCCTCAACAACTGCCAGCTTCGGAAAAGGTGCAGGATGTCCTCGCCCGTGGGTCTCTAAGTCCGGCTGCTACTATGCCCCCGCGGCACGGCAAACGCCAAAAACATTTTATGGAAGTAAATGCTCATGGTCAGCTTTCTTGAAGACAGAAAAACAGTCATGTAATATTTCATTAAACAAGTTGTGGGTTTTTTATTTTATCCTCACCCAAGGACACTTCTGCATTTATCTTCAGATAGAGCAGGAGGGAGAGAGGAGGAAAGAGAGAGAGAAACATCGACGTGAGAGAGACACATTGAGTGGCTGCCACCCACACAACCCCAACCGGGGCCGGGGACAAACTGCAACCGAGGTACGTGCCCTCAGCGGGAACCGAACCCGGGACTCTCTGGTCCACGGGCTAATGCTCTAACCACTGAGCCACACCGGCCAGGGCAAGTTTTGTTTTTTTAAAAGTTCATTGTTGCCAAAAAGGGTTTATTACAAAATATATTTTTTAATTCACCAAATATTAAAAATAAATAGTTGCATACACACACACACCATTTAATAAATTTTTAAAAATCATGAAACGCCCTGTTGCGAGGACAGGCGGACCGCCTCCTTGCACTCTGCAGCGGGACTCCTCAGACTCCACTTCCCACGTGTTTCGTGTGAACTACCCTGAAACCTACCACGTGTCCCCTGACCCACCAAGCAGACCGTTTGGGTCCCGGCCACGCACACCCGAGCACAGCCTTGCAGCAGAGGTGCGGCTATGACGGTGCCCGGACAGGGTCAGGAGAGTGAGGAGGGTGCTGCTGTCCTCTCAGAGGCCACCACCCAGGCATCTGACACACTGCAGGGCAGGGACAGCACACAAAGAAAAGGTGTATGTACAATAACACTTGGTGACAAAATGGAGAAGTTGAGACAAATTCTAAGCAATACAGGATTCCTGGACAAGTGCAAACCCAGGATTGTCCCTAACAAACCAATGAGGGGTCACCCTTTATACAGCCCTCTCACCTCCCCTCACACACAGCACCCCCACTCGGCTCCGTGACGACGCCCACAGGCAGATGAGACACAGGGTGCGGAGCTGTGCGGGGACCCGTCCAGGACAGAGCTCTGGACCCGAACCTCGGAGTCTGAGCTGACTGCTGTGACATCCCTTCATGTGACGCAGAACAGGGAGTGTGGGAACAAGCCTTATTTCAGACCGACATTCAGTGTCCACTAGAACGTGTTACATGAACACTGTGTAGGTACTACTTAATAAATAATTCCGGAACCAGAAGTTACTTATTTTGTGTGTGTTTGCTTTTTATTTCAGAGAGAGGAAAGGAGAGGGAGAGAGAGATAAAAACATCGATGAGAGAGAAACTTTGATCAGCTAGCTACCCCCTGAACACCCCCCACCCGCGACCAAGCCTGTAACCCAGGCATGTCCCTGACCAGGAATCGAACCAGCAACTTCTGGTGCATGAGACCAGGCTCACCCAACTGAGCTACACCGGCTGGACTTCTTTTTTTTTATTATTGTTATTTATGTTTATAACAACCAAGTCAAATCCTTGCCTCACACCATGCACTGAGATGAAATTAAGAAAGATTGAGAGTTAAACACTTTTTTATAAAAGAAGAGAAAAAAGGAAAAAAAGACAAAGAGAAAGAGCAGAAAGAAAAGGAAGAAATTGTAAAGCAATTATAAAAAAAATACATGTTGGGTAGGAAAAAAATCTGTCTTAGAGAAAATTAGAAGGCATAAATAAAAAGATGAAGGACATGCCCTGGCAGGTTTGCTCAGCGGTTAGAGCATCAGCCCGGGACCAACGAGTCCCTGGTTGGAGTCCAGTCCAGGGCACGTACCTCGGTTGCGGTTCATCCCCGACCTTGGTGGGGGTCGTGCAGGAGGCAACCAGTCAATGTGTCTCTCTCACATCGATGTCTCTCTCTCTGTCTCTCTCTGTCCCCCTCACATCACACTCTGTTAGAAAATAAATGGAAAAAAAAAATCCTCAGGTGAGGATCAAAACAAAAGATGAAGGGCATAAAGATGGGGGTAATACCCCCAAAATACTTTAATACAATATTTAAGGGGAAAACTTTTGGAAAAATATTAAAATCCATAATATAAAAAGGTATCTTATAAATCAGCAGTATTACGTTTTAAACTCAGTGTATAATACAAATACGTACATCACAAAAGTGGTACAAATAGCCAAAACCAATGGGTGTGGAGAGTACAGTTTCATTAGTTGTGAAAGAACAGCATATTTCCAGAATTCTATACCAACTTCCACCTTAAAAAAACTGTGAGCAGTGGAAGGAGAGCGGGTTAGTTTGCCTGGTGCTGGCCTTCGCTGGAGGAGGTGGAAACTATCACAACTCTTCCTGGACAACAGTCTGGTGACACAGCCCAGACAAGGTCATGCTCACCACCCTTTCGTCCAGCAAACAAATGACAGACTGCATCCCCGGAGGCGAGAGCGGTGCGCATACATGCGTGTACTAGAACCTTCAGGCAGCGTTACCTCCAGAACCAGGAGACGGGAAACAAGCTAAATACCCAACGGAAAGAGGACGGTTAAAGGATGGCGCCCTGTAAACAGACCGGGAGTGTAGCAACCTTTAAAACTCACACTTGCAGAAATGGTATAATGATACAAAAATGTGCATGAAGTGATGTTAAATGAAGACAAGCAGAAAATCAAATTGTTTAATCTCTCCTGCATGCGTTTGTCCATATGAATGGGAAAAAATGTTAGATTTAAATACACTGAAAATATTAACAAACTCTTTTCGTATGGGTGAGGGATATACTAGGAAGTTTTACAAAATCACAACTCTCAAATTGGGACCTATCACAAAGGAACCTTTCTGAACAAATAATTGGGGAATCACTAGCTTATTAAATGGATGACAGAGGAAAAATTAAAATTAGTAATTTGTATTTTCGAGGGAAAATAATGAAATATTGGTATGCCTCCATATTATTTTCTACATCTCAAATGGTCAACATATAACTTTCCCTGGGGAAAAAAAAATGATTATTTTAAAAAGTAAAAATTCTGTTACGTCCTGAAATTACTGCACACAACAGAAGATATCCACCCCTCTTATGGTTCTTAAAGCTATAAAAAAAAGCTATGAGCTATTTAAAAAGCAAAAGCAATTCTTCTGCGTGGCCTGCTCTGCGGTGGGACCCACAGTGGGGAGAGGCCCACTGAGGCCGCCCACACTCGGCTGCCCGGCCCACCTGCACAGGTGAGCAGGACGGGGGAGAGGGCCTGCTGCCCATCCTGCCTCTCACTTTCTGCTCTTCAAGTCCCTTGTTCACACGATAAAGGGCACGAACAACAAGGCACCTTGCATCGCACATGCAAAGGGAAAGCGGGCTTTGCCCGTGCTACTCCCTTAGCCGGACTGTCTGCCTCCCGTGCCCAGTCTCCTTGGAAACCTGAATTTCTTTAAGGCAAAGCAAGACTGGCATTGCTAACTGGCTTTCCCACCTCCCTTCCCACCTTCCCCTGCAGGGAACCTTCATCTGATTCAGACTACACCCTTCTCCCCCAGGTCCCATGAGCCTCAGGGAAAGCTGCTCCCCACCCCCACCCCAGGTGGCCCTGAATGACGATTGTGGTTTAGAAACCCAGGCAAAGCCAATCAAGGAATGACATCTGTCTGGGCGTGGGAATGGGCAACTCAGGCTAAGACAGCAGAGAGGAAGTTCCCTGGGACACTGCTGGGAAGGCAGGTTCTCACTTTTAAGAGGGTCCCTGGATGGGCAGCGTCAGGTCCACAACTGGCATTTCGCCTCCGGGCCACGACTGGGAATCTCTGAGAACAAACCCCTGGCTTCAGCTAAGCAGAAAGGCCCCCAGCTCTGAACTTCAGGGACAGGAGCTGACAGCGTCCCTCACTGTTTGAGCAGGACTTCGGGAGTGCGGGAAGGGAGGCGTGCTAACTGGCAGGATGGACACCTGCTGCTGTTCTCAGGCCAACGTCAGTCCTTCTTCTCCACAGAGACCTGGAGTTTCCCTTTGGGAATCACACTCGTCCATTCTGGGTTCCCAGGGACGGGTGGGGCGCCCCCTCCCCACTCTAAGGTCCAGGGTAGGTGACAAAGCAAGGATGGCCAGAGCATGGGGCTGTCCTGGGCTCGAAGACTGTGACCTCAGGCCACTGAGTCCCATGTACACCTCCTGCCCGAGTTCTGGGGAAAGAAAGCCTGGTCTGCTGGAGATACTGCTGTGGTAGCCACTTCCCTCAAAAAGAAATGGCGTGGCCAGGAATGGAGGGGTCGGTGAGAGAGGACAGACCAGGGAGTGAGACAGCCCGTCCACTGCAGTCCCCTCACAACCCCGCTCTCACTGAGCCGGGGGTCCGCCTGCACCTGAGCTAACGGCCACGACTCTGAGCCACTCAGCGATCCTCTGGTCCTTACAGTGTGGGGCAGGTTTCTCCTCCCAGTATCCCACTGTGTCCTGTGTCCCCGGCACGGTAGCGAAGGTCTGACTCCCCAAGGACAGTGAGCTTCTGTCATCAAGACCACGGTTTCACTCTTGTATCTTGTACACCTGGGAAGGAACCTGGCTCATGCCACTGGGTGTGGTCATTAAAACCCACCTTGGCTTGATTTCCTAATTTTAAAAACAAGATGGTCAATCACAAAGACAGACAACAAGTGTCAGGGAGGATGTGGAGAAATTAGAACCTCATACATCACTAGTGGGAACGTAAACTGTAGCTGCTTTGAAAAGCAGCCGGGCAGTTCTTCAAAAGGTTCAACAAAGAAGGTACCATACATATGACACAGCAATTCCATGCCTGAGTATATGCCCAAGAGAACTGAAAACATATGTCATAACAAAAATGTTACATGAATATTCATAGTAGCCTTAATCCTAACAGCTGAAAGTGAAACAGTCGCGTGTTCGTCAGTGGGTGATGGACAAACGTGGTGCGCCTGTGCCGTGGACCAGTACTCGGCTATGACCAGTACTCGGCTATGACCAGTACTCGGCTGTGAACAGTACTCAGCTATGACCAGTACTCGGCTATGACCAGTACTCGGCTGTGAACAGTACTCAGTACTTGGCTATGAACAGTACTCAGTACTCAGCTATGACCAGTACTCGGCTAAGACCAGTACTCGGCTATGAACAATACTCAGTACTCAGCTATGACCAGTACTCGGCTATGAACAGTACTCAGTACTCGGCTATGACCAGTACTCGGCTATGAACAGTACTCAGTACTCGGCTAAGACCAGTACTCGGCTGTGAACAGTACTCAGCTATGACCAGTACTCGCCTATGACCAGTACTCGGCTATGAACAGTACTCAGTACTCGGCTAAGACCAGTACTCGGCTGTGAACAGTACTCAGCTATGACCAGTACTCGCCTATGACCAGTACTCGGCTATGAACAGTACTCAGTACTCGGCTAAGACCAGTACTCGGCTGTGAACAGTACTCAGCTATGACCAGTACTCGCCTATGACCAGTACTCGGCTATGAACAGTACTCAGTACTCGGCTATGACCAGTACTCAGCTATGACCAGTACTCGGCTGTGAACAGTACTCGGCTATGACCAGTACTCAGCTGTGAACAGTACTCGGCTATGACCAGTACTCGCCTATGAACAGTACTCAGCTATGAACAGTATTCAGTGAAGTATTGATTCTGCTCTAACATGGATACACCTTGAGAAACATCGTCTTGAGTAAAAGGCAGACACAAAAGACCACGCATTGCATGACTCCACTCACATAAAATGTTCAGAACAGACAAATTTATAGAAACAAAAACCAGGTGAGTGGCTGCCCAGTGCTAACGGGGTTAGGAGGAAATGGGGGAAGGGTGACTGTTAAAGAATGTGGGATTCCTTCTGTGGGAGGTGAGAATGTTCCTAAATTGATAGTGGCGATGGTTATAAAACTATGTAAATATACTGAAAGCACAAATCAGTACACAGTGAATCAGTGAATTTATATATATATATAAATTATATCTAAGAAAAACTGTTACCAAAACAACCCAGCCAATTGAATAAGACGATGGCCAAGGTCCCTTGCCACCATGACCTGCCATGATTTTCTGTATTACTTTAGACGGAATAGGAAAGATCCAGCTATGTGATTCTGGGCAAGCTCTTAATCTGTCACTCAGTTTTCTCATCCATAAAATGGAGAGGAAAGTACCTTCCCCATTAAGTTGTCTGTGGACAGAATACCTTCCATGTAAACAGCACTGCAACAGGCCCTGCCCACAATGAGCAGTGCTCTGGCTGCTGCTGACCGGGCATGTACTCACGAGCCCCTCACATGTGGCCCCACACAGTCACTGCAACTCAAACTATTCCATGCAGGCCATCAACAAGCACCAGTAGGTACCATGTGGAGTCTTCACTACTCGCTAACCTGGGAACCACACAGATGTATTCCCACTTAAGTTTCATTGTTTCTTTCTCCTGGGGGATGGACAAAGGAAGAAAGAAATGCAAGTAAGTTACAGCAAGTAGCTAGTCAACATTTTTCATCTTCCACTCACAAACCAAGGCCTGATAACCGACTGCTACAAACTATTTCCATGTGTCTCCATCCCAGGCGAAGAGGAAAAGGGGCCAAATCTTCAGGCCTGATGATAGGAGTTTGGGTTTAAAACCAAGACTCTCAAACTAAGTCTCAGTTTTGGGTGCCTGCCCCCATGCTGTCAAGAAATGGAAGGATCTGAAAGAATTCCACCTGAGCCCTCTCAATGGCTGGTCTGCCTGGACAGGGAGGGGCTAATGGTATCATTGTGGTGTAACCAGGACAACCAGAGTAGCTCCTTCAACTTATGAGGGCCCCCATCCCAGACCCTCTGTGCTATTCTAAGTGAACTACATACATTAACTTACCTAATTCTCACCACCAGCTTTATGTGGTACACACTATCATACCATTTTATGGGTAAGAAAACTGAACTGTGGGTAAGAAAATTAAGTTGAAGAGTTTAATAATGTGTCCAAGGTCACATGGCTTATTCACGACAATGCTGGGGATTTGAACCGCACTGTCTGATTCAGCTACACTGCTCTGGGTGTTGGGTTAGATTCTGGACTAGACACAGGAAACCACCGCCTCCACACATTAGAATAACAGGGGTGACATTAACTATCTTCTAGTGAAGGTTCTGAATGTGCTGGACATTGGGCGTTACAATCACACCATCCCTAATGGGTTCATTATCATCACCCGAGCATGTTACAGAAGAGCACACTGAGGCTTAAGAAACCTACTCAAAATGACCCAAATTCTAAGAGACCACACTGAGACTGCATCTTGTTCTGTCTGGTTCCAAGGCCATGCACGCCAGTAATGGAATAATTTGGTTTTCCTATTGGTGAAGTTAAGTTTTCCTTGGGCCTTCCTCAAATAGGCAGCTGAACAATGACATATGGACCCCACAGATGTGATCTGGACCTCCTGGGCCCAATCCTTTGTCTTTATTGCTCCTCCTTTTATTTGCTATTCCCTCCCACCCAAGGAATCACCCCCCCTTCCAAAACCCACACCCCCCTTTAGGAGCAATGGGAAATATGGGGTGTGGGTGGAGTGAAAGGCAGGGTCAGGCTGGTCATGTGAATGAGTGGGAACAAACCAGAGAGGAGAGTGTGACTGTGTGTGTGTGTGTGTGTGTGTGTGTGTGTGTGTGTGTGTGATGTGTGTGTGTGCGTGTGTGTGTGAGTGTGTGTGATGTATGAGTGAGTGTGTGCGTGTGTGAATGTGTGTGTGAAAGTGTGTGTGTGCATGTGTGAGCGTGCACGTGTGTGTGCGAGTGTGTGTACATGTGTGTGTGAAAGTGTGTGAGTGTGAAAGTGTGTGTGCGAAAGTGTGTGTTTGTGCGTGAAAGTGTGTGAGTGTGTGTGTGTGTGTGTGTGTGAGTGAGTGTGTGTGTGTGTGTGTGTGAGTGTGAGTGTGTGTGTGTGTGTGTGTGTGTGTGTGTGAGTGTGTGTGACCAGATAGTGGCTGGGAAGAATCAAGCTAAACAAAGAAACCAAGTCCTGGCCAAGTAGAGCCTGGAAGAGAGACGTCAGGGTGCAGCTGCTCCGAGGGGTTAGGCAAATCACTTGAGATGCTCTCTTACCCAAAGCAGGAACTGGGTGGACATCTCATACACAGGAACCTGGCCCACTTCGGGCTCACAAGGAAATGTCCGTGGGGTGGCTCCTCCAGGATGGTGGGCCATGCTGGGCAAAGTCCACTGCAGTCAGCGCATGTCTGGGGTACCACATGCAAGACACGCGTGTGCCAAGGAGAGATCTTCCCCACCACGCAGGCAAGGCGACCACGGCCCCCCACACTCTGGACAAAGAACCACATTAAGCCTTAAACACAGCACTTTCTTTAGATACAGTCACTGGACAATCTGAATATTTGAACATTTGAAGAACTCGGTATTGTAGCCACGGGTCTTCCGTTTCCAAATGTTTCTGCATGTCAGAATACGGAGCAGTGTGTATGTCTAAAACCCAGAGGAGCCTTCTTAACTCCAGAGACATGGTGCCAATTCATTCACTAAAGACGACATCTCCGCAGCCACGGGGTGCAGCCTCAGAGCGCCCAGGAAAAGCAAAGCCAAGCGGCACCCGCGCCTCTGCACACGCGAGGAAGCTCTCACACGTCTCCAAGAACCAGGGCTTTCCTCCCTCTCACCCTTCCCAAGGAGCCAGACAATCTGATGCCAAGCCGCTGACTTCACCCTCTGTAATCCGCATGGCACGTGGAGTGCCCACAGCATGCCAGATTATCAGTCAAGTGATAACGCTTGTATATTATACCTGCTTGGCACGATTTGAATGAGGCTCCCTCAGGCGGCCTAGGGTTTCGCTTCCTGTTATCTGCACCTGCACAAATTTTAGAAGCAAATATAAACACCCAACAAAACCATACGAGGAGCTTATTCAAAAGTGAAGACACAACACAACACAGACCTAAACACAACGAGGTAACTAACCTGGGGTTCCACCCCACTCCACATGCGCGGGGTACATCTCCTTTATTTCAGTGATCTTTGCAAAGTCCTGTAGCTTTTGTCCATCTTGGCTATTTAATGTGACTTTTAACCAACACAGACTGAATAATCACAATCAAAAGAGCTAACATGTGAAAGCTCCTTCCAATATATGCCAGGCACCATGGGTCACATTCTACATGGATGATTTCATTTAACCCATAGAATAAATGGATGAGGTAAGGTTTATTATTATCTCCTTTTATACACACACACATTTATGAAAGAGGAAAGTAAATTAGAAAGTAGAAGCCTGGAGGAGATACGTCAACAAGTGTTACCCAACAAGTGTTAAAAAAAAGCTCTTTAAACCCACGTCTGCCAAACTCCAGAGCCCCTGCCCCTAACCACCACAGCCACGTGTGACCAGCAGCCTGGCTGCATGGGTCAGGATTCGGGTCTGCCACATACCCAGACCGTGCGCTCAGCACTGATGAAACCCGTCATCACTAGAGTTAAATGGCGTTTGCAGCCCTGGCCAGTGTGGCTCAGAGATTACAGCATCGGCCCTCACACCAAAGGGTCTCAGGTTTGATTCCTGGTCAAGGGCACGTACCTGGGTTGCAGGTTTGATCCCCGGACCCAGTTGGGGCATGTGCAGGAGGCAACCAATTGATGTGTCTCTCTCGCATCGATCTTTCTCTCTCTCTCTCTCCCCCTCCCACCCCCTCCAACAACAACAACAAAATGGCTTTTGCAGTGTGATTTCTTTTATTTTATAAGTGGGAATATATATATCAATGAATGCGAAAACAGTCCTTTTGATGAGTTCTGTGCCATTTGGAAAGAATGAACATTGATAAACACTGAAAAGAAGGAAGCAAAGAAATCAAATCATCTACCGAAGGGTCAGGGCTGTGGACATCAGTGTCTCTGCAACTCTGTCCCTGATGGAGCATTAGGATAAAAAGAATGAGAAAGTCAGACTTCATGGACCTCAGCCTGCTGTTCGACATCACTCAGAGGGCAGCCTCCCTGGGGATGCCAAGAATATCATAGGAATTAAACCGATTACTTACCAGTACCTTTTGAACATACACTTTTATTCAGATATTTTGTGTTTTTTTTTTTTTTTTTTTACCAATTCATTGCATAAAACTCATCTGTAAAAGAGAGTCCTCACCAAATAATGTACACATATTGGGGGAGGGGGCTAAACAGACTCTTAAAAAGAAATTCAAATCAAGAATTGTTCCAGCTGACACCTACCTTCTGGCCTAATGGAAAAATCAATCTGTCAGGTCTTAAGCGCTAAGGCTAGGAAAAAAGGCAGCTCCTTACTTTACTTGGTACACTACCCAGTTCCATGCTGGAAGTCAAAGCGTCACTGAGAGCTGTAATTCTTACGGAAGCGTAACTATGCCCACAGGTAACTCACCTGCTTCTGGGCAGCCGCAGATTCGGTAAATAAAAGGTGGACAGGTGACGGCACAAGCTCGTTGACAAAGATCTCTGAGCATGAGGACACCTGGATGTCTAGATGCGCTGTGCTGGACACCTGAGGAGGGTGTCCGCGAAGCGGCGAGGACAGGGGACCGGGACACAGCACCCCTGGCCCGGGAGTCAGTCAAGGAGCAAGTGAGCAAAGGGAGCAAGAAGTAAAGAAACAGTGGATGAGTCAATAATAGTAACACATCACGTGTCACTTCCACGACAGTCACGGAAATAACTCAATTCCCACTGTTTCAGTCACTAAGGGACATGCAGGGACGTGCACACCGTGTCCTCAAGGACCCACGTGGACAGCCAGCACCTCCGATCACACATCAGCACTCTCAGCACCGACGTGGCTACGTGGACGGGCAGCTGCCCCAAGCCAGGTCACGGTCGCTGTGGGCAATCCAAGCGGCCAGCGTGAGGCCCCTCTTCCCGACCTGAGCGCCGCCCTGGTGGAGGTGGGGAGAGGGGCACCGGAAACTGTGCGTGGAGGACACGCCGGCTGAGCGGTCCTGAGCAGACACCTCGCCAGGGAGAAGGAACACACTACACACACACATTCGAATCCACCCCATGGCAAACCCCCCCACGGGAGGCCACTGCCAGTCCCTCCAGTGAAGTGGGCGGCTGTGAAAAGGCAGTCCACAGCAACCTGGTAAACAGCTGGAGCCACAACCCAAGGCGGTGAGCAGGCCACCGGGGTCCCTCCCGAGATGCACAGGCGTCCCCTCCGCACTCCACACCGACGGGGTGGGGAGTCCGCTCTCGCCTGTGGGAAAGCACCGTGCCCACTGCTGCTGGAAAAGCATCCTCTTCAGGCAGCAGGCAGGCAGATGCCAACCTGCTTTTGGCCAGAGACATGAGAGGGCCCGCCCCCAGCTTGGCCCAGGTGCTCCAGATAAAGCCAGCTCACCCTCCCAGGGAAACACACATCACCTGCCCCCGGGCTCTGGAAGCAGCCCGTGTCCACTCGGAAAGCTCCTCCAGCCTCCACAGCAACTCAGCTCTGTCCCCGAGTGAGGCTGGACAGCAGAGGAGAGGTGGAGGTCTGCAGAAAGCTCGATGAAGCAAGAAAGCACGGGGATGGTGTTCAATCCCCCAACTCCCGTGATCACATGTCCTGAAGAGACAGGAGAGTGCCCAACTGTCCTCACGAACACAGTGCAGAGCATGGATGACGCTGGTCGCCAAGGAACAGTCCCCAAGCGTCAGGTGTTCCCAGCCAGCAAAGCCGTGCTGAGCGCGTCCCTCATGCTCCTTCAGCCTCCCTCCCGCCCAACGCCAGGGCCCCCCGCCCCCCACACAACCGGGTCTCAAGACTCAGCCCCGACTCAGGATGCCAGAGTGAAGGGGCAGAGACGCAGTGCGCTCTGCAGGGGGACAGGAACTACCTGGCCCAAGATGAAACATTCCTGAACGGACCGGTTTTGTTAAAATTGGGTACTACAAAAATCCTTCTCTTCAAACCCTGCTTGGGGCGGTTTAAAGCAGCTCATTCTACCTGAATCAGTGGGGGTGTCCCCACTGCCCACTGCCGAGGTACAACACCCAGGAAATGATGCCCATTCTGTGACACACGGTTATCTTCCAGTTCCTGAGGGAGTAAACCAGCAGGTCTCTTCCAGAGCAAAGTCAAGGGCAGGTGACAATACAGAGCAATTAAGGTGACAGAGATCAAGTGGCCAGATCCCGGGAAAAGGGCCAGAGAAGAAAAACAGAAAGAAAAAGCACGAACGCAGTCAGCTTCCCGCGCAGGACTCTGCAAACTGCCAGCTGGGGACGCCCCGTCCAGAAGATGGCCAGCATCTTGCACGCAGCGCACCTTACACCCAGGAAGAGAAAGGGGCTTTAAAAAAGGTTTACAGTCCAACCTGGACTCACAGCAGAAAGCCCACATCAGGAGAGTGGCAGGGGGGCCCCGCAAGGCCGGTCCTGGGCCCCTCCTGTTTTACTGCGGAAGAGCCACACCACTGAAGACCCCTGTGAAGGGCAAGCAAGGCGGGCTCCCGGCGTGGCGTCTGCGGCGGGCGCAGGTGCCCCCTGCTGCTGTCCTGAAATCCCGGCCCTGCACCAGGAGGCGCACACCGTGGTCTGCGCTGGGCTCCGCGGACTGCACAGCCGGCGGGCTCCCACTTCCTGTGCACTCTTTTCTTTGTGTTTTCAACATCTCAGCTTGGACTTGACGTCTAGTTTTTTACGGATAACTGTTTTCAGGGGCTGTTTCCACTCCGCAGGACCTGGCTGGGTGGTCCCAGTCTCAGGCGCACAGAGCAGCCGTCCCCCACGCGCCCCGCCCCACACCAGCACCTGCTCAGATGGGCAGTCGGGGCCCAGGGCAAGGCAGACGCGGGCGCGCGGGCTCCAGGGAGGGAGGACAGAGCAGGTGTTTTCAGTCTCAGGGGTGTGGGAATCGAAGCCAGTCACTGCAACTTCTAGACCGTCAACCGTGCTCCCCCTCGCTCACAGCTCCCGGACGTGCACACAGGCCCGCACGGGCCCGAGGAGACCTGCGGTCCAGAGGCCCAGTGTGTCCTTGGTCCCACACGTGCTACACACCCAGACAGTCCGGCCCTTACGGTGCTGTCCTCACACAGGGGTTCTTCACAGAGGAAGAACATCAAATAAAAACACACACACTGGAAGACCTGCCGTTACCAACAGCGGCACAGGAGACCACGACGGACAAACGTGTTCCTGACACGGGGCAGAAGAGAAGCACGTCAGAAAGGTGAACAGAGCACGACCAGCGTGTTTTGTTTGTGCAAACGCAGAGAGCTCCAGGCATGAAGAGCGCGGTGGGGAGCAAGGCTGGCTGGACCCCAGTGGCCACCTCACTCAGCAAAAATCCCCTCCGGGACGAGGGGCGCCGGGCGCCGGTCGCACGGAGGCCCCGTGGCTCTCACAGGCCCGGCTGGCGGCCGGCACAGTGCCTGGGCTCATCCTCGACGTCCCCAAAGCGAAGCGGCCCCGCCGGCTTCACAGTTCTCCGGGAAACCTGAATCCCCCTTCAGCACGAGTAAAGGGAAAGAGGGCTATACTTTTTTGAAGACATGGATATTAATGCCTATAAATACCTTACAACCCAGGAATTTTTTTAAATTAAGACTTTTTTAGAGCAGTTTAAGGTTTACAGCAAAACTAACAGGAAGGTACAGAGTCGTCATACACCGCTGACCCGCACACACACGGCCTCCCCAGGGCGCACCCTCGCCACCCCAGTCCAGCTCTGCTGCGCAGAGTGAGCTCAGACAGCTGGACAATGATATGTCATCTCCCGTCAGGTCACACAGAGCAGTCGCACTGCCCCGAACCTCTGTGTCTGCCTAGTCACCCCGCCCGCTCCTCAGCCCCTGGCCTTCCTACTGCAGCCCGTTCTCCAGAGTATCACAGAGCTGGGAGCACACGGCGCGGACCTTTCCAGAGTGGCTTCTTTCGCTCCGGGATATGCACCTAAGGCCCTCCTACCTTCTCAGTGCTGAATGCACCACGGCAGTTACATGTGTCTATCACCTACTGAAGGACATCGCGGCTGCTTCAAGTCCTGGCAATTATGAGCAAAGCTGCTGTAAACATTTCACTTTCTCGGTGAACGCGAGTTCTCAGCTCCTGTGAGTAAACCCCGGTGACGGTGACTGCTGGACCGTACGGTCAGAGCAGGTGTGGTGTCACGAGACACCACCAAACCGTCTTCCAAAGTGTCCGCGCTGTTCTGCGTTCCCACCGGCAACGAACCAGAGGCTATTTTTTAAAACATTACTTCGCAGGCATTCCAGGTAAGACTCTCCTACCCCGGGAGAAGGACACTTTCACAGGGCACAGTGGACGTCCAGGAGGAGCGTCCCACCCTGTCCAAGCCTCTTCCTCAGCCCCCCGCCGGCAGCTCCTTGGAATTCCCCATCTGAAACCTGCTGGCAGAGCCGGGCGGTGACCAGCCATGGTCGGAATTACACACAGGTGTTCGAAAATACAGAGGATCCAGCATAATTAAGAGCATTAAGCAATCATCTCAGCCCAAGGAGGCAGCTGAAGGAAAGAAGAACAGAGTTTGGGCAGCGCTTTGGGAAATAAATTCCACAGCCTTTCACCAAGTTGAAATCTTGGCTTTGGACACACATAAAAATGAGCCCGGCCCGGCCTGAGCTCCCAGTGGACACCAGCCAGATCACAAAGTTGACCCAATTGGCCTGCCTCACCGCAGAGAAGGCCACTGCTGGGACAGCAGATGGTAGACTGGTGCCCGCCAACACACTCGGACAGGGCAGCGGACGGGCAGTTACAGACTCGGCCGCTGCCAGTCGGGTGGGGTCTCCGCTTTCCGAGACTCCCTCTGACAGTGCATTAAAAAAAATGTCACAGTGGCCTTCGATCTGACTTTCTCCTTTTATAGACTTCACTCGTTCTTTCTTTACATCCTATGAAACACAGCTATTATTGTTTTATTTTCTCTTGTCACTGGGAACTGCTGCACAACATCTGGCCGAACTCCACCAGGAGGGATGTCCTGTAGGAGAACCGCACCAGGGACCCTCTGCAGCCGGGAAGGCGGTGGCAGTGTTTTCCCACAAGGCTTCAGGAACCTAAAAAAAGATGCTAAGTAACAAGTATTACTTCTCTTTAAATAAACCATTACTACACATAACTTTATTTGTTATGAGAAACGCAATTAAAAAAAAATAAAGCCATTGTTTAATGGGTGACACCGACTCTAATGGTCCCTGTTCAACACACACCCGTCTCTTAAAAGGAGCGCTGTCCAAACATTCCGCGTTGTTATATTTTTCTCCAGGCTTCAGGGAAACACTACCCACCTTGAGACTCCTTTGTTTAACGTCTCCAGTCATTTACACTATTTAATGAGTACCTGACATTCCTAATAAAACATCAGTACAAATATCCAAGTTGTCCAGGAGGAAAAGAAAAGTTTTCCAACCTCCCTGGCTGTTCAAGGTAAACATTTCTGCGACCCAAGTCTATTAGCCACGCTAAACAAATGCTTTTATCTTTCCTCTTAAAATACAAGATTTTCATTTTACTCAGCAATGAGCCTGGCTAAATCGAAATTCCATGCAGCAGAATTAACTATGTTCTATCTCCTCAAAATGAACACCATTATTTATCACTAAGATTTAATGACCAAAAAACAGATGCCCCTCCGATTACACCGCTGCTGCCATCCGCCGGCCACGCAGATTCTTCTGGTCGGTGGCAGTCGCGGAGCATCGGCTCGGCTCCGGCAAGTTCGGGAACAGCTGAGAGCAGACAGTCTTTCACACACACGTTCCGATTTTCACCTAAGGATATCTCTATTTATACGGCTTTCTTGCCACAAAGATGCCAGTCCTGTAAAATACACAGAAGTCACTGTCTCCACGGAAGAACGAGGTGCTATGTCCATAACAAGGACACAGACGTATAAAGCGCCTGTTAATTAAACATCCCTTTTTCACTTGCTGCCCCACATATGTGACCGCCAGGTTCTCAGCCAAGTCTGTCAACGAGACGGAACGGCGAGGCTCCTCAAACGAATGCCTTGCCTGTTTCGTTTCATTTTTTTCTTAAATGTAAGAGATCAGCCACTTGCTATATTATTTTTAAAAATCAAATTCCCTAGTAAATGTTTGATTTTAACATCCCCCCGCCACATAAACAAACAAAAAAAAACCCCACTGGCAAACGAAGAAGTTACGAAGTTCATCAGGACTGGTAGTTTCCTATTAATCTAAAGTTTCAATATATGATACTGCAGGAGGCTGCTAAGCTTTAGATTCAAATGCAAAGAACTTGTTTTGAATTAATATACAGCACTTCAAAAGGTTCACACGGAAAAATGAATCAACTACAACTACAATGTATCCGCATGGATGAATTTCACTAACTCTATTGACCAAACAAACGCAAGTTATTAAAGAACGCATACAGTAGGATCCCATCAATATAAATCCTCAGCAGGCACAAGAAAACCTACATTCTGGGGAATACATGCAGATGTATTAAAAGTGTAAAGAAATCCTGGGGATGACAAGCAGCCAGCTGAGAGCAGGGACCCTCCGGGGACAGGGATGAGTGAGAGAGGGAGGGGCCTGCCAGGACCTCGGCCACCTGGGCAGAGATGTGTTCTTTCTGAAGCTGGGCTGCAGGTACATGGGTGCTCGCTGAATTATCCTTTGTTTCTTTTTGGTGTGACAGGTTCCATAATAAAAATGGAAAGGTAAAAACACATAGCTTTAAGATAAATAGCTTTGTAAATATTTGCCAGATTTCTCTCCTCAAAAGTTGCTCTCAGCTCAAAGATCAGAGCTTCAGGCCAGCGCATCCCATTTTCTCCGCATCCCATTTTCTTTGACAATGGCCAGTGCTTACGACACCACCCTGGGTCCCAGTACCCCGTTCCCATGCCGCAAAAGTGCTGACTTCCGCCTGAAGAATCTTCACCCCGTCCTCTGCTCTGCAGATCATCCCTGACAGAGATGCTCTCCACAGTGAGGAAAAGGGGCTGTCCTGCTCCCTAACAAAATACAACAAAAACAAATACAGAAAGGAAATCGCTCTTTCAGGATCTTTTTAGTTTTGAGTTGACGCAAACACATGCCCAGGAAGCAGCTAGAAGCAAACCTTGCGTGTCATTCTGGGACAAAGGAGTGGAAGAGGACGGTCAGTTTTTGACAGATGGGCAGCTGATTCCACCACGCCCCTCCCCTCCCCCACCCCACCCTGGAAATGTGAACCCGGCGGCGTGGCCAGAAGGACAGGGAGACAAAAGGGAGCGCGCTCTGTCAGCAGCAAGGGTGACGGCTTGCTTCTACAAGTACAAGAATTCGTTGCAAGCTTACTGAAGTTACAGCTGTGCGAGTACTGTCAACAGGCGTCACACTGCAACAACAGCCGAGAATGAGGGGCGCTCACTGAGGGGCCGGCCCTGCCTGCCCCAGAGAAGGCCCTGGAAGCAGCAGCCCAGCAGCCGCGCCGGGAAGGCCAGACCGAACGGGACGGACCGACCTCCCCGTCTGGCTGTGTTCTCGGGCGGTCAGCTGCACGTGGGCAGCGGCACTATTTTAAGAAGCCCTACCCGCTTGCTCCAAGTCCAACCAGCTTCCTTCCAAATAATTAAATGCGGCAAATTTTCTATTAGGAAATCTCTACAATACGTCACTAAAAAGGGTCTGTCATCGACTCCCTAACGATACATCAGTTAATTACCTAACCTTTCTTAATGAAATGATTACCACCACTGGACAAACAGGGCGGAGGGACCGCATGCGCGCGGGGATTGCATCACCTGGGGCCAGCGTGACGCTGCGGCTCGAACACGCACCTGCCGGCTCTCCCTCACCCCCATTCTCATCCTTTACAGAAACCTCATATTCCAGGACACAGACACTAGTTCTAAACTTGGCCAATCAGAGATTATTTTTAAAAGTGCTTCAGGGTCTGAACAGAAATAAAAGAACTTTGAATTATAGGGATATTCCACATGCCACCCGAAACTCGAGCCAAGGCAACCGTGAAGCTTGAAAACAATTGACACCTTCTCGGTGTCCATTAAAATCCAGCCACACCCAAAACATAAATAGAACTTTTAAAAAATTTACGTGAGGGCATTTTGGAAAAAAACACTTTATTGCTAGGTAACTTCAAAAGGCACGTTACTAATACAGGCGAAAAATGTCTGTACAACTTTTATTAAATAACTCTTTTGATCTTCGTGGTTAGATCTTTAGCTAAAGCCCTGAATATTTAAACAAGTCTCCTTCGCAATTTATCTACCTTCATCTCATAATCTCGTAGGATGCATTCTTCTTAGGACTCTGCCTTCTTTATTTGTGTGGCATCGTTGGCTCAGCTCTGTCCATCAATATTCCTGCAGGCCTCATCACATACGACAGTGAATTCCCCGAGATGCCCAGGAAAATCCAAATACTTGGGCCTGCAGGGTTAATCTAACGAGTAAACAGCTCAGATTTTAAAATTAAGATGAAATATTCAGAGAAAAAACAATCTCCAAAGCCTTGGACAATGACTGGTAGCTACAGCAGGAGAACACCCACTAGAAGCCAGGGCACAGGCAAAGCATGACCGCAGGGAATGTCTGGCACTCGGTGAGAACTGCCGAGGCTCCGGGTGTCCCCACCACCTGCAGCTGGGGGCTCTGGCTCTGTCTGGCTCTCCGCGCGGCTAACGTTTCTCTTGGTGCTTCTCTCTGGACAGGGAGCCCATCCTCTTCCCAGGGTTCCTGAGGTCCAAGCAGTTCAGTTACACCCTTCAGAAGAGTTGTAGGTTCTCCATGGACGAGTCCCGTCCCCCCACTGAGGTGGGTGTCAGAATGGTGGGCAGCTGTTTGGAAATGCAAAGGCTGGCCCCACGTGACCCCGCCCTCAGCAATGCGACCTGCCTGCGGCCTCAACACTCCTGCACACTGTAAACCACGGGCTTCGGTTCCCAACAGAAATTCAGACGCACTACAAATAACACAGGCCTCGAGATAAAACAAAGAATCAATCATTAAAATCCAGGGAGGATCAAGTCTTCAGTCCCAGAATCTCCAGCAGCACAGATCACTTGCTCCATGGGTCTCTGTTCAACGTGCACCAGAATTACCAGGGGAAGTTCGTTAAAAATGCACATTCTCACATCAGTCAGCAAAAATGCTGGCCCAAGAATCTGTATTTTAATAAATCCCCTGACATTCCAAACACAAACACACACAACGATCGGGAAGCAGGTGAGCGAGGGACATCCCCTTGGACATGCTGAAGCGGGGCCAAGTGACAACATGTTTCCACTTCACAGGAGACCATCGCTGCTCTCAGCACACCTGCCCCAGGGGAGGGGGCCACCTCTGGTCACACGTCACCAACACAGGGTCGGCACTGGCGCAGGAAAGCCACCCTTCCCCCAAGAGCCGTGGTCAATGTCCTGACAGGACCAAGAACATCTTTAAAAATATGGGCAATAACACAGCACCTGTGCATTCAGATCGCCAAGCTCAAAGAACACACCTTCGACTACCACCCCAATCCACAGACAGGGAGCCTGGCGCAGAGACAGTCACATGACGACTCAACTGCTGAGCCGGAGGAAGAAAAAGAAACCTCAAGAATTCAGTTTTCGAGTTCTATGCTAGAAATATTATTAGTATCCTGGTTAATAAAGCTGATCACAGACTCAGCTAAAAATCAGAGAATCTGGCAAAATGTGGATGTCCACTTGACTGAGTCCTAATAAATAAATACACACCCACATGTAAAATTCAGGAAGAAACCTTTGTCCCATCCTAAGTGAATCTATTCTATTTAACATAATCAGAGACCAATAATGCCGTGCTCGGTCTCTCCCTCAGTGAGCTGTCCTGGAACAGCCTGGCCTCTGAAATCTTCAAACTGTGGAAATAAAACGACATGAGCTCTCCAGTCGGTGACCCTGCACGTCAGCCGTGGACCTGAACGAGCAGCAGAAGGAAATCAACCCATCAGAGCACCCTGCACTGAGAGAACGAAACAGTCCACAAAACACCTGAACACAATGTTGCATGTATCCAAGCTCCTTTTGCAGAGAAAACTATGTTATTAAAAATGTGACTTGGAAAGAAAGTGCACTCTGCTTCGCACGGCGCTGCCGAGGATCCTGACCAGCAGACGTGTGTAAATACTTCGTGACATCAGTTCCATTGGAGCAGACCTGTCAGGGTGTTTACAGGGCTTGACAGTACTTCTGTCTTTAATTAAATTTTTGCCCAGATACTTTAATGTAATTTAAATAGATTATTAGTTGTCAGGAGCTAATATAAATTTTGTTTACGACTTAGTTCAAGTACTCGAATTGAAGAAATTAATTTAACCCCACGACTGAGGTGCTTTGGCATCAAGGTGAGACCACTGCAAAGCCCCTGCCCCGTGCTCTCCCAGCACCCTTCCGGCGGAACTGCAAACAGCAAGACACTAAATGGAGCACCTCCCCCACTTCTTTTAAAACAAAATACGTTGGGGAGGTTCATAAGGAAAAGCCCACTTACACTTGTTCAAATACAGAGTCTTTCTTTTAGGCAGCTCATTCTCCCAGTGGCTGGCTAGGTAGAAAATGTTTTTCTCACTTTAAATCCCGTAACGTAACTACTAAACAAACACCTGTTGTGCACAAGGCAGGACCTATATTAAAAACTGGTGTCAGAAGATTTTAAAAAGCAAAGCAAGCCTTGCAGAGACACCCACAGATATGTGGTCAGCAGATCCCATGCCTGGTGAAACAGCCCAGGACCAGGATGCCCACAGCCCTGGGGACTGGGAGCCGACTTCTAAATAAGGCCTGAAAAATGCCTCAGCACAAGCTGACTGTAATTAATAAGAATAATTCATTAAAACACAAAGAGCACTGTCTAATTGTCTTTCCGACTGCCATGCGATTTACCCCACTGTACTTCCTCCTTGCGGAACACCGGCCTTGCAGCCTAAGTGCGAGAACATTATCTATGGGATGCAAAACCACAGCACTTCGTGAAATCAAACGTTCCTACGACATTTATTTTTAGATTGGTGACACAGCCAAATCCGCTTAATTTCCATGAACCACGTCGTCACATGCACAGTGAAATAAACTATGTGGATCCCAGGGGAAAAGAAAGAAAAACAACTGTCATGCATAAGGTACCCGTATTTGGCCAGGTTCTCCCGTTTCAGGGATCCGTCTCATCTCAAGGCTTGCTGAGGTTCTAGCTTTTGGCACCTCTAGCCTTTATTCATCCAAGTACCACGAAGAGAAACATTTTTTTAAATCAGTTTAAGATGGCTCCTTGGATGGCACACACACAACAAAGTGGCCTGCAGACCAGCTGAACAAGTCACAGGAAAGACCATTTAGTAAATACACGTGCCTAACTGAAAACTTACTTGGCTTGCTGGCTTGACTCACAAACTCTGTTTGATCACCTGGTGGAATTACTACCTTCAACTAAAGAAATAAACAATTCCCTGCAAACAGTAAGAGTGTATGTTGGCTCATGCAGAAAGTTCACCTGTCTATTCAGCAGATGCCTCTCTTAAGGTTATTTTCTTTAGAAAACAAACCCCTAACTTGCCTTAGACCTTTATAAACTCCAGGTTCAAAAAACATATTTTTTAAAAAGAACAATACTGTTGGCTTCGCTAAAATGGCATTTATTATAACTGAATTCTGTAAAAGGACTATGACATCTAACAGGATAAAATAAAAAAAAGAAAGAAAAAGCCATAAGCAAAAATAATTTTTTTTTTGAAAATCACAAATACCACCTGTGCAAATCTAGCTATGATCTGAAAATCCTTTCTCAGCCATAGAGAAACAGCTCATGCTCAGTGCCTTGAAGTTGCAATTAAATTGTAGTAATTTAAGATTATCGGGAGAGCAAAGGGCAGTGGGAGCTCTCTGGAGGGCTCCCCTCCCTACTTAATGCTCTTCAGTCAGGGGTTAAATGAGTTTCTTTAATGTAAGTACCTTAAAGTAACTGAATCATAAACAAAATTTATACTATTTTCTGACATCCTGCAATCTATTTAAATTTTATTAACGTGTGCCTAAAATTATTTTTCAAAGACAGAACTCTTGCAAAGCCCTGTAAATATTCCTGGCATACCTACTGAACTGTAATTGGTGCTATAACTCCCAACATTGTCTGAATACACGTACTTTCTGGTGATGCGGAATCTTACAGGGTAACATTTCAAAACTGAGTCTGAATCGTAAGTAAAACATGAAAACCAAGTACACAGCACAGTAAGATTGGGTTCAAAAGATGTCACATCTGCTCTGCTCTCCCTTCTCTTTCTCAATGTTGGCACTGGATGTACTGTGGTTTAAATATATTTGTTTAGGAAATATCACAATTCTTTTGTTAATTTAAACTGCTGAAAACAGATATATCCTTCAATAGAGTCTGAGAATGTAAATATACAAGGTCAGTGATACAGTCTCAAGAGAAGCAAGGAAAAACTTAGTGACAGAAAACTATGCCTACATAGGCTCAATATTAACCCAGTTAACGTCTGTTATTGTTGGTATGAATAATTTAACTAGAAAATATTTATAGCTTTTAAAAAATTACATATTGCAGAAAATTGCCTAATAGCGTCCATGTGTGTGTTTAACTTGCTTTGTTTAATTACACAATAAAAGGTATACCCAATAAAAGCTACAGACTTCGAAACACGTTGGGCACTATGGTTATGAAACCATGACTTATAAAAAAACAAAGTGCTACTATGTGATTGACATTTGTTAATTAAAAATGCAATTCTTAAATGACAATTGTTTTTATTATTCTGTATGTGTTTACTTGCCCAATTTCCTACTTTGTTGTACTTAACTAAAATAACATTTAATTTGGGGAGTGTTTATAGAAAAAAAATGTTACATAGTTTATACTCCAAAATTTAAATATAAATACAAAATCTTACAGACATCTTCAGCAATATAACCCCCTTAATTTCAGACAGTTAATTTCAATACTCGATGTTTCTTTCCTTTCATTATACTTTGATAAACCTGTGAAAACAAAATGCTAAAGTAATTACTGTTACTACTCCCTTTAAAAATGTAAAGCAGTTATATTTTCCTAGAAAACAAGCAAGGACAAGTTACAGAGAACTTGAATAAAAGTAGCAACCTGGTCGTGGTGAATGCCAATCTAAAAAAAGGGGTTATGTCTGATCTGTAGACTGCTCCCTCGTACATTTTTAAATTCCAAGAGTGGGCTGATACAGAACTTCATCACCGGGTTTTGGTCGTGTGTGTGTGGTTTTTTTTTTTGAGCTGCACATCAGATTTAAACCCTCATATACAAAACCCTGGCTTCCCTGACAAGGCAGATCTTCTAAACTTGATGTGAGAAAACGTTATCTAACTCTAGTGTAGGAGCCTAATGTCAGTAAAAAGAATTCCACTGCACAGTTCTGAGTAGCAAGGAAGCCTCTGAAAGACTTAATATTCTTTTAATACCTTTTGGGTGCATTCTTCTTAGAAATAAGAATGCATTAAAAAAATAATAACTTGTTTAGCAACTCAGCATCCATAAGGAACTCAAATGCTGCCTAGAGAGAGGCTAAGTATTTCCTTCCAAGTGAGCCTTCACTTGCACAACAAAGGTCAGCATTTGCAATGGTCCATTTCTGCATTAGTGAGTACATGGCTCTGCTGCTTGATCCAATAGTCCAGGGTTCCCAGGCAGGAGCTCCTGACAACCCAGCAGCAGTCCCGTTTGATCTCTCCTGCTTCCTTAATTTGGGTTGTCAAGGTTCAGCAGTTGGAGGCTGTTTACTTTACTTTTCAAAAAAAAAAAAAAAACCTGATTTTTTTTTTTTCCCTCTCATACTAACCCAAAATCTAAAGGGGTTGGAGGTCGAGGGTAAGCATGCAGCCAGTGGCAAGATGTTAAACCTTTCTCCCTTTGTGCAGTGAGCTTTTAGCTGACACCTTTCCAATCATAACTAGTTGAGCTCCATTTTATATTTTCAGTGCTACTTAATTATTAGACATTTCAAGGGGAAAAATCAGAGAGGAAAAACCCCATCCTCAATCCCTGTAACTGTGAGCCCAATTTTCTTTTCCTGGATTCAAAGAGGTGGGTATTTCCACTTTGAAAATCAAAACTGCAGTGGAGTTCTTAAAAAGATTTGATACATTTCTCTCTGGAACCAAAAAAAACAAAACAAAACAGGAACTCCTCTGTCTCAATTATGCTGGTTAACCCTGGGTAGAAAACACCTGAAATCTGACAATTTCTCCTCAAATTCCAGTTAAGACATCTCCCCCTCAAACGGATTCTCACTGTGAAAAAACAGGAGGGGGGAGGGGTTGAATGGAAGGTAAAAATTTTGCAGAGATTCTTCAATATATTTGCAGCAGTAGAAAAATCTTTAAAATATCCTTTAGGTTTTCTCAACGCAGCTATTATGCAAACCAGAAATCCTGAAGCCCACGGACAACCGAAGGCAAAGTGCGGACGCCTTCAGTGTACAGCAGACGCCTTTCAAAGGAATACAGCATGCCCCTCCAGCATTCCTGCTCAAACAGCAGTGACAAAAAAGGACGTTCAACTTAGAAAATACCTGTGACCAGACACGAGAGCAACAGCAGCCTCGTAAGTGGGCTGGAGAAGCTCAAATGCAACCAAATTAAATGTTTATATTAATTTCACTTCTCTGCCCAAGCCTCGCAGATGAGGGCTGGGGGAGGGGGTTGTTGGGAAGAGGAAGAAATGTTTCATTTGGGGTTTTCTGGTCGAGCAAAAAGAAAATGAATTAAAAGGAACGCGTAGGATGAGCCCAGACTAAATCAATACACTTTGTAATCAGCCCCGCAAGGGTATTTGGACACAATGACTTGGAAATAATTAATAGTTATAAGGGGGGAGTAGGGTGGAAGGGGGGCGAGAGATGTCACCATATTTTATCGGGGCACTTTACACTCCACGCTAAACTTTGATCTCTAGATTTTCGGATTTAGGAAATAAAGGGGGGAAAAAGAGGAAGTCCAGTATTTGAAGATGGGCACATTTCTGGCTCCGGCGCCTATCGCTACACTCGCGCCGCTTTGGGCGCAAAGAGCCCCGGGGTTCAGCCCGGAGCTCTAGGAAGTCCCCTGCCCCTGCGCCTCCGCCCGCATCTAGCCCCCGCGCCCGCCGCCGCCTCGACTTACCCGCGGAGTCCGGGGAGGGAGTGGGAGCGCCGCCTTCACGCCCGCGGAGGAGGCGCCGGCAGTACCATGGTCCCCGGCGCCGCTGCCTCTGCCCCTGGCCCGCCTGCTCGCCGCGCGCTCTCTTCCTCTTGCAAACTTTCGGGTTCTGCGGTCGACAAGAAACCGGGGCGACCCTCAGCAAGTCTTCCCGGTGCAGGTTGGGGGGAATGGAGGGGGGAGGGATGAGTGATCAGGCTGAGGGGCCAAGACAGAGGGCGACGGGCTCGGAGGACCCGCGAGCGCGCGTGGAGGGAAGAGAGACTGGCTCAGGGACTCCCTGCAAGGATCCCGAGACCGGGAAATCGGCCCAAGCAAAGTCTGAGCACCTTCCCCGGGATCTCACAAAGTTGCAACAACAAAAAAGGAGGGGGGATAAAAGGGGGTGGGATAGGGAGACGATCGCGGGCGCAGGGTTTGGAGTTACAACTGTTTATTTAGTCCTTATTCTCATAGGGGGCGGGAGCTGCGCGGGAATGGGGCGGGGGGGGGTCTGCAGGCAGCAATTTCGAAGCAAACACTTGAGACGGGAGCATGCGACTTTGTTTCTGGGCGCGGAGCTCCCCGGCGCCCGCGTGTCACCTCCACTCTCCGGGGACTGAGGCGGAGGTCACAACAGGTGGGGAGGGAGACTCGCCGAAGGCCAAAAGGAGAAAGAATCAGTTTCCGATCTCGGTGGTATCTGGGGAGGAGAGGGCGGGAGGCGGGGGCAAGAGGAGGCGGAGGCAGCGTACGACCGCGACCCCGCGGCAATTGGCAAACTCCGGGGCTCCCGGCGCCGCCGCCGCCGCCGCCACGATCTCCACCCGAAGCGCACGCCGTCCCGGCTTGCCGGTCCAGCTGAGTCCTCTCTGCCAGACAGGAACGGAGCTCGGGAGGAAGGCGGCGCACGGGCGAGGGACGGAGAGCCATCAGCTGGCGGGACAGGGCCGGAGGGACACGGCGATTCACGCGCGTCTCAGGATAGATCGGGTCTTGGGAATCCCACCCCCCGTTCCCCAAGCTTAAGAGGGGAGTAAAAACAGAGAGTGTGTGTGGTGGAGGAGAGGGAAATCCAGACGCGAAGACTCCCCGCAGCGTACCCTGCTCCCACTCCCACCCGCCGTGTTGGCCCCGTCGCGGGGAGGCTGGGTTCGGCGGGCCGAGCGCGTGTGGGGTACGTGTCTAGCCGGGGGTGTGCTGGTGTGTCTGAGTTTTCTGGTCTCCGGGAGACGACGAAGGAAGGCCCCCGCCGCCGTTTTCGGGGCAAAGTGTGCGTGGCACCGGGGATGTCCCCCAGCGCGGGCATCAACAGTCATTCCGCTGCGGCCCAGGGAGCAGCCCAGGGGCACCAAGAGGGCATTCGCTCGGGAAGAGAGAAGGGAAAAGTTTGCTCCAAGTCCAAACTTTGGGATCCAGAGGCGCTTGGCGTGCGCCCCCTCCCGCCGCGGACCCAACCCAGGGACCCATGCCCGCCCCGCTCCTCCGCAGGCACCCGGACGCCAGACATCGAAAGTTGCCCCCAGCGGCCTGGGCTTATTGACTTCTCTCCCCGAGCGCAGATCAAGGCGTGAAGGGACCGAAAAGAAGGAGATCTCGCCTCCTCGCAGCCCCCCCGCTCCATTTGACTTATGCAAATAGACCCGAGAGCGGCGCCTCCGGAGCCCCTCCACCCCGGCGCCGGCCCACAGCCCCCACCCTGCTCCCAGAGGCTGGGCCCCGACCCGGGGAGAGAGCCTGAAAGGGGAGGGCTGGGGGAGATGCACGTGGAGTCTGGAGGTGGAAAGTAGTAGTTTTTTTTTTTTCTTTTTTTTCTTTCCTTTTTTTTTTTTTTTTTTTTGTGCTGGTTGTTGTTGTTTAAAGTGGCGGAAACAAGGCAGGAGGCGGCTTGGGAAAAAGTGGAACAGAAATGGAAAAATACAAACTCACCCGCTGCAAATGATCTCTCGGTGCAAACTAAGGTGTTTTCGGGCCTTTCCCCGCACGCGCCCACTCCCGCCCGCGCGCGCACCCCCGCGCACACACTCCCTCGCGCACACACACGCGCGCACACACGCACTCGCGGGCGAGGGACGGGCCGCTGCGAGTACGGCATGTAACCGCCACACAATAAATAACAATAGATTCATCCGCTCGGGACTAGCTTCCCGGAGCACAGCCGGCGCCGGTGGCAGCGGCGGCGCGGGTGGCGCCGGCCGGGGGCGCTCCCCAGCCGGTCGGCCGGCCTCCTGCCCGGGCAGCTTCTCCGCTTTGGGCACCCCAAGGCCCCAGCGCCTCGAGAGTGCGAGACGCCACCCTCTCCCGGGGCCACGCGAGCGCTAGCACCCCCTTCTTTCCGCCCCCGCTACCCTCCCCCCCCCCCCGGCCTCCCGGAACAAATAAATAAATAAGGCGCGCGAGAGAGTCCAGCTCGTCGCGGAGGAAGATGTTGTTATTTTTTGCTGTTGTGCGTCCCTGACGTCACATCCACCTGCTGGGTAAACAACAAGGCTCGCAGCAAAAAAGAAAAAAAGGAAAAAAATCGCAACTGCCAGAGCCAGGGGGCGGGCGGGCTGGGGAGGGGGGTCTCGGGAGGCGCGCGTGGGGAGCGTCCAGGCTGGATGGCAGAGGAGCCGGCTGTACAGCCCCGCAGCCCGCAGAGGGAGGGGACGCTGAGCAGCCCGGCTACAGAGGGATCTGCCTGGAAAGACCTGGAAAATAAGGGGCCTGGCGAGGAGGGATTCCTCGGAAGACGGGGAGGGGGCGTTCAGACTCCGGGGAAACGCGCGGCTGAGCCTTAACGAGCGACGAAGATGGGAATACGAAGGCCATTTGCTTGGTTTCTGAGCTAAAAATACAGAAGGAAGGGGAGAGATCGGCTAGGCTGCGAGTCTGCTCCAGTTAAAAGTGAAAGTGTTTCGCTCGCAGTGACAGTTGAAGGAGGGGCGGTGGGGCGGTGTTTTCCACCCCCTCCCCTCTCCGGTCCTTTCTCGGCCTCTCCTCTTTCTTTCTGCACTTTGTCCAATGAAAGAAGGCGAGTTCGGGAGGTGAAAGTTCAACAGAAGGACAAACCCCCGTTTGCAAGAAAGCAGAAACCCGCCAGCGAGGGGTTTCCCCCCAGTATTTAGAGTTAGGAGAGTGTAGTGTGGGGCGGCTTTTCCTCCCCCTCCGTGCCCCAGGCCCCGCAGGAATGTGTGGTAGATGCCCTTTGGAGGAAGGCGGCCGCGGCTGGAGCAGGCTTCTCGGCTCGGCTTCTTCAGGAACCCGCCCAGGGGCTAGCCTCAGCAGTTTAGCACAGGTTACCTGCTCTCCAAGAGATCAGTCCCTTGTAAAAAGCTTTGTCCAGTTTTTTGAAAAGGTGAGATTTTGCGTGTGCTGCTTGGAAGTTGGGTGGGACTTAGAAATTTGAAGGAGTAAACTAGGAACCTGAATGAAATGTTTTGAAATATACATATAAATGCATAAAACAAAAGGCACTTGTATTTCTCTGGCTTTTATCAACTCAAATAGAGAAGAAAGAAGACTTTGGTTTCCAAAATGTGACTTAGAAAGATACAGAGCTCTAAAGTTTGTTGTTAACAGAAATAATTTTCTTCAGACCCATCACCCCAGATGCTGCCAAATTCCCAAGCCAGTATTTCCGGCTACTGACTGGCTGGTGTAGCAGGCCAGCTTTTCCCCAGAATGTGCTGAAGACGCTCCTGTGGGTTCCTACAAAGTACGTGGGGTGGGGTGGGGTGGGGTGGGGTGGGGGAGGGGTGAGTGCTGTCCCATTGGTCTTGAGACCAGCACAGAGATAGATAGTAAATATCCTGAAAAGGACATTATAAATTCTTTTGGATAATTTTTTACAAACATTGTTAAACATTCATTTACAGAAGAATTCTAAATCTCAATTTCAATAATAGCATGAAACTACCATTTTAAAACTGTATCTCTTTTGCAAGTAAAAGAAAAAAAAAGCCACTCCCTAGCGCTACAGAATAAAGCCGAGAAAGGCAGCATGGTAATTCCAGCATGGTGGGGTTCCTGATGAAGGCATTCTGCGCGCGATTCCATGTTACACAGACAAGACTATCCATTGAATCTTTTAGACAGGAATCTAGATAAAGCAAGTGCATTTTGGTTTGAGTGGAACGTCCTAGCTTCCTGGAGGCTGCAGTTCATGTTGTCTTTGAGTTAAGACATTAATTAAGACTTTAATGACACACCTACGAAGTTCCAGACCATACAGTAGGTATCGAGGGATGCAAAAAATAAAATCTCTGCCCTTGAGGAGCTCAGTCTATGCTGTCAGTAGTAACATCTGATATATATTGAATGCTTACTGTGACTTAGGCACCGATGTAAAATCTTCATGTCAACTTAGTTAATACTCTCAACAACACTTGAGCATGACTGGAAATTCCATATGCTGAATTCATATGGGATTAAATGGAAATCTACAAGCTAGTCAGTCTATTGTGGGGTGGAGGTTTTCATTTCCAGAATGTTTGTGTTAGACATAACATGTTTATGGTATATGTTGGGTTGCTGAGTTATAACTCAGAGAAATAGCAATTTATTTAAATGTGACAAATTTATTCCTGGTCTGGAAAGAACAGGTCATGCTCTGATCTTGTTTTTCAGATTAAACTGAGTTTTTTAAAAATCACTAGTCTTGCCATACTGAGTGATCTTTAGATGACACTGATCTCATTCTGCACTTGAACTGCCTTAGAATCTGCATTCATCGGAAAGTGGACCGACGTCATAACCAGTCTGCAGACAGAGGGAATCCTGTTTGTAAATGCCATGACATACTGTACTCAGTGTTGTATATACTGCTGTCTGATTGCCACCTTATTAAAGACCCCGTGTCCATTTGGCTTGCATTAGAAGGAAACTTAAATACAGCTTAACATATTGTTCATTTTCAACACTTCACATTATATTCATAGGGAGCATATTTTAATTTCTTTATCAGTAATCAACTGGAAGTTTCTGTTAAATTAAAGCAAGAAGGGTTTTTAAATAAAGGGCATGGGGGTAGGACGCCACCTTTTGGTGGTAAAACAAATAGAAATCTCTTTTTAAACAGATGTTCCTAACATCATTTCAGTTTTAATTACACCAAGGCAAAGGTGCTTGTCCCCATTTTGTTATATTTTAGGTAACAAGGGGGGAAACACTAAGTGGAAAATTAGCAAACTGTCATTAACTGCGGCCCAAGTTTCCCCAAAGGTATCGGAACATGTGCCCTGTCGTATACCATTAAGTCAAACACCAACTTTGTTGTGCAAGTATATTACTGTGCCAGTGAGGATGCACATGTGGGAGACACACACCAGAGTGCATATTTGCCACTTACTGAGATACCTGAACCTCGTGTCCGTTTGCAGTAAACAGAAACTTGAAAATCACTTAATTCAGTCTTTCTTAAACTATAATTACTATCTTCCTAATTTTCGCCATATCTACATAACATAATAGTTCCTGAATAATTAATATGCTGCGCTCATTGGAGTACAGTTATTACGGTAATTATACTGAATATTTACCTTTAAATCAACCTACGTGTTATTTTTTCTATTCCTATTTAAATGGGGACTCAGGATCATCCTCCTTAAATGAAAAACAATCACAGTGCAAACAGAGTCGTTGCCTTCTCTTTGTTAGGGAGACTGGCAAAAAATATAAAAATTAAAAAATTTTAAGAAAAGAACGGCAAGGGCTGAGAAGTATTCATGGCAAGGTGTCAGCAGAGAACTGTTTTCTCTTTGTTTTGGGAACAACCAGAAGGATTGGAAGTGATTGAAGAGGGAGAGTCCTCTTCAGCCTGTGATTCAGTGTCCTGTAAAGCCATCCCAGTGGCCAGACTCCTACGCTGTGGGAAACAGCATCACCCAGTGTATTAAATTACAGAGCAGAAAGCTGGGGCCCAGGGAAGGTGAATCGCCCTCCAACGCCAAATAATTGGCTAGTGGCTGGACCAGGAAGAGAATCGGCCGCCCTGACTCAGTGTCTGTGTATTTCCAGCTCACACTTTCCACTTCACAAAAGCAACGCCACCATCCTCACACGCTATGGGGCCTGACCGGCTTCTCAGAAACAGCCAACCTACAAGTCACTGTACAGACCCAGGAGGAGCGAGGCCACAGAGAGTCAAGATCAAACTCAACCCCCTGCTCACCCTCTCTTTCCCGCAGGTGGGGTAAGTACAGAGGGAAAAGGGGAGAGAAGCAGAGGTGAGTGAAGGTGGTCCCGTTTGTCAATGACAGCTCACGCTCCTGTTCCTCCCCGAGAGAAACACGGCCCGTGAAAATCGTGTGTCCCAGCGTGTCGTCTGCATTCTGCTGCCCCTCTGTGTCCACCCTGAAATCAACTCAGGATCCCGCTGTAAAGCGTACAGCGTCACCAGGCACTCTGAGACAAAGCACATTTGATCCCTGAATGGTGAAAGACCCCAGTTTTGTGAGGGCTTCCCCCAACAACAAACTCTTCCAGGGCTCGGCGTTAACACTCGGGACAATAGTGCATTTTCTGAGCTTTCGATCTCAGTTGCAGAGGGTGCATTTCCTGCTTGTCTCCTTGCAAGGACACAGTTCTATAAGCAAACAAACATGGCCTGCAGATATTTTCATGTTTTCCTAATTGGTCCTGGTGAAGAGAGGTTCTGGTAACTGTACTCTGTAGGTCTTTGCCCTGTGGGTCCCAGTGGACTGTAATCCTGATAAACTACAAAAAACAGTATTTGGCCAAATACCTCTACTCCAAAAAGCTATTCAGTCCCCTGGCCCCCGGACATACACAGTGCAGGTGGTGGTGATTTGGAGACACATCACGGGAGCGTGAGCAGCCCCATCCTCCCTGCCAGAGGTGCTAGGACAATTTAGAGCCTCTGTGCAAAACGAGGTGTGCGGACCTGCAGCGCGGGCGCCCCCTGAGCACCGAGACCTGCAGCACCTGGGCCAGTCCCTGGACCGACTGGACTGAAATCCGCATGTTAACACCGCCCAGCTGAGCCTCGCAGTTTGGGAATCCCAGGTCTGCAGTGCGCAGAACCTCTCACGTAACAGGCACCATCTCAACAATCTTTACAGTCTTGAGACTGGAAAGTTTAAACTGCTTGACAGAGAGTCCTGTAAGCTGTCTGCCGTGGTTCTCTAAACTGGGGTCTTTCGTAAAATGTGTTGGTTCTTTGTTTTCAACCACTTGCCAAGTTAAACCATGATTAATTCCTTTGACATTAATAGCAGGGTGACTTCTCTCTCCTGTTACCCCAAAGACACTGCTAATTGCCCTCCGATTGTTTACCTTTGTATTGTTTTGTGAGTGCTCAGAGAGGCAAGATACTCCCCAGCAGGCCAGAAACAACTGCCAGACAGGTTGGGGAAGGCTGAACACATGCGATGACTAGACCTTGTCAGTAAAAAGGCTTTGCTTTCTTTGTTTTGTTTTCTTTCTTATCGAAGGGATGACGCCTCCATAATTATAGGTATTGCTGTTTAAGGCCAGAATGTTGTCCAAGCCACAGGGGGCCACCCCTCCAGCAGCCCGTGAGCCGTGCCCGGGTTGGATTCTCTCTCCAGTTCTCTACACAGTTTATGGAGATAATGTAGCCACCACTAGATTCATATTAATATAAGGAGAGGAAGGAGGACGCGATCTAAGTGTGGCTGCTTCCTGAGTAAACATGAAGGGGTCACAAGGAAACCTCAGAGCCGACGGTTACTTTGTTTCTGTGACGTCCTCAAGAACAGAGTCACTTCACCTTCCTAAAAGATAACAGGTTACTTTTGCAACCCCCCCCAAATAATTAAAACTATTGTTTTAATGCTATCCCAAGGCAGTATAACTGAGTCAGTGAGTAATTGTGTACCTGAATTCAAAATAAGATTTCACATGTAAAGCCAAGTTCTGATTATAGTCTCTGGGAAGAGTCTTGGCTCATATTTAGAGCCCATGCCCGCTCTGTGGCAGTAGGTGCTGCTCCGTGGGGCTGAGACAAACCCCCTGTCTGCACAGGGAGGGCGGTGAGGCAGGTCTCCCACCTTCTGGAACAGTGAGCCTGTGTGCTCCGGATTACAGCACGTTTCAGAAGGAGAGAAGGAACCCTGAGCATGGGGACAGGCTGACATCTTTGTTATGCTCAACTCGGAGTGTTTTTAGTGACATCTATAAAATAGCTGTCAAGAGAAGCTCCTTCCCTGCCCCCGTGACGTACCTGAGCCTCTGTCAAAATGAAAAAGCCATACAAAGATTAAAAACCTGATGTCCCCAAGGCTAGTATGAATCCCGTGGTGATGAGTTAAGAGTTGAAAGTATCCATATGGACAGTTTTAACATATATACTTATATTTACAGATAAACTGACACAGAAATAAATCTGTAGGTGTCTGCATGAGTGTATATACCTATTTCCTAGTTCTGTCCATCGAAAGGGACAAGAAACAGCAAATGTACCCCAGTAGCAGTGAGCACCCCTACCACCCAATCTTGGTTTCTAAATACCTTTCGACAATAAAAGAAACCAAGGATTCTTGGAGAACTAGTTACTTTCAGGGCTGGGGCAGGGAAAATGCAAAATAAGCCTGGAACATCTTGTGGGGCCAGGAAGTGCCAAAGGACATGCAAAAAAAAAAAAAAGGCACGTGTTGAAAGGGAGACGCCGACCTGAAAGAGCTCCCCAGTGCCCATCTGAGACATCCTGAACAAGAAAAGAAATAACAAAGCGTTGGATTATGACGCACACGTGTGTGTGTGTCTGTGTACATACACATAAAGGGGAAGGGACAACTTTCTCACAGGAGAGCAGGGGGTCCAGCATCAGTGTTTTAACACATTTTACCAGGTGATGCTGATACCGCGGTCTAGTGGTCTCACCAGGTAACTTACTATTTGGCGTGGACTTGGTGTAATTAGGCGGGGTGGGGACTGTGGGAGATTTGAGCATGCAGACCTCAACTGAAAGGGGCACTGATCATCCACAGAAGAGAGCAAGTCCAGGGCAGGAAGAACTTTTGAATGTTCAAGAGAGGCGAGAAATCCAGGTTTTCATCCATACAGTCCTCAGTTGGCGAGGGACCATGGCAATGGGCATTCTTAGAAGTTCACCAGCTGCTTATGATGTACATGGAGGTTTTGAGTCCTTCTCTGCAGATTTACAATTGTTATCTATCCTGGGACTATCTCTATTTTAAAAGGGAAATTTAGAGGGCAGGGTGAACAGTGTAATGAATACAAACAACAATGTTGAACTATAATTATGTAATGTAATATAGCTACAAAGGCAATCACATTATAATATATACACATATCAAAGTAACAGGTTGTACACCTTCAATTTATACAATGTTATATGTCAGAGATATCCAGTAAAAAATAAAGCAGAAAAGACATACAGCAATTGAACAAGGCTGGACAGCACAGCATTGCAGAGGGTTCCTGGAAGTCATGGGCTGTAACTTACTTGTTTTCCACATGTGAAGACAGTCTCAGAAAGGTCACCTGGAATGCCTCAGAGCTAGGCAGGTAAGGTCTTGGTTACCGGCAGAGGCTTGGGCACCAGACAGACATGCTTGGAAATCCCAGCCCCGCACTTACCAGCATGTCACTCTGGGCAAGTTCCTGAACCTTTCCAAGTCTCCGTCTGCACATCTTTTTTTTTTCTTAAAGTACAGTTGACATTTAACATTATATTAGTTTCAGGTGTACAACATAGTGATCCCACACTTATCTTATGATGTGATCATCACACTAAGTCTAGTAACATCTGTCACCATACAAAGTTATTACAATATTACTATTTTCCCTAAGCTGTACTTTACATCCCCATGACTTATTTATTGGAAAGTCATGGGGGTGTAAAGTACAACACAGGGAAAATAGTCAACAACTGGACATTTGTACGTCTTAATCCCTTCACCTTTTTCACCCACCCTCCTACCCCGTTCCCACCTGGCAACCGTTAGCTTGCTCTCTGTGCCTGTGGGTCTGTTTCTGTTTTGCTTGTTCATTTGCTTTGTTCTTTAGATTCCACATGTGAGAGATCACGTCTCACGTCCTCTGTCTGACTTAGTCACTTAGCATAGTGTGCTCTCTAGGTCCATTCCTCATGTTGCAAATATCAAGGTTTCCTTTTTTGTGGCTGAGTGATATTCCACTGTGTGCGTGTGTGTGCATGTGCACACGAGGTGTGCACACATACATACAAAATCTCCTTTATCCATTCTATTGATGGGCACCTGGGCTGCTTCCATATCTTGGCTATTGCAGATAATGCTGCAGTGAACATAGGGACGCACATATCTTTTTTACTTAGCGTTTCAAGTTTCTTCCATAAATGCCCAGAAGTGGAATTGCCAGATCATGTCGCACCTCTGTTTTTAACTTCGAGGAACCTCCACACTGTTTCCCACAGTGGCTGCAGCCGTCTGCATTCCCACCAGCAGTGCACGAGGGGTCCCTTCCCTCCTCATCCTCGCCAGCACTTGTTTGTTGCTGTATTGATGGTAGCCATTCTGACAGGGGTAAGGTGATATCACATCATGGTTTTAATTAGCATTTTTCTGATAATTAGTGACCTTGAGCATTTTTTCATGTGTCATTTTGTTGTTGTTAATCCTCACTGGAGGATATTTTTTCCATTGCTTTTTAGAGAGAGTGGAAGGGAGAGAGGGAGGGAGGGAGAGAGAGAGAGAGAGAGAAACATCAACGTGAGAGAGACACATCGATTGGTTGCCTCCTGCACGCACCCCGACTGGGGCTGGGGAATCAAACCTGTAACCCAGGTACATGCCTTTGACCAGGAATCGAACCCTCAACCCTTCAGTGCTAGGGCTGTATGTCCTCTTTGGAGAAATGTCTATTCATGTTCTCTGCCCTTTTTTTTTTTCTTTTATTGGTTTTTAGAGAGAGATAGAAACATCAATGAGAGAGAACATTGATTGGCAGCCTCGTGCATGCCCCCCACTGGGGATCGTGCCCACAACCTGGGCATGTGCCCTGACCGGGAATCAAACCGGCAGTCTCTTGGTGCATGGGTCGATGCCCAACCACTGAGCCACACCAGCTGGGCTCTGCCCATTTTAATTAGATTTTTTATGAGGAAGTGTATGAGTTCTTTATATATTTTGGACATTCATCCCTTATAGGATGTATGATTTGCAAACACCTTCTCCCATCCAGGAGGTTGTTTTTAGTTTTGTCGATGGTTTCCTTCCCTTGTCAGCTTGGTGTCGTCCCACTTGTTTACTTTTCCTGTTGTCTGAGGGGACATGTACAAAAAAATCGCCGAGACTGATGTCAAAGAATTTACTGCATGTTTTCTTTTAGGAGTTTTATGGTTTCAAGGCTTACGTTTACTTCTCTAGTTCATTTTGAGTTTATTTTTGTATATGGTGTAAGAAAGTGGTCCAGCTTCACTGTTTTGCCTGCATCTGTCGTTTTCCCAACATCAGTATTGAAGAGACTGTCTTTTCCCTATCGTATATTCCTGCCTCTTTTGCTATAGGTTGCTTGACCGTGTAAGTATGGGTTTATTTCTAGGGTCTCTACTCTGTCCCATTGGTCTATGTGTCTGTTTTTATGCCAGTGCCATGCTGTTTTGATTACTGTAGCCTTGGGTGTAGTTTATCAGATACCGCCTTTGTTCTTTCTCAAGATTGCTTTGGCTATTCAGGGTCTTGTGTGGTTCCGTATGAATTTTAGAATTATTTGTTCTAATTCTGTTAAAAATAACAACAACAAAAAATGCCATTTGTATTTTGGTAGGGTTTGCATTCCATCTGTCGTTTGCTTTGGGTAGTATGGACATTTTAGCGACATTAGTTCTTCCAGTTTGAGCACAGTATAGGCTTCCATTGATTTGTGTCTTCGTCAGTTCCTTTCATTGTGTCTTACAGTTTTCAGAACACAGGTCTTTTGTCTCTTTGGTCACATTCTTTCCTAGGTACTTTTTGGGAGGATGTAATTGTAAAGGGATTGTTTTCTTAATTTCTCTTTCCAATAGTTTATTGTAGGTGAATAGGAACATCGCTGGTTTCTGTATATTAATTTTGCATACTGCGACTTTACTGAATTCATGTGTTATCTCGAACAGTGTTGTGTTTGGTTTGGTTTTGTATGTTTAGCATAACACATCCCTCCTACGGGATGGCTGAGAGGAGGGCTGAGAGCGGCCTGCGCAGTGCGGGCTCGGGGCTGGGCACAGAGGAAATGCCCAGCCAACCTTCGAGCATCTGAGGAAGCAGAGCTTGCCTCGCAGCCCAGGAATCCCGACCCTGTTCAGCGCTTCTGCAGGTGTCAGCGGAAGGAATTCTCGGCCTAGAGCTCGGAGGCAGAGGACCGTTTCGTCCGGATTCTCAGTGCCTTCCAGATCATTCCTTAGGCTGCCTGCTCCGCCCACTTCTGGCATCAGCTGTGTCTCCTGATGGGAGAATAACATGCAGATACCTTCTCAAGACACTGGAAAACAGCAGCAGAACGATCACCTTCCCAGGCAGGACATTCTCATGAAGCTGAGCGGGGTCCTTCAATCAAGGTTCTCCACCTGGGCACTACTGACGTTTGGGACTAGAAAATTGTTTGCTGTGGGGGACGGTCCTATGCATTGTGGGGTGTTTAGCAGCATACCTGGCCTCTGCCAGCTGGATGCCAGTGCCCCCACACACACCACCCCCCAGCTGTGACAACCCACAGTGTCTCCAGACGTGGCCCGAAGTCCCCTGGGAGCCACCGTTGCCCTCAGGTAAGAACCACTGGCCCCGGGGTCCCCAGGGCAGGGAGGAAGGCCTCTCTGGACCAACAGTTCTCCTGCCGCCCGGAAGAGCAGACTTCAGTCTCATTTCTGCCTGCGACTGAGTGACCGAAGGATTTCCTTTTCCAAACAGAGCGGCTTAAGGTGAGGTTCTCTGTAACTGGAGGCCACAAGCTCAAGGTGGGCTCTTTGCAGTTCTGACAGAGCTGCTGGGGTGAAGCTCGTTGTGTCCCAGCCAAGTGGACTGTATTAGAACCCATGGCTCCATAAACAGTGTCGGATCTTTGTGTCAGACTCTAGCGCTCAGCCCAAAAAACATGCAATAAAGGAAGTGCTGATAAGGGGTACTGCATCTCATAAGATGATTATGGGGTTAAATGAGGCAGAAACGTCATCTAGGTGTTCTAAGTAAAATGCCCCTTCCTCTGGGAAGCCCTCAGGCATTTCCGTCTCAGGTGCAGGAAGCCGTGGAACCGCCGGCACAGTTTACCCTGTGGGAGGAAGGCCGGGCTGTCACACTCCCCACCTTCTCCAGACGAACTCATCCTCTCTCTGCGGCTACCAGACCACTTACGGAACCAGCTTGTTGCCGTCTGAATGGCCAGTAATGGAAATGTCTGGGTGGTTACTAGACGGATCAAACAGTTTAGGAAAAACACGTGTTTGTTTCCAAGACGTTTGCTAACCTTGGCATTTTGAGGGTTTTAAATATAACATGATTCTAGGGGTTCAGTCCAACCGTGGAGCCCCTTTTCTGAGCAGCAGAAGCGGGCACCTGCCTGGCCCCGCACAGCAAGCCCGAGGCCAGTTTCACCCCATCATTCTCCCCACAAACGCTCCCTGCAGGTGGCTGGGTACCAGGCGCGGTTTTAGACGTTAGGGACGAGCGGGAACAAGGATTAAAACCCTTGCCTTCATGGCACTACGTTCCTGTGATTTCTCAGTGGAGCGTGTTTGTAGGAGTTAGAAGCTGCAGCCACCACTATAAACTGAACACATCAGCCCTGGCCGGTTTTGCTCAGTGGTTAGCGCGTCGGCCCACGGACCAGAGAGTCTCAGGTTCAGTTCCCGCTAAGGGCACGAACCTCGGTTGCAGTTTGTCCCCGGCCCCAGTTGGGTGACAACCACTCAGTGTGTCTCTCTCACATCAATGTTTCTCTCTCTCTCTTCCTCCCTCTCTCCCTCCTGCTCTATCTGAAGATAAATGCAAAAAAAGTGTCCTTGGATGAGGATTAAAAAACAAAAACTGAACACATCAGCAGAGAGGATGTATTTTGTTAGACTTATCACTTAAACTGTAAGAAAATACCAAATAAAACTTTTTTGTAGATTTTGAGGCAGTGGATAAAAATAGAGAAATCAATGAATTATAATGGTAAGATGGTCATTAAAAACCCACCACGAGGAAGTCTGAAGGTTGCTGTACCAACCGTGGAAAGATCAGGCCACCCGGAAATATACTGAGTCTCCAACTTAGCTAGAAGCACGTAGGTCCTAGAAAGATTCAGAAAACCAAACGATGCCAAAACGTGTGTTTTTAAGATGGGGCGGGGAGACAGAGGGAAGGAGGTAGGGATGGCTGGAGTGAGGGAGAGATGGAGGAGGGGGAGGGGTGCTCTCTGAGAGGCAAGCGAGCTGTGGCCTTCCACTGAAAAGACTTCGGGGCCCAGAGAGAACTGGTGCAATGAAGATTATGATTCTGGCGCAATACAAGACTCCAGTTGGCACAACAAAACCAGGCTTTCCTCCAGGAAACAGAAAATAGCCTCTTCTGGATGCTTGTCTTCGGACCCAGAGCAGCAGAAGGTAGAGGAGGCCAACCAAATCTTCCTCGGGCGTTCCAGCAGGGGCTGGAGCAGCGTGGCTCCCGTGCTCAGGGGAAGCCAACTGTACGTTTTCTGGGGCAGGACTTAGGAGCAGAGTTCTGGAGAGGAGATGATAATGGTCTGCATACTTTGTATCCTTGTCCCTCCAGAGCAGCCGCATCGATGTTCCAAAAGCACCAGGCGTTTGGAAGTGTGCTGCCCGGCTGTTTGTTGGTTCCCATCTTCCCTATAAATAGTTTGGCCTCCTTCTGGGGAAGAGAAATGCTGTGAGCGGAGCAAACACACACGCGCTCGGAAATGCTCTGCTCCCACACCCAGCTCAGCCAGGTTGTTCGGGGCTCGGCTCCTGGGTAGAAACCAGCAGAAGGAGGGCGACCCAGCTGTCTGTTTCACCTCATGCTCAGTACTAAGATGTTAAAACAATGACAGGAGCTCTTGGGTTACGTGGCAGAGTCGGCGTTTCTGGTTTATAATGACAGAAAACACAGTTTAGAACTCCATCCTCTCTAGTGTCCTCGGTCTTCTCTCTGAAATGCACCTGTGGCAGGACCACGTATTGGGGACTCCGTTCGCATGGTGAGACGGCTGCCCTGTGCCCCCCAAGCTCAGGGCTGGGCCCTCCCCGGCCGCTCCGTCTCCCCGGCCAGCTCCTCACACCTCTGCACGACGGCTCTTTCCAGCCGTCAGTTCTCAGTAGAAATGTCACCTCTTTGGAGACAACTTCCGACTTCTTCCAAGTTAATATATAAAATTCTGACTTGGTTCTTGATTTATTTACTCATCTGTTGTCTGGTTCCCTCCCTAGAAATGAGCTCGATGAGGCCAGAGACCTGCTCACTAGAGATTCCCCAGAGGCATAATCTGGGCACCTGCATATCTGAGCGAGTGGATGAACCAATGAACGATTAAGTGGCGAGATCCCTGCCATCAGGAGACCTCATCTCAGTTGGCCTTTCCTTCCTTCACTATAAAATCATGATAATGACACCCAACTCAGAAAGGAGATTTTCGATGGAAATGAAGTTCCCGTTTACAGAGACCCAAAGACAAGAGCATGGCTGCCCTGAGCAGGAGCCAGAGAGGCCCCGAGAAAGCTGGGAGGGCGTCCCAAAGCAGTGAGCTGGTGGGGGCTCTGGGAGCCACCGTGGGGTCTCCACTCAGCCGGACTCCACCAGCACCAAGCCCCACGCGTCAGGCCGAGGGGACAAAGAAAAGCATGGGCCTCTGTGACCTGTATGACTCCTAGCTCAACATATGTATTTACACATGTTCTTAGACTTACAGGTTCACCTGGACCCCAGAATCACCACGACCTTTCAACTGTACGAGGAGACACACGGGAGAACTTCCAAAGTTATTTAAAATTGGAAACGTATGCCACAGAGAATAAGGCCAGGCAAATACAGTCAGAATTGAAACACATGATGCATAACTATAAGATAATACAAATGAACACACACATGCACGCGCATGCACACACGTACCTGCACACACGCACACGCACGCACGTACACACACGTACACACACACGCACATCCACGCACGTACATATGTGGACACGTACCCGCACACACACGCACATGCACACATACGTATGCACACATGTACACACATGAACACGTACCCGCGCACACATGCACGTGCGCACATGCACACATGCACGCACGCACGCACATACACACGTGGACACACACATACACGCACACGCGCGCACATGCACATGCACACACGTACACGCATGGACACGTACCCGCACACACATGCACGCACACATGCACACGTATACACATGCACACACGCACCCCTCTGAATGGTGGTTCCAACGGGGCACCGCCCCTGAAAGCAGTCACCTGGAGGGCCTCTGCTCTCCTGCCAGCAATGACCATTCATAAACCATACTTGGATCTCCCGTTTTAGAATTTCCAAAAGAAAGTTAAGACACTGATTAAAACATTGCCCTTCATGTTAAATTTTATCCATGTGGCTCTATCTGATTTTTGAAAATGACCAAACAAGTTCGGAGCATGCCTGCGTGAGGGGAAGCAGGCAGCCAAGTGGGAGACTCCTGGTGTTTCTCTGAAAGAATGAAGCCTGGGCTTCTGGTCTGGTTCAGAGAGCAGCTTTAAAGGCAATGCTCACAATTCAAATTCACGGGGAGCATCCCCGGAACAAGCGTGTGGTTTCCCAAGGCAGGAAATCTTGAAGGACAACATTCTTTTGGATCCAAAACATGTAATATATATTTTTTAAATTCCATATGATGACTTGCAGAACAACCTTATTTGGGGAAAAGAGTTTACAAATGTGTACAACACCCACTTTTAAACAGCTCTGTGTCGCACGAGGGCTACATGTTTCCATTTTGGTATCAACATGAGAAATTGAAATATAATTCCTGTTGCTTTTCAATCAGTCATAAACAAGATCAAACAAACAGGAGACAGACTGTTGTAAACATAATTAATCACTTGTTTTATAAAAGTCACAGGACTGCAGCCCAGCCAGTGTGGCTCAGTGGATGGAGTGTGGTCCCACGCACCGAGAAGTCACTGGTTCAATTCCCGGTCAGGGCACATGCCCGGGTTTGGGCTCGATCCCCAGAGGGGGTGTGCAGGAGGCACCTGATCGATGCTTCTCTCTCACATCCATGTTTCTATCTCTTTCTCCCTCTCCCTTCCTCTCTCTCTCTAAAAATCAATAAAAATGTATTTTTAAAAAAAGTCATGGGACTGCATAATTATAACAGTGTTTTCTAATACTTTAAAAAAAACATTGATTGCTCAAAGCAGAACATTTGGAGACCAGTAAGTATAAGTAACAAATATCCACAACCCCGTCATCTATCAATAATCAAGGTAAACATCTGGGCACAGGTGCTTCCGAACCCCTTCTCTGGCAGGGGTGCGTGCGCACGGCAGCCAGGGTGGACGCCTGTCTGCGCACACGCGGTGGGCCTGGCAGACACTCTGCCTCAGTTCAGCATCCGTCCACGCAGCCGTGACGCTCGCGTGTGCATTGCAACACTGAAATGGCATCAGGAACATTAAGCCCATCACCCAGTGTCTCACACATCGTGAGTGTTCAAGTCAATTCCACTTGCATTGTTGTTGTTGTTGTTATTATTATTATTATTGCACAGTTTGGACTGTAGCTGTTATCACTGAACACTTTATTGTGAGCATTTCCTTGACATGATTTTAAATTCCATTACAAAAGCACAACCAGAAGTTGGAGCTATTGAACTGTTACTCAAAACTGTCCACAGGCTGGAAATAGACAAAGTTGTAGCCTGATAGGAAGACAGGTGTCAAAGCCACCGATAAGAACGACGAAGAAAAAATAAAGACTCCTTGGAGCCCAGCGACAAAGCCAACAGAATTCGCACCCCTGACAGTGGGTTCAAGCACCAACAAATTAACATTTCTATTGAAGTTGGGTCTTGTCCAGTGGTTCTTACCTGGCGAAAATTTGCCCCCAATGGACATCTGGCAACGTCTGGAGACATTTGTCACAGTTTTGTGGGTGAGGCTGTGGGCGTCAAGTGGGTGGAGGGCAGAGACACTGCTAAGTGTCCTACAAGGCACGGGACAGCCCATGACGAAGAAGTATCTGACTAATTATCAACGGTGCCGAAGTTGAGAAACCCTGTCTCTTTGACTGGCTTTAGCGTCGCCCACAGTCCCTTCCCTGACGGTGATGACAGTGGGGATACAGTCCACGGTCACGGAGCCCTGCCGCACGCTTTGTGTGGGTCATCCTGGCCTTACCTTCCCAACACTCTGTGATGTGGCCTCTGTTGTCACCCACACTGTACTGGTCAGGACACAGGCCCACGGGACGAAGAACTCTGCCCCAGTCCCAGTGGTGTGGCGTTAGTCTGAGGTCACGTCATTTCACGCTTGAGTCTACGCTCTTAACTCCGACACTCTTCTACCACACTGTGAACATCCCCAAAACTCAGGTGTTTATAAAGACCGTTACCATCTACTCATAGAAATGCATCTCCTGTGCCCGCTGCAGGCGCCGTCACAGAAGCCTGGCATACACACATGTCGAGAAGCGTGCGGCAGGGATGGCTCACCAGAGAGAGCTGAGCCCGATGACTGGTGTCTGCTGCGGACACGGGGGCAGAGCAACGGCAGTCAGGCCGCACGTTGGACGTCTTTGGACTAGCTGCTGTTACTTCAGGTCTTCCCAAGAGCCAACCACCTGTATTCCTGATTCTTTCCCCCCATGAGACCATTGCAGAGCCATGCACGTCAGAGAACCAGGGCCTAGATCGTCTATCGCAAGGGCCTCGTGGAATATGTAGCTTCCCTGGCTGCAGGCCAGGTGCTGAAACTCTCAGGTCCTACCCTACGTGAGACAAAAAACATCGAAGGTCATGAAAATCACAACACACCTCCGCCCAGAGTCACAGCCAAGAGCAAGCAACCTTGGGGTTGGCCTAATTTCATAGAAGAATCCAAGTGACAGCCGGGACCCAGCAGCTCAGGGAGTGAGCGCCGTCCTGTGCACCAGCCGAAGGCTGCCAGTCATCACGGTCCCGGTCTGCCGGTTCGGTGGGTTGGGGCAGCCGATTGATGTCTCTCTCTCTCTCTCTCTCTCTCTCTCTCTCTCTCTCTCTCTCTGTGTGTGTGTGTGTGTGTGTGTGTTTCCCTTCCTCTCTCTAAACATGTCCTTGGGTGAGGATTAAAAAATAAGAATAAGAATCTGAGTGACTCAAGTGAAAAACAGCGATGACCACAAGGTTTAGGTCCAATGCGAATCTCCGACATTTTAAAATGTGTGCCATGTTTACCAAACAGATCGGGGGGAGAGGGGGGCAAGAAAAGGAATCCCATAAACTTTAATAAACAAAACCACACACTAACAAACATTCAAGCCACTGTGTAACCAACAGGAGGAACTGAAGCTCATTTTTAGTTACAAAGATCTGAGGGATGGGGTGGGAAATAAACAAAAATCCAAGGGAACATCATTAATAAGATGCATTGAACTATTTTCCCACAAGGAATTTCTTTAAAAAAAAGAAAGAAAGGAAAGCTATACTTTGTATTTTGTTTTGTTTTTTTTCAAAGCCAATGTCCTGCATTCGTGTCCAAATAAAACCTCTCTGCTAGCAGTCACCCAAGAAACCCATGACGTCTGTGGGGTACCACTTCAGGATATCTTCCCCAAAGAACAACAGAATAGAAATCTGTGTAGTTAATGCAGGACTCTGCAATGGAGGGAAAAGGAGAGGAAAGGAACCCCACCCAAGGAGAACGACAAGAAAACCTGGATTTATAGCCTGCAGTGTGTCATCTCAAGGGCTTCCTGTTTACTGACGGCGAGAACAACACCCCCCCCCCCAAGAGTCTTCCAGGAAGTCAGATATTTAAAGCAAACAACTGGAGTCTTGTCCTAAACCACCTCCCAGGGCGGAGGAGCTGCCGCTAGTGGGGAACGGAGTCTAAGGGATCACATTTCTATCAGCCTGAAAGATTCCAAGACATTCGAGATAAAACAATATATGATACATCATTCTAAGACTCTTTTTAATCAAACTGTCTTACAAGCAAAATAACCCATCTCTCTAACAAAAAAGCAAATAAGTATTGAAAACTTGACTTCAGTAAGATGAATTTTGCTAATGTTCCGCTTAAGGCAACTCAGCAAAAAATGACAACACATGCTAAATTATTTACATCGTGACATCCCAGCCATGTGTACAAGGCATCGCCACACCGTGATGATAAGCAGCAGCCAGAAATCGCTCAGATGTGACGTCCGGGCCCAGCAGCTGGAGCTCCTGCAGCAGGCTCTCGCCCCCGAGCGTTTTGAGAAGTTCCCTGGGGGCTCCCTCCGCGCCCCTCCGCCAGCTCCAGCCGGTGCCCTGGCTCCTACCTAGGTCCGGGGAGGTCGCCGCACAGCCACATCTTACTCCCTTTGGGCTGTTCCTAGCCTTGCATGGTGAACCCGGGTAAAACCAAATTCTGGTCCAGGGGCATTTTCTCAGTTACAAGATACTCTGTCTGTTCAGCCAGAGCTTTGACTCTGCCGCAGCATCCCTCCAAGTTCTCCCACCGCAGCCAGGAGGAACGGCTTCTCGGCGAGGCAAGGCTGCTCCTCTCCAGTCCCCTCCACGGCCAGCAGGCAGGTGGCGTTCTCCAAGCCTCCTTCACAGGCCACCCTCACTCGAAGTCCCACCCACATGGAAGCCCGCTCTGTGGCCCGATGGTGACCTTCAGCATGCTGGCGACGAGCTGCATCTGTCGCCACACGGCCAGGCCCTGACGCTGGCTCAGCGGACCATGGCCTCTGTGACTGGATGTCTGGGTGATTGGCGCAGCTGTGCTGTGCTGGTCTCCTCAGGCGGTGGCATCGGAGGGCCACGCTCTCGGGGCTCAAACGAAAGACGTTTCTTTCTGCACCGTTTCGGACGCCAGAAATCTAAGAGAAGGGGGCCAGCAGGGATGGCTTCTGCTGAGGGCTCTTCCCGACTGGCCGATGGCCACCTTCTGGGCGTGTCCTCTGTGCGCTCAGTGAGAGGGAGATCCCCGGGTCTCCTCTTATAAGGACATCAGCCCTGCCAGGTTAGGGCCCCAGCCTCAGGACATCATTTAACCTTAATGACCTCCCAGTGGGCCTTATCTCCAAATACAGTCCCATCGGAGGTTAGAACTTCAACATACGGCTCTCAGGGAGACACAGTTCCGCCCATCACAGAGTCTTCCTGCCTCCTGAATGAGCTGAGGGCTGTGCTGGTTCAGGGCCCCTGAGAAGCAGACACCAGAACAGGTTGCACCTGCAGGTGACGTCCTGCGGGACACCTGCGAGGGACCCGGGAGCTGAAGGAGGCGGAGGGAGCTGCCGCACCGCAGAGCAGGTCTGCCCGACGCAGCGGGGCGGGAGGTCGCAGGTTGGGTCCCCTTCCGAGACAGGCTCAGCAAGGTGGGTGCAGTCCTGGGGCCTGCACCCGGGCCGCTCAGCCAGGACTGCTCAGGAAGAGGCGGAGGTGTGTGCGCACACTGCTGCACAGGACACAGCGGGGCCGTTCGCCAACATGCCTCCTCTGCGGGGACGGAGGAGAGCGCTCGTGGCCACGCCAGCCCCGATGCACACTGCACACCAGCCCCTGTCTGCGTCCCGGAGCAAGCGCTCTATGAAACGGTAGTGGTGACGATGTCACTCCTCACGTGTTGCTGAGGTTCGTGGAACTGACTCAGTTTACCCACTCGTGAGCTGCCATCGCGCTCCGAGGCTGCGCAAGCTCACCGGGCGGAGCCTCCTCTCCTGCAGCCATCGACCTTCCCCCCCCGAACACCCACAGACACCTGCTGGGCAACAACGCACATGGTATCATCACCCAGAGAGTGAAGATCCGTCTTACGATCACCTCGGCTCACTGTCCGGGGAAATACCCGCGGCTGCTGATGGAGGACAGCGGAACGAGCAGAGCCGCCGACGCCCCGAGTGGAGGGTGGACAGGGGGAAGGTCAAAGGCGAAGGTGGCTACCGTTTGAAGGTCAGAGAACCGGAGGAGAGAGCTGCATGGAGCGGGCACTCCAGAGAATGTGCAGTCCCTTGATTATTAAGCTAAGGACTGATCTTACATGCATGTGAAGAAATGACCCAAAGCCTGAAGAAAAAACACGCACGAGGATTAAAAGGAAAAATTCCTAGAGCTCACATGCCACCAGAAATAGCAGATGATCCCCAAAGCCAGAGTGGAAAACCTCCAGACTCACAGGGCGTCAGGCGGAGGACTCAGAGGGTCTTTCCACAAGAATGAGGAAAAATGAACCCTCACTAAATGATGCTCTGATCCCACCTACAGAGGTTAAACGAAAGACCCACAAAGAACAAATATTTCCCAAGTAACTTAACCCTGTCCCAGAACAAAGTTTAAGAATATTTATAGGAATATAAAAATATCTAGCACTCAACAAGGTAAAATTTTAAATGACAATCTATCACAAATTAGGCATGTAAAAAACCAAGAAAATATGAAATCATATGAGAAGAAAAAGTAATCAGAATCAACTCCCACTTACACTAAAGTTAGTATTATCAGGAAGAGACATGAAAAGTTACCATAACTGTGTTCCAAGGGGAAGTGGAAATTATTTTGAATTGAATAAAACACAACAAAACAAAGCACATCAAAACGTGTCTGCTGCAGTTAGAGCAGCGCTTGGATGGGCATTCCTAGCACGAACTGCTGATTACAGAGAAAGGTGTTCAATTAGCGATTAAAGCCTCCAATTTATTTATTTATTTTTTATTTTTATTTTTTTATCCTCACCCGAGGACATTTTTTGCATTGAGATAGAGTGGGAAGGAGAGAGGGAGGAAGAGAGAGAGACAAAAATCGATGTGAGAGAGACACATCGAGTAGTTGCCACCCACACGACCCCGAACGGGGCCAGGGACAAACCACAACTGAGGTACGTACCCTTAGCAGGAACCGAACCTGGGACTCTCTGGTCCGCAGGCCGATGCTCTAACAGCTGAGCCAAACTGGCCAGGGCTAAAGTCTCCAATTTCAGAAACAACAAATATATGAGCAAATAATCCCAAGCCAGCAGAAGGAAGACCTAATAAGTGCAATAATTAATATATTAGAAACAAAACTAGTAGAAAAAAATCAATGAGATGAAAAGCTGGTTCTTTGGAAAGATGAACAAAATTGATAGACTACTAGCCAGACTAATAAAGAAAAACAGAAGAGCTCGGCTGGTGTGGCTCAGTGGTTGAGCATCGACCCATGCACCAAGAGGTCGCCGGTTCGATTCCCAGTCAGGGCACATGCCCAGGTTGTGGGCCCGATCCCCAGTGGGGGGCATGCAGAAGGCAGCCAATCGATGTTCTCTCTCATCAATGTTTCTATCTCTCTCCCTCTCCCTTCCTCTCTCTCAAATCAATAAAGAAAAAATGTTAAAAACAAACAAACCCAAGACACCAATTAATAACATTAACAGTGTAAGAGGAGATGTCACTACAAACTTCACAGACATTGAAATGATAATAAGAAACACTATGGACAATTTTATGCACATAAATTCAAAAACTTAGAAGTAATGAATCAAATTTTTAAAAGTAAAAATATATCAAAATTCACGGAAGAAGTAAAATATAACCTGAATAATCTTATATTTATTTCTAGAAATTGAATTCACAGTGAAAAATCAATTTCTAGAAATCAAATTCATAGTTAAAAACAAACAAAAATGTATTCCAGTCAGATGATTTCACCAGCAAATTCTACCAAACACCTAAAGATGAAATGAAACTAATTCTAAACAATCTTTTCCAGAAAACAAAAGAGGAGGAAACACTTCCCAACTTATTACATGAGGCCATCATTATCCTGATGACCAAAACCAGAAAAACACAAGAACACTACAGACCAACATCCTTCATGAACATAGCTGCAAAACGTCTCAGCAAAACATTAGCAAATCAAATCCAATAATGTATAAAAACAAAAACACATCACCACCAAATGAGGTTTATACCAGGAATGTAAGCCTGTTTAAGATTAAAAAAAAAATAAATCCATGCTGGTGTGCTCAGTGGTTAGAGTGTCAGCCCATGCACTGAGGGGTCGTGTGTTCGAGTCCCGGTCACGGGCACGTACTTGGGTTGCAGGTTCCATCCCTGGCCCCAGTCAGGGTGCATGAGGGAGGCAACCAATCGATGTGATGTTTCACTTTCTCTCTCTCTTTCCCCCCTCCCTCCCTTCCACTCTCTCTAAAATATCAATGAAAGAAATGTCCTTGAGTGAGTTTTTTTCTCTCTCTCTCTTTTTTTTACCATCACCTGAGGATATTTTTTCCGTTTATCTCTAGATAGAGTGGAGGGGAAGGAGGGAGAGAGAGAGACACACACACACATCGATGTGAGAGGGACACATTGACCAGCTGCCTCCCGCACGACCCTGACCAGGGCCGGGACCAACCGCAACCAAGGCACGTGCCCTTGGCCGGAATCGAACCTGCAACTCATTGGTCCGCGGGCCTATGCTCTACCGCTGAGTCAAACCGGCCAGGGCTTGAATGAGTACTAAAAAAATAATAAGAATCCATGCAATCTATCATATCAAAGGTCTAGAGAAGAAACCACATGATCATATACTTGATGCAAAAAATTCTGTAGAATTCAATATCTATTCATGATAAAAGCACTCAAACTAGAAATAGAAGTAAACTTATTAATATAATAAAAACGAAATATGTACTCCTATGATTGGGAGCAAGGCAAGGATGTCCACTTCTATCATTTCTCCCGACGGCACACTGAGAGTTCCAGACGGGGTAAGAAGCAAGAAGCAGAAACAAAAGACACTCGGCTCAGAAAGAGGTAAAACCGCCGATTCACAGATGATATGATTGTCTGTACAGAAAATCCCAAGGAATCTACAAGAAAAACCCCTTTTAGAACTAATAAGTGAGTTTAGTTTGGTCATAGGATTCAAAGTAGTATAAAAAAATCAACTTTGCAAAAAAACAAAAACCAATAAAATTAACAAGTGGGCAGCGAATCTGAACAGACGTTTCTTTTTCCGAAGAAGACACACGGGTGGCCAGCAGGTACATGGAAAGATCCTCCACGCCATCAATCGCCAGGGAAATGCAAACCAAAGCGCAGTGAGGTAGCACCTCACACCTAGCACAATGGTTATTATCAGAAAGACCAGAGATCACAGGTACTGGGGAAAGTGCACAGCTGATGGAATGCACGCCGAGGCAGCCACTACGGAAAGCAGGACTGGGGTTCGTCGAAAAATGCCCAGTGGAGCTAGCATTTCTTCACTGCCCTGCTCCTTCCTCATAGTCCTCCGGTACTTTTTTCATTCTTATGGGGGAAACTTTAGCATGTCCTAGGACTGCTCTATTCCAGCCCATTTCTCCATAAAGTGGTCAGCTGCTTGAGGGCAAGGCCGGGGTCCTAGTGTGCTTCACTGATGAGCGTGTTTTTTACCAGTTTGTTAGGGATCCTTACTGGGAGTTTACTGTGAAAGCCGCAGGGGGGGGGGTGAATTTATGAGCAGAGGACAGACACAGACACTGAAGGAACCTAATAATAGGCAAGATTGATGCTCCCTAGATCTTGACTCCTTTTAATATTTATTCTAATACCACTTTCCCTCTGTAATAGAATATGAGAGTCATTCAGATTTCAATAATTCAGAATAATTCCTGACTGGAGCATGGGCTAGTTCTCCAGCCACTTTTGCTGTCCCTGGAATAAGGTCTGGCTTTCTGCTTGGGGCCTTCATCAGCTGTCCTTCTTTCTTTTTAATCAGTTCTTCTCACACGCAGTTTTTCTTTTGCTATATTATTATATTTGTCTTCTTTAAAAATATTTTCGGATTTCAAGTATCCAAGATACACGACTTCGTCTGAAACAGCTTGGCTGTGGTGCCGTCATTCAGACGTCGAGAAAGCCACGAAGCGGAGTGTCCTCCCTCAGACCTGCGTGAAGGACCCTGGGCCCCACACCCACCGGCGCTTGGACAGCACACGCTGCGAGGATTGATGGCATTTCAAGTATTTGCAGAGCCCTGGCCGATTTGGCTCAACAGTTACAGCGCTGGCCCACAGACCTAAGGGTCGCAGGCTCGATTCCAGTCAAAGGCAGTACTTGGGTTGCAGGTTCGATCCCTGGCCCGGTCAGGGCCTTTCAGTTGGGGTCGCAGTGTGTCTCTCTCACGTCCGTGTTTCTCTCCCCCTCCTGCCTTCCCTTCCACTCTCTCTAAACATCAATGGAAAGGATTCCGGTCAGGATGGCAGGTAGATAAACAGAGCATCGCCTCTGCCCACAACCACATCAAATGACAACTAAACCACAGCACAACCATCCTTCAGAGCCGCCTGACACCGAGCTGAATGGAAGTCCTACAAGGACGAGATTAAAGAAGAACCACATGGAGACTGGGAGGAGGGCGGAGGTGGACGGGCTGGTCCCTCACCCACGCGTGGTGGATAAAGATCAGGAGGGACACCTCAGGGAAGGTTCTCCCTGAGGAGTGAGGGGTCCCTGTCCCACACCAGGCACCCAGCTCAGGGTTCCAGTGCCAGGAAGAGAATCCCCATCATTTCTGGCTGGAAAATCAGCAGAACTGAGGCTGAGGGAGATTCAGGCTGCTGGAGCCCCAGGCAGCTCCTCTTAAAGGGCCAGTGCACGGACTTACTCGGACCAGCTCCCTCCAGGCTCCAGCGTGGGGAAGGCAGTTTGAAAGGCACCAGAGACATACGGGGAAGAACTGAGTGGTTTGGCATCAGGGCGAGAGCTGGAGGGGCGGCTTTCTCCCAGACAGATGTGCTGGTAGAGGCTGATGTTTCTTTGGTGAGCACCCCCCCGACACCCCGGGGCAGCAGATGGCCACCATAATGGGACTCCAGCAACCTGGCTCACACTGTTTGTCCCTCCCTGGTGATCCCCTGAGGCCCACCCCACCCAACTTTCGGGCCCACCCAAGATGTTTCCTGTGACTTTACCATAGGATTGGCCTGTCTTGGATCCTGCTTCAGATTTTCCTAAATTCTCTCAAACAAATAGCATCTGGCCTTAGCAAGCTCCATACTTCTAGCTAACTGGCCCCAGGCCTGGCACTAAAAGCAGCCAGCCTTGGTTCATAGCCTGGCTTTGCCTGGGTACCTCCAAGCCCAGCACAACAAGCAGCCATCTGCAGATCACTTTGTAGCTTATGCCTGGTGGCCCGGGGTAGAACACAGGCAGTGGCTGACCTGGCCCCAGAGCCAGCACACCCAGTGGACAGCTTCAGACCACATCAATATACCACCACCCAACCACCTCCACAAGTGACACACTCAAGGAGTAGACTCAGTGGGTACCAGAGCCCTGCTGAAGTAAGTCTTGCTCTGTGTGGTGGGCCCCTACACAGCTGATCCTCCAAGATAGTCAGAGGCCAGTGGTCAGGGGGCACAGCCAATTCTTGCAGCTGATCAGCCTGAATAAAACCCTCTTATTGATGTGCCAACAGCAATCAAGACTCACTTGAAACAGAAGGGTGTAAAGTCCACAGCTGGGGTGATCAGGGAGGCTGTGCCACTGGATCCTACAGGAAACTTAGTATAATAGGCCATCCTAAGAAGCCTAGGAGACATTGCAACTCTACCCAATACACAGAAATAAACACAGGGAGGCAGCCAGAATGAGGAGACAAAGAAACATGTCCCAAATGAAAGAACAGAACAAAACTCCAGGAAAAGAACTAAATGAAGTGGAGATAAGCAATCTAACAGATGCAGAGTTCAAAACACTGGTTATAAGGATGCTCAATGAACTTAGTGACAATTTTAAGGAACTTCATGAGAACATCAAGGAACTTAGTGAGGACCTCAAGAGCATAAAAAGGACCAGTCCAAAAAGAAGGATGCACTAACTGAAATAAAGAAAAATTTACCGGGAATCAATAGTACAGTAGGTGAAACCAAGAAGCAAACCATCGATTTGGAATATAAGGAAGCAAAAAACACCTGATCAGAACATCAAAAAGAAAAAAGAATCCAAAAAAATGAGGATAGTGTAAGGAAACTGTGGGACAACTTCAAGCATACCAACATTCGCATCATGGGGGTGCCAGAAGGAGAAGAGAGAGGGCAAGAAATTGAAAACCTATTTGAAAAAATAATGACAGAAAACTTCCTTAACTTGGTGAAGGAAACAGACATACAAGTCCAGGAAGCACAGAGAGTCCCAAACATGATAAACCCCAAGAGGCCCACACCAAGACACATCATCATCAAAATGCAAAATGTTCAAGACGAAGAGAGAATCTTAAAAGCAGCAAGAGAAAAGCAGTTAGTTACCTACAAGGGAGTTCCCATAAGACTGTCAGCTGATTTCTCAAAAGAAACTTTGCAGGCCAGAAGGGAGTGGCAAGAAATATTCAGAATGATGAAAAGCAAGAACCTACAACAAAGATTACTCTATCCTGCAAAGCTATCACTTAGAATTGATGGTCATATAAAGAGTTTCCCAGACAAGAAAAAGCTAAAGGAGTTCATCACCACCAAACCAGTATTATATGAAATGTTGAAGGGTCTTCTTGAAGGAGAAGAAAAACAAAAATATGAACAATAAAATGGCAATTAATACATATCTATCAACAACTGGATCTGTAAACAAAATGAGCAAGCAGAACAGAAACAGACTCCTAGATACAGAGAACTTTTTGTTGGTTGCCAGATGGGAGGGGGTTGGGGGATGGGCGAAAAAGATGAAGGGATTAAGAAGTACAAAGTGGTTGTTAGACTGAGGAGCCTCAAAGGGAAGGGGGAGGGAGGGCGGGATGAGATAAACCAAAGAACTTCTATGCATACATGCATAACCAATGGACACAGACAATAGTGTGGGGAAGGCAGGAGGGGGGTGGGAGTGAGGAGGAGGGGGTCAATGGGAGAAAAAAGGGGGGTATCTGTAATACATTCAACAATAAAGATAAATTTAAAAAGAAAAAAACATTAAAAAATGAAATAAAAATAAATAAGTAAGAATCAATGGACAAATATCCTTGGGGGAGGAGAAACGAACAAAACGATTATTTGGAGGTACAATTCCCTGGCGGGTACTGAGCGCCACACATTGGCTCCGCCTCCCTCTCCTCCCAGGACGCCCACAGGGCCCCGCCCAGAACGTCCCCAGCCTCCTGCCGTCCCTGCGGGGCCTGCCCGTCTCCTCTCCTTCCGACTCCAGCAGGTGCGCCCAGCCAGCGCTGGAGCTTTCTGGTTTTATTATTACTATTTTTTAAATCCTCACCTGAGACTATTTTCCCATTTATCTTCAGACAGAGTAGGAAGGAGGGAGAGAGAGAGAAACATGGACGTGAGAGGGACACATTGATTGGTTGCCTCCTGCATGACCCCGACCAGTGCCGGGGACCGAATGGCAACCGAAGTACCTGCCCTTGCCCAGAATCGAACCCGCGGCTCTCCGGTCCTCGGCCGACGCTCTAAACGCAGAGCCAAACCGGCCAGGGCTGGAGCTCTGTCTTTTTAAGGCCAGTCATAAACTATAGTTTTTAAGAAAGATACTATGATCTTGGGCTTCATTTTTTTTAAAAAAATGTATCATATTGAATAGTGAACAAAGTTTTGGGGATCATGCATACCCAACACGAAAATATTTTGAGCCTGCTCACATTTATGTAAATTTACTTATTGATAAGTTATAGTACATGTGTTTATAAATTATATACAATGCATGTTAAGTTCCTATGGCATATTTCACAAAAACATCTCCAAACTTCTAAATGAAGACCCCGACCACTTCTAATACATGACGTTGACATATATGTGGCTACACGCACTTCAGAAAGGTGAACACATGTCTGTACGACAACTACTTTCCAACCCGCTTGCGCCAGCTCGGTGGCGGGTGGTCCGAGCCTGTCCCGGAGCTCAGGGCCCCAGGCGGGCCCCACAGGGACGGGAGGCCCCTCGGTCAGGGCCCCCACACGGTCACGCGCTGGACGGGGCGTGGAGGAAACCCACGCAGACGTAGGGGAGCGTGCAAACTCCATCCAGGCCGCGGCGGCAGGGCATCGAGTGTTTTTCTCACCAGGGTCATAAGGAATCGTGAACGAAAGGACATTCGTCCAGGACGCCAGGACCCGCTGCACTTGGCTGCGGGAGCCCGAGAAGGTCTCGCTGAAGCAGCTGAGGGGACACCCGTGGAAGAGCCGGGGCACAGTGTGCTGGGCGGGGGAGGGGCAGGCCCGAGCCCTGAAGGAGGCCTGCGTGTGAGAGGTAGTCCGGGAGGCCAGCATGGCTGGGGCAGACGGAGCCCGAAAGGACCACGAGCGGGGGAAGGGGACAGGGCAGGTCACCTGTGCCGCAGGGCCCGGTGCAGGTCTCTGGCTGCTCTGAGTGCGAGGACGCTTCTGCAGAGCTTGGAGCCGGGAGGTGACGCGGTCTGACCAAGTCTGCAGGTGTGTTACTTGAGAAATCTGGGCAGAGCTGGGGATGTCAATCCCAAAATGCCCCCAGGACCCACAGGGCGGCCCAGCCTGCAGAGCCGTTGTGCAGGGCGGGTCCCTGAGCTGAGGAGGGTCTGAACCAGGGCACAGTTGTGCCAACCAGCTGCCAGGGTGCAGCCCAGGGCAGACGCCCTGTCCCCCCGTCCACCCTGAAACCCACTGGCGGTGGCTCTCGGGCATCGGGCTACCACCAGCAGCCCCTAGAGACTTGACCTCTCTGGTGTCTCTTGAGTCAATTGCTGTCTCCCACCCTCCCCCCAAAATCACCTTCACCTTAAAAAGAACCCAAATGTAAACCAGATCTTTGGGGCTGTTTCTGCCCAACTTTCAAAATTGTTGGGTTGAGTTGTGAGAATGATCCCGTCTTAAAGGTGCCTGCCCTGTGAGCAAAACCCCATCCAAATGACATGACTACTTCATTCTGCATGAGCCTGAGACCAGAGAGCCCTCTTCTGTGTTCCGGGAAAAGCGTTGTTCCACCTTCTCTGGTCTCCCCAAGGGGCCCGACGCCTGCTGGATATATTTCTTGCCTACTGGGTAGTCAGCATGACCCACACACGGTCCTTGCACTCATGCAAGGCAAGAGCAGCCCTTTCTGCTTATCCCACGGGAACGCAGTATTGGCTTCTCCACTGCCAACTCGCACGGGTGGTACCGAGCGTCTGGAGGTCCGTGATGAAACGCCGGTGGGATTTGCAAGGAAGCCTGGCAGAGGAGCCAAGGATGGCACCGAGTAGCCCAGTACCAGCCCTGCACTTGGCAGATCAGAAAACCAAAGCTGTTCTCCCCACTGGTCACGTGAAACCTTGACAAAGACCCCAGTGAGACGCACTGTAATGAACCCACCCTGGTCATAGTTCCAAGTCTGGGCTCGAGCTGCGGCAGGGTCAGCTGCAGGCGTGGGCGGCCACCAGCATGAGTTCACGTGTTGAAAGGCTCCAACACCTTGGAAAGGAGCCTCAGCCTCTCTCCAAACTCCAAACCCTGCCACTGCACATCCAATAAGCTTCAAGTTTCTCCTTTGAATTAAAATGTTAATATCCTTGGGTAGAGGTAACAGGAAATGATTTATGTCTTGTCTCTCTTAGTATGAATGATATTATTAGATACCTTCCAGTAAAAAATCTTTTTTTAATGGTATCATTTAAATTTAGACAAAGAGCATAAAAAACCCACAATTGTACCCAAGGTAGGTGGACGAGGACTGAGCAGAGCGGACCCTGAGCCGTTAGGGTAGGGAGGAGGGAACAGGGGACACGGCCGGTGGGGGCGCCCGGGCCACTCGGCACACTGCACTGTGGCCTGGACCCGCCCTGCTCCGTCTTCCCCATGTCCACTGGCGGAATGACCTGCATGTCCAATGGAAGCCATGCTAGATGCAAGTGACCCTTCACTGTCCCACAGTGGACCACGGTGCTTAAAAAACCAAGCACAAATCAAAGCCAGGTTTTATCATTCAGCCTTTACTTTCCAAGACTGTTTATGAAAAGACCCTCTTCCCGTCAACCAAACACCTTTTTGAACCTTCTCCCATGGCAGTGGGGGATGAAATGCAGGTGTCCGGGGCATTGGGCACATGAGAACCAGAAGAAGGCAGGGCCAGGTTAAGATCATCAAGGACAACAAACGCCCGGTGTGAGGAGCACAGGAGGGGACTGGCACGCTGGACAGACCATGACCACCTCTCGGAGCAGCCGCACAGCCCCTCCGCTCACAAGCAACAGGACCAGGGCCAGGCTTCCAATTTCTCAGCAGAGTCAGAAGCATCTAGCTCCTTGCATGAAATATCTTGATTTTTAAATGTTGACATTTAAAATTTTAAGAGTTGAACATTGTGTGAGCTGATCATAGACATCTTCAGTCAAGTTTGGCTTCCTGGTGTCCACTTCGCTGTCTCTGCTTTAAGGCATGGACTGGAAAACTACAGCCATAGCCCTCAAGCCAAACCAGCCTCTGTCCAGTTTTGTAAATAAAGTTTTATTGGAACACAGCCACTCCCGTTCGTTTATGCATTGCGTTCTGCTGCTTTCACGCTCACAGCCGCAGTTTAGCGTATCTGTGCCGTAGACCAGATAGCCCGCAAAGCCTTAAATATTTGCTATCCGGTCCTTACAGAAGGTGTAATGATCCCTTGCTTTAGGGTCTTGAAATTGATAGCTTCACCCAGGATCTTTGATCTTTTCCAACAGGTCAGCTGGCCACCCTTAGCAGAGCCTGAGACAGCTTTCATTGGCCTGTCTGTACCACATGCAGACCAGTAAAAACCGAACAAACAAAAACCACAATTGGTTGTTTTGCCATCACAAACAGAATGTCAATCCGAGCACTAAACAAGCCAGGACTAGCAGAACAGTGGCTTGGTGAAGAGCTGCTGGGTGTGGGAAGCAGACGCCCTGTTAGAACCCCCCTCCGCGGCACCAGCTGGGAGGCATGAGGCGGAGGACGGGGCTGAGTGACTGTCAGCAGGGAACGTTACCGAGTCAACAGCGATGCCAGCCCTGCAGGTGCTATGCTGAGGTTCGGGAGTGATGTGCGTCAGGCATCTGGCCTTGCAGACTCAGACTGTTCTGCCGATACATTGCTCTCTCAGACTTTCTCTGTTCAGAAAAATGATTCCAGGATTCTTGATGTTTCAAAGGACGTCTCAGGAGAAGCAGAACATTCCCTCCTAAGACCCAGTTACTCATCACAAGGGCTGGAGAGTGGGCTCTCTGGTGGGCTCGGGAAGGGGGCAGGGTGAGCATTCCAGTAGGGTTGGTTGATTTGTTTTAACGAATGAGTGGATGGTTGAAAGGATCAAAAATAGTGTCAAGCTACAAAAAATCTGAAGTTGGACTGTAATATTTTTCCTTTGCACTGTTTCTGAAGAAATTGTCACCAAGCACAATTAAGTTACAGAAATCCTGGCTGTGAGACCACCTGCGGGCCGACTGACCGCCCCGACCGTCAGCGCGGTGAAACAGAGCCGAGGGGTGGGGTGCGGTGGGCGAGTCCTTAATCAGAAGAGACTTGGGGAACATGATGACCTCACTGTGATGCACAGCCCTTGACTGGAGTCTGGTTTGGACACACTGGTTATAAAAGAACTTTTGGGTATACTGGAAAAATTTAAATATGAACTAGGCATTAGATAGTCTTAGAGAATTAATATTAATTCTGTTAGCTTGGAGTACAGTATTGTGGTTATAAAATATTTAAGGTCGAGATGTAATAATGACTGTGGTTTATTAAAACATTAAACCAAAAATAAAAAGAAATGCCCAGCCGGTGTGGCTCAGTGGTTGAGCATCGACCCATGCACCGAAAGGTCACCAGTTCCATTCCCGGTCAGGGCATATGCCCAGGTTGTGGGCCGGATCCCCAGTGGGGGGCATGCAGGAGGCAGCTAATCAATGTTCTCTCTCATGGATGTTTCTAGCTCTCTCTCCCTCTCCCTTTCTCTCTCTCTAAAAGTCAATAAAGGAAAAAAATAGGAAACAAAGAGAAAGAAAAGTAACAAATATGGGGAGAGTTAACAACTGTTAAATCAAGGTGCTGGGTATACTAGTCTCCACATGTCTGCCGTTTGCAATTTTACATAATATCATGTAAAGACAAATCAATAAATGTGATCACTTTCCTGAGTCTTTAAGGATGCTGGACGATATTTATTTTGTACTTGGAACTTGTTCCTGGGCAGAGTTGCCCTCTCCTCTCTCTTGAGAAGTAAAGTCACCTTTTCTATTGAACTCGAGGCATTTTAGTAATAAATAAACCAAAAAAATGCAATACTACTAATAGTATTGATATCAGTCTGCTAAGTTTATTCTTGCTGCTGTAACAAATTCCACAAGCCTATTGGCTTAAACAACATAAGTTTATTATCCTACAGTTCTGTAAGTTTTAAATGTTTATTTATTTTTTCTTCAATGATTTTAGAGAGAGAGGAAGGGAGAGGGAGAGAGAGATAGAAACATTGATGGGAGAGAACATCAATTGGCTGCCTCCTGCATGCCCCCCACTGGGGATCGGGCCCACCACCTGGGCATGTGCCCTGACCGGGAATCGAACCAGCAATCTCTTGGTGCATGGGTCAATGCTCAGCCACTGGGCCACACGGGCCGGGCTGTGGGTTAAGCGTCTTTGGCACAGATTTCACCGGATGAAACTGCTGTGAGCTCCTGGGGGCCCCAGGTGGCTCTCCTTGCTTCGAGAGGCCACCTGCTCTTCTTTTTTTTTTTTTTTTTTTTTTATCCTCACCTGAGGACATTCCTGCATCTATCTTCAGATAGAGCCGGAGGGAGAGAGGGAGGAAGAGAGGGAAAGAAACATCGATGTGAGAGAGACACATCGAGTGGCTGCCACCCACACGACCCCAACCGGGGCTGGGGACAAACTGCAACCGAGGTACATGCCCTTAGCGTGAACCGAACCAGGGACTCTCTGGTCCGCAGGCCGACGCTCTAACCGCTGAGCCAAACTGGCCGGGGCCCACCTGCTCTCCTTGACTGTGACTCCTTCAAAGCCAGCCACCTCGACTCTCTCTGACCTTGTCTCTGTCATCACATCTCTCTCTCTGATCACATCTAGGTGAGGTTCTCTGATCTTAAAGATCATGTGATTAGACGGGGCCCACACACACAATCCAGGACAATCGGTCCATGTCGGGGTCCACAGCCTCACCACCTCTGCAAAGTCCTGTCTGCAGGGTGAGGTAGTGTTTTCACAGATCCCAGATTTGGTGTGTGGACATCTCTAGGAGGGGCATTCTTCTTCCTCCCACAAACGTGGAAATGCCAACGCATGCCATCGCCAGCCGTGGTATGCTACATCAAAGTTAACGGGAGCAGCCGCTGGCCCTCTCAACTAGCTCCTCTCAACTAATTCCTCTCAACTACTCCTCTCAACTAGTTCCTCTCAACGAGTTCCTCTCAACTAATTCCTCTCAACTAGCTCCTCTCAACTAGCTCCTCTCAACGAGCTCTTCTCAACGAGCTCCTCTCAACGAGCTCCTCTCAACGAGTTCCTCTCAACTAGCTCCTCTCAACTAGTTCCTCTCAACGAGCTCCTCTCAACGAGCTACTCTCAACTAGTTCCTCTCAACTAGCTCCTCTCAACTAGCTCCTCTCAACGAGTTCCTCTCAACTAGCTCCTCTCAACTAGCTCCTCTCAACTAGCTCCTCTCAACTAATTCCTCTCAACTAGCTCTTCTCAACTAGCTCCTCTCAACTAGTTCCTCTCAACTAATTCCTCTCAACTACTCCTCTCAACTAGCTCCTCTCAACTAGCTCCTCTCAACTAGTTCCTCTCAACTAATTCCTCTCAACGAGCTCCTCTCAACTAGCTCCTCTCAACTAGCTCCTCTCAACTAATTCCTCTCAACTACCCCTCTCAACTAGCTCCTCTCAACTAGCTCCTCTCAACGAGTTCCTCTCAACTACTCCTCTCAACGAGCTCCTCTCAACGAGTTCCTCTCAACTACTCCTCTCAACGAGCTCCTCTCAACGAGTTCCTCTCAACTAGCTCTTCTCAACTCGTTCCTCTCAATTAGCTCCTCTCAACTACTCCTCTCAACGAGCTCCTCTCAACTAGTTCCTCTCAACTACTCCTCTCAACTAGCTCCTCTCAACTAGCTCCTCTCAACTAGTTCCTCTCAACTAGCTCCTCTCAACGAGCTCCTCTCAACGAGCTCCTCTCAACTAGTTCCTCTCAACTAGCTCCTCTCAACTAGCTCCTCTCAACTAGCTCCTCTCAACGAGCTCCTCTCAATGAGTTCCTCTCAACTACTCCTCTCAACAAGCTCCTCTCAACTAGTTCCTCTCAACTAGCTCCTCTCAACGAGCTCCTCTCAACGAGCTCCTCTCAACTAGTTCCTCTCAACTAGCTCCTCTCCACTAGCTCCTCTCAACTACTCCTCTCAATGAGTTCCTCTCAACGAGCTCCTCTCAACGAGTTCCTCTCAACTACTCCTCTCAACAAGCTCCTCTCAACTAGTTCCTCTCAACGAGCTCCTCTCAACGAGCTCCTCTCAACGAGCTCCTCTCAACGAGTTCCTCTCAACTAGCTCCTCTCAACTAGCTCCTCTCAACTAGTTCCTCTCAACGAGCTCCTCTCAACTAGTTCCTCTCAACTAGCTCCTCTCCACTAGCTCCTCTCAACTACTCCTCTCAATGAGTTCCTCTCAACGAGCTCCTCTCAACGAGTTCCTCTCAACTACTCCTCTCAACTAGCTCCTCTCAACGAGTTCCTCTCAACTAATTCCTCTCAACTAGCTTCTCTCAACGAGTTCCTCTCAACGAGTTCCTCTCAACTACTCCTCTCAACGAGCTCCTCTCAACTAGTTCCTCTCAACGAGCTCCTCTCAACTAGTTCCTCTCAACGAGCTCCTCTCAACTAGCTCCTCTCAACGAGCTCCTCTCAACTAGTTCCTCTCAACGAGCTCCTCTCAACGAGCTCCTCTCAACGAGTTCCTCTCAACTAGCTCCTCTCAACTAGCTCCTCTCAACGAGCTCCTCTCAACGAGCTCCTCTCAACGAGTTCCTCTCCACTAGCTCCTCTCCACTAGCTCCTCTCAACGAGCTCCTCTCAACGGAGTTCCTCTCAACTAGTTCCTCTCAACTAGTTCCTCTCAACTAGCTCCTCTCAACTAGCTCCTCTCAACTAGTTCCTCTCAACGAGCTCCTCTCAACGAGCTCCTCTCAACTAGTTCTTCTCAACTAATTCCTCTCAACTACTCCTCTCAACTAGCTCCTCTCAACTAGCTCCTCTCAACGAGTTCCTCTCAACTAGCTCCTCTCAACGAGCTCCTCTCAACTAGCTCCTCTCAACTAGCTCCTCTCAACGAGTTCCTCTCAACGTTTCCCAGCTCCGATTCTTCAGCACCTTCCACACCTTTCCACACCCAGCACGTTACCTGAGGCTGCTCACCCACCAACTGGACACATTGTAATTATCCATTGACTTCATCTCTTTCATGTTTTTCATTTATTTCTAAAAGAAAAATTTCCACTTTGTTAGATTTCCGCTGGAGAAAGCCCTCCCCAATACTGTCACCGTTAGGAACAAGTCACTTACTTACGCAAACAGATGACGACGGATGTCCCTTATAAAACATCTGACTTGGAAATAATGTGGTTTTTGGACCACTTTCAAAAATGAAGTTTTATCAGAAAATGTTGGTTAAGAGAGCTCATGGAGAGAAACGCGTTGATGAAGACCAGAGCCCCCGAGACGGGCTGACCGGGCCCGCTGCTCTGTGGTTGTCAGAGGAGAGCGGAGAAGCCTGGGCGTCGCCGCTGCAGGTACACGAGCGAGCTACACTCACCGCGCATCCGTCTGGAATCACCTGGGCTTTGGTGATTCCGGCCGAACTCCCTCCTTCCTGCCTCCATGACAGCTAAACAAAGTTACACGAACGTACCTTTTGTCACAACGATTGTTCATTACCCTAAAAACGGTAAAACTAATTCTCATTTGTATGTCTTGATTTCAAAATGGTTCATGGCAATTATATTCCTTCTAGAGTTCTTCATATTTTTGCAGTTATTTTATCTAACCAGCTCTCTGCAGAAAGCTTGATTTAGCATACACACTTATTCTTAGACAAGCTTAACTCTTTTCCTTGGATAATCACAGAGGCTAAATTCAAAGGTGCTTCTATTTGTCCCTAGAGAAAATCTCTTCATATAATCTCTGTAAAGTGCATTTAAACCGAAGCTGTGATATCACCTCCTCTTCTTACAGATGCAGCCCTCTAACCCACAGGCTGGAAGTGGGTCGTTGGAGACCCAGCCCTCTGCATGCCTGAGCAGGGTTCTCCTCCCTTCCTCTTCCAGCAACACAAACTCAAAATAAGTGCTCGTGAGCATTTCATCTGGGGACAATCGGGAAAACTTCCATCAAACAAACAGGTCGGTGATTCACACACCATCATTCCACATACACTGTGTTCATCTTGCAAATGACACAGCCCTCTTGTCGGACAGTGGACTGAAAAATTGCACAGAACTCTCTACCTCCTGAATGCTGTTACGAACCTTTTATATTTAATTTTTCTTCCTTTATGAAATAGGAATAATACAAACACAGGATGGAAGCACTTTGCACTTCTTAGCTTCATTTTTCTGGAGCCGAGAGGGCTGCCCAGGCCGTCACACAGAGCTGCCTTTTTGGTCTCCAACTCAGCTCTTCTCAAGACATTTTTAGGGCCTCCTCCAGAGGCTCAGGCCCAAACAGATGTCCCTCTCGCCCCCACTGCAAACTGGTGTGGCATGAAGAAACATAAGAGAGAAGAAGGAAAAAAAAGCTTTGGTAACCATGTGTCACAGTATGGAAAGTGGCTTATGTATTGAGGGAAAGTCAATAAAAAGCCAGAAAATACGTAGTGAGTCCATGAGCATCGTGGAAAGCAGCTTCTTGCCGCTTCCCAGGTGCACCACCTCGGCGTGAGCCTGGCAGGCCGGTGGGGCTGGAGTGAGGACACAGTCGAACGCCGGAAACGTGTTTCAGCCTCAACAGCACTGACGTGGAGCCAGGGAACTGCGTGGGGCCGTGCTGAGTGCTGCTGGAGGCTCAGCAGCAGCCCTGGCCTCTGGCACGACCTAGCACCTTGTGGTAACCAAAACGGCCGGCCGTCAAATGTCCCCTGGGGCAGAATCACTCACAGCCGAGAGCTCCAACCCAGGGAAGACGCTGGAGGACACATGATGCTCAGGTGACAGCCGAACCTCACAGGCTTCTTACGACCCTCCAGACGGGTTGGGTACATTTTAGAAATTCAAATCTCAGGAGCCTTACAACCAGAGAGGACCAAGGGAATTAGGCAGCCCAGGCCGATCAATTCTCTAGATCAGGAAACCGAGGCCCAATTCAGAGGGACTGCCTGACGGGGTGCTTGGTTTGGTGGCTGCCAGGGGAGGGGGGAGGTGTGAGTGGAGGGCAGGAAGGGCAGGGACAGGGGAGAAGGGGACACGTGACCACAGGAAGCACAGACATGGCTCAGGACAGACTCCCGGGACACAGGTGCTCTCAGCCAGCCTGCATTCTGGAATCACTTGGGCAGCTTTAGCAGAGAAGATAAACCTCAGGCCTGGACTTCGCCACAGACTGAACCAGGGGCCCGGAGAGGAGGCCTGGCGGGCACCGTCCTTCCACAGCTGTCCCTGATGCACCGAGATGCAGGCGGGCCGGGCTGGAGGCGGGCCCAGAGACAGCTGGGCTCCAGCCCAGCCTCTGAGAGCCTACACGATGCCAGCCAGCCTCCAGCTCTCCGAGGCACCGTGGGCCACGGGCAGAACCTGTTCTCCTCCCGCCAGCGCACCCTTTAGGAAAAGGCCCCAGCCGCAGACGGGCCACAGGACAGGACGCACAAGTAGGCTGGGCACACGTGTGTTTGTGGCAATTCTATTTGCATGAGAACAGCATTCTATTTGCAGGGGGCAGAAGGACCGGGAGCGTGGAGGCCGCCCCGACCCGAGAGCCGGGGGACCCCCCCGCCCGGCTGCTGCCACGGCCGGACGCACATCGTCTGCCAGGCCCCCTTGCCTCCTTCTCTCGTAACAACACCCTCGTTTTCTGTTTGTTTGTTTGTTTGTTTTCCCCAAAGGAGCTGTTCCCCCGCACTCTGGTCCTCAAGGCCCAGGTGGGCTGGCTCCACCTCCAACCCCAGGGGTGGGCTTAGGACTTAGGCCCAACAGCACCCGGTGCCCCTGGCCTCGGACACTGGTTCAAAAACGGGTGCGTGAGCCTGCCAGGGCCCAGAGGCCGGATTCCCGGCAGGCTGGCGTTTTCCTTGAAAGAGACTGACTGTTACCAGGGACGCTGCTGAAAGGTTAGGGCGGGGGCTGGGGTGCGGAGCTACCTAGAAGCCTGAAGAAGGGAAGGGGGGACCAGGAGGTGGAGAGAGTGACCCGGACCACAGCTCGGACCACAGCTCGGCCCGAGCTTCCGTCCGGCCCTGTCTGAAGCCCCAAACTTATTCTGGTCTCTTGATTTACCCGAGCCAGTTAGTCCCCTTATGCTTAAACCAGTTAAACCAGTCCCCTTATGCTAACCAGTTAAACCAGGGGTTAGCTCCTGTCACTGATGACCGAAGCAGTCCCAGCGAGAGGCGGACACACAGGACTGCTCTGATAACCAACCATTTGCAGATCCCAAAGTCACTGCAGATTTCCAATGTCCTTCCCTCCAGGTTGCCAAGGTGGGTGGTTCGAGGTCTCCAGAGCTGCTCGGCACCTGTGAAGTCCATCTCTCTAGCCTGGCGTTTCAAGCTTGCTGTCACCTGACGTGAATCACCTCGGCCGGCCTTTCCTCCAATCTCTCCCTGCTGGTATCTCACTCTGGCCCCCACCTCGAGTCCCATACCCTCCAGCCCCGCCCTAGGCCCACGGCCTTCCAGTCTCCGCTCGGACGGCACCCTTCCGTCAGGTCTTCCGCGATGCCGCTGGCTCAGAGCCGTGGCTCCCTCGTCTAAAACCCTCAAGTTCTTGACTAAACACCTGTCGCCTTGGGAAGCCTGGCACCCGGCGGAGGCCCGCAGCGGGCGGGCAAGAACATCCTGTACCTTGCTAGTGACGCACGACTTGGTTCTGCATGCCCATCCCTTTAGCCCAGCCACTGAACTGTAAGTCTCTGGCGGGTCCACGCCCCATCACCCCTATTTCCCTTACAGCACTGAGCAGATGCGCTGTTGAATGCATGAATACGTGTGGCTAGTTTGCTGTTACCTTATCAACAGGGAAATCAGTTTTTATTGCCACTGGGAAATCATGAGACGGGGCTCAGGCTCAGTCACAGGGAGCCTCTGTCTGCGTCCGGGTGAAGTGGGCGTTCAGGCCAAGTGGGAGGGACTGTGGGGCAGAGATCACGAGGCTGCAGAGACCACCTGTCTGGGCTCCGGCCTGGCTTTGCCGTCGTGGGGTTGGGCCCGTTCCTCAGCCTGGCGTTCTGGAAGGAGCGCGGAAAGACGTCTGCACACAGGAGCGCCCGCTCCCGCCGGCCTCGTCTCCAGGGCTCTGCTCCCGTGGCCTTCGGCTTTTCACGGTTCCTTGGTCTGGAGATGTCGGTTTCCATCTCAGGCAAGTTTAATGCTCCTCTGTTTCTCTCTGAAAATATTTAACAGATCTCTTGATCATCCCTTTCCTTCACGTCCCCCGAGGTTCACCCTGAGCATGCTGCGCTGGACGCCTCACTCTCCTTGGATTCCCCACTTGCCAGTTCTAGTCGCTGAGAAAACACATCCAGCCCCACTGGGGAAAGTTCAGTGGGACCACACTGGTGCTCATCCTTCCCTGGTGCTGGTGCTGAGCTGGTAATCCGAGAACGCCTGTCCTTCCCTGTCTGGCTGTTGGTCAGTAAACAGTGCCCAGTGCCCTCTGAGGAGCAGGGGCTGTGCTGGGCGTGGGGACAGTGGTGGCGCACCGCCCCGGCGCTGGCCCGGCTCCTCCGACGCCCTCGGGAGGCTGGGTCTGCACCAGGGCCTCCTTCCCTGCCGCCTCCTCCTCTTCCAGTTGCAACACTGACAAGGTAAACAACAACCCTCCTCCGAGAAGGCGCTCGTAATCACCTGCCCAGTCACTGGAAGTGAACATGTTCGCTGCTTTTTAATTATATTGGCCGTATTGTTTCATAAGAAAATAAAAAACAGTCTCGACAGGGAGACTGCAGAGTGGAGGGAGCCAAACATAACCGACGCCCCTTATTAAAAACAATTAGGGATTGTTTGACGGCAGATGGCCCGCTCCACACACCGCAGCCGGCTCCCCTCACCTCCCCCAGCCCTTCCCAGGCTCTGCATCATCAATTTTCTTAAAATACAAGGACGGGATTGTGAGGGAGCTGTTCCCACGTCCGTTCCTTCCCTCTTCCCGGTGGGACCCAGTTGTTCTGCACGTGTATCGGCTCTGGGTCCTCGGGGCTCCCTCGTCACTGCCTGGCTGCGGCTCCCAGGCTCCCGAGAGACCGGCTTCACCTTGCACACGCCTGGGCTTGCCTCGCGGGGAGCACGTTCTCCTCAGGAGACCGTGGACGAAGCTCGGATCATCTCGCAGCTTCAGTTCAGGGACCAGAGGACCAGGGGCTGTACCACCTGCCTGCCCTACACACACTCCTCCCGTCCCTCCCCCTCATTCCCGGGACGGAGGTTCTCCGCACACGCCACGCTGCTCTGCTGTGTCCTTGCTCATGCCTTCTGCCCACGCCGCCCTTCGCCTGCATCGCTGCTCAGCCGGCGGCTGCTCACCTCACCGCTTTGATGGAGGCACAGGTCCCGCCTGCACCCATCCGGCCCCTGCACCTGGCCCTGCTGGCGTCTCCTCGGGCAGAGTCAGATCCCAGGGAGCTACGTAACAAACCATGGGCTACGTAAGTGCAAGGACTGAGTTGTAGTTATCACCTTCTTCCCAACGCTTGGTGCAGTTTAGGGCACACAGTCTGGGGCTCTCCATCCTAATGATCAACTAGGTCCATTGAGAGCTTCTTGAAAAGAAGCCTCCCAGCCCTGGCCTGTGTAGCTCAGCCGTAGAGCATCGGCCCGGACCAATGAGTTGCAGGTTCGATTCCAGCCAAGGGCACGTACCCCGGATGCGGTTCATCCCTGGCCCTGGTCAGGGTTGGGTGGGAGGCAACCAGTCAATGTGTCTCTCTCACGTTGATGTTTCTCCCCCCCCCCCTTCTCTCTACTTGAAGATAAATAGCAATGCATCCTCGGGTGAGGATTGAAAAAAAAAAAAGGAGCCTCCCAGAGCCACACTTCCTGGGGAGGGGGTGGGGTGGCCCCACAACCTGTGCGTGGATGCAGCGCCACACGGGTGCTCACGGGAAGAACCAGTACAGCCATCATCGGTGGGAAAGAAAGGGGCCTCTGGACCATCTCAGACAGGTTCGTCCAGGCCATTCCTCCAGGACTCTGGGGATCCAGATGTGTGAGTACATGGGACAAGCCAAGGAGAGTGTGAAAGTGCAGAGGGCTGGTGGGCAGAACGTGCACTGAGAGGGCTGGCTAGTGGCTGTGGTGTCCACGCAGGGACCCCCAGCGCCTCGGAAGGGGCAGCTCTCTGCACAGGTGCGGACCAGCACCCGAGACACCATGGTGAGGAGAAAGTGAGATTCAGAGCAAAGTTCAGTGGCTGTTGTGGTTGACCTGTGTCCCCCAAGATGTGTTGCAGTGCTCACCCCCATACCTTTGTACACAAGCCCGTCTGCAGAAGAAGTCACGATGAGGCCGGATCAGAGGGAGCTCTGCTCCAGCGGCTAAGATGAGGGCGATCGGACACCAACACGGAGGCAGGACTGCAGTGATGCACCTGCAAGCTAAAACGGCCACGGCTGCTGGCGCCCGCAGGAGCAAGGAGGGGCCGGAGCGAGGTGCCCTCAGCACCCCCAGAGATAACATCCTGCCAGCAACGGGATCTGGCCGCCAGCTGTGAGACCATCAGTTTCTGTTGTTTCAAGCCACCCAGTTTGTGCTCATTTGATATGATGTCAGTCTCCTATCTGTTTGTCTATCTATCTATCATCTATCTATCTATCTATCTATCTATCTATCTATCTATCTATCTATCAATCTATCTATCATCTATCTATCTATCTATCTATCATCTATCTATCAATCTATCTATCATCTATCTATCATCTATCAATCTATCTATCATCTATCTATCTATCATCTATCTATCAATCAATCAATCTATCTATCTATCATCTATCTATCTATCTATCTATCTATATCATCTATCTATCTATCTATCATCTATCTATCTATCATCTATCTATCTATCATCTATCTATCTATCATCTATCTATCTATCATCTATCTATCTATCATCTATCTATCTATCATCTATCTATCATCTATCTATCTATCTATCTATCTATCTATCTATCTATATCATCTATCTATCTATCTATCATCTATCTATTCGTTAACACAGAGATGCTGAAAGAATACCCAAGATAGCACAAATGTGGCCTCTGGGAGGGAGAAGGGGTGGCTGGGAGCAAGGGAAGGGACAGAGAACGGCTTCCCACCACATGCTGTTTTGTACTTTTTAATTTTTGTACTACGTTCACATGCTATTTATTTAAAAAGCAACAATTTTATAGTTATTGTGATTTAAAAAATTTTTTTATTGACTTTTTAGAGAGAGAGAGATAGAAACATCGATGTGAGAGAGAAACATTGATCAGCTGCCTCCTGCATGCCCCCTACTGGGGATCGAACCCACAACCCAGGCATGTGCCCTGACCGGGAATCGAACTAGGACCTCTCAGTCCATGGGATGACGCTCAGTCCACTGAGACACATGGGCCAGGCTCAGTTATTGTGATTTTATTAAAGCTTAGTCCGTTGCAGAAATAACTCAAGTACGTGGCTTAGACTGCACATCCTGAAAGTGGAGATAATGACAGTAACTACCTTACCCATGGGCATGACGCTCCTGACAGTGGCTGGCACAGGAAGTCTCCCGGAGTGACCCACTGGCTGCTGCTGTCACGGCTGGTGCGTGATTCAAGTGCTCCAACAGCAGTTACAACCCAAACAAGGGACCGCGAGTGGAACCCCAGGCGGGGGACTAGACCGTGAGGCAGGCAGTGAGGCGAGGACCTGATCCCCTGTGACCCGCGGCACGAAGGAGATTCTCTGGCAGGTTTCTCAGCAGCAGCAGCGCTGCATTCGGACCTGGGCTATGTGCACCGAGGGGCTGTGCTGTGCACAGTGGGGTGGTGGGCAGCGCGGCATTCGGACCTGGGCTATGTGCACCGAGGGGCTGCGCTGTGCACAGTGGGGTGGTGGGCAGCGCTGCATTCGGACCTGGGCTATCTGCACCGAGGGGCTGCGCTGTGCACAGTGGGGTGGTGGGCAGCGCTGCATTCGGACCTGGGCAGTCTGCACCGAGGGGCTGCGCTGTGCACAGTGGGGTGGTGGGCAGCGCTGCATTCAGACCTGGGCTATGTGCACCGAGGGGCTGTGCTGTGCACAGTGGGGTGGTGGGCAGCGCTGCATTCGGACCTGGGCTATGTGCACCGAGGGGCTGCGCTGTGCACAGTGGGGTGGTGGGCAGCGCTGCATTCGGACCTGGGCTATGTGCACCGAGGGGCTGCGCTGTGCACAGTGGGGTGGTGGGCAGCGCTGCATTCGGACCTGGGCTATCTGCACCGAGGGGCTGCGCTGTACACAGTGGGATGGTGGGCAGTGCGGCATTCGGACCTGGGCTATCTGCACCGAGGGGCTGCGCTGTGCACAGTGGGGTGGTGGGCAGCGCTGCATTCGGACCTGGGCTATCTGCACCGAGGGGCTGCGCTGTGCACAGTGGGGTGGTGGGCAGCGCTGCATTTGGACCTGGGCTATCTGCACCGAGGGGCTGTGCTGTGTGCACAGTGGGGTGGTGGGCAGCGCAGCATTCGGACCTGGGCTATCTGCACCGAGGGGCTGCGCTGTGCACAGTGGGGTGGTGGGCAGCACTGCTGGCCTCAAACCACAGACGCCAGTCACACGCCCCCCGCGCTGTGTGATCAAGCATGCCTTCAGACCTTGTGTGTGTCCCCCGGTGTGCCACACTGGCTCCAGGGGAGAACCAGCAGGCTCTGCTCCCCAGACCTGCAGCATCAACATCACCAGGAGCTTGTGAGAGACTGAGACTCTGGGCCCCCCTCGACCCCCGAGTCTGCACCTTTAACCAGATCCCCACGTGGTTCATAAGCACATTGAAACCGTATAAGCATCGAGCTACATCCGTGATCTCCCCTCAACACGTAGAAACCCTGCCCCTTTGGTTAGAAACACAGGTTACTGCCCTGGCCGCTGTGGCTCAGGGGTTGGAACATCGGCCCACACACCGAGAGGTCATGGGTTCGATTCCTGATCAAGGGCATGTACCTGAGTTGCAGGTTCATCCCTGGCCCCAGTTGGGACATGTGCAGGAGGCAACCGATCGATGTGTCTCTCTCACCTCGGTGTTTCTCTCTCTCTCTCCCCCTCCCTCCCTTGCTCCCTCTACTCTCTCTAAAAAATCAGTGGAAACAATGTCCTGGGATGAAGATCAACAACAACAACAAAACACACGCACACACAAAGAAACAACTCACTTGGTCTCGCCAAAGCTGTTGCATCAACTCTCCAGGAATTTATATTTTAAAGTGGTTCCTATGATCAAGGAGTTTGGGGAACTCTCCAGTGTTTCTACAGACGGACAGTTAGCAGTTACTTTCTAGAACTGCCTGCAGTGAGAGATCGTGGCTCGAGAATTTATTCTCTGGACACTCCACAACCTTCACTGAACACCTGCCCGGCAGGGGGCCCTGGGCGGTACGTTCCTCACCAACACGGAGCCGACAGCCAGCGGTGCCGCGTGCCGGGATGCAGCGTCCAGAAGACGTGGTTTGGACTCCCGGATCCAGTGCTGACATACCTCTGCCTTCCGAGTCACAGGAGTAAGGAAGGTCGTATGTGCTTAGCAACTTTAAGTTTGATTTCTCATCACTGTCTCTGAGAGTCTCAGGGAACACACTGTGCTCCTGGGTCACAGCACGACTTTTCCTTCCCACGGCCACGTTCACATGGCGACTTTCTCACCCTACAACAGCACTCCACGAAGCTCTGTCCACTGGGAGACGATCCAGACTCAGTGATAGCACTGGGAATGACTTACAGCCCAGCTGTATACATCGATCTCTTGTGAGTTTTGCTCCTATGAGTCAGTGTCCAGGTTTTAACACACGTGGGTATCTTAGCAAACTGAATCTCCAAACCGACGCCACACCCACACCCACTATTTTTAGGCAGCACTTCTTTAAGTGGTGAAACCCAGCTGGTCTGTACACCTCCTTCCAACATCCGCAACAGAAGGGCGACCTTTTGTTCTTCTCTTACTTATAACTTTACTTAGTTACACTAGGCATGTTCCTTAGCAGCCCTGCCCTGTGGGGCATCTGCCATCAGTGTTCCTTCTCTGTCCTAAGCCTCTTTCCTCGTGAGGGGTTGCTGCAGGTGTCTCTGAGTCCCAGGCACTCACCCAGCACTGTGCTGGGCGCCTCTGTCTGCTGCTCCCCTGCATTTCTCTGCAAAACTTGCTGACCAGATACCACCTCTTCCTGAATTAATTGCTGCCACCAACAGGTGTGGTTTGAACAGCACGCTGGCCTCGGTGTTTGTTCTGAACCTGCTTCACGCTGTCTGTGCGAGCTTCACGGCACAGCAGGAGCGGTGATCACTCTCCTGATGACGGGACTGCAACAGGATGGGCGTCCTGCAGCACAAGCGCAGGGCGAAACCCTTCCCCCAGCAGGGACACGTCCAGCGATCTGTCCTAAAACAGCAGTAACATTAGTATGCCAAGTTGTCCGGTCCAAGATGCTTGCCATGTTTATTTTATTTATTTATTTATTTATTTTTACCCTCAACTGAGGACATTTTTGCATTCATCTTCAGATAGAGCGGGAAGGAGAGAGGGAGGAAGAGAGAGAGAGAAACATCGACGTGAGAGAGACATATCGAGTGGTTGCCACCCACACGATCCCAACCAGGGCCGGGGACAAACTGCAACCAAGGTACGTGTCCTTAGCGGGAACCGAACCCAGGACTCTCTGTACTGTGGGCCGACATTCTAACCGCTGAGCCAAACCAGCCAGGGCTTGCAATGTTTATAATGTGGGCCAACTGTAATAACCTGGAGGTGCAATGACAGAGGATCAGTAGAAACAGTCCAGTCCAGTCAGTGTCCACAAGAATGGAGGTCCTGTGCTCTGCAGCCGGGGAGTGAGCTCCGGCCCGTCTGGCTGGCAGACAGGTGCGCTGAAGGTCTCTCCCTGTGTGCTGTGGAGGGGTCGAGGGAGCGGAGGTCAGGTAGCAAAATGTCCGTCTTATTTTAGGAAGGAGATAGGCGGACGGTGGGCTAATGAAATGGATGTCGTCTGATTGGAAGATTCCTGGAATTGCCATCACTGGGAGTCCTGGCAAACACACACCCGAGTTTGTCCCTGTTGTCATTGAAGCTGCAGTGGCCGGTCACCATCGAGAGGTGTCAGAAGTGGGACTGGCAAGGCCTTTCAGCTGAACCCAGGGTCCTATCCCACGCGCTACCTGCGTTCGCTCGGTGGGCACTTGGCTAAACCTTGGCCCTCACCGTGGCCCGTTCCCTCCTCTGAGTGGAGTAAGAGCAGCTCAGCCACAAGGTCACCCGTGCGCGAAGAAGCCACTGGCCCACCTGCAGGCCCTCGCTGTCATCGTTGTCGGTATGAGAGTCATCGGGAGCTTCTCCCTCCCTCTGTGGGAGCGGACTCTGGAGTGGCGGGGCAGCGGCTGGTGCTCGCTGGGCCACGGGCAGCAATCTCGGCCACAGCCCCGTGAGCAATTCGACACTACTGAGCTCTGGGCACCGAGTCGTGAGCACCGGTGGTGCGCTTCCAATTTGGCAGCAAAGTCATTCATAGATTACTATTATTATTTTTTATCCTCGCCCAAGGACATTTTTCCATTTTTGTTCAGATAGAGTGGGAGGAAGAGAGAGGAAGAGAGAGAGAGAGAACCATCGACGTGAAAGGGACACATGGAATGGCTGCCTCCGGCACGACCCGGACCAGGGCGGGGGACAAGCTGCAACCGAGTTCACGCCCTCGACCGGCATCGAAGCCGAGACTCCTTGGGCCGCGGGCCGACGCTCTAACCGCTGAGCCAAACCCGCCAGGGTGTCATTCATAAATTTAAAAAACGAAAAACAAAAACAGCACCCAGCATCTTGTTTGTGTGCATCAATGCAGAAGACACATTTCACTAAGCCGTGGCTGCAGCTGTGCCCTCCGATGTAACTGCGGACCCCGCTCGGCTTCTGCGTCGGTGTTCCCTTACCCCCAGCTGACTAAGGACGGAGCGCTCGGAAGCCGTGGCTCAGGGTCCGGCAACACGAGAACAGCGTCACAGGAATATAAAACCGCATTCACTGCGGCCGGGGAAATGAGCACGCAGAGCTCCCCGCGCTCGGTCGCTAGCAACAGAGCAGGAATCCTGGTGCTAAATGCGATTAGCTGGGTAACTGACAGTCTCGTAACCTGGGAACTGGCCCTGCATCACCCAGCTGTCAATAAAAAGAAAGTAATACAAAGAACAAAGCCCTCTGTGCATAAACTATGCTCTGTTTTGAAGAGCTCACAGAATTCCGTACCTGAGGGTGTGGGGGAAAGGCATATTTATGTAATTTGTGGATATTTAAAATCCCTACATTGCACGAAATCACATGCTCTGCAATTTGTTCTCCACTCAAAGTGGGGAGAATCCGAGGTGTTAAACCCTGAGACCCAAGACTCTCTTAAACGTCATTTCATTGCCGCCCTCCGCGTCTCCAGGGCGCTCGCTCCAACCCGCAGTCTGCGCCCCCGCACGCGCGTCCGGGCTCGGGCCCAGCGGGGACAGGGTCCGGGGAGAAACTCCCGGCTCTGACCCGCACCGAAGAGCCAGGAGTGACAGGCCTCGGGCTCACCGGGCTCACCGGAAGCACGGTACATCCCGAAACCACAATTCTCTGAGATATTTAAATGACAATGTGTTTCCAATTGTTCTCCTTGATGGTCCTGCGGGCTCACTCCCTGCAATGTAGCGATGTGATTTTATCTCCCGGTTTCATGCTGTTGAATCAACTTAAGATTCAGAAGATACAAAATTGTGAACCCTAGTGATAAAAGAGCAGATAACTGGTCAAAGTAATCGAGTCTCCGCATTTCTCCACCCTCCAGTAACTTCTCTCCCCACGGCTCAGCCAGGTGGAGGCGGACTGGAAGCCCGCGTTCCCACGCGTCACATCACGTGATAGGGTGTGGAGGTCCGCGCTCACAGTGAACGGGGCGGGGACGTGGCCACCGTGACGTGACCCCCGTGACGTGGCCCCGCAGCCCCCTCAGGCCCCCAGCTGCGCTCCCCCGAAGAGGAAGCAGGGAGCCCCATTACCAATCCTGTCTCCTCCACTCACACCATGCCCCCAGCCACGCCCAGGGCACCCCTACTAGGGCTTGAAACGCGCAAGGGTGAGAGAAAAACACTGTGGTCTAACCCAGGAAAGAAGTTAGATGGGGTCTCCCCTGACAGTCTTACGTATGTTAGAGAATTATTCAGAAATACCCATTTCTTACCCCATCATTTCCATGGATGGGGCAGGACCTCTTGACTTTGGGGGTGGCCATTAACTTGCTTTGGCTAATGCGATGTTAACTCGTCTGATGTCAAGAAAGCACCCGTGAGCGTGGACGTGTTCCCCTGTGCTTCCAGTGTGGCCCGGCTGCCCGCAGTCCTGGGGGGAGCAGAGACAGCGGGACCCCCCAGCCAGCCCCCGCCTCTGTCTTCCAACCCCAGGCTACCCTGTGGACACACCAGCGAAAAAGATGCCTTTTTATCCTCACCCGAGGACATTTTTTCATTTTTTGTTCAGATAGAATGGGAGGGAGAGAGAGGAAGAGAGAGAGAGAGAGAGAGAAACATCGATATGAAAGCGACACATCGAGTGGCTGCCACCCGCACGACCATCCAGGGCCGGGGACAAACTGCAACCGAAGCACATGACCTTAGCGGGAACCGAACCCGGGTCTCTCTGGACCGCAGGCCAACGCTCTAACCGCTGAGCCACACCGGCCAGGGCAAAAGATGCCTTTTTAAAGTGTCCCTGACACGCCCTGGCCGGTGTGGCTCCGGTTGGAGCGTCGGCCCACGGACCAGAGTCTTGGGTTCGATTCCAGTCGGGCACGTACCTCGGTTGCGGTTCGTCCCCGGCCCTGTCGGGTCGTAGGGGAGGCAGCCAGTCAATCTCTCTCTCCCCTCCCACTCTGTCTGAAGATAAATGGGAAAAAAAATATCCCCAAGTGAGTATTAAAATAAATAAATAAATAAAGGGCCGCCGACACTGTGTTTCCACCTGTTATTTGGCTACCGATGCCCGTGGTTCTGATCCTCACCCTGCACCCCTGCCCCTGTCCTAGGTCAGACAGGGTCCTCCTGCTTCTCAAGGCCCTTCGAGCACGTGACACAACAGAACAGTTATTTACTGACTGAGGAGAAACCCCTGAACCCAAATTCTGGATTTTGCTCAGGACTTTGATCCATCATGTCCCTCCTGCCCCTGCACTCCAACAGCTGCCCCTTCCCTCGCCTGCTTCTGCGCCCCTTCTCCTCGGCTCGGGGAGGGAGGGGTTCTCCCACCTGCTCCCACTCACCCGTCTTCCCACCCGCTGCCCGCACAGTTCTCAGATGCTGGGAAGGCAGCAGGCAGAGAAGGACGTGGCAAGGGCACGAGGGACACATGAGACCGCTGCAGGACAAGAGCAATGAGGTAGTCCACTAGGGCGCACACATGTGCTCCGTGACCTCGGCCACCTCCCCCGCCCATGGCTTTCACACGCCTTGTTATCACCCGCTCTGCCCAGGGTTTGAGTCCCCAGCTCCTTCCTGCAGGTGTGCAGGCTGCGGGCAAGGCACCAAGATGACCTGCACCCGGCAGGGCTCACGAGCTAATCTAGAGAAGGACAAGGACGCAGCAGTGCCAGCACAGGGCATCGATGGGGGACTGCCACCAATGCCACAAAGAGGTCCGGGCTCAGACCAGGACAGGCCAGGACCGGCTCTCCAGGGAGAAAGGTGTGGGCTGAGGCCTGGGCGGGTGGGGTAGGGACGCCCAGACACAGAGGGTCGCGTGCAAAGGCCCCAGAGGAAAGAACAGGTTGTCTGGGGGACCTGCGTGGAACACGGGATGGAGGTGTGAGAGGCCAGGCCTGGTGAGTGAACGAACATGTGGAGACACAGCCGGAAGGAAGGAGACCCCAGGCTAACGGTTGAGTCCTTCAGTACTGCCCTTTGAGAAGGTAAATGTACAGGACAACCGGACAAGAGTTAGCTCGGCTCAGGGAATGCTTCCTGGGTGCTTGGTACCTGCCGGCGTCCTGCTGGCTCCACACCCCGACCCAGAGCCCTGGAGCCCTGGCTCTTGCCCGGAGACTCAAAGGCAAATGGCAGCTGTGGGCACATCACGGGCTGTGCTCTGACGCGGGGAGGACTGCTATTAACAGTGAGGCCCAGGACGTGGTTTGTGAGGCTTTCCGACCGCGGTGTCCGTCTCTCCCCTTCTCTACATCTGTCTGTCTGTCTGTCTGTCTATCTATCTGTCTATCTACCTACCTACCTACCTACCTACCTACCTATCTATCTATCATCTATCATCTATACACACATACAGAGGTTAGCACATGCAGCTTTAGAGTTTATCCCTGTATTAGTATTTATTTATTAATTATTGTATCATTTATTTGTATTATTTGTCTTTTTCAATACGAACTATAAACATACATTTGTCCACACGTATGGAAATATAAATATATATATAAGGTATATGTAAGGTATATGTAAGATCTGGAGCGCAGGCCTAGTCATGAGCTTTGGTCTATAAACGAGGGAGAGCCGACACCCTGCCACGGATCTCCACTCTCCACTGTGGATTCCACTGTTCTCTACACCCTACTGTCCACTCTCCATGAGGATCTCACTGTTATCTACACCCTACTGTCCACTCTCCATGAGGATCCCACTGTGCTCTACACCCTACTGTCCACTCTCCATGAGGATCCCACTGTTCTCTACACCCTACTGCCCACTCTCCATGAGGATCCCACTGTTCTCTACACCCTACTGTCCACTCTCCATGAGGATCCCACTGTGCTCTACACCCTACTGTCCACTCTCCATGAGGATCTCACTGTTCTCTACACCCTACTGCCCACTCTCCATGAGGATCTCACTGTTCTCGACACCCTACTGTCCACACTCCATGAGGATCTCACTGTTATCTACACCCTACTGTCCACTCTCCATGAGGATCCCACTGTGCTCTTCACCCTACTGCCCACTCTCCATGAGGATCCCACTGTGCTCTACACCCTACTGTCCACTCTCCATGAGGATCCCACTGTGCTCTACACCCTACTGTCCACTCTCCATGAGGATCTCACTGTTCTCTACACCCTCACTGTCCACTCTCCATGAGGACGCCACTGTTCTCTACACCCTACTGTCCACTCTCCACTGTCGATCCCACTGTTCTCTACACCCTACTGTCCACTCTCCACTGTCGATCCCACTGTTCTCTACACCCTACTGCCCACTCTCCATGAGGATCCACTGTTCTCTACACCCTACTGTCCACTCTCCATGAGGATCCCACTGTTCTGTACACCCTACTGTCCACTCTCCATGAGGATCTCACTGTTCTCTACACCCTCACTGTCCACTCTCCATGAGGACCCCACTGTTCTCTACACCCTACTGTCCACTCTCCATGAGGATCCCACTGTTCTCTACACCCTACTGTCCACTCTCCATGAGGATCTCACTGTTCTCTACACCCTACTGTCCATTCTCCATGAGGATCCCACTGTGCTCTACACCCTACTGTCCACTCTTTTTAATCTCTGTGCCTTTGCTTTGCCGTACAGTGGCCACGACCCAAGGTGACCTTGGAGTATTTGGATAATAATGTTTATATTGATTACGTTAATATGTGTTGAATGTCTAGGTTGAATAAAATATACAACTAATGTTAATTTCACCTGTTTCTTTCCACTTTTAAAATGTGGCTATTAGGCCCTGGCCGGTTTGGCTTAGCGGTTGGAGGATCGGCCTGCTGATCAGAGAGTCCCGGGTTCGGTTCCTGCTAGGGGCACGTACGAAAAAAAAAAAAATGTGGCTATTAGGAAACCTAAAATTACATACATGGTTAACATTCGTGGTCTGTTTTACAAAGACAGGTCATCCATAACATTTATTTTGAAAATGCAAATTTGTTTCAGTACGAATTATATATATTGAGGAATGATTTGTGTCTGCTTATGTCTGCCGGAACACTAGGGGACCCCAGAAACCTGCACCCAGCCAAACTGAGCTGTGTGGGAACACACCAATGTTCAGACATGTGTGGATCTCACACATCTGCCAGCTACTTCAGTTCACCGCGGGAATTATGGCCCCACCATCCGTGTGTAGGGCACAGCTGTCTGCCCCATCTCAGGGGCGCCCCCTCCCTGCACAGAAACCCAGCAGCAGCCACCCACTGGGAAGTGAGTGCCAGGCCTTTCCCCGGTCAGTGCGGAACGCAGCATAGCACCAGTGTGTTCTCATCTTGGGACAGATGCAAAGTGACCTGTGGCTAGGTTCCTTTCTGTCATGTGTCCCTGGCAGAGCTTTTGAGTATTACGCCCCTCACCCCACTTTCCCCGTCAGTCCTGTGTTTTTATTGTGAGATTTTGCTCATGGTGTTTTCCAGCAAGTCTTGTGGCTGGATTCCTACTGGACAGGCTGCACTATCGAGCCGCAGTTACAAAGAATTCAGCGTCTCAGTCCCAGTGCTCAGCCACCTGCTTTGTAGGTGCTGGACCTTCCTTTGAAACTCCCTCCACAAACCCAAAGCAGTATTTCCAAGGTGCTGTGGGGCCAAACACTGCATGACCTGTGTGTGTGACAGATGGTCACTTGGATTTAATGACAGTACGGCCGATGTCACTGCGAACCGCACACCACCGCTGTGCTTTGTGAGCATGCTCGGGTATGTGGTGTCGGGAGTGGCCTTGCTGCTTCGAGGAGAACATGTTTGTTGCGTGGATAGTGGGACTGTTTAGGAGGGGTCTTCTTAAAACCCAGGGGCCACTGTTACCATGACGCCCTGGAAAAGTTCTGGTGCCTGGAGTCCTGGGGTCCTGCGTCGGAGCCATGACCCTCCACTCTGTCTCAGCCGGGCCCTGTGTCTGGACAGGCCTGGGGCTTGACTGGAAAGCCAGGCTGGAGTGTGGACGCACCTAACACAGACACTTCCTCAAAGGGTTTTTGTTCAATGTGAAGGCAAGTCATTTTGATTACTCAATTTCTACATTACGAATGATAAACCAAAGTACTTGAAAATAGTTTCAATGCTGATGAACTGTGGCGCTCGATCAATGGGGACACACAGTCAATTACCCTTTCACTTTATTTTGGTCCTTGGCAATCAGTTGGGATCAATACTCTGAATCTCGATTGATAGCAGAGCGCATCACAGGTAAGTCTCTACGTGGCCGTCAGTGTGTGCGGGCGGTCCAGCAGGCCAGAGCTGCCCTGCCCCCCCCGCGGGCCACAGCCCCCAGCACGAGCAGCGGCGGCCGCCTGGGTGGGTGCTCAGCTGCACCGCTGTGTCTCCTTCAAAACGCAGCTGCCGGAAATCACCCAAATGTGAAACTTGGTGAAATCAACTAATTGGGCAAAGGGAAGGATCTGGAAGGTAAATCAAGCAAAACTGAGCAATCACGAGGAGGGGAAGCACTGTAAACCAGGGAGAAGCACCCACACATTCCAAGTGCACTTTTTAAAAAGTAGGGGTGGGCCCTGGCTGGCGTTGCTCAGTGGTCAGAGCACAGGCCCACAGACCGAATGGTCACGGGTTCAATTCCCAGTCAAGGGCATGTACCTGGGTTTCAGGTTTGACCCCCAGCCCCTGTCTGGGTCATGCAGGAGGCAGCCAATCAGCATGTCTCTCTCACATTGATGTCTCTCTCTTTCTCTCTCTCTCTCTCCCCCCACCCCCTTCCACTCTATCTAAAAATTAATGCAAAAATATCCTCGGGTGAGGATTAACAACAACAAATAAATAAAAAGTAGGGTGGGAAGGGAGCTTGAAGGCACAGACTCTGGAGAAAGGCTTTCTTAAGTCATCGCACACGTCTTCTCTGGGGAGGCAGGAAGACCCCTGAACTGCCAGGAGGTCCTCCCAGTGCTGCCGCTGGCTCGCTCAGGACCCCGGGGACAGACCCACCCGACCTCTGGAGAGACGGGCCCTGTGCATGACATGGGCAGGCTGGAGTAGGTTGCTGGTTTCCAAACTATGTTCCCTGTGGTACCCTGCACTTCAGAGAAAGGGGCACAAGGGTTCAGGAGAGAAGGAAGGGACGGGCTGAGGGAAGGCCAAGGACCCTCACTCCCTATAAGTAACAGCCCCCCCCAGGCTTGATTAGCTGTTTTGTGCATTTGACCTCATGTCAGGTTTTGTTTGAAGGAGCAGCGTGACTGAGCCAGACTGCCTGGGTGTGATCCCAGCTTCCACTGTCTAGCTGGGTGACCTTGGGCCAGTTACCCAGGCTCTCTGGGCTTCATTTTCTGCCAACGAAACACGGCAAAGCACCAGCTCAAATGCAGCGGTGAAGACGCACCACCGATGCGCGCTCCCGGGGCGGCGCCTGGCACGCGCCGAGCCCTGCACAGGGATAAATGAGGGGAGTTGGACGCTGCCTTTTAAAAGGTTTTCAAATTGTAGCTCTCACCCCTTTGACCACAGAACTCATCAGAAAGGAAGTTCTGAACACACAGTGCGTGTGCACCTTGTTCCGAGGCGCTGTGTGTCTGAAGGAGCCAGACCGTGTGCGGGGCAGAGCGGGGTGTGAACGGCGGTGAGCTGGCCCTGGAGTCCCCGCACGTGTCTGGGTGCAGCTGCCCCACGCGCGGACCGGTCTCGCCCTGTGGAAGCAGCTGAGCCGGCCGTCAGCCCCGTCCCCACCCACGCGAGGCTCCGAGAGCACCCGAACACGAAGGGCACCTCCCGTGTGCCTCGGGGGCAGGAAACAATCAGGGAGAAGGTCTGGGTTCCCCAAGCACAACTCCCACCAAAACCTCCTACTCGAGGGTCCCGGCTGAGGGTCCGGGGAGAGCGCACGCGGGGAGGAGGCGCCGTGAAGACGGAGTGGTCCTGTCCCAGCAGCACCTGGCGAGCACGCGAAGCCCACCTTTCTCCCTCGCCCTGCCCCCTGCCCCCACCCCTGCAAATCCCAGGCCAGGGGTCCAGGTCTTTGTGACCTGTGTCCAAGGCGTTTCCTCTCAGACCATGATCTGTGGAAGGCACAGAGCCCCGATGAGCTATGGACGGTCCACATTTGGACCCTTGGGGTGGCACGTTCACCAAGCACCCGTGCCAGCGTGGGGGTGAACTGTCCAGTCCGAACCTGAGATCAGAAAAGCCCTATGAGAAGCCTGCCGCAGCCGTCGGAGGCTCTGAGAAATGTCACGCAGACAGGAAACATTTCACTTACATCGTGACAAACATCGAAGTCCCTCTCCCCTACAGGTCTGTGTAAGAGCTAATGTTTCTCAGGAAGCAGCCTCTGGAGCGGAGCATTCATGTGTGACTGTCCTAGAAATGTTCTGGGCCATCTGCTGAGCTCACAGGGGCCCTCCTGCCCGCCACCTCCCATGCAGAGTGACCACCAGGCAGCCACACAGGTTCCGGGGCAGGGCTCCTCGAACCCCAGCCTGGTGCCCTGGGACCTCGCAAACATGGAGCTCCCACTTCAGTGGGTCTCTGGCCCGAGGCCACACTTGGGGTGGTGTGGAACCCCATCCCTGGCCGTAGCGGAAGGGGTCAGTGCACACCTGACCAAATCAAGCCAATCAGCGTCCTTCCCAAACACCGAAACTTGGGACAAAGAGGACTCTTATTTTTAAACTAAATTTATTGGGTAACATTTGTTAATAGTTACGTAAGTTTCAAGGGTACAATTCTGTACTCCATCTGTACATTGCCCTGTGTGCTCCCCACCCACCGTCCAGCCTGTCGTCACCGTGTATCTGACCCTCTTCATTTCCTCACCTTCCTGCCCCCTCCCCGCAGATAACCATTACACTGTTGTCTTTTTTAGTAATAAAAAAGAGATCTTTATTGTTGAAAGTATTACAGATGTCCCTCCTTTTCCCCCCATTGACACCGTCCTCCCTGCTCCCACCCCACCTGTCTTCACACACTGTTGTCCGTGTCCACTGGTTGTGCATAAACGCATATAAGTTCCTTGGTTTCCCTCTTCCCACCCCACACCCTTTCCCTTACAAACGGAGCTCCTGCTTCAGTAGGTCTGAGGTTCATCAGTCTGTTCCCTACTTCCATGTCTCTGCATCTATTGTGTTCATCAGCTTCCTTTGTTCATGATATTCCACAAATAAGTGAGATCTTGTGGTACTTGTCTTTCTCTGACTGGCTTATTTCACTCAGCATAATACTCTTCAGGTCCCTCCATGTCATCTCAAAGGATAAGAGATCTTTCTTACAGCTGCATAGTACTCCATTGTGTAAATGTACCACAGATTTTTTATCCATTTGTCTACTGATGGACACTTGGGCTGTTTCCAGATCTTAGCTATTGTAAATAGTGCTGCTATGAACATGAGGGTACATATATTCTTTCTGATTGGTGTTTCAGGCTTCTTAGGATATATTCCTAGAAGTGGGATCACTGGGTCAAATGGCAGTTCCATTTTTAATTTTTTGAGGTAACACCATAGTGTTTTCCACAGTGGCTGCACCAGTCTGCATTCCCACCAGCAGTGTACTAGAGTCCCCTTTTCTCCACACCCTCGCCAGCACTTGTTGTTTGATGATTTGTTGATGGCGGCCATTGTGACAGGTGTGAGACGATACCTCATAGTCACTTTAATTTGCATCTCTCTGATGATTAGTGACGTTGAGCAGTTTTTCATATGTCTCCTGGCCATTGGTATGTCCTTTCTGGAGAGGTGTCTCTTCAGGTCCTCTGCCCATTTTTTAATTGGGTTGTTTGTCTTCCTTTTGTTGAGTTGTATGAGTACTCTATATATTTTAGAAATTAACTCCTTATCTGATGTATCATTGCAAATATGTTCTCCCATACAGTGGGTTCCCTTTTCATTTTGATGCTGGTTTCTTTTGCCGTGCAGAAGCTTTTTAGTTTGATGTCGTCCCATTTATTAATTTTTTCTTTTGTTTCTCTTGCCTTAGGTGATGTATCGGTGAAAATTCTGCTTCGCGTGATATCTGACATTTTGTTGCCTACATTTTCTTCTAGGGTTTTTATGGTTTCATGACTTATATTTAAGTCTTTTGAGTTTATTCCTGTGTATAGGTAAGTTGGTGGTCTAGTTTCATTTTTTTTGCATGTACCCATCCAATTTTCCCAAGAAGATTCTGTTTTCTCTGGGGTGGTCTCTCAGATATGGAGAGATCTGCAAAGTCAGAAGCTGCAGGAGGGCCGTTTCTACTATGTGGGCTGAGCAAAAGGAAAACCAGGAGGCAGAGAAGAGTTGACAAGTACGAAGATGACAGACACAGAGAGACTGCTTTTAAATCCCTGGATCCAGCTCCTGTTCACACCTCTGGGGTTTCCTCCACTTGGGTTCCACAAGATACCCCTTCATCATTATCATTTTCTGTTTTTCACTTAAGCTTTTTGTAAGTTGCTTTCTGTTCCTTGCTACAGTACTACGGACTGTAAACAGTCACTGGGCAAGCATTGACTGTGACGCATTCGGAGTCCTTTTCATCCTGGACCTCGTCGAGAGCGCACACACGGCAGGTGCCTCTTAGATACCCGATGTTCGAGTGAATGGACACAATGCCTCAGGAGTGGTGTTCTCCACAACTCCCCGTGCCTGGATCTGGAGAAACCCTTTACTTCCTGTGTCACGGTCAGTCCTGGAGATGTGACTGAACGCAGCACACGACTGTCGGTCTGTCTGTCTGCCGTCTACTCCCTCAGCACTGATTCCATGCTTCTTATCTGGCAAAGGAAAAGGGACTTAGGAAGCTGTATTTCCCCTTTAAATATCATGAAAGTTATGAATATATCTTTCCCAAACTGCCAAAATAATTGTTTCATTTACAGAACTGAAATTCTCGAGGGACCGTCCCAGTGATGTTCTGAATTGCTCACATCAGATGTGCAGAAAACAAATATGGAGCGATCGTATGCTCCCAATCCCGCAGCGAGCATCTCCGCTCAGCAAACTCGCATCTCCGCCACGTCCAGTCGGTCTCAGTCTGGAGTGGACGTGGTGAGGGCTGAGACGAAGGCACTGGCCTGGAGACTCCTGCCGAGAGGGGCTGGTCTGCACAGCTGAGGCCCCTGCACAGGCTGCCATCCAGAGGGTCACTTTAAATGGACCTTTGCGGCTGCATACCCCCAGTCACAGGGGAGACCTGAGTAGGCACTGGCTGTGTGGTTGCAGAAGCTGCCAAATCTCCCTCTTCTTTTTTATCGTGACTCCAAAAGTCCTACTGCATGGGGCCCGCACAGCCAGGAATTAACACTGCTCAGGGCTCCATTAGGAAAACAACAGGTAAGGAGGAATAATACATGAGGAGCGAGGAGGAGGAGGGGGGAGGGGGGAGGGGGAGGGAGGGAGAGAGTGAGAGGGGAGTGGGGGGGAGGGAGAGGAGAAGGGAGGGGGAGGGAGAGGGAGGGGGAGTGGGAGGGGGAGGGGAGGGGGGAGGGGGAAGGGGAGGAAGAGGATGCTAGAGCACATTTATGTTCTAGGCATTACTCTCTGCACCTTACATGTGTTATCCCATTTAATCTTCAAAATAACCCATGAGGTGGGAATCATTTTGACCCCACTTTGCAGATGAGAAAACTGTGGCTCAGAGGACTGGGCCACACACTGTCACGTGTCAGGGGACAGCCGTTTCTCCCCCTGCAGCCGCCAGCTCGCGCGCCTCAGTTCTCTCTCAGAGCACCAGATGCCCTTCTGCACACTGGTTTTGTGGGACCGAAGTTCCAACTTATACCCTAGGACCGAAAGGTTCTCTCTGAATGGACATTGTTGGCCCTCACTGTTGGCCTGCGAACTCCATGAGGCAGGCGCTGTCTTTTTTGTCTCAGACTCCTGCACAGGGCGCGATTTAGGCACGTAATGAATACCTTAAGAACAAAGAAATGGACATAGCATACAACACGCAATGTATCAGAGTGATGTTTTCTACACTGTGTGGGTAGGAAGCATCCTGATTGGTCAAGCTTGGGTAGTGTTTCCCCTAGCCTAGACCAATCAGTAGCTCTCTTGAGAAGTGAGTGGAATGATATGTGGACAGAAGATTGCTAGAGCTGATTTATCCTGACCATGGTGTCCTGGAAGGGTTGCTACCTGTCTCCTGGACCTGAACCCAGGTCCTGTACATTGCAGGCCCAGATGCGCAGCTTGTCCTTCAGTTCTGAGATACCCCCTAGCCCCACAAATAAATGGCCTTTTTGCTTCACTAGGGTTTGTTCGTGTTGCCTGCAACCAAATCACCCCGCATTCTAACAGGCACGTCTGTGCCCTTCACAACACGGCTGGACCCAGACGCAGAGCAGACCGAAAGCCCAGGACCTGAAGGTGGGCACAGCCACTGGCACGGAGCTTGCATATACTCACAAGCATCGCCCGGGCGTCTGTGAGCCGGAGCGACAGCAGGCCTTCTCCACAGATGCTCCTTGTCAGCAATCACAGTACCACTGATGGTGACAGCACCACGCCCACTCAGCAGACGAGGAAACTAAAGCTCAAGGAGGCTGAGTAACTTGCCCAAGAGCATAATACAGTGAGTGGCACCGTCAAGACTGAAAATCATGTCTTCCTGAAGCCAAAGCAACTGCTCTCACAGTCACCGATGGCCTGGGAGCGAGGCTCACTGGTGAGGCTGAAAACTCCAGATGCTAGAGCCTGGGCAAAGGGAAACAGGAGGCTGAATGGAGGCTGACTTCAGTGGGGGTCATAGTTCAAGGGGTGGGGACAACAACCCAGTCAGTCATACACTGCACTATTGAATGATTTTTTTTTTTTTTTATCCTCACCTGAGGACATTTTTTCATTTTTTGTCCAGATAGAGTGGGAGGGAGAGAGAGGAAGAGAAAGAGAGAGAAACATCGATGTGAAAGGGACATATCGAGTGGCTGCCACCCGCACGACCAACCAGGGCTGGGGACAAACTGCAACCGAAGTACATGCCCTTAGCGGGAACCGAACCCGGGTCTCTCTGGACCGCAGGCCGACGCTCTAACCGCTGAGCCAAACCGTCCAAAGCGAATGATTTTTTTTAACATTAAAAAAAATCCTCACCCAAGGATATGGTTTTTATTGATTTAGAGAGAGGAAGAGAGAGAGGGGGAAACATTGATGCAAGAGAGAAACATTGATTGGCTGCCTCCCACAGGTGCCCTGACCAGGAATCGAACCTGCAGACAGGACAATGCTCCAACCCACTGAGCCTCACCAACCAGGGTGACTTTTTATTTTTTAATTTTTAAAAATATGTTGGTATTGATTTGAGAGAGAGAGGAAGGGAGAGGGAGAGGGAGAGAGAGAGAAAAATTGATGTGAGAGAGAATCATTGATCAGCTGCCTCCTGCATGCCCCATACTGGGGATTGAGGCCAAAACCCGGGCATGTGCACTGACCAGGATTCGAACCAGTGACTTTTTGGTGCATGGGATGATGCTCAACCAACTGAGCTACATGGGCCAGGGCCAGGGTGACTTTTAAAATTAAATAGAAGTTGTCTCACTTAAGGAGAAATTTGTCTGAATCAATAAAGTCTCTAGGAATGGACTTAATTTCCCAATCCCGCTAGCTTCCATGCTTCAACTTCCCAACATCTCCCACCGTGGTCTAACATGCGTATGCAATCTCTTATGTCCTAAGGACAGTTTTCTCCTGTCTACAGCTCATACGAATCACAATCAGCTTAAAACACACCACAACTTGTTAAGATCAGTTGAAAATATTTAAGTCAAAGAGCAGTGCATGACATAACATCTCAGTGGAATCTTTCTTCTCCCGATTTAGTGAACAGCAGATGCTTTTCCCCTCAAAGCATTCATTTCTCTTTCTTTTGATTTCTCTTTCAATACGCCCCTCTTGGTGCTAGGTCCATGTGGCTGAGTGGGGCTGACCTTGAATTCTCCTCTCTTCTTAGATGCAAAATGAGCATGATTCAGGTCTGCCAAAAAAAAAAAATGCCTTCTATCCCTCTGGCTACATTTGGTTTGTGGTTGCCTCCCTTCCCCCATGGTCTCATGATTCAGTCCTGGGGCTTTTGCTGGACTAAATGTAATGAAGAAGCTCTCCTTGCAAAAAAGACATAATCCTGGAGCTGCTTGAGAATAAAGGCAACACCAGAGATGGCAGAGCTGTTGAGAAATGGAGAGCAGAAGGAAAACACACTGCTGTGTTTGCCTGCCTGAATGCAGCCATACCCGAACTCTATGCCTTGGACGCCGCAGTTAGAAAATAAGCCGGAAGCTCCCTTTGGTTCCTAAGTCAGTTGCGTTGGGTCTCTGAACCTCCCAATCAATAGACACTGAAGTAATAACATTGACTCAGCCACATATTTTGGAATTATATTTACCTACTATGAATTGCTCCTATGTTTTCCGAAATCTTAATCAAGTTGCCTAAAATTTAACGATTTTCTGATTTTCCTTTTTTTATGTTCATGCCCTAAAGTTCTTTTGCCCAGAAATTGCATTTTAACATAAGAAACAGAAAAAGTCAATTCATTCTTAAATGGATATTTATTAGATTTTTATACAATTCTGTGTAATAAGCCTAGGTAATGTACTAAGAATATTAAAAAAAAAAAATAGGGAGAAAAATGGCGACAGAGTGAATGGAAGCTACACAGACTATCTCCCAGGACCAAAATGGAATTACAAGTAAAATAAAGACAAATCATTGGGAAAAACCAACTGAAAAGCATCTGGAGAGAACCCGTATAACCAGGGACAGAAAGAGCACACCAAACCGAGCCTGGTAGGAACTGCAGTGCCAGAGGGTGGGCTGGGAGTCCATGGACAGCAGCAGAGGGTTGTATTGTCTGTGAGTGGTTCCTGCTGAGAAAGCGGGGGTTTTAAAAAGCACCAAATCAGCCCTGGCTAGTTTGGCTCGGCGGTTAGAGCGTCGGCCTTCAGTCCAGAGAGACCTGGGTTTGGTTCCCGCTAAGGGCATGTACCTCGGTTGCAGTTTGTCCCCAGCCCTGGTTGGTCATGCGGGTGGCAGCCACTCGATGTGTCCCTTTCACGTCGATGTTTCTCTCTCTCTCTCTCCCTCTCTTTCCCTCCCACTCTATCTGAACAAAAAATGAAAAAATGTCCTCGAGGGAAGATAAAAAAAAAAAAAGCACCAAATCAGCTACAGCCACTCACCTTGGGCTCCAGCAGAGGGCGGGCAGACTGAACTGGAATTGTGTGGAGTGAGTCCAGGGCTCCTGGCTCAGGAGAGAGCTGGAGGGGAGGACAATGGGAGTTTTGTGCTGAATCACTCCCTCATAGGACAGTGGCCATCTTACTCAAAGAGCCCCTTCCCAGAGCCCCAGGGAGAAGCAGTGGCCCCTCCCTCAGTAATTCAACACCATAGGCCAGGCCAGAGAAATGCACATTGAGGCTCAATAACATCTAGAGTCTGAAAGGAAGCAAGTGCCCCACCCACTGGAAATCCTCTTACACCAGAGGGATTTTATATTCAGCTGAGGCCTAAAAACCAAGGCTCATCAAGTAACTGAGAATAATAGCCTCCAGGCAAAAGCTAGAGGATAACTGAACCTTTCCTTGGCTTGCAAATCTACCCATGAAAGTAAGACTTGACAGTGGTGTTTAACGTGGGTCCTCCCACACTCATCCAAACTCAGCAGAGGGAGCCACAACCAGTGGAACACCAACACCCAGAGGAAAAATTTGGTAGGCTCCAAAACCCACTGAGACAGCCAAAATGGTGAAGAAAAAAAAAAAGAAACAAATCGCAAATGAAAGAACAAGAGAATTCTACAGAAGAAGAGATAAATGAAATGGAATTAAGCAAGATATCAGAGGTAGAGTTCAGAGTAATAATTTTGAGGAAGCTCAACAGCATGAGTAAAGATATATAAACAATGATAATCAACCAATTGGAAATGAAGAATGACATAGCAGCAATAATGAATACATTGGAAGGATTAACCAGCAGAGTAGAGGAAGCCGAGGATTGAATCAGTGAATTAGAAGACAGGGTAGAAAAAATCACCCAATCAGAAAACGAAAAGAAAAAACAATTAAAAAACAGGAAGACAGCCTAAGAGAACTGTGGGACAACATGAAATGCCAGAAGAAGACAAAAATGAGGAAAGGTTAGAGAATATATTTGAAGAAACAATGACAGAAAATTTCCTTAACTTGGTAAAGGAAAAAGGCATACAAGTTCAAGAAGCACAGAGAGCCCCAAGTAAGAAGAACCCAAACAGGCCCACACCAAGACATATAGTAATTAAAATACCAAAAATTAAAGACAAAGACAATCCTAAAGGCAGCAAGAGATTAGCAACAGGATGCCTACAAAGAAACTTCCATTAGGCTATCAGCTGACTTGTCAACAGAAACACCACAGGCCAGAAGAGAATGGCATGAAGTAATCAAGATAATGAAAAACAAGGATCTGAATCCAAGAATACTCTATCCAGTAAGGCTATCATTCAAAATAGGTCAAATAAAGAGCTTCCCAGCCAAAAAAAAAAAAAAAAAAAGGCTAAGAGAATATATTAGCACAAAGCCAGCACTGCAAGAAATGCTAAAAGGACTGCTGTAATTAGTAAAAGAAATAGGAAGAAAAATATAACCACAATAAACAAAAATGCCAATAAATAAGTACATATCAATAATAACCTTAAATGTAAATGGATTAAATACTCCCATCAAAAGACACAGAGTAGCTGATTGGATAAGAAAGCATGACATATATATCTATTGTTTACAAGAGACCCACCTTACAACAAAAGACTCACATAGTTGAAAGTGAAGGGATGGAAAAAAACCTTCCAAGCAAACAGAAAAGAAAAAAGAGCTGGGGTAGCAATACTCATATCTGATAAAATAGACTTCAAAATGAAAGCCATAACTAGAGACAAAGAAGGCCACTACATAATACTGAAAGGATCTATCGAACAGAAAGATAAAACCTTGGTAAACATATAAGTACCCAATATAGGAGCACCAAAATATATTAAAAAATTCTGGAGGACTTCAAAGGAGAAATTGACAGCAATACAATCATAGCAAGGGACTACAACACCTCACTGACATTACTGGATAGATCCCCTAGACAAAAATTAACAAGGAAACAGAGACTGTAAATGATGCACTAGATCAAATAGATTTAATAGATATCTACAGAGAATTATACCCCAAAACTGCAGAATTCACATTCTTCTCAAAGATAGACCACATGTTAGGACACAAACTAAGTCTCTACAAGTTCAAGAAGATTGAAATCATTATCAAGCATCTTCTCAGTTCACAATGGCATGAAACTAGAAATCAATTACAACAAAAACATTTAAACACATGGAGGCTAAATAGCATGTTATTAAACAATGAATGGGTTACAAAGGAGATCAAGGAAGAAATTAAAAACTTCCTAGAAACCAATGAAAATGAACACACAACAACACAAAATCTATGGGACACTGCAAAAGCAGTCCTGAGAGGGAAATTCATAGCACTACAGGCCCACCTCAAGAAACGAGAAAAATTTTGAATTCACTATCTAACCTCACAACTTAAAGAACTAGAAAGAAAATAAAAATAAAAACCCAGAGCAAGTAGAAGGAAAGAAATAGTAAAGATCAGAGCAGAAATAAATAATATAGAGACTAAAAAAAAAAAAACAATTAAAAAGATCAATGAAACAAAGAGCTGGTTCTTTGAAAAGATAAACAAGATTGATGGACCCTTGGCTAGACTCCCCAAGAAATAAAGAGAGAGGACCCAAATAAACAAAATCAGAAATGAAAGAGGAGAAGTAATAACTGACACCACAGAAATACAAAGGATTGTTAACAAATACTATGAACAATTATACAGCAACAAATTGGACAATCTAGGCGAAATGGACAAATTTCCAGAAACACATAGTCTCCCAAAACTGAACCAGGAAGAGATAGAAAACTTGACCAGACCAATAACAATTAAGGAAATTGAAGATGTAATCAAGAAACTCCCAGTAAACAAAAGCCCAGGCCCGGACGGCTTCGCGGTGGAGTTTTACCGAACATTCAAAGAAGATCTAACACCCACTCTCCTCAAACTATTCTAAAATATTCAAGAAGAAGGAAGACTTCCAAACTCATTTTATGAGGCCAGCATAATTCTAATTCCAAAACCAGATAAAGACACTACAAAGAAAGAAAACTATAGGTCAATATCCCCGATGAACATAGATGCCAAAATTCTGAACAAAATATTAGCAAATTGGATTCAGCAATACATTAAAACAATTATTCACCATGACCAAGTGGGATTCATCCCAGGGATGCAAGTCTGGTACAATACTTGCAAATCAATAAATGTGATACACCACATAAACAAAATGAAAGATAAAAATCATGGATTATATCAATAGATGCTGAAAAAGCATTCGACAAAATCCAGCACCCATTTCTGATAAAAACGCTCAGCAATGTGGGAATAGAGGGATCATATCTTGACATAATAAAGGCCATATATGAAAAACCTACAGCCAACATCATAATCAATGGGCAAAAACTAAAAACATTTCCCTTAAGAACAGGAACAAGACAGGGATGCCCACTTTTGCCATTCTTATTTAACATAGTGCTGGAAGTCTTAGCCACAGCAAACAGACATGAAGAAAAATAAAAGGGATCCAAATTGCAAAGGAGGAAGTGAAACTGTCATTATTTGCAGATGACATGATATTATACATAGAAAACCCTAAAGACACCATCAAAAATCTACCAGAGCTAATAAATGAATTTGGCAAAGTAGCAGGATACCAAATTAACATCAAGAAGTCGATGGCATTCTTATACACCAATAATGAACTCACAGAAAGAGAAACTGAAAAAAATCCCATTTACCATTGCAGCAAAAAAAAAACTATGATACTTAGGAATAAAGTTAACCAAAGAAGTAAAGGACCTATTCATAGAAAACTATAGGACATTGAAAAAAGAAATAGAGGAAGATATAAAAAAGTGGAAACATATACCTTGTTCATGGATTGGAAGAATTAACATAATTAAAATATCCATACTACCCAAAGCAATCTATAGATTCAATGCAATCCCCATTAAAATACCAATGACAAATTTCACAGAACTAGAAAAAAATACTTCAAAAGTTTATATTGAACCATAAAAGACCTCGAATAGCCACAGCAATCTTGAAAAAGAAGAACAAAGTAGGTGGGATCACAATACCGAGTATCAGGTCATATTACAAAGCCTCTGTAATCAAAACAACCTGGTATGTCACAAGAACAGGCATATAGATCAATGGAACAGAACACAGAATCCAGAAATTGACCCAAGACATTATGTTCAATTAATATTTGACAGAGGTGGCAAGAGCATACAATGAAGTAAAGACAGCCTCTTTAATAAATGGTGTTGGGAAATTTAACAGCTACATGCAAAAAAGTGAAACTAGATCACCACCTTACACCATACACAAGAATAAACTCAAAATGGATGAAAGACTTAAATGTAACTTGTGAATCCATAAAAATCCTAGAAGAAAATGTAGGCAACAAAATTTCAGACATCACTTGCAGCCAAATTTTCACTGATACAATGCCTAAGGCAAGAGAAACAAAGGAAAACATTAATAAATGGGACTACATCAAACTAAAAAGCTTCTGCACATCAAAAGAAACCAGCATCAAAATGGAAAGGGAACCCACCATATGGGAGAGCATAATTGCCAACGATACATTAGATAAGGTGTTAATCTCCAAAATATATAGAGTGCTCATACAACTCAACAAAAAGAAGACAAAGAAGCCAATTAAAAAATCATCAGGGGACCTAAACAGACACTTCTCCAAACAGGACATACAAATGACAAAGAGACATGAAAAAATGCTCAACGTGACTAACCATCAGAGAGATGCAAATTAAAATGACTATGAGGTATCACCTCACACCTGCCAGAATGAAATTTGTCATTGGTATTTTAATGGGGATTGCATTGAATCTATAGATTGCTTTGGGTAGTATTGACATTTTAATTATGTTAATTCTTCCAATCCATGAACAAGGTATATGCTTCCACTTTTTTATATTTTCCTCTATTTCTTTTTTCAACGTCCTGTAGTTTTTTAGGAATAGGTCCTTTACTTCTTTTGTTAACTTTATTCCTAGGTATCCACAAATCATCAAACAAGTGCTGGCGAGGGTGTGGAGAAAAGGGGACTCTAGTACACTCCTGGTGGGAATGCAGACTGGTGCAGCCACTATGGAAAACAATATGGTGTTTCCTCAAAAATTTAAAAATGGAATTCCCATTTGACCCAGTGATCCCACTTCTAGGAATATATCCTAAGAAGCCTGAAACACCAATCAGAAAGAATATATGTACCCCTACGTTCATAGCAGCACTATTTACAATTGCTAAGATCTGGAAACAGCCCAAGTGTTCATCAGTTGATGAGTGGATAAAAAAGCTGTGGTACATGTACACAATGGAATACTACGCAGGTGTAAGAAAGAGAGATCTCTTATCCTTTGAAACAACATGGAGAGACCTGGAGAGTATTATGCTAAGCGTAATAAGCCAATCAGAGAAAGACAAATATCACATGATCTCACTTATTTGTGGAACATAATGAACAAAATAAGCTGGTGAACAAAATAGACCCAGAGACATGGAAGTGGGGAACAGACCAACAAACCTCAGAGCAGGTAGGTGAGGGGGAAGGAAGAGATAAACCACAGAACTTATATGCATATATTCATAACCAATGGACTTAGACAACAATGCCAGGGGGATGGGGGCTGGATCGGGAGGAGGGTGTCAATGGGGGAAAAAGGAGAAACATACGTAACAAAAATAAATTAATAAAAAATTAAAAAGAGTGTGGCTGGTGTGGCTCAGTGGTTGAGCGTCACCCCATGCACCAACAGGTCGCTGTTTGATTCCTGGTCAGGGCACATGCCCAGGTTGTGGGCCTGATCCTCAGTGGGGGGCATGCAGGAGATGGCCAATTGATGTTCTCTCTCATTGATGTTTCTATCTCTCTCTCCCTCTCCCTTCCTCTCTCTCTCTGTCTAATATCAATAAAAGAAAAAAAGTAGTCATGTACCTTACATATTATATAATATTTACTGAAAACCTACTGTTCTAGGCTACTGGGGATAAAGCAGCAAGGAAAATCAGGAAAGATTCCTGCACTCAGGGCCTTTAATCCTGGTGGAAGAAAAGTAAAAATAAACGAACACATAAATAAGCAAAGCAGTGCAGAGTGAAGGAAAACGGTGCAGGACGTCAAGCGGCTCTAGACAACCAGCCAGGACACTCTCTGAGAAGTTCCCTGTGAGCCGGTGCCCAGGGAGCTAGCTTGAGGCCCTGAGACAGGCATGTGCCTGGTGTGTGAACACCATGGAGGCCCACATGGCTGGAACACAGTGAGCGAGCGAGGGGAACAGTGACTGACAGGAGAGAAGTGCCAGCAAAGCAGCCAGAGGTCAGCTCCTAGGGGGTCTTCTTGGGCCAGAAGGACTTTGGGTTGATTTTCTGTGGTGGGAAAGCATTGAGGCAGGCACGGCAGAAGAACGGCACGAGGGAACGTGCTTGTTCAAGGCTGACTCTAGCACCATGTGGAGAAGGAACTACGGAAGGATGAGTGGAAGAAGAGAAAACCAAAATTACAACTGAATTATAGAACAACCCTCTTGGAACCACCTGAAGTCTAGCTGGACAGAAGTCCTGTAACTACGGAGACACAGAAGAAGCCATATTGAAGCTGATCCGAGGGGCAGAGCCACAGAACGAACTGGCCCTACACCCACGTGTGGCAGTTAAAAACTCAGCTGTGGAAGTGCTCCCTGAGGAATGAAGGGTCCCAGCCCCACACCAGGCCCCCAGCCCAGGGCTCCAATGCCAAGAAGAGAAATCCCCACAACTTCTGGCTGTGAAAACTAGTGGGGATTGTGGCTGAGGAGACGGAGGCTGCTGGAGTCCCAGCCCGAACCTCTCTCAGTAGCTGTTCCTCACAAGCTGCCAGCCTTGGCCCATGTTGTAGACATCCCTAAAATCTCCAAAAGGTCCAAAAGCCCAAACAAGCAACAGATGGCCTCAACCTGCCCTGTACCTCTTGCTAAGCGGCTCCAGGCCCTGCAGTAGAGGCAGCTGGCCTCAGTTTGCAGCACAACCTTTCCCAGGTGCCTCCAGGTATAGCTACCAACCACAGATCACTTTGTAGCTCCTACCAGGTGGCCCTGGGGAATGGTACAGGAAGTGGCTTACCTGTTCTGCAGAGGCCACAGAACCTATACACCTGGTGACTGGCTTCAGACCACACCAGATACCACCCAATTAGTTCCACAATGACACATCCAAAGGATGGACTCAGCAGACACCAGAGTCCTGCTAAAGTGAATCCTGCTCTGTGGGGTCAGCCCCTGAACAACAGTTCATCTCTTATAGTCACAGCCAGTCCTCATAGCCAGTCAGCCTGAGGGTCAGTCCCACCCACTGACCTGCCACAGCCATCGAGGATCAACTCCAGCAGGCAGGCACTCACAGCCCACACAAGGGACACTCCTGGTGCACACAGATCAGGTGACCAAGGAGACTTGGCCACTGGACCCCACTGGACGCCTATTCAATGAGGCCACCCTGCCAAGATCACTAGATGTAACAGATTTACCTAATACATAGAAACAAACACAGAAAGGCAGCCAAAATGAGGCAACAAAGAAATGTCCCAAATGAAAGAACAGGACACAACTCCATACAAAGAACTAAAATGAAATGAAGACAGACAAGAAATCTATCAGACGCAGAGTTCATAACACTGTTTTAATGATGCTCAATGAACGTAGGGGAAGAATAGGTGAACTCAGAACTTCAACAAAGAGATAGGAAATATAAGAAAGGACATAGAAACCATAAAAAAGAACCAGTCAGAAATGAAGAATACACGAGAAGGAATCAGCAGCAGATTAAATAAAGCAGAGAATCACATCAGCAATGTGGAAGACAAGGTAGCAGAAAACACCCAATCAGAAAAAATATGAGGACAGTTTAAGGAATTTCTGGGACAACATGAAGTGTGACAACCTGGGGGTACTAGAAGGAGAAGAGACAGAGCAAGAGGTTGAGAACCTATTTGAAGAAATAATGCCTGAAAAGCTTCCCTAACTTGGTGAAGGAAATAGACATACAAGTCCAGGAAATGCACAGTCCCAAACAAGATGAACCTAAATAAGCCCATACAAAGATACATCATTATTAAAAATGCAAAGGTTAAAGACAAAGAGAGAATCTTAAAAGCAGCAAGAGAAAGACAGTCAGTTACTTACAAGGGAGCTCCCATAAGACTGTCTGATGATTTCTCAACAGAAACTTTGCAGGGCAGAAGGGATTGGTATGAAATATTCAAAGTGATAAAAAGCAAAGACCCACAACCAAAACTAATCAAAACTATCATTTAGAATAGAAAAACAGATAAAGAACTTTCCAGACAAGAAAAAGCTAAAGGAGTTCATCACCACCAAACCAGTATTACAAAAAAATGTTAAAGGACTTCTTAAAGAAGAAGAAAAAAAAAAGATCAAAAGTAAGAATAATAAAATGGCAATAACTACATACCTATCAATAATTACTTTAAATGTAAATGGATTAACTGCTCCAATCAAAAGGGAGGCTGAAGGGAAGAGAACACCAGACCCATACACATGCGTCTACGAGAGGGCCACTGCAGACTGAAAGGTGCATACAGACTAAAAGGATGGAGAAAGATATCTTATGCAAATGCAAATTGGAAAAAAAACACCTGAGGTAGCAATATTTAAATCAGACAAAATAGACTTTAAAACAAAGTCTTTAACAAGAGATAAGCACGGACATTTCATATACAGTAGCCATAATAGGAAAATAACCTAAGTGCCCATTGACAGACAAATGGACAAAGAAGATTGTTTGTACATATAATGGAATATTACTTGGCCATGAAAAAGAATGAAATCTTACTATTTGCAACAACATGGATGGACCTAGAGGGCATTATGCTAAGTGAAATAAGTCAGACAGGCAAAGACAAATACCATATGATTTCACTTACATGTGGAATCTAAAGAACCAAATAAAGGAACAATCAAAATAGAAACAGACTCATAGATAAAAAGAACACCCTGGTGGCCGCCAGGGGGAGGGGGGTCGCGGACTGGGTGGAAAGGGTGCAGGTTGAGAAGCAGTTTGGTAGTTACAGAATAGTCAGGGGATGTAAAATACTGTACAGGGAATAGAGTCAGTAATGTGTGTGGTGCCAGGTGGGTACTATCCAGGGGGTCACTTTGTAAGTTAGGTATGTCTAACCACTATGCTGTACACCTGACACTAACATAACATCGAATATCAACTGTAATTGAAAAATAAAAAGTAAAATCATAAAAAAGAGAAAAAAGTATTAAAAAACAAACAAAACCAGTGGAAGCAGAGAGAGCAGATGTGTCCTGAGGCAGCGCGGGGTTTAGGGATGGATCGAATGTTGCCGATGAGAACAAGGAAAGAACCAAGGATGACGACACCACGTTTCAACATGTGCCCAAAGTTCAGCGGAGGTGCCAGTTACTAAGACAAGGACACTGGCAGAAGGAGTAGGCTTGGGGAGTGAAAACTGTTAGTTTTGGGTGTGCACTTTTTCCATTATAGTAAAATATACAAACATGAAATTTACCATGTTAACCATTTTCAAGTGTATATTTCAGTGGCATGAAGAACATACACAGTGTTGTGGCCATCCCCACTATCTATTTCCCAAATTTTTCCATCATCCCAAACACAAATTCTGCACCCATTAGACATGAACCCCCCACTGCTCCCCCACAGGCCCTGGCCACCTCTCCTGTGCCTTCTGTGACCTGCGAACATGTGAGTGTAAGAGCCGACCGGGCTCCCAGGGGGGACACGGAAGGCATCAGACGCAGCGCCCGGATTCGGAGCTCGGAGCAGATGTGAGAACTAGAGGCGTCAATGCGGAGCCGCCAGCATATGGATCGGTCAGAGCACGGTTCCCATTTCTCGAACTGCACGTTTGATTAGTTTCTCTCTGTGCAGCTCAGAAAATAAACACGGTGTCAGACACAGTGCCTGGCGTATAGTGACCATTCAATATATGTTTGTTCAACTGAGCTACTAAATTTTTTGCCTCCAGTTTGTGGGAACAGCAACCCTTTAAATGAGAATATTTAAAGCACAAGCCTTTAAAATAAATATCCTTATTTTTTGCAAATAAGAATAAACAAATTTTAAAATACGCTGGCACTTCTATTGCAGTTTTCAGAAATAATGTTGATTTGTGATCTCTTTGGTTGATGATTACCTCCCCACACCGCGGCACACACAGGACAGCCGTGACGTGAGCCGATGTGGCGTGTCCCCGGAGGACCCGCGAGCTCGGGAAGCAGGGCACAGGCTCTGTCTCACATCAGGTGTGCGAAGTGTGTTTCAGTCACCAACCTCTATTCTCATGACCCCGGTGACGTGTGGAACAGCGCGGGGTGTGCGAGGGGTGCACTACGGCCAGCCAGAGGAGAGGCAGACCGCGACTGATCTCCGCGGACACGTGAACTGGGCGGAGGAGAGTCTCCGGGCAGCACCTGGACCACCTGGCTACACGCTGGTATCTGGACGCGTGCCCGAGGCTGCAGCAGCTCTGGGGTGTCGCCCTGGGCGGCACCCAGTGGGGGTGGGGACGCTGAATTGATCTTTGGATAAAAGTGTTGGAATCATCTTCTCCAGCCCTGCGGCCACCGGTGCGGAAAGTCGGGGATATAAACTTGCTGTGGGAAGATCCCAGAGCCTCAGCTGTTTATTCCAGGCTCAGGACACTGGCTCCCGTCGCCCGAATTAACCACAGGCCAGTCGTCAGCCACCCGCGCCATGACGGAAGCCCAGAGGTCGAAATAAGTGGCCTCTTCTGTGTCCGTCCAGGCGGCAAAACTCAACCGGAGAGGAACAGGTGGGCAGCGCCCCCAGGCCCCGCGCCGTGCCTCTGGGAGGTGAAGCCGTCCACACGAAAACCGCCGTGTTTTCTCAATCATCACAGGGGTTGTGTTGGAGGATGTTAAAGTTTCTGCATTAATAACATTTCAAGAAGCCAAATACTTTCTGAAAGGTGTGTGAGAATTTCCAATTACTTGAGTGGAATTTGAACTTTGGAAGCAAGAATACATTTGCCTACTTTAAAAAAGGATGAGCTATTGGATTTAAAAGGCAGACTATCCCCTGCAATTATGTGGGGTAGGACTAATAACACCCCCTCTCCCAGGTTGCACACTGAGTTTGGAACTTCCCTGCAGCATTCCTCCATGTTCTCTCTTTAGGATGAAAAAATATATTCAGGATGGATTCCACAAAATGCTTTCTTAACCTGGTGCTAGGTGGAGTCACCACCGATCCAAACAGGGATTTTCTTGGGGGTACATGGGCCTCCATCTGTCCTCAGTGATGACAGAAAAACAAGCATTTCATTGCTATTGTATCATGAAAAGACTTAAGGACCCAAATAAATGCCTAAAGCCCTGCGTGTGAGTGTGGACGGAGTCGGGCGAGCGCTTGCGGTGCAGCCAGCCAGGACGCCGCCGGCTCTGACCGCGCCCCTCACGTTGTCTACAAATCCACCGCCAGACAGGAAGCCCCTCCCCCGGGGTTCTGAGTGAACCAGATGTTTGACGTAAAGCCATGTTTCAGTGATGTGTCCCATTTGTACCTGTTTTTAAGCTAACCTGACCCTGCTGGAGGCTGCTGATGACCACTATCAGCAGGAAGTCTGCCTTGATCTCCCTGGTCCTGTGGTTTAGGGTATCCGCCACTAGTCTGCTGACTCCTAGCCATACAGGTTGTTTGTTTTTAGCCCAGTTTCACAGCTTTTTAGCACTTGCCCAGGAATTAACTAGTGCAGAAAAAGACATTTTAAGTATACGCGGAGGCCATGGACTCTTCTTCCGCCGTGGCGTTGGGGACGGTGAAACCCAGCAGGCCCGGGACGCTGAATGGGAACGGTGGAACAGCAGCCTGGGCGGCACACTCGGAACTGGGCAGACCACAGCAGCCACACCGTCCTCCAGGCATGCAGACCAGCCTTCGATGTTTGTAAGAAAGAGCATATTTCCTTCCAGAAGAAGGAGATGGTTCCAACAAGTAGTCCAGTTTATCAAACCTGCTGGGCACAAGTGGAATCCTGGTGATGAGACTGAAAATGAAGTAGGTCAGGGTTCCTGGTGGTCGAAGCAGCTTGGAAAGGAGAACCAACCCAACCTGGAAGGCAGTGAGAGCCAGGACAGCCGGGCGAGTGGCACAGCTGTTGGGTTTGGGAACTACAGTCTGCAGCTCACAGGACGGGAGGGAAGAGAGCCCACGAGTGGGGCGGTGCTCTCACTGGGCTGAACAAAGACCCTCGGGGGATCGGACCCTGCTGGCCGCAGCCACTGATGGCACAGAAAGTGTGCTGGGTCACTGATGACCGGTTTACATTCAGTGACAGTGAAATGGAGAACAGGATGAGGAGCTGGGTTGATCAGAGAGGAATGTGTGGGGTCTGTTTGGAGAGGACAGTGGGAGAAGCTCGGGTGTACCTCTGCCAGGAAGGGCACACGTGCACTCTGGACCGTGGAGCGGACGGGAGGGAGGTTCTCCGAGAGAACCAGTGAGCTGCGGCGCAGGAAAGAAGAAGCAGGGGCCAGGCCTGGCAGGAGGAAATGGGATGTGGTGAGGGAAAAGATGGAGAAAAAGGAGGAAACCCAAGGCCTGTAGTGACATGGACACCAGGGAGGAGAGATTTTCGAAAGTTGCACACGATGCAGTCAGCGGAAGGAGAGCCAGGGAAGCCCACAGCATTTCCTAAGTAAGGGCTTTTTTCCTGTTGGGTCAGAGTAAAAGTGGACGGGATTCTGCACAGCAGAGAAAACCATCAACAGAATGAAAGGGCAGCTGCTGAATGGGAGAAAATATTTGCAAGTCATACATCTGATAAGGGGCTAACATCCAAAATATATAAAGAACTCATATAATTCAACAACAACAACAAAAATCTGATTAAAAAACGGGCAGAAGATCTGAAGACATTTTCCCAAAGAATACGTACAGATGACAACAGGTTCCTAAAGGATGCTCAGCAGCACGGACCAGCAGCAGAATGCAGATCAAAGCCACAACGAGACATCACCCCACACCTGTCGGAATGGCTTCGCCCATAAATGAAGAAAGACAGGGAAACCTCATGCACTGCTAGTGGGCATGCAGATTGGGCAGCCGCTGTGGAAAGCAGTATGAAGGTTCCTCAAAAAATTAAAAATAGAACTTTCGTGTGATCCAGCAATCCCACTTCTGGGTATTTATCTGAAGAAAACAAAAACACTTGTTCAAAACGATGTATGCACCCCCGGGTTCACTGCAGCGCCATTTATAATAGCTGTACCATGGAGCAACCTCAGTGTCCATCAACAGGGGAACGGATACAGACGAGGTGCACACATACAGTGGAACATTACTCAGCCATAAAAAAGAACGAAGTCTTGCCATCTGCTACATGGGCGGACCTTGAAGGCATTATGTGAAGTGCAGTAAGTCAGACAGGGAAAGACAAATACTGTCACTATCACTTATATGTGGAATCCTTTTTAAAAACTGAGCTCATAGACACAGAGAATGAGTTGATGGTTTGCCAGAGGTGGGGCACAGGGGTGGGCACGAAGGGTGAAAGGGGCCAGAAGGTGCAGACTTCCAGTTGCTAAAATAAACACGCCCTGGGGTGTCTTGTGCAGCACAGCGACTGCAGTTAACAATGCTGTATTGCATATTAGAAAATTGCCAAGAGAGTAAATCTTAAATGTTCTCATCATAAGAAAAATAATTTCTTGTAACTACGTAGGGTGACAGATGCTAACTAGACTTACTGTGGTACTCATTTTGCAATATCATTATGCTGTACACCTGAAATGAATATAATGTTATATGTCAATTATACCCCAAATTAAAAAAAAAGTGAATGAGGAGAGGGGACGATACTCAGAGACATAACGTGTGAGGCTCCGGGAGAGATGGGTGGGTGAGGCAAGAAGACAGGCACGGGGAAGGAGGGTCCTGGCACTGAGGCCTTCAACAGTGCGTGAGCAGAACAGCAGGAATAATGCCAGCTGCAGGCAAAATGGGGTGCTTTTGTGGTACTCAGTGCAGTTAAACACTGGCCATGGGTGCCCAGGCTGAGCAGGGAGGCATCAAAGCCGGAATGGAAATGACAGCAACCACTCGAAACCAGGAGGATGAGGTAAACATACGGTTTTTGTTTTCTTTGTTTTTGATGTATATATGATTTTAGTGCTAGTGAAAACACCATCAAAAATAAGTTTTGTATGAAATTTTTAAAAAATTCAATTAGTTGCTAACATTTGAAAATTGAGACTATTTCAAATAATGTTTTTCTAATTTGCCCTGATAAAGGACATGACCTGGGACTGTCCCACTGGGCAGCAGGCTGTCAGGGCCCATCTGGGCGACGCAGGGCCTCTCCCACGGCCTGGGCCTCGCCACTGCCTGTTGTCTACCCCAAACCACTCTGTTTATATTGTCTCTGGTCCCCTTAAACACACGACTTTGCCACCCCGAGATGGAGGCTCTAATCAGGCAGTGAGATGGGAAAAGCAGAAAGCAATGAATATGCAAAGATTATGTAAGTCACGCATTATGACCAGAGGCACTTTCAGAGCCAGATCTCAAAGACTACCTTTTTATAATCTATAGATTTTTTTCTTTATTGATTTTAGAGAGAGAGGAAGGGAGAGGGAGAGATAAGAACATCAATGAGAGAGAACATCGATTGGCTGCCTCCTGTATGCCCCCCAGTGGAGACTGGGCCCACAACCTGGGCATGTGCCCTGACCGGGAATCGAACCAGAGACCTTTTGGTGCACGGGTCGACACTCAACCGCTGAGCCACACCGGCCGGGCTAATCTATAGATTTTTTTTATTGGAACTTCTACATACTATTTCTTCTGAAATATAAACTCACACATGCAATATAGATATAGATCCACATTCTCTATTCACAATTCTGAAACTGAAAGTCTCGTTTATTTTGCCCTGGCCAGTTGGCTCGGTTGGTTGGAGCGTCATCCGTACACCAGAAAGGTTGTGGGTTTGATTTCAGGTCAGGGTGCGTATAGGAAGCAACCAATCAATGTTTCTTTTTCACACTGAGATTTCTCCCATTCTCTCTCCCCCTTCCTCTCTCTCTCAAATCAATTTTTTAAAAAGTATCTTCAGGTGAGGATTAAAGAGAAGTCTTGTTTATTTTTATTTATTAATTTATTTTTTATCCTCACCTGAGGACATTTTTTGCATTTATCTTGAGGGAGAGAGGGAGGAAGAGAGAGAGAGAGAGAGAGAGAGAGAGAGAGAGAGAGAGAGAGAGAGAGAGAAACATCGACGTGAGAGAGACACATCGAGTGGTTGCCACCCACATGACCCCAACCAGGGCCGGGGACAAACTGCAATGTGTCCTTAGCGGGAACCGAACCCGGGCCTCTCTGGTCCGCAGGCCAACACTCTAACCGCTGAGCTGAACTGGCCAGGGCAAGTCTTGTTTATTTTTAAAAATGTATTCAATGTTGGCAAGACCTGACCTGATATAGGATCTTTACAGAGTTTACTCACGCCATTAATGTGAACATTGACATCTTTCACTGCAGAAACATTAACGCATCAGTTATGGGGCACACAGTGTGTGCTCTGTGCACCGCAGTGCTTTCAAAAAATCCCCCAAATTCTACATTCTGGAACCAAGGGCTCCAGGAAGGGATCGAGACTCTATATAAATTTTCACACATCTGTGAACTGAAATATAACATTCTCCAATTGAGAGAAAAAAGATGTACTCTTGGAAAAAGAGGGTGCCTAAAGCAGTATCTTCAAAACAACATGTTGAAGACAATCGGCGAGCACTGGGAGGGGCAGTGCAGTCGTCAGACAAGCAGGAAATCGGAGGATCAAAGCATGTGCAGGATTTCACAGCAGATTTTTGCCAGCAGAAAGCTGAGGACACATGTTTATCAAGAAGAAAATCCTCTCTCCTCTGTCCCCAGACAAACCTCCACTTTCCAGTCCCACGCTGACGACACGACACCTTCAGACCACAGCGTTTTACAAGGGAGGCGAGGAGCCGCAATCATCCTCCCGGACTCCACGGAGGAGACTGGTCGTCAGTGCCCTGCTGCCGCAGACTCTCTGGCACCTGGCTCGCTCGCCAGAGGTACCAGCCTGTCTTCCCCACGGAGGCTTCGGCCACCTGCAGAAACCCGCCAGCCCACCAGCCAGATGCTGGGCTCTGCGGGCTCGGGGACCAGGGGACCGTGCTCCTGCTGCCTGGACACCCGCACTCCACTCGCACTTCTCACTGGACTTGCCCAGTGTAGGTAGTGCCCGGCAAGCTACCCACCGTCTGGCGGGTGGCGGAAGAAGGTCAGAGCCCACATTCCCACGCAGCCAGGGTCCCTAGCGCCCTCTTCGCCAGGCGGGAGTCACGCTGCTCACAGGGACGGCAGCACTCGGATACCACCTCCGGGACGTCCCCCTCTGGTGCCTCCCCTGGGTGCAGGGTACTTACAGGGCCTGGTACCTGCTTGCTAGCAGAGAAAAGCCTGCACCTGCTCTTATGCCAAGTCTAAGAATATACCTGCTTGGTATCACAATGGCCTAAGATCTCTAAGAAACTGTGATTTAAAAAAGAAAAAAAGATTTCCATGAAGCCAGAGAATACGCTGGTGAGGTTGCTGTTTCACCGCACCTGAGCTCCAGAGCCTCCACAAAGAACTCGAAGGGGCTTTCCTCCCCTCCTCGAGTCTCCAGGGGCTGCCTCTAAACCAGGCCACTTCGGCACAGGCCGCAGGGACAGCCCTTTCAAACAGAGCACGGGCAAAAACACCCCAAACCCAACACACACGCGCACACACACACACACACACACACACGCCACCACAAACACGCCTGCTGCAGCAGTACCCCAGAACATGCCTGCTCCCCACGGCCCATCTGTGAAAGACAACGCTTCCCTTGTGAACAATGGGGAGCAAGGTGTGGCCCCTGCAGACCGCAGCCAGGCCCGGGGTGGCAGCTGTCCCAGCCGGCTGCGTCCCCAGCTCCCGCCATGGCGGTGAGAAGGCTGGAGCGTGGCTAGCAGGGTTTCCCCTGGGGCCTGAGCTCCCACGTTCCGCACACAGAACCGAGAATGGAAAACACCTCTCCATTTTGGCCCTTGTGGTTTCGGTCTGATTTCTCTCTCATTATTTTTAAAACATTTAACTTCAGGTTACATTTGAATTCATTTTCTCTGAAACGTAGAAGGGCCCGTGTGCACTGCGCTCCTGGACGGCGTCTCGCTGATTACGGAGCGAGGCGGCATCACGTCCGTGGGAAGGGCCCGTGTGCAGTGCGCTCCTGGACGGCGTCTCGCTGATTACAGAGCGAGTAGGCATCACGTCCGTGGGAAGGGCCCGTGTGCAGTGCGCTCCTGGACGGCGTCTCGCTGATTACGGAGCGAGGTGGTATCACGTCCGTGGGAAGGGCCCGTGTGCAGTGCGCTCCTGGACGGCGTCTCGCTGATTACGGAGCGAGGCGGCATCACGTCCGTGGGAAGGGCCCGTGTGCAGTGTGCTCCTGGACGGCGTCTCGCTGATTACGGAGCGAGGCGGCATCACGTCCGTGGGAAGGGCCCGTGTGCAGTGCGCTCCTGGACGGCGTCTCGCTGATTACGGAGCGAGGTGGCATCACGTCCGTGGGAAGGGCCCGTGTGCAGTGCGCTCCTGGACGGCGTCTCGCTGATTACAGAGCGAGGTGGCATCACGTCCGTGGGAAGGGCCCGTGTGCAGTGCGCTCCTGGACGGCGTCTCGCTGATTACGGAGCGAGGCGGCATCACGTCCGTGGGAAGGGCCCGTGTGCAGTGTGCTCCTGGACGGCGTCTCGCTGATTACGGAGCGAGGCGGCATCACGTCCGTGGGAAGGGCCCGTGTGCAGTGCGCTCCTGGACGGCGTCTCGCTGATAACAGAGCGAGGCGGTATCACGTCCGTGGGAAGGGCCCGTGTGCAGTGCGCTCCTGGACGGCGTCTCGCTGATTACGGAGCGAGGCGGCATCACGCTCACAGCGCGCTCCACGCCGGCGGATCTCCGTGGGAAGGGGCCGTGTGCTCACCTGCAGACCTGGCCGCTGACTGCTACTTCTTCAGTCCTCACACCATAGGCGGACTCTGCTCATAATTTATGCGACAGTGCCATCTTATGGCAGTTTATGACTACCCTCTGTGGATGGAAAAATTCTCGGCTGTCTCTTCAGTGTTTTGAAGACATGATCAGCTTTAATCAATCACACGGAATAAATGTGACAAAAATGGCAGTCTGTAAATAAGAAAGCTCTTTCTAAAGGCCAGAGACCACCCACAGCATTCGACAGCCACACAAACCTTAAAGACAACAGATGAACTATTTTAAAGGCCTTTCTGTTCCCATTCAGCGACCATCACCGCCTGCAAACCTAAGCAGCAGCCTTCTCCACGAAGGCCGTGACGTTTGGGAAGGCCATCGAGGGCGAGTCTGGTCTAAGCAAGTGATGTGTGGCCCAGGATTTTCAGCTCTGCGTTCTCACGGGGCATCGTCTCTCCCTCTTCATCTTCAAAACCCCACAGGAGCTGCTGCCCCCGCGCAGGACGGCAGGAAACTGCACTCCCCTTTTAAGCCTGATTTTGCAAATGTATTTCAGTCCCAGACTTAATTCCAGGAGAAGAGTCCTTGGAGAAGCTCCTTCAGGAAGCCTGCCTGCCAAGTCTGGAGGCTCTGAGGCCGGTCTCCGCTCCCTTCTCCAGGTGTATTTCCACCCACAAAGCTCACGTACATGGCGAATGGGCCTGAATGCAGTTCCCCCACCAGAACCTGCCAGTCCGCGGCTGCTCTGCCAGCCTCTCTCAGGAAGGCACGCGGAGGAGGACGGCTTTAATTCTGGGTTGGATGGGGCAACAGGGAAGGGAAAGGAGTTCATGAGATGGAGACCCTGGTGGTCTGGGCGGTAGCAGGGTCGCCTCGGCCCACCTGTGCCCCCCAGTGACAGACGCTCTGACAGCGATGGTCCTGTAACTCCCACACTCCAGAAGTCTTTGTTCGAACGCCACCTCCCTTCCAGGTTGTCCCTGGACTCTCTCTCTGCTCCTGTGGATCCAGATGAAAAGCCTGAGCTCTCGGTGCAAGGCAGGGTGGGCAACATCCGTTGTCCGTGCATGACACCCACCTTCTCTCCACAGGGAAGACACAGGGCACACCGGGCATGGACGCCCACCTTCTCTCCACAGGGAAGACACAGGGCACACCGGGCATGGACGCCCACCTTCTCTCCACAGGGAAGACACAGGGCACACCGGGCATGGACGCCCACCTTCTCTCCACAGGGAAGACACAGGGCATACCGTGAGTCAGACAGGAAGAAACAGTGACATGCATTTGGCCAGGTGCAAAGTCAGAAGTCTGGAGCAAAGGCAATTTCCAGAGGCATGTGAATGTCAGATATTTCTCGGGTTCCTCCTGCCCTGTCACAATTAAGCTGATTTCCTTTTTCACGGCTTCATTTTCAGCAATGGTAGGGATCACAGTTCCGGCAGTCAGCATAGTCAGGATGTGACCATCCTGACACATCAGGGTGGGCTTGTGCCCCGTGTCTGCTCGCTGTGCTCCCCTCCGTCCTCGCTCCATCCCGCCACAACCCGTCCCTGTGCACATCCGTAGCTGACCTCCCCACCCCGGCCCAGGCTGTTCTTCCTTCAGTCCCTGAAGAAATGTTCCCTGTTAGGCTGTCATCCTCACACCTGCAGGGCAGGCCTGCTGGCGGTCCCCCATCTTCAGCTGAGGGTGTTGTGTGGCTGTCACTGTTTCCCTTCGATCAGAACTCCAGCGCTTTCGGCTCAGAATGTGCCTGTCCCACCGGGAGTGCGTTCTGCGTGGGGCTGGACAGGTGCCAGGACGCCTAGGCTGCCCCCACCCCTCCCATCGCGCGTGGGTTGCCCTTGCCGCTCCAATCGAAATGTCTCAGTTTAATATTCAAAACGATGCTTTTCTACTATCCATCCTGCAGACTCCATCGGGACCCCGACAAGCTGACGTCCTCTGCCTCTCGCAGGCTGCCTTGTAACAGTCCGCAGGGAGCAGGGGTGAGGTCAGGCCTGGACCCTGGACCACGAGGCCCAGTGGCTGGAAACACGCAGGACAGGTGAAGGTGGGAGAGGAACTGCCCTCCCCGGTGAACTGGGGGCTGGCCCTCGGACACGGGGAGAGCAGCGGGGCCACCTCCCAGCCACGCGGCGGTCGTGCTGCCACCTCATTGCCTCCAGCTCGTGGCCTAGCGCCGTGTGAGCGGAGAGCCGATGGGAGTTTGGTGGCTAAAATGGTTACACCAGTTATGTGTAGATCTGGACTAAAAGTCAGGAGGACTGCCTTCTGCGGAGCCTGTCTTCCGGCTGTGGGCGGTCAGGGTGTTCACCTCCATCCTGGGCAGACACGCAGGCGTGGGCAGCGGAGCCCAGGGCGGTGGAGGGCCTGTCACAGAGGAGCGCGGTTCCACAGCAGTCTCTGGAAATCTCTGGAATGAGGCCCGGAGGCCCGACCGCGCTGGCTTTGCTCCTCGCCACGCCTTCTGGCCGGAAACCCTTCACATCAGACGTGGCTGCTTGCACAGCTTGGTGTCGCCCCCTCTGGGGTACAGAGAAGCTGTCCCTGGCACCCTACACATGACAGCGCGCAATCGATATTTACGGAGAGCGTGAAAGAAGACAGAACTTCTTTGATTAGTACAAAGTATATGACTTCGCAATATTTGAGAACGTTTCCTTAAGTTCTCCATTTTATTTTATTTTACTAATTTTTTTTATTATTATTGCGTTTTAGAGAGAGAGGAAGGGAGAGGGAGAGAGAGAGAAACATCGATGAGAGAGAACATCGATTGGCCGCCTCCTGCATGCCCCACACTGGGGATCGGGCCCACAACCTGGGCATGTGCCCTGACCGGGAATCGAACCAGCGACCTCTTGGTGCATGGGTTGATGCTCAACCACTGAGCCACACTGGCTGGGCTATTTTGCTTATTTTTTAATCCTCACCCAAGGATATGTTTATTGGTTTTAGGGAGAGGAAGGGAGAGGGAGGGAGGGGAGAGAGAGACAGAAAGGAACATCAATCGGTTTCTCCCACAAATACTCGACCTGGGCTGGGGATCGAACCTACAACCTAGGTATGTGTCCCGACTGGGACTCAAACCCACAACCTTCCTGGTGTATGGGATGATGTTCCAACCAACTGAGCCACATGGCCAGGGCTCCATTTTATTTTCTAATTTTGACATATATGTAGGTTATTGTTTTTCTTCTTGGGGGAGGGGGAGGAGGGAAGGGCGCCCTTTCTTGGGAGATTTCTTTGTTCTGCACCCAACCCGTGTTGCTGTCCTTTAACCTCACAGCAGCGCACGACCGTTCACGTCCACAGGGCACAGCACCGTGCCGAGGCTGCCCGCTTGTCGGGGCGCAGCCAGCCAGCTCGGAGCCCAAGCTGGCAGCTCCCAGACACGCCTGCCCCTGTGACTCGGCACGGAAAATGCCGTTCTGTTATTAATCACACATCCAAACATCGAGATGGAAGACATCTTTGGAGAATGGCTGAGTCCATTAAAATGTTTTAGGAATGCTTACTTTGTCATAGCCAAAAAACGGGAATCAGTGAAAGCTTTTGCTTTTGATTGTTTTTCATTCCTTTACTAACGCGCCTCCTGGAGGACATGAAGGTGACCGGGGTCACGTGCCGACCCCAGACTGCCCTCTCCGGGCTCGACACTGGCACCCTCATCTAGTCTACAAAGCCCTGGGCACAAAAATAAAAGGAAACCCAAGCATTGAACCTGTATCTGGTGACACTGAACCCTGACTTGTGGTGCTAATTCTAAAATAAGTTATTTTATTGATTTAATTTTTATTGATATCCATTTGAGCAATAACATCGCTAAACATGTGAAAATTAATAACTTTAATTACGATTTACTTGGAAAAAGTCCTCATTCATCCAAAAGTGAAAATTCTGCCACTGTATCAAACCTGCTTGGCGTCAGAACAAAGTTTCCACTTTCCTGGGTGACCGTCATTCTCCGGGAGGGGCCCCGCTGGTCTCCTGGGTGGAAAGGAGCGCATTCCAGGCCACCCCACCCGGCCCCACGCAGGGGTTCTCTGGCCACAGACAAGGGTGTGGAGAAACAGTACAGCTTCAGGCCCTCTGCTCCCTGCGGCTCGAATGATGTCAGTCGGAAGAAATGTCTTTTATAAAAATGTGAACAAAGCATTGAGTTATCAATACTCAGTGTGTACGGGGACACTTCCAAGTCAGTCACCTAAGATGAGGCAGGGCAAGTTGCAAAGGCGGAAACAGAACTTTCCCCTGAGGTTTAAGTCTCCACGTGCGCGTCCAGGCGGCGTGGGGACAGCGGATGGCACCCCTGCCCTGTCTGGGCCAGGACAGAGAAGCGCCCCGGAGCCCTCCCCGTGCGCTGCGCACAGCTGCGGCACCCGGCGTGCCTGTCTCCTCCTGAGCGCTTCGCAGCGGCCCGAGGCTGGGGAGAACAGCCAGGGGCTGCCAAGCGAGGGCTGGCTTGGTCCCGTGCCCGCTCCTCCGGGGATGTAAACATCCGCCCGGGAACACCGCGACCTGCAGCCGGAAGACCGTGGCAGGGCGTGCAGCTGGGAGAACCGGAGCCGTGAGTCGCAGCACCAGGCCCTGCTGGCAGTGCGGCGGTCAAGGGCTAAGCCTTCGGCCCACCCCAGCCCCGGTGCGAGGTGGCACTGACTCTGGCGGAGAAACACACGGGAACCCGGGGCACCGACGGCGCTGCCTGAGCGCGCCAAGCGCAGGCCCGCCCGTGCAGCCCCTTCCGCTGGTCTCGCCCTCACACTGAGCAGGGCACTCAGTGGGTGGGCCCACGGGCTCTGCAGACACACCCCTCGCTGCCACTCAGCGGCTATGTAGTCTCCAGCAACTTTTGTCCTCCCTCTCATTCTCAGTATTCTCTCATCAGCCACGTGGGGACATACCAGTTAAAACACTGAAATCCTTTCCTACCAGAGGGTCAGGAGTCCCTGGGTCTCACTCCCCACCACGGGCCACGCTGCAACCCGGGGACTAAGGGAGACGAGGGCCCAGCAGAACCTCCAGGGCCTGCCCGGCGACAAGGGCCGGTTTGCTCTCGTGGGTTGGTGCTCAAGGCATGCCAATTGCCAGGTGGCTTCACAGGGCTGTCCTGGGGTGGGGGACAGATTCTGCAGAGCTGATCACATGATGAGCCCCGAGGACAGGACAGGAGTGACGCCCATCACACAGGGGGAAAGCTGAGCTACACAAGGTTAAACACCACGGTGAAAACCACGGGTGCAACCAGGACGTGAGTCGGGCTGACGGATTCCTGGCCCACGTCGACCCACCGTGGCGGTCAGTGTGAGGACAGAGGAGCCCACTCACGAGGGGAGAACAGACCGCAGAAGGGCGTTGCCTTGGCGAGGCTCCAGATGGCTGTGCTCATCTCGAATGCCACCCTGAGGATTCCTGCAAAGGCAAGCTTAAATCCCGTGTACGACAGTGTTTAACCACGTCATCAGACTTAGCACATGGAAGCTGCTTCTCTCCCGACCGACTGGCGTCCGCTGGCCCGAGCCAAGGAGTGGTGTTGGCGGTTACCTGGCCCGTCTCCTCACCAGTGAGGCGGGTGTCGGAGACAGCAGGGGGCTGTGCCTCCGCGGCTGTGTTCTCTGAGGGTGGCGAGGCCGGTGGGCAAAAGACCCAATGCCTAACTTCATACTGTCAACAAAGCCACTCTCACAAACTTTCCTCAAGGCCGGGCACTGTCGGGACACACTGCGGACACCGAGGCCCCCGGCTGGAAGCTGATCCTCACCAGCGGCTGCGACAGACCCTGCAGCGCTCTCCAGGGCACAGCTCCTGCGCCCAGGCCGTTCTCCATCAGCAGCATCACCCGCGTGAGGACTGTCACCTGGCAGGACGGCGCGTCTGTGGGAAAGGGGAAGAGATGGGAACATCACAGGGCGAGGCCAGCACAGAGATGATTCCAGGCACAATCCAAGACTTGGTGACAACGTGTGGCCTCTGGGAGCCCTCAGAAGTCGGAACGAGGCCCACCTCGTCCAACAGATCACAGTCTATATTTTAATCCGATGTCCAGCCGGTTCCCTCGGGGGGCACAGCCTCGGCTCCGACGTGGTGGGGGGCGGCCTACCGCAGGGAGTGAAGAGAGGCCGAGAGACCCAGCGTCTGCTCCGAGGTCACGCTGCCTGAATCGGCTGGAGGAGGCGCGTTCTGGGCCGTGGCCGCAGTTGCACGCGGCATGGTGGCCATCTGTGTGCTTCAGCCGAGCAACACTGAGCAGGGCTGCGGAACTGCGGGGAGGCTAAGCACCGCCAGGTGCTTACGCGGGAAAGGCGGGCTCCAAGATCAAAGGCGAGTCGATGTAAAAGAGAACATCTTGCCCACCAAAGCCAGGCCCTCTGCGTGGAGAGAGGGCGACATCTGAACACACCAGATGTTAGCAGCCGAGGGATCTGAGGGCCTAGAGTCAACGCTCCGAAATAGCTCTGTGGCATCAAAACCTCATTGTCTGCAGGCCCACCACACACACAGCTCCGGGAGGACGGGCGAGCCCGGCCAGGCACCAGCTGAGCGGTGGGGACTTCCTGGCCCTGTGGGAAATGGGCAGTCACTAATTACAGGACAGACGGAGCCCCAAGCACGTTCTCTTTTGCGATGACAAGGGAGCGTAGATTTGGAAAGAGCTGTGTGAGCACTCTGAGCACCCGGCACTCACGTGAGGTCGCTGCAGGTGCCGTCCCTGCGGCCTGGGATGGGTGGCAAGTTGTTTTTGTGCACAAGAGGGGGTGGCTCTGGCTGGAGCGCCCACCCTCGGGGTCCTGCTTCCGATCTGGTACCAGGACACGGTCAGTCCACCAGCCACCCAGCAGGATCCTGGGGGACGGGCAGGGAAGGGGTGTTTTGACAACTTGTGGATTTTCCACAAGTACCAGCTGGTCTCCTCTTAATTGCCCCACAGAGATTTTCATAAATACATTAAATATAATAATTATTGTTGTTATTTTACTTTGTACTTCTGGATGCCACCTTTCCTTCAAGCAGCTCAAAGAACTATTCTGAAATTATCCAATTAATCTTTGCAAAATTCCTGTGAAGAAGGTGGGTGGCGGTTTCTCTGCATTTCTGGAGGAGATGAGAGACACAGGGAGGTACGGCCGGGAGCAACGTGGGGATGAGGCCGAGATGGAAACCAGACCCCACAGCCCTCCCAAGTTCAGATCCTCCAAGGTGTGCCGCGGTGAGGCAGGCCTTACGTGCAAACACTGGTGTTCCTATCCTGGACTCAGCCCTCAGGAAGACACGTGGATTTCTGCTGGTCACTCCGCCTTCCTGGCTGCCCTGCCCTCCAGATGTCTCAGCGAGTCCCTGGCTGGCTGGGCAGGACGGACGGGCTGCTGGGTGGTCAGGCGGCCTCCGAGCGGCCGCGCGGACACTCGTGCTGTGGTGGGCGCTCAGCCTCTGGAGCCCACGCTGGGCGCCCGCAGCTTTATGCACGGCAGTGTAGGTGGCCTGTTTTGGCACAGAATGGAGCAGGAGGGCCCGAGGTCTGGCCTGGGAGATGGGCAGCCCGACTCGGGTCTGACTCCAGTGACCCCTAAGTGGAGGACTGTGGGCAAGCTGCCCGAGCACAGAGTCTGCCTCCACATCTGTGAAATGGGGCGGTGATGAGATGGGACAGCGCAGACAAAGCCTGGCGTCGGTGGGTACGCAGGAAGTCCCCGAAGTGGTTACAGGACGAGGAGGCTGCTGCCAGACACCTGCCCTGGAACCCTGGCTCCCAATTTCGAGCTTTGTGACCGTGGGCAGGTCACCTCACCTCACTGGACAAGGAAGATTCCTGTGAGGACAGAATTGGGTACAGAGTCCAGGCTTGATCAATGTAATTACTAATCATGTTATTATTGATGCTTCATTTCTTGTTTCCAGTTCATCTGTGGAGCCCGAATGGCCTCCCCACCAAGGGAAGAGAGCGTGCCCAGCTCGGGCCGTGTGGAGGGGAACGGCCCGCGTCAGGCCGCTCTGCCCAGCCAATGGGAAGAAGTGACTCTTAGCTGGAAGGCGCTCCTTCTGGGACCAGCTGGGCTCCACCTGCCACTCCCCAGCTGAGTGACGCTGGGCGAGTCCTTCACTCCCTCCATCAGCACGTCTGCGAATGACGCTAGACGCTCACCACCTTGCTTCCTTAGAAAGGCGGCTCGAGCTAAGGTATACAATGCACTTCGTAAACTTTGAATACTGCAGATATTTAAACAGCCACAAATTCAGAAACGCACACATACGTTAAAGCACACAACGACCTGAATTTTCCTTTGCACGAGGGAAACTAAACACGTCTATGTGTACTTCTATTTTTTGTTTCTTTCAATAAAGAAAAAATGTACAAGCCCCTGTCTCAGGTAGGAGAAGAACAAAGACGCTTGAATTCCTGGCGGCGTCAGCACGCGGGTTGTCTTATCCCAGCTGCAATAAAACCAAACAACAAACAGCACGTCTCCCCACCCGGGAAACTCAAAGTGACGTGGGTTTCTCTTCGCCGGGTTTCCTGTGGGGACTTCAAAGCCTGGAGCCTCTGCAGATGTCTTGCTGGTGCTACCCCTTCAGCTAACACATGGGAAACACTCCAGTGAGAGAGACACCAGCCCCACACGACGAGACTGGGGCAGAGGCAGAGGGACGGCCGTGTGCAGGCCGAGCCCCGGGAGCACAGCTGCCCACGGGCACGTCTCAGTGGGCGGCCTGCTTGGCACTGGGCGCCCCAGGCTTCCGATCACCTCCATTTACAGCAAGGAAGAACTTCTTGGGTTCTCAGTGGTAAATAGTAAAAACTTAACTTGAAAGAATCAAATACTTCACTTTGTCAAGACCCTCCCTGCAGGTGTTTACTCCCCTCCTACGATAATGACAGTGGGGAGGAGGGGGAGGGGAGGCAGAGGGACGGTCCAATCGTCTGTTGTGTTATTTTCAAATCTATGTTTCTTTTACATTTTGATTCTCCTTCCATAGCAGATTTCCTTTGACAGGTAGTCAGGACATTTCTACCTTGAGCAGCTCTAACATAGAAAGGAGATCTTTACTTTCAGGAAAGTTCTTTTGTCGATTAAAATCTGCTTTTGAATTGAGAAGCAGGTCAGCCTTTTGAGCAGGAATTCATTGGAACTGCAGTGCTGTCTGCAAGCCCAGGCAGGAGCGCTGAGTCCCTGCAGCCGGCAAGGCGACCGCCCTCCGCAGGGCCACCGGTGGGGACGGGCCGGGCCCCTGGGGCCCAGCACACTCCCCAGCATCAGGAGGGTGCTCTGCAAGGCAGGGGCCTAGATCTGGGGTGATGATTGAAGCTGCAGGTCAGGGTGGAGCCCCTCACCCACTGGGAACCCAAATCCACGGAGAGGCCCGGCCGGCTGCTCAGCCTGGTGTTCCACACACTGCAGACTGAACACCCGCGCTGAGCCGGGCAGGCGCAACTCCTGCGCAGCCCTGAAGCGATGGCGCTTATGGGGACCCTCCCTCACTGCACGCCTAATGTCACCAGTTACTGAAATCGACTTGATGAGTTCTTAAATTCTTACATTTAAAAAGTTGTGAAATTTTCAAGCATGAACTAAATGGAGGCAGAATAAATCAAAGGCAGAGCAGAGCACGGGAGGCGTCACCTAGACCACCGTGCAATGACAGTGGCACAGGAAGGGGACTGGAGGTGGGGTGGCAGGGGCTCTTTATGACAGACCCTGCTCCGGGCTCACCAGCCTGTGGCCTTGGGGAAGGGCCCTTTCTCTCCAAGCTCCGACCCCCTCAGCCGTGAAATAACGGAGTGCCGCCGATGGGCCCTGACTCAGGCTGGGGAATGCTTCCAGGCTGCTTTTGAGTCACCCAAGGCTGAGTAATACAGATTTAGGAAGCCTACGCACATCCAAAGACAAATGGAGATTTATCTTCCTTCCAAGAAAGTCCCCACCTGTTTGTCTCTGGCAGGTGCAGCTGAGAGAGGCCCACCATTGGGCTTGTGCCCAAGGAATGTAATCACATAAATGACAAACCCCAAAAGACCTAACTTGTACCGGATCTTAGGAATCTCAAATGACAGTGCTGGGAGACGGCCTCCAGCCCTGCTTGAGCCCCACCACCCGGCGACCCGAGAGAGGACCCTCCCAGCTCACTCCTCGCGGTCACCGAGTCTCTGTGGCAAACCCTTCTTATGAGTTCCTGAGGCGCAGCTGGTCCTGGCTGGCTCTCGACACCAGCCAGCGACTGTGACGGGATTTGTGGCCTGAGAGCTTTATTTACTTATTCTGCTAAAATTTAACCTTAGAATTTCTACAACTTTTAAAATACACACTTTTCACGTATTTTGACTTCATACAATGAAGAAAGTATCTATAAGAATTGGAGGACCCTGGCCAGTTTGGCTCAGCGGTTAGAGTATCGGCCCATAGACCCAAGGGTCACGGGTTCAATTACCGGTCAACAGCATGTACCTGGGTTGCAGGTTTGATCCCCGGCCCCATTTGGGGTTGTGTGGGAGGCAAACAATCGATGTGTCTCTCTCACATCAATGTTTCTCTCTCTCTCCCTTCCACTCTATCTGAAAATCAATGGAAAAATATACCCAGGTGAGGATTAACCAAAATAAATAAATAAATAAATAAATAAATAAATAAATAAATAAATAAATAAATAAATAAATAAATAGATAAATAAATAAGGTACGAGTCTGTCAGTGTAATAGACTTTAACACAATCTGCTTTTAAACCTGTATTGTGTCAGATAAATACATTTTGTTCTCCAAGAGTTCGATCTATGAACTAATTACGTGTTGTTGTCTGCAACATAAGATTTTAAATTTTGTTTTGTGAAAAAAGAAGTATGCAAACAGCTGTGTGAAATGGCTGCTGAGATTGGTCAGAACAGGGAAAGTGACAATCTGCATCACTGACCACCGACCATCACAGGCAGAAGCTGATGGTCTCAGCTCAGGACCCAGGTCCTGCTTGCTCTGAGTCCTGGGGAGGCCCCTCATGGGACTTTGACCTCCGCCCTCTCACTTGAGTGACACTCTAGGGCTGCTGTGTGGGGCCCTACCGGGGCAAAGACCTAGCAGACCACCGAGCAGAACAGAAAGGGGCACAGAAAGGGGAACATCAGAGTAACTGCCATGTTTTCACTCTTGGAATCGGACAGTCAACTCGAGCAGAATGTCTGGCAGGAACTGTTACCAGCACACTCCGGTGCCACGCACTCCGGTGCCACGCACTCAGGTGCCGCACACACAGGTGCCATGTACTCAGGTGCCGCGCACACAGGAGGCACAGCCATTCTTGAGGGCAAGACACAACACTGACAAGAAAAACAATTAGATGTAAAACTATACGATTCCACTGACATTTATTCAGGGCCAGTAGTTTCTGCTTCTCGGTGTGAGGATAACGCGTATTTGTTGATCAAGGTGGGTGATGACTTGTTACCTATAGGAGGGTTTCCGACCTCTAGGTAGTCAGAGGGGCCCACACAGAAAAGTGTAATGGCTGCAGTTCCTTTAAAGAATTTCCTAAACTTGGGGAGGAGACAGGTGTTGTGACTAAGTTATCCCCCGAGGTCAATCGGTGCCTCTTCACAGGACTCGGTATTTCTTTGGTCCCTCCTTTTCCCTATTCATTGTTTGCATTTGTTAAAATAAGCATGTATTACTTTGATCCTAAAAAATGTTTTTGTAAGAATAAAAGGTTTCTGGACTCTCAAATGTGCCTTTAAAACAACTGGTCAAGTTTCTAAAACACAGGCCTCCCTTGAGGACGCCGCAGTGACATGGAGCGTGGGCACCAAGACCTGCGCAAGGGCAGCGCTGAGGGTTGCGCAGGGCCTGCAGCCGCTTTCCCGTTTAACCTTCCCAGGCGGAGACCGGACGCTCACCTTCCTGTTACCCCTGGAGGAGCAAACCGAGGCTCCCAGAGGCCAGCTCACTGAAGGTCACACTAGCAGGCCGGGGCAGGAGGCAGGAGTCTGTCTTCTCAAACACCCACAAACACAGCTCCCGAGAGTGCAGGGTGGGTTCTGAAGGACGGGACCTCTAAGGGGCTCCAGGGAATGTCCCTCCCCCACCCCACAAACAGCAGAGCAGGGAGGGCTCCGAGGGGGCATGAAAAGACCTGGGAACTCTCAAATGAGTGCTAGGCGTGCGCACGCGCGAGCGGGGCCACAGGGCTGCGAGGATGTTCGCGCCCCCCCGGATGGGAACTCAGGATGGCTCCGTGGAAGCTCAGAACACACCCGAGTGGAGGAGGGGCCCTGGCTCACCCTCCGAGCGCGGGAAAGGGGTGGGCGGCAGGGCTGGAGGCAGAGGGCTGGACAGGGGCGTGGAGCCCTGTCACGAGGCCAGGGCGCCAGCTCTCAGCGGGCGCAGAGCCCCCCGGACACTGCTCAGAGCCGGGATCTAAACTACAGCTTTACATGATTAAGGTCCCGGAATGCCACCAATGTGACCGCAGGATCAGAAAGACACTTGGAGGGAGGACCTTCGAATCAAGTGTCAGAAAAGAGGCGGCCGGGTGACCCCACCTGACTCGCGTGGCTGATCAAGCCTCAGCTGCCACTGTGGGCGTGGCCGCGAGGAGCGGACCCACAGACTTACACAGTGGGGGGCCACTGTTGGGAGGGGTGCCGTTTTGCTTCCACATCGAAGGGAAAGGCCGTCTGGGCCTTCTTCCTGCAGTGGGGAGGTAAAGGCAGAACCCTTCATTTCGGAAGTCGTCTCGGGAGAGGCGCGAGGCTGCCCAGGGACTGTCGGGGACAACGGCAGTTGTTCCAAATGCAGGCCTCGGAGCGAGCGCGGAAGCGGGGAGCGGTGTCCTCGGGCCCCCTCCTCGCGGTCGGGTGGGCGCACACCCACGGCCAGGCACTCTGCACGCTGACTTGACCGGGTCCTCCCTGGGACGCCCTAACAGGCAGACCCCCCCTCCCCACCTCTGCACGCAGGGCATTTCCTGTTCAACCAGGTAGAAGTAAATTTCCTTATCCAGACCGGGGCCATCTCTAACGTTTGCCAGATATCACAGGCCAATTTCTTTTCTTTTTTAAACTCCATCTTCACAGCAGAAACATAAAAGGGGGGATCTATAAACATTTCAGATTCATAATATACTACTTCCTTTAGGTTCATCTAAGCGGAAACTCTGCTCTTGAGAAAAGGTGAGCATCTACTAAAAAGTAATTTTCTCTGTCAGGAGGGCTCGCCATGCACTCGGCCGCAGCTGAAACGTGTTTTCATAAAGGCCTCTCTCCTTTACAAGCGCTCAGCTCCATCCCGCTGGAGCGGGGACGGCTCCGAGATACCCTTTTGTGACTCTAATCAGAGCCAGAAGGGCTTATTGACTTTCTGGCCTTGGGGAGTTGTAGTTTTTGTATCCATCTCATCCAAGAAAATCAAGTTTGATTAATTTGTCATCAAGGAAGACGTGTGGCCCTCTCCGCGCCAGGCCTTTGAAGCCAGGGTCAGCCAGGGGCGCAGCCGGGTCAGCAGGCGGGACTGCGGGGCGGGCTCTCGCTCACAGCGCTTGAACACACAACACGAAACCTGTCCACACGTGTGCGCGCTGGAACGCTCCCCGCCCAGGGCCGCCTTTGTTTACTTTAGTTGTGAAAACCGTGACCTGGCTACAAAGTGAGGGCTGAGAACGCTCCGCGGTGACCTCGAGCTCCGGGTGGGGAGACGCGACCCCCGCCACGCCCAGGCGCCCACCGCGCGTGGGAGTGGGCGGTACACCTGGTGTCAGCGCACTTCTGGAATGAATGATTGGAAGGGGTCCCCGGCCGGGTCAGGGGACAGATGCTCGTTTATGATGTTCTGTCTTGTTAAGCTGCACTTAGAGGAGGGCCCGAACTGCGGAGAAGGCACAAGGCAGTGGCCCCGAGATATTATTTAATCCCAGAGTTAGTGTCGTATGTCTTGTTCAGATGCTATATATACTTTATAGAGAATTACAGGGCTTTTAAAAATTACAGAGTAAGCAATCTTTAGACATTCCACAGCAAAAGAATCCCCATATTTAACATGTTGGTGCACAGGCCTTTTTATGATGGTTACCCCTCAGGTATATACATAAAGACAGTGAATTACTGAGCAGAAGTCAAGGGCTTGCATGGCTTTTAAAGATGTTTGAAAAGCACCAACAAATTATAAACAGCCTTTGTGGTTAGTGAATTCAGTGTCAAAACTATTATTAGAGAAGTTTAAAACAATAATGAGATTAATGAAACACTCAGCTTTAGAAATCTAATGTTATTTTTACTTAAAAAAAAACCCCTCTGTTTATGACAACATTTAAACATTCCTTCATTCAAACATGCATTGAGTTCATATTATGTGGAACTCAAAGATGTTTAATATATACTTTGTGCCTTTTTTATGGTCTACTAGTGTGGAAGTTTTAATGCTATTTACTAATCCACTAAATTGTAAGCTCTGTGAAAAGGGATGATGTCCTGTCTTGCTTATTTTTGTATCCTCAGTGCCTAGCACTTCCTAGTTGCTCAATAAATACTTACTGAGTGAATAATTCAATATCCCAAACAGTCCTTACCTCAGCTATATTAATGCCTATCAACTTTCCTTTCAGGTACCCAGGAGTACAAGAACGTGCATGAGATACAGGGAACTCTTGGGGACCTCTTCCAGTCCTCCTTCATTGATAAGTTGAATACCTACAACCCACATTGGACAAGACGAGTGCCTACAACCCTAGAGGACAAGACGAGTGCCTACAACCCACATTGGACAAGACGAGTGCCTACAACCTACATTGGACAAGACGAGTGCCTACAACCCACAGAGGACAAGACGAGTGCCTACAACCCACATTGGACAAGACGAGTGCCTACAACCCTAGAGGACAAGACGAGTGCCTACAACCCACAGAGTGCCTACAACCCACATTGGACAAGACGAGTGCCTACAACTCTAGAGGACAAGACGAGTGCCTACAACCCACAGAGGACAAGACGAGTGCCTACAACCCACTTTGGACAAGACGAGTGCCTACAACCCACAGAGGACAAGACGAGTGCCTACAACCCACAGAGGACAAGACGAGTGCCTACAACCCACAGAGGACAAGGTGGAACTTATGCTTCGACATGACTTTGTTCAGCTTGGAAAACATTTTCATTAACTGAACTTCCTTCTTCTATTCTTGAGTAATGATGGCGAGAATATCCGTAGAAAATAATAAATTGGAAGGTTCATTCAGTTTTTAAGTTGGTTCATGGCAAATTGAATCAAAAGTCAAAGACACAGAGCTCAAGCGAAGAAGGCACGTTTGCCTTCCCCGATATGGTATGATAAGGTAGAAAGATCAGTAGACAAGGAGTTAGGAGACTAGTAAGTTTGGACAGTGTTATCACCAACAACTTGCAGGACCTTAAACAACTTAAGCAGGACCAGTGCCTCAAGAGGAAAGTGCCAAGTTGGATCAGTCCATTCTCTTCACTGTACGGACGGATGGATAGTCAACCAGTGGGGTGCCATTCATTGACTCCACATAAGCAAGGTACTGAGCTCGGTTTCTAAGTATGCTGTCTGCTTTGGAGAAGCTCTGCTCTTCCTCTCTGAGGACAGCTGGACCTCAGGGAAGATGAGTAACTTACTCACAGCACAAGCTAATGGGATTTCAACCCAATAACGCGAATTCCAAACCAAGCTCTTTGCATCATTGCCGTTTGCTTCCCTTGTGAGGGTTAACATGCAAGGCTGAGCTAGACGTCCCACAGGGTTTCAACCCAGAGAGAACCTCACAGCCTCCCACCAAAACCTCCAAAACCTTCACCAGGATATGTAACACTCTGCTCAAGAAATCAAATTTCATCTTCTCTGCTCTTCTTTCCAATCCCTGGTAGAAGCATTTGCAAACACTAATAGTTAAAGGTCACCAGTAAGAAGTAAAGAAGGATTTTGCACGATCCATCTGGGCTAGAATAATCCAGAACTGGCTGTGAACACGTTGGAGGGCCTACACTACACCAGTCATTCTTTTTCACCTGCCATCCATACCAGTCAGATGTGTTACTTTGTACACTCCCCAGAGAAGAGTGTTGAGCACGTGCATCCACAGACTGGGCACCCAGTGAAGGAGACGGAAAAGCAGATCTCAAATATAAATTCTCCAACTCCCAGTTAAAACCTTGAGAAAGTAAGCAAGTGGATGGTGTGTTCTAGTTATAAACTGATTTCAAGTCAAATCTGTTTTGTGGAACTGATACAAAGAAGCAGATGAGAAAATGTGTACTTTCTTCACATAAGGTATGGAATGAAGGAAAGATGATTGATTTTAGCAGCCAGAAGATTTGGGGATCTGGCTGCAACTCTGCCACCAACTGCTTAAACACATTCTTTATACTTTCTGGGTCATTTCTTCATTTGTAAAATGAAAAGGTTGAACTGGACCAGAGATTTTTCAGTTTTTTTTCCTTAAAGCTGTAGATCCCTTCTTTTAGAAACAAGCTCTTCTAAGAAATCTCCAAATTACAGTCCATCATGGAATCTTTACTTTCCATCGGTTCAGCCTTGTCGGGAGAACGGGCTGGAGTCATACTACCTGCAGGTGTCCTGGGCCTGGGACACACTGTGGCCTTGGGCAAGCTGCTTCACCTCTCTCAACTTCGGCTTCCGCACCGAAAATGGGGACAACACCACCAGGACCTGTCCCGTGGGGCTGTAGGGGGAAGTGTATTGATTAATCTAGTTAGATGGCATGCAACTCCACACGTTGGCGGTCATTACTGACAGGATAGCTACGAACACGGCCACACGCTGCGGCAGAAGCACTGCAGCTCTGCACGCCCACTGGTTTACGGGGTGGCACTGCTCACAGTCCCTCTGCACTTATTTAAAGGGCTTACACACAGCTTTTGTGAGCTTAACTTTCTTTAACAGAGGAACTTCTCTATAAAAAGATAAAAGGAATGTTTACCACTTGAGTGATAAAACCAGAAAGAAGTGCCTACTGTAGGGCAGGGAAGAGCTGTTTCAGTGGGAAGGAGGGCTGTGAGCGGGAGCGGACTCGGGAAGGGGCCTCCTGGATGGCGAGCAAAGTTCTATTTCTTGACCTGGGTGCTGTTAGAAGAATGTTCTCCTTACAACAATTTACGAAGTTACACATTTGTTTGGGGTAGTTTTTCTGTATCATTGTTTTATTTTACAATAAGAAGTTTTAAAAATTGATGTTTCATGAAACAAAATCAGTGAGCACATAAATTATGCATACTGGCTTCCAAAATGTTAACATCTTGCCACACAGCACACGTCAGTATGAATGTTATTGTTTTACTACACTTTAAAAATATATATTTTACAATAGGAGCTTTGTTTGCAGTATCTCAAGTATTTCTGTAGAACCAACCACCTGGGGAATACTCTCTGAAAGCCAAAGACTTCTGTTAAAATTTTATTTATGATTCTGTGATTTGTTTTTGTTAATCCTCACCTGAGAATATTTTTTTCATAGATTTTTAGAGAGAGTGGAAGGGAGGGAGTGGAGGAGAGCAACAGAGAGAGAGAGAGAGACATCAATGTGAGAGAGACACATCGATTGGTTGCCTCCCGCTCGACCCCGACCAGGGCTGGGGATTGAACCTGCAACTCAGGTGTGTGCCCTTGACTGGGAATCGAACCCATGACTCTTCGGTGTGTGGGCCGATGCTCTAACCACCAGGCCACATGATTTTTAAAAGATACATTCTGCATATCAAAGTCTTGCCCTCATAACTTGCTATCTTCATGAAACACCAATTATTTTTGCTCAGAAAACGGCACATTGCTTCAGTGTCTAACCCTCATTTCCATCCTTCTCCAGTAAGGGCGAGTCACTAAACGAAACTGTCCTAAGACCCGAGGCCTTCTCCAGTCCGTGCTTTCTAGAATTCTCTAGGTGTGAAAACAAATGATTTAAGTTTCCCAAGTGAAGGAGGAAACTGGGGTAGGAGCTTGCCCACATCTCTGAGGCTGGGAGGAGCACACATGACCAGACCATCTGCACAGACGGTACCAGAGTCCAACACGCCTGTGGTTAGAAGGGCTTATGATTTACGCTTGCTAGTTAAATGTGCTTATGATTTAAACTTATTTTCTCTGGCAAGAAATAAGTTAGTCGGCACCACAGCCTAGCCAGATGATGGGCAATAGATAACTGTTTCAATGGCACGCACTTGAACTCGCCTTGTCGACGCGACTGCTTTCTTTTCTTCCTGTAACAAAGGCCCGCCTTCCTGTGGGGCTCCAGAGATGGAAACGATACGTTCATTAGTGCGAGCAGTTAAATCCTTTCGCAGCGGTGGTGACACTGGAAGAATCACTGGCGTGGGCCTCTGGAAAGCTGCATCTCAGGTAAGAAGGCAGAGCTTACGCTTCCCAAACCACCAAGAACACGTTCCGAAAAGTCACGGATAACCCTAGACCTGAGTACACGCGGATACACGCAGCAGCGATCACACTCAGCTGTGAGGAGGAGGTGCCAGGAACGCGGACAGTCTCCAGAGCGGCAGGCCCTGCCCACTGGCGGTTCCGTGACACTCACTGTGTTCACAGGCAACCAGCATCCCACACAGAATCTTCAATTGCTTGTTACTACAGTGAGGAATCAGAAAATCTCTTTTTTGTTTGTTTTTAAGGGGATATCTTAGCCAGAACGGAAGTGTGATATCTTATCACACTTTACTTGGTTAAACGGGAACAAGTGTCTTAGGGGCACATTGAAGGATGAATGAGGAATCAGGGTAACGACTTATTCTATGTGAAACCATTCTCAGTAAAGCATAAGGAAAAGAATTAAAGTAAGTGAAATGTGTTAATAGACCAAGTAAGCCCTACCACCAAATGTGTCACTGGGGAAAGCTGCTTCCTGTGGGCCCCACACCGCCCGCCGAGCAGCGCCCACAGCAGCGGGACAGGAGGGTCAGCGTGTGCCGGGTCAGCAGGCTGTGACATCCAGCACACACACTTGGCACTCGACTGAGGCGGAGCAATGTGGCGGAAAACCGCACGGAATTTTAAACTCCAGGGAGGAGAATGACATCTCTGTCCTCCAGAACTCAGTTCCAGAGTGAGAATCACTGGGGAAAGATCACATTCTACAAACCCGCGAACACTCAGACCCCACCAAGCTATAACCCGAGAAGGAAGGACACACATTCATGGCAGTCTGGTCCCAAGTCAGAAAGGTGCAAGAACAGCTGCATGAAAAGTCTCCACATTTGCATGAAACACGTAAATCATTACACTTTCAAGTAAGAAAAGGATCGTCCCGTCTTACCTTATTGCTGCGAAAGGCTGGAATAAAATTACTGACTTAGAGAAGCAACTTTCACGTGTATTTGGACATCAAACACAACACACAATATACAATAAAAAATAACTAGAACAGAAAAGTTTTCATTCTGACCTTGAAAGTCCTGAGCAAAGCCCTGGATGAAGCCGGATCAAAGGCAGGGCCTTGCACCAGCTTGGAGCCATATGTGCGGGGCCGCCAGGGCGCAGATGGCATGCAGTTGGGGGAGGGGCCACCAGCGGATCCAAACACAAGGCAAATAAACTCGCTTCGAGGGACCCAGGTAAGGTGCCCCCAAAGGGGGCAACGCTGCGTACAGCGGGACAAACGGTGCAAACGCAGTGTGCTCCTGTGTAAGCTGCGAAATCGTCTGGCGTAGTGGTTGAAATGAGGCTGGAGTGCCAGTGAGGGAACATGCGAAGAAGGGAGCTGCACCTTCTTATGAAGCCATGCACGGGCTGTAAGCCGTGTTACCTGACGAAGGTCTGAGAAATTTCGAAGGGATTTAATCTAGGCGCGCAAAATTAAAGCTCTATTTGAAAAGAGAAACCCTATACATTTATTAAAATGCTCAAAGTCCATTAATATTCTCCACTCATCATATAATATAAAGTGCTAAAATTAAAATTTCACCTTCTAAAACCTTTACTAAAAGTTGCTTTTCCAGGTGTAAAAAGACAAGAGGTAGCATCAATTTTCTATAGAAACCCCCAAAGCACTCATATTTACTTCACGCTCATTTCTATCACACAAAGTTGCTGGTTGAATAATCCCCAAATGGACACCTGTTCCAAACTAAAACTTTTAAAAAAAGACTTTGACCATTAGAAGTTGAAATTTTCATAATGAAAGCTTGCATTTTATTAAACGAGTTAACTTTTTTCAGGCAGCAACCAAAACAAAAACATTTAACACAGATCCCTTCGACCTCATGACTTCTGAAGGACACGAGAGCATAGAATATCCAAAAGGTGATTTTATTGGATATTCTAGTAAGGGACATTCACCACACACAGATACAATGGGAATCTAAATTTCAGCAGCAATGATGAACAAGAAAATACTGACTCACAATGACTTTGCTTATCATTCACGTGGTTTAGGGAATTCTTGTTTGACTTTTTGACACTTCTTTGTGTTAAAGGATCCTTCTAGTTTGGTAACAGCTTTGCTAAGCTACATCTAGGAGTGACAATTAATTTTAGTGGAAACTCACTCTCAGCCTACTTTGATAGTCATTTGAACAGTTTTGCGTTATTTTACATGCAATTTTATGGCTCTATAATGTTCAGTTAATCTCGCTCAATGATGCTGAACCCCAGAGCCGCAGACACCGTAGGAGAGTAGTTACTGCACAGATGGAGTGACTACTTTTTCTGAACATTAACTCCTTTTCTCTTAGCAGGCTGAGATGGTATTTAGAAAAGAGAGAGGCACCACTCTGTAGTAAGGTTTATGGTGTGGACTTGCAGAGACGAGCTGCCCGTCACTGCCGTGGCCCTCGCCGTAGAGCTCTCCTTTACGAGCACCAGCCTCTCCGGTCTCGGTGATAACGGCATTCTCCAGCCTCCTTAAGGCTGGTGCTATTGAACATCTCATCGGGGCACCTGCGAGGGCTGGGGGTGAGGGGCTTTCCCTTCTGTGGGGTTGGGCAGAATCAGGGGTTCTCAAAGCGAGGTCTGGGGACCATCCACATGAGCACCACTGGGGAGCTTGCTGAGAAGGCAGAGCCAGGCCAGGCCACTGAACTGTCTCTAGGGCCAGGGCTGGGCAGTCTGCAGTCAGCGCCCAGCGCGTCACTGCACGAGATGGGCTCAGAGGACTGAGAGGTGATCTCGAAGGTCCCTTCCACTCTAAAATTCTGAGTCTGTGAGTTTTAAAAGTGGTGTCCTGTCAGCTGATGAGTGAGTCTGCACGACAGCAGAGGGTGACTGTCAGCCTAATCCGAAGTGGTCTTACTTTACTGTGTGCATAAAACAACGGGACACACAGCAGGAGGGGTCCGAGTGCGGGGCCCGGGGCTCTCCTCCGGGGGAAGCAGAGGGGCCCACTCTGCACACCGCTCGGCCCGGGCTCCCAGGGGCGCCACCTGCACCTGCTTCCCAGCTTCCTCTGCACCTTGGCCCCTCTGCTGGAACACTACCCAGGCTTCTTACAACCTGGGCCACCGAGCTCTCCAGTCGTTTTCAATTGATCTGAGTGTATTCTTCTAAGAAACAAACTACTACAGGCAGTCCTCTACTTCCCTGTGTTAAGAGTGGAACCTCACGGAACAGAGACAGTGGGAAAGGTACACAGCAAGCAGGCTTGAGAAGGGGAGTTCCGTACCTACAAAACCATCAAAATGCGATTCTGCTGGTCCCTGGGCACGACATTGCAGAACTGTCCCTACACGTCACTGTACTTCCTTCCTTCTCTGCAGAACTGCAGCAAGGCTCAGCGGGAGCCTCGGCTTTGAGACTTGTAAGCACATCGGGCGAATTCTCTCTGACGCGTGTCTCAGGTGCAGGAGAGCTCGCCTACTGTGGCATCTAACTTTCCTGAGATCACAGAGCGAAGCGCAGTAGCCTCTGGCGTGGGCACCCTGACACAGCTGACTGAGCCCTGCTGCAAGCCGCCGTGGGCTGGAAGGCAGCGCCACCATGTGACGGTCCCGGCCAAGCTCTGTGGGAGGACACAGGTGGGTCTCCCAGGATGCCCGTCTCCTGTCCTAACCGGGCTCCTTCCCAACACTGCCCTGGGCCAGTGCTGCAGCCACAGAGGGAGTGGACCAGTGAGGGCTGTTATGACAAGGAAGGAAGCCTCATTACGTCTCCAGGCTCATCGGTGGCCCGACTGGATCAGAGACGTGGTGCTCGGCTGGGCGACTTGCTGGGGGGCTGGGCTGACAGGCGTGGCGTGCTCGTGGTCTAAGGGATCCAGGGCTGGGTCTGGCCTGCAGACTCCAATGCCCAGCCCTGTCGCTTGTTGGCCCCATGTCCTTCAACAAAGGACAGATTTGGTGAGGGGTCTGTGGGCAGGCTGTACATTGTCTAGTGGACTCTATTTTATTCAAAACTTCTTTCAACTATCAAGTCTTGTGACTGTGTACATGAGCTAAATTCAAGAAGCAAGTTGAGAAGGTCAGAGTGAGGATACACTCCGTTCACGTGTATTAGGCCTGTTTTTCTTCTCACTGTTCTCCGTCACCTGTGGCGTACCCTAACAGCCACGTCAGCAGGAAGGCACACGCTCGCTGTGCGCTGTCCCTCACCCCAGAAGTGGCGCGAGGGGAGGTGCAGGCCAGGCAGCTCCCACCCAAGTCAGCACTGTGGTGCCTCCAAAGGAGACGGAGACCCAGCCAGTCACTCTGAGCGAGTCGGGGCTCCCTCCCCTAGCAGGCGTGCTTTCCTGCGGTGCAGTGAAGCCCTGAGCGCTGACAGCCTAGGAAACACGGGAGGTGAGACCAGGCCGGCTCCAGAGTCCCTGGCTCTTCATCCCAGACCCTGAGGGTTTCCAAAGCAAGGAAGTGAGCCTGTGGCTTCTGTGCGTGTCTGTGGGAGATGAGGCTGCACCTGCTAGGACTTGGCTGAGAACACCGGACTTCCACCGAAAGGTCCCCTTCCCCGGCACTGGCCGAGGGGGACACGCCCTGACATGAGTCACAGCCCCACAACACTTCCCTCGCATCTCGGAAGAGTGCTGGCTTCCTCGTCCAAGGCGACGAGAGGTCCTTACACTGGTTAATCAACTTCGCTCATATACTTCTCTTTTGAACTAAATATTCAATTAAAACATTTTCAAAAGCAAAATCTGACAAAATCCTCTCTTCAAGTAGCGTAGATGATCGGCTCTTAACTTAGACAAATGAAATCCTTCTCCCAGGTGGCGTTTTCCACAGGGCCAGACACACCTGCACAAGCCCTCCGGGGCAGAACCCTGCTTGGTGTGTTCATTCATGTGTCATGAGCATAAACAATGTAAACTAGAAAACACTGATGTGAGCCTAACATTCCTATTTATTTTATTTTTTACTTCCAAAGCTACATACATGCAAAAGTTGAACAAGTCATCACAATGCCTTTAAATAACGTTCAAAAATAAAAATACTTCAAAATCCCTTTACTTATGGAAGTATACATGACAATTATAATGAAGATAAGTCAATTATATCTTTTTTCTAATCTATCAGAAAAATACTTATATTATAAAAAAGATTTTAATTCATGTCCAGAATAATTTTTAAAATTCTTGATGAATAATAAAAACAAGTTGTATGTTAGTACAATATTTAAAGAAACAAGTTCCAGGCTTTTGAAAAATGGGTATGACACCCTCTTATTTCATTTTAAAGTCACTAAGAAGCTCAAGTTTAGAAACAAAGCATTAAAAAAAAACTATGATCCGGTTATTATGGCCGATGTGGTCGGTAATGCAAATGAAGGGCACAGCTTTCTGTTGTCCAAACAGATGTTGTCCAAAGTCCTTTCAAAGGTTTCAGTGAAGAGTTTTATTTACAAACACAGGCTGGAGGCTTGCAGTACCTCCATGCTCTCTGCTGGTCAACACTGCACGCGGAATTAAAAGTCCTGGGACAATGACGTTCTGAGCACCGAGCCCTTCTGCTTAATGTATGAGCATGTATGCGCAACCCTGACTCCAAAACCACCAGCAGGAGGCGGCATCTTCAGATGACCCGCCTCTCCCAGGCAGGACCGCAGGGGCGGGCAGGCCAGGGCGGGACATGGCACCTGAGCAGCTCCCGTGTCCAGAGGGCGGCCGTCCCTGCTACTAAACCCAGCATTCTCTGGTGACATGGTGCGGTGTACATTAACAATTCCCCAAACTGAGATAACAGATATGCACTCGCAGTTCAATGCTGTGAATGTTCACTTATCCTGGGAATGAGATTTAACTTCCTGCCCCTAAACGAAAAGGCAAGGGAAAGCTGCCCGCTTGGGAGGACTGCTGATTACTGGAAATTACATCCAACATGAGCAGGAAGGGGGTCATTTAACGAAATGTGTCATACTGATGTGGAGAGCCCTAAGTGGGTACACCCCCAAAATTTGGAAGACGCTTAATTCAAACAATTAAAGTGTTCCCTCCTCTGTAAGTCAGATGTGTGAGGTTTCTTATTTGGAGAAACCCCTTGTTGCTGTTCTAAACCTTCCTTCGAGGAGGCCGCACTGAGATTCTGGTTAGAATTATGTTCACAGAGTCCACACCTAGGGTTCGATGTGTACCCTGATACTCAACTGTGATTAGTTTTCATGATAGGCAACCCAATTATTATTTTCCTTTTATAGCTAATAAAAATGTTTTAAAAAGGAAAAATCCAAGATGCGTGTGCTGTCAGTACAAAACCTGATTCAGTGTGTTTCTGTTTCCCCAGGACAGAAAAAACAATGCCCCATGCACAGAACACGGGCGTGTGTGACCATCAGGCCAGCCACCTGCGGGACTCCGCGGCGCAGGGTGGTGTCCACGCAGGCTGTCGGGACTATGCACAGTCTCACGAGCCAGGTACCGTGCAGCCGCTTAAAGGGAGAATGCTTTCTTGTGCCTCAGTGAAAGGAGAGTGTACAAAACAATAATGAGACCAAATAAGGAATTTAAAAGGGCAAAATAAAAATTGGAGTGAAAAGAACACAATTCGGAAAGTAACAAAAGACAGAAGCAAGCAAAGTGACGGGGGAAACCCCCAGCCCCACCCCACCTGCCACTCCGAGTCCTAATTGCCCATCTGCAGGGACAGAAGCCCCCGCTAACACGACAGCATCGGGCTTCGGCAAGTCTTCTCGTCACTCTCCCTCCTGTTAAGACCGTTTCCAAAACCACTCAGCAAAGGACAAAGAATTCTTTACAGAGTGCAATTAGGGTTTTCCACGTCCACCTTCAAAAGCATGATGCTCTTCATGGGCTAAAGGACAGAAAAAAACAAAAAAGAAAAAAAGGAAAGAAAACTTTAAGCAAAGGGTGGGCAACCCCTCTCTAAGGCATCCACCTCATTCAGTTTCCCCAAATGCGGGCAAGGACTCAGACACCTCTGTGCCAGTGACTGCTGGCTGGGCGTGCGTGTCCTGAGACGCGATGGTGAGGGCTGGAGCGGAGGGAACGGCAGTGGGCATGCTGCCTGCTCTCTGCTGTGTGGACGCTGAGTGACCGACAGGCTGACGCAGAGAACACGTCGGGCTCTGAGCAAGGGCTGCAGGGAAAACGCACCCACAGAATGCAGGGAGGGAGGGGCCCCATGTTACCTGAGACAGGGCCATTCACAAGCCTATCTTTAAAAATAAAGTAGAACAAAAATAAAACAAAACAGAGAACAACACGAGGGTGGTAACAGTCATGCCCCCCCTCTGAATGCCCTCTATGGGAGATGAGCTTTCATAAAATGAGGGGCCTTTTCCTTTTCCTAAGAGTGGTCTTCCCTCCCAACTCTATTGTCTGGCTTGTAAAATTACTAATTACAATTCAAAACTCTAGAATAAAAATGATCAAAACTATTTTTCAAAGACTTGAAACTTTAGCAAGCGGAGTGGGAAGGGGAGGCCTGTGAAATCCGTCGCGTCCCCCACGGCCCAGGGCAAGGCTGGATCTGCTCTGGGGACCCGGCTCTCCCCCACGTGAAGCAAGGGCGACTCTGCTCTCAGGGACGTCTCTGTGGCTTGGGTCCGATAACCATGGGCAACTCAGGTCACCTGAGCTTTGCCCCCTCCCGCCGTGAAGCAACGAGGAAGGCACAGGTGCACTGGCCCAGGCCACCCCTGAAGCCCCTCTAAGTCTCTGCTTTTAACACGGACTAAGTTCTTCAGGCCGGGGTGGGGGGCCACCCTGCCCTCAGGATCACCTGCCACGCTCACCCCACCTTCTCTTCCCCTGCACAAAACATTGGGAGAAGCACACCTAAGCTCTCTTAAGGGTGGCTTGTAATCCAAAATGATTTAACTGAACACTTTTCACAAGGAGAACTATAAATATTTCAGTTTTTATGTTTTTTTTCCCTTTGTCAGGAAGATTTTTCAGAGCAGACACAGAAGAAAACCTGGTCTGCTTTGCAATAAAATATACAGTGAGGCTGGTCGCCCGGGGAGCCACGACCTCACAGTGACGCTGGGCTCCAAGGATGGAGTCAAGAGAGAGGCACTACGCCCGGATTGTATCACTTCTGGCGTGAGGGACACTGGGGTGCTGCTGGTCACGGAGACAGGAGAAGGGCACACAGAACTGGGGAGTCCTGGGAAGCAGAGGAAGCTCGGTTTGCCTCGGGTTGGCAGAGAGGGAATATAGAAATGCTCGAACCCAGGACTCAGCAAACGTTTTCTGGAAAGGCGCAAAGCATAAATGTTTTAGGCTTTGCAGGCCACAGGGACTCCGTGCCAATAACTGACTCTGCAGCGGCCACATGCAGCAGCCCCAGGTGACGCGGGCCCCGCGGCACGGAGCGGCCCACGCGCCTCCTGCAGGAGCGGACAGACACACGCTCCATAGTGTCCCTGTGCTGCGGCTCTCCTGACTTGCCACCAGTGGAAGCTGCAGGCCAGCCCTCCTCACAGCCCGCACAGAAACGGGTGCGGCCAGGCGCGGCCAAGGTTTGCAGCCTGCCAGCCTCTGCTCTCGACAATTCTCACACGGGAAGGGGCTGTCACGCAGCTGCTCGGAAGACCCTAGCAAAATGTGGGGAGAGGGCTTTCTGTACTGAGAGTTTCTCGGTCAAACCACCAATCTTTATCCGAAATCACATAGAACTTATCAACAGCCCAGCTGCCGCCCGCCCTGCCGGAGGCCCAAGCGTCGCCGCCCCGCGCCCTGGGGCCCGTGAAGCGTGCAGGGGCCACTGCCAGCTGCTCGCTCTGCCGCTGTCCCTCGCCATGCCACTCGGCCCTCAGAACCGGCTGCAGCACGCGGTCTGGAAGCCGCGGAGTAAAGGACTGCCTGCTTCAGGGGGAGCAGAGAGCTGCTTCTGCGCCTCCCGCTCGAGTGTTTATCTGAATAATGTCTGCGTTTTTAAATGTTAACTTATGCCATTAAAGTACGGATTTCTACTGAGCCCTGTGGCCAGCTCTGTATGACCCACAGACTTCACACTGGCATCTCTCCTTAGGGGTCCACTCGGCTCGATTCGAGTGGCCAGGCTGCACCTTCCCCCTTTGCTGGGTGCCCCTCAAGCCCTGCCTGTCCCAGAAGCCGACAGGGGCCATTCCTGCTCAGTGTCAGAGGCCTGCGTCTCCCTGACAGCAGCTAAGAGGCTCTGTGGCCAGTGCGCTGATGGACACGCCTGTCATGCTGCACCTGCTGCCCACCCCCATGTCACCTGCAAGTGTGACCGTGTAATTTTGAAGTAGAAGGGACCTTGGAGATCATTTAAGACCAACTTCCTCTCAGTTAGGTGAGAAAGTGGAGGGTGGGAAGCTGTGACCTGCACAAGGTCACACAGCTGAAGGGGGACAGAGTCCAGAGTGCCTGACATGATCCCAAACTGCTGCCCTCTGGGGAGTGCAGTCGGGGCTGGTCCAGGGCGGGAAGCAGTGTTCAGCCCCACCCTCAAGGGCAGGGAGACGCACTTCCAGGGCATTTCTGCGGTGGTTGGTCTTGTGGAGTAGAAAGAAGACCGTTCCACTGATATTTGGGTTGGAAGTACGATGAATGTTCCCGAAGGAACAAAAAGTGTGTCTGCCAGGTGCAGCTTCCGCAGGGCACGGAGGGCGGCCTCTGCGGCGCCCTCGTCTCCTGCCACTGTCGTCTCAGGTTCCGGAGCGAGCACCTGCGGACCTGCAGCGCCTCGCTGTGCCTCGCTGCTGGGGTCCCGACCACCTGCCGATGGCTGGCTGCGCAGAGGGAACAGGATGTGACTTCCCGCCTTTCTGGCAAGGGGTGGGGAACAGCGGCCCTGCAGTTGCTCAGCAACGCTGAGATGCTGCCCCATGGCGCCCTTGGAATCAACTGTGTCAGTTTCAGTGGGAGCCTCTTACTTTTCTTTCTCAGTAATACTGAAATAATATGTATCGTCAGGGCATCTTAGAGTCAATGAAATGCAGTCGTTAAAAGAACTGGGTTATTGACTCTCGGAACAGTTTGGGAAATGGGAAATTTATCGCACATGGGAAGGGCTGTTGATGCTTCGCTGTCTCATTGATGACAGTGGTGCCTGGAGTTTGATCCACCAAACATCGGCTCGATAGCACTAAGCTGATTTCATCATGACAAAAATGACTTTTTCAGAAGAGCACACAAAGGCAATGAACATGAACCATGATGGAAACAATGGGTCCACACAGCTACTCGTACTCTGAATGCTTCCTTCCCCTGGGCGTGAACCCCGCAGTCTGTGTGGGTCGTGCGTGAGGAGGAAGCATTTCGGCAGGCTGCTCAGTCATCCCTGTGCTCGGAAGGGTCCCTCCAAACACAGACGCTACACATTCTAAATCCCCGTTTAGGAAGGGATGACTGAATATCCACCTGCCAGCTCATGTAGTAACATTTTTGTTATTGTTGCTTCAAATAGAAGGTAATTTTTTCTGAGAATGACAAATTTAAGATCTGGTTTAAATGTTTGAAATGATACACACAACATGTATCTCCTTTTCCAGATCCATGCATTTAGGCAAGAATTAAATCTCATTCTAATTTCTGAGACTAAACTTTTTATTTTAAACACTTAAATGTATTTTATCGAAATATTTTCTGAATTATAGAATTTCAAATGCTTCTGCCTTCACCTCACCTGCAACACGGTTTCTGTGTTTGAAAGTATGACAACCATGTAGAGAGCAGAGGCGGGAGCCGGAGCACTCACGTTTATAAAACGCTGCCTTAAAGGTCGTGTGCGGCAGCAGGCCATAGACCTTCTCCAGCACGGTCGCCTCGCCCACGAGCGCGGCGTTCACGTTCCAGACCTGGACCACGTCGTCTCGGTCCCGGACGCTGACGCTGACTCCGATCACTTCGTCATCTAAGGGAAGACGGCAAGAGCAATGAGTGATAGCTTCGCGTCTCCCAGCATTGTTTTCTAAGCACTTACTGTGTTATCTGTAAGTCATAAATAAGATGATAAAGATAAGGCAGCACAAAAGAACCCACAATAAATATTTGTTTCTAAGGAGAATTGTTGGACAACAAGCACGCTGCTGGGCGAAAGCCACGGCAATGACATCACATTTCACCAGGGACTTGGATAAACAAAGTGTTCTGGCCAAACGTTCTCCAGATGAGTGATTTACCCCTTTTAACACGTTACCAAAGCTTCTTGACTATTTCTTGCTGTTTTGATGAGACTTATTCTAAAATGAGTTGCGTAACTCCGCCCTCTGAAAGCCAAATGCACTCAAATGGACTTTTCCTCGATGCTTCACTGTTTCTGTTGAAAACAGCAAGTATTTCTCCTGCCTTCCTGCCATGTGTTCAGGTGTCTTGGGGCAGCAGCACCATCTGCGGCCCGTGCCCTCCCGGGCGCCCTTTCTGTGGTTTGTCTCTCCCCTCCCAGGTCTGCCTGTTCCAGGGCTTCCTCCAGCCATCGTCCCCGTGCTGTGCGGGCTCCTCACTGTGGGCCAGAGAATCCGTGGCCATCTCTGTGTCAGGACTGTGTACAAAGTAAGAGGACACGTCTTCAGAGCGTGCTGTGCTGTGTGAATGGACGTTAAAGCACTCATCCATGCTAATCAACGGAGGTCTCTAAAAACGACGACATTCAGGAAATTTGGGAACGGCAGCTATCTCAGAATGGTCGCTGGTACGTGAGGTTCTGCTGTCCTCGCACACGTGCCCTTGCGGCCACTCTGTGCACACGGATTTGCAGCCACATGCCAGGAGTGAAGACTTCGACTCCTGGTTCACATGCTCCTGACATACCGATTAGGGCCAGCTCTCTGCACTTGGACACTCAGTACCAGTAAGTACAAGGACAAAGGTAAGTGTCAAGGTTAGAAAATGTTGCTTTAGTAAACACGCTTTGCCCAATTTGCTGTAAATTTGTAAATCTAAATAACTAGTGTCATCAGTTCTTCCAATTTTCTTCTGCAAGTTAAAACATTCTAGTATTTAGATACAATTCAAGAAGCACATGTCCAATTTACTGAAGGAATTCCTCTTCAGTAAAATAATTCCTTTCTTTCCTCCTTCCTGCTCTCCCTTGTCCCTCTTCCTTCTTTCCTTTTTAAATAAATTTGGTCCAGCTAAACATTCAAGACGTGGCTCTAAATGGTTCCATTTACACAAATGTTTGAAAGTAGGTAAAACTGGCCCCGATGCTGGAAGTGGGTTGGCGGCCATGTGCGGGGAGGGGGCATGAAGAGGGTCCTGGGGGTGGATGTTCTGCCCCTTGACCTGCTCCCCGCAGGATCTGTTCACTGTGTGCATACCTGTCAAGCCATACACACTGGAGCTTGTGTGCCCTTCCCTGTGTGTCACATGTAACAAACCTTCAGAACACAAAGCGCTGACTGCGGCCCCCACGGGAGCGCGCTGTCCCACGGAACGTGTGTTTCGTTCACACCCACAATGCACTTGCGGAGCTCGGTCGCGTCCCGTTCTGTGTGAACACAGGCATCGCGTGAAGACACAGCTCACCATCTCAAGAACGGTCAGGAAGCCGCCAGATCCGCGTTTTAGGAAAATATCCGCGTTCTCTAGGCTTCTGACATTGCCCACGCTTACACTTTGGCGAGAGGTGCCCAAGGGGCTGACTGTCGGTGTCTCAGGGTGGCCTGGCTCCTGGTCACTGGGCAGAGCCCACTGGCACCGCACTTTCAGAAAAGACACGGGAAAAGGCTGCCACTCTTCCAAGGGCAGGTCCACCAGCAGCCACGGACCAGCACAGCGGCAGTGCGCAGACCGTTACGTAGGGTGCCGGCAGCGCGGACGTCGGAGCCAGAGGAGCTCCGTCTGCAGGCGCGGCTGGCCCGGGCGGGGCTGACCTGCTCTGCGTGGAGAGCCAGGCCCACGGGAGGCGGACGGCTGACAGACAGGGCTCCCCTTTCCTGAGCCAGCCGCAGAACAATAGGTCTCCTTTACCTCACCCTGGCTGTTCACCATCACTTGGATAACTTTCCCTGGTTCTGGAAACAGGAACAGTTCCCATGGGAACGTCCTCTCCCAGGGATTTCTGCATGTACAATCACACCTAGGACACATTTGGCTGCACACTGTGAAGCTGCTAACCACTCCCTATTAAAATAAAAGGAATCCGTATATATTTTTTTTTAATGTTCACCCGAGGATATTTTTCCATTTATCTTCAGATAGAGCAGGAGGGAGGGAGGGAAGAAGAGAGAGAGAGAAACATCAATGTGAGAGAGACACATTGACTGGCTGCCACCCACACGACCCCAACCGGGGCCGGGGATAAACCACAGCTGAGGTACATGCCCTGAGCGGGAACCGAACCCGGGACTCTCTGATCTGCAGGCCGACGCTCTAACCACTGAGCAACACCGGTCAGGGCGAGGAATCTGTATTTTTAAGACAATTTCTTCTAACCCAGGTTTGTGAATAAAAAGGTGGTGTGAGAAGAAAGCGAAGCAGACGGGAGCGCGTGCGCGGAGCCCGCACAGCCGGCCAGGCCCCAGCTCCCAGGCCGCCCGCCGCAGCGTCTGCGCAGATTAGTCAGGACATGTCATTAGAGCAGAATCGTGACTGAAACATGTTGTTTTAAATGTTATCTCAGAAGCATCCAGAAGGAACTACCAAGAAAAACAAAACTTGAAACAAGCAGTTCAATTCCCCTTTCCGAGTGGCTTCGTGATTAGCAACAGAGCAGAAGAGGGACGGACTCACAGGGCTCAGACGTTCACTCAGTGTTTGAAAACGGTCTTCACAGTCAAGTCCTGAAGACCTCATATTTTAGCCTCAATTGGGGGAGTCCCAGCTAACAGTGTGGGTGCCTGCTGCCTACCCTTTACTGCTCCCTTTGAGCAGAGATGGAGGGAGGGCCAGGCGGGAGGGAAAGGGGCCCAGAGGCACCGAGAGAACGGGGCCCACCTCACTGCAGACATCCCTGGACCAACTACAGACGGCCCCGGACCACCTGCAGACAGCCCCGGACCACCTGCAGACATCCCTGGACTAACTACAGACATCCCTGGACCAACTACAGACGGCCCCGGACCAACTACAGACGGCCCCGGACCAACTACAGACATCCCTGGACTAACTACAGACATCCCTGGACTAACCACAGACATCCCCGGACTAACTACAGACATCCCCGGACTACCTGCAGACATCCCCGGACCACCTGCAGACGGCCCCGGACCAACTACAGACGGCCCCGGACCAACTACAGACGGCCCCGGACCAACTACAGACATCCCTGGACTAACTACAGACATCCCTGGACTAACCACAGACATCCCCGGACTAACTACAGACATCCCCGGACTACCTGCAGACATCCCCGGACCAACTACAGACGGCCCCGGACCAACTACAGACGGCCCTGGACTAACTACAGATGGCCCGGACCACCTGCAGACGGCCCCGGACCAACTACAGACGGCCCTGGACTAACTACAGACGGCCCCGGACCACCTGCAGACGGCCCCGGACCAACTGCAGACAGCCCTGGACTAACTACAGATGGCCCGGACCACCTGCAGACGGCCCCGGACCAACTACAGACGGCCCCGGACCAACTACAGATGGCCCCGGACCACCTGCAGACGGCCCCGGACTAACTACAGACAGCCCCGGACCAACTACAGACAGCCCCAGACTAACTGCAATGCCCTCCCGGAAGAATTAGAACAGGCAACCAACCACAAGCTGTGTTAAGAGCCCAACTGATACCAAATTTTCTTTTCTTTCTGCCTATTTTGGACAGATGATCAGATACTCACATGATGAGTTAGGAGGGAACATACATGTGCATGTACACAGATGTATATGTAGTGTACACAGACATAAATATGCATGTGTACATACACATAATACTAAATGCCACATCACATGAAAAAAAAGGAAGTAACTTCACAGTTACAAAATAAACGACTTCAAAACATGTAACGAGTCAGACACACGAACGCTGCGAGGGGCAAGCGGGCGGCAAGCACACGGCGGCCACGGCTCTTTACCTGCTGCGGCGCAGTCCGTGAACTGCTCCCCGATAGTCGCTAACAACAACTCTTTCCAAACTGTGGACTGGTGTGGGAAAGAATGAAAAACAAAAACAAAACCAAAAGAACACAACATATATATATATACTTTTAGACAATTATATCCAGGAAGTCCCACTTTCTTCAGCTTCATGCACACTCTCCACACCCGAGTCCAGAGCCCGCAGACCCTCCAACTGCAGGTGTCAACATGCACAGCGGTGTGTGCCGTGTTGTCCCCAAAACTGACAGATGCAGTGATCCAGAGTCACAAACTTTGTGTCCAAAGACCTGTGGCCTAAGTCACAAAGCTAATTTCTAGTGAAACCACTGATGACATTCCAACAATGGGGGAAATGCATTCAGTGACGTAATTGTCTGATTTCTTCACCTCTCCCTGACTCACAATGTATCCACGGCTCCAGGGTGTTGTTAGCAACATCTCCTCTGTCTTCCCTGCAGTTTGTAAAGTACTTCAAAGGTCACACAGTAAAGAGCACTTCACACTCTGGGCTGTTGAATACTAGAGACATGCACACCTCCACCCCTCAGGACTGTCCACACAGAGGGACAGCGCTCTACCAGTCTGTGTGCAGTCCCCAGAAGAATTACCACATGGTCTGGTCTACCTCCTACCAGCGAGAACAATGGAGTCCTTTCCACTCAAGATCTCCAATTGCCATCCAACAAACAGGTACTGAAGGCCTAAACGTTCTTCCAGTTACTCCCCCTTGGAAAGTTCTTGGTCCCATCTATTTTCCTTGCCCTGGCCCACAGGCTCTGAATTCTCCCAGAACCGGGTTGAATCCCGTCAGGCTGCTTAGTATCTGTGAACCTGGGCAGGTTATCAGGCTCTCTGAGCATGTCTCCACAGGCGAACAGGGAATGATAATAGGTCCCAACCTCTCAGGGTTGTCGTGGCCATAAATTAGTCCACAAATGGGTTCCAAGGACTTGGCCCTGTGGTCGCAGCCAAAGGACGCAACCGCTCCATAAACAGCTGTGTGTGCTTTCGCCAGGGGCTCCCTACAGATCAACCACAACAGTCGTGTTTATTATTACCTTCTAAGGAGCTGAAAGCAGCAGCCTTGCTGAATTTTTAGCCCAGATGACAGCAATTAAGCATTATGACCTCTTACTCTCAAGAAGGGTTCTTTTCTCTTTCCTACACCTTCCCTTCTGGCCTGCTTGTCTCCCACCTAGAAGTCATCCCTTCCATTTCTCTCTGTCCCAACTGCAATCTCTCACACTGCTGGTGGTGAAGCTGAGGGGCAGGGAGGAGCTGGGGAAGGCAGAGCAGGTCCTGCCTGGGTGCGGACAAGGCTGGCCCCCGGACCGCCCTCGCTGACAGTGGGGTGTGCACTGCTCCGGCTGACGACGCTGGTGCAGGCGGGACTGTTTGGGCTGGATGTGGCCACATGGACTTGACCGGGGCAGGACAGACAGGCCTTCCAGCCTCTTCATGGAAAGTTGGCAGCATGATCGTTTCTACCAGAATTCAAAGTCCAGTGTCAGGAAATAACATGAAAAGGAAAACCTGTTCTTATTGAAATTTTAAAAACCTTACATTTCTCCTCTTACACCATCTGCTTTCTCTCCTTTTTAAGGGGGACAGTGGATTCACAGGCCTTCCTGACTTGACTGGTAGTCCGCTTCCCTGATATTTTTTATTATGTTTGCCAAATATCAGGCAGATCTTGGAGCTCTACATCTTGACTATCAGCATGCGTCTCTAACAAGTAAATCTGGCCATATCTTTAGGTGTGTGCTTATAGGAAAATGGTCCCGTGGCAAGCCCATGGGTCTCTGGAGACGTTTTAATCCTCTGAACTCATCCACATGAAAGGAGCCGTGGAAAGGTGAGAACGAGCAGCATTTGCCCTTTCATGTATTTTCAAAGAAGCTTTCGGTTTCCCAGGGCTCAGGAACAGACCCGCTCACTCACTCTCAGTCGGCAGGATAAAGGAGAGCCCACCCACTCCTGGGAAATCGGGTTTCTGAGGCTTGGCCACAGCGAACCAGCGGCCCCCAGGCCACTCCTTCAGCCAGGTTCCCATCAGCCTCACGTGGCACCTCCCCAGCACCCCACTCCTTCAGCCAGGTTCCCATCAGCCTCACGTGGCACCTCCCCAGCGCCCCGCTCCTCCAACCAGGTTCCCATCAGCCTCACGTGGCACCTCCCCAGCACCCCGCTCCACGCCGTGGTCATTCTCAGACACACTTCCCTCTGGCGGAGGCGGGACGAGCCTTTGGTGGGAAGGACCCTGCTTCTCGCTTTGTAAAAGCAACACCCACACGTTGGTCATGGTTTGGTGACACAACGATCACCATGACAACAGTGAGCTTTCTGTGGAAGGGTCAGGCACTCAGCTCCTCCCCCCACGTGACACAGTGCTACCCCACGTGTGTGGAGAGCACTGCGGTGTGACAGCCAGGGGACAGCGTGCGGCAGGAACCAGCAGGGTCGGAGTAGTACCCCCAGCCCTGTCTGAGGGGAAGGCAGGCTGTCTGAAAAGCACACAGCGTCATCATCTGTCACCAGCAACCCAGGCTCAGCCAGTTCCAGAAAAGGGTCAGAGCGCACCTACCGTGCTGTCCTTGGGGACTTTCATCTTCCAAACGCCGCCCTTTGCATTACTCTCCTCCTCCCTGGATCAAAGACCAACGGCTACAGTTATACTCAAGGATTCAGTGGTTGTACACATCTACTTTAACAACAGATGGCATTAAAAACAAAAAACAAGCAGCATTCCTCAGTAAACTCTCCCCCGGTCCTTTATTGGAAACAGAGCAGACGAGAGAGGGAAGGGGTGAGGATGGAAGGAGGGCCACAGGCAGGGACAGTGAAGGACATGGTTCCAGCCCCAAGCAGGTGGCACCGTGAGGCCCCCCAGATGACCTGGGTGGACAGTTAACACGAGTGCCCCACCTGTGTTCAGGCCTTTACATGCCAATGCTGAGATAGTGGCCTTGTCTCTGAGGTCCATTAGGAGACCCAGCCCCTTCGGTGGGAATTTGCTGTTTCCCACTTTCGTATCTGCTTCCTCTTCTGAGAGCACCCCAACTTCCCTTTCAGGAGCCGCCTGTCCCTACTCTGATGCCAGGCCCATTCGGATGGGGTGAATGCACAGCCTGGCTCGGCCAGGGACACTGCCTCTCCCTCATGCCTGTTACCTGCCAGGGATGAGCGCTGACCCGTGTCAGCCAAGGAGAGCCAGCCAGTCCTGGGGCTGCTGAATGCTGCCGCGAAGAACTCGCAGGGTGCGAGAGTAGAGGTGCGTGAGCCATTCTGCCACGACCGGTGGGAGGCCTGACAGCTGACCCGGGTGGAGGGCAGTAGGGCAGACTCGGAGCGCCACGGCTCCGTGACACCGAGCACTTACCTGCCAGAGATCAGCCCGGACCCTTCTCAGGTACAGGGCCCAAAATTCCATTCTTTGGCTCAGATTTAGTTCCTGTCACTTGCTACCAAAGGAGCTGACATACATCCCCATTTTATTCACGAGTATGTAACTCAGAACAGTCGCAGGACATGACGTAAGGATGTGGTACTAACTGGGACCCCAGCCCAGGCAGACTGGCTTTCTGTGCACCACATTCACCACTGCCCTCACCACCGCTGTTCAAGGACGATGCCCGGCCGGTGTGGCTCAGTGGTTGAGCGTGGACCCTGCACCAAGAGGTCGCCGGTTCAATTCCCGGTCAGGGCACATGCCCAGGTTGTGGGCCAAATCCTCGAGGCAGGGGGGTGTGCAGGAGGTGGCCAATCGATGTTCTCTCTCAGTGATGTTTCTATCTCTCTCTCCCTCTCCCTTCCTCTGTCTCTAAATTCAATAAAAAAAATTTTTTTAAAAAGGATGTCCCCTGCCCACCCGCCCAGCCGGTGTGGCTCAGTGGATTGAGTGACATCCCATGTACCAGGAGGACACTGGTTTAATTCCTGGTCAGGGCACATGCTTGGGTTGTGGGGTCAATCACCAGTGGGGGGCGTGCAGGAAGCGGCCAGTCGATGTTCTCTCTCATCGATGTTTCTATCTCTCCCTCTCCTTTTCTTTCTTTGATATTAATAAAAACATATTAAAAAAAAAAAAAGGATGCCCCTCCCCTGCCCAGACTGTAGGCCAGGGTCAGCCCCACACACTTTCTGTGGTCCCCGTGAGAGAGGGGTCTTGGGTGACATGATCTGTTCAACCACATGACAGGCATGGACCCCACATTTGTCTTCCTCCGCTCCCCACCAGTCTGGAAGCTTTTCCACTCAACTGCCAAAGTCATTCCTGAACAAGTGAAAGGAGACACCCCAGTGACGCAGGCCCCACACAGGCGGCATCACACCTTCAGAGTGAGTGGGGCCCTATCGGTGGAGAGCGCCGGGGCCCGCGGAGGAGGAGCCCCGGGAATCTCCCGCCACCCTGGGCCGAGGTGAAGAGTGGGGGCAGGGGCTCACTTCACAGTTAGGCGGTAGCTTCCCCTGCAGGCAAGTGCACTGGCACTCCACTCGGCACCAAGTGCGCAGTGCGGCTGCGGTCGCCCCTCCCACCCCTCGCGCGAACACCAGACACTTACCAAAGTGGCCGCCTCTCCCCTCGCATTAAATGATAGCTACATCTCAAAGGCAGGCTAGTCACGGGAGGAATGTTATTGTACACACTCCAGAATATCTTTAAAAGAAAAACACTTTGTTTAATATACCCAGTATTGATTTTTACTATGCCACTAGATTATAAAATTAATGAATTAAAGAATAAAATCAGATCCTCATTAAGTCCTATCTAGTCAAAATAGATTTTTCTAATTTTCTGCTAGAAAATGTTAACATGACATGGAACAGTGCCCCTTGTTGACATGGGGCCCAGCACGCTTCACCACCCGTGGGCGCTGAGCGGACCTCCCTGCGCATCTGGTGAAGCCGGGCGAGCGTCTGCTCGTGATTCCTGACAGGTGGGCGGCATCGAGTACAGGCTGCAGTGCCGACTGTCTGCGCTGGCTCGGGTGTCCTGCCAGACTCCTCTCCACGCCAGGGTCTGCTACCCTTGGACGAAGGGGTGCAACGAAGGCAGAGGCACAGCAGAGTCACCTGAGGCTGTCCTGGGAGGGGCAGGCGCAGCTCAGGGCCAGTTGGGCCGCACATCTGTGTTCTCCCCAGGTTCACAGAGTGGCTTCACGAGGAGACACGGCCTCTGGGAGTAATCAGGACACAGGGTGAAGCTCCGTGACGGCACCAGTGCCCTCTGCGAGGAGGAAGAGAGCCACCCTCTGTCTGCCACGGGGAGTGCCTCTCTGAGCGCCAGGAGCAGGGCCCACCTGAGCCCACCAGGCTGGCACCTGACTTGGGAGGCCAGCTTCCGGGACTGCGAGAAATTCTGTCTGCGGCTAAAGCTGCTCTGCGGCCCTGCCAGAGCAGCCCAGATGAATGAAGACGGAGACTCCGCATAGAGATAACAGAGGAGTAACAGCGGTGACAGTGACAGTGAGGCTCTGTCTATTCAATTCTGCATGTTTGTGTGGCTGTCAGAGACCTGACATGGGGTTAGTGACTCTGAGAAACTGATCTCTAGTTTTATGCGTTTTAATTACTTTAAACTTGAATAGATCTATGTGGCTGATGGGTCTAACATCTACTTTGTTAATATTTTACTGTAATAGCAGTGCTCATATAAATCTAGTGAAGATACTATGTATCACATAGAATACATTTCCATGTTTATGGAATGTGTCCTAACGACAACCTCATTAGGAGATACTGTTACGATGCTTGCTTCATAGACGAGAAAACTGAGGCCCAGAGATGACCTGCTCAGGCGTCACTGTCGGCGTGACTGTGAGGACCTGGGTGAGAATTAGGTGCGAAGAACCAGGCCTCCCCGGTGCGTGGGGTGAGCAGCGTGACCGTGTCAGCACAGCGACGGAACGAGAGGAACGAGGCCTCGAGCGTCGCAAGGAGCAGCAGCGCTGGTGCTGAGACTGTCTGTGCTGAACAACACCCTGACCGGGTGTTCGGGCTTGTCCTGTGAAAAACTTAGAGCTGAACTAATTGCAAGGGCAGCAACAATAAACTGTAAGAAGCAAGTGAAGGCAAAGAACTACCCGCAGTGGATGTATTAAATGGGGTGCCTCGGGTCCCCTGAGCTACAGCAGGGCTAATGTGGGCAGCAGCTGAAATGGATCTGTAGGAACAGTAGGTCCTCAGACAGTATCCACCTTTAGGGAAGTACTGAGAGAGACCAGAGTTTGCCACCCCAAAATATGCCTTTTGGCACACTGATTACTTTAAGCTGGTTATTTTTAAGAATCACAAACCCAGAAAGAACCGTAGACCTTTCCCCGTTCCTGCTCAAGGACGCAGAGGAGATCCTGCTCGGGGCAGACTCAGCATGTGCGCCTTGCAGGTGAGCTCGGGGGGACAGGAGGGCCCAGGGTCTGCCGTCAGCCCCTCTCCGCCCACTGCTTCGGGTGCCCCTGCATGAAATCGGTCACCACGTGTGCCCCTCCTCGTCGGCCGCGAGCTGCCTGCCCTCTGCACAGGCCAGAAGGGCTCAGAAGCCTCAACTGCCCATATGCCTGGGTCTCCCGTGCTTTAGGAACCCGTATGTACAGACATAATAAATTAGGTAATTTTCTCCGGTTAATCTGTCTCATGTCAATTTATTAGTCCAGTCAGACGTTAGAAAGGTGGGAGGGCCCGGCTGGTGTGGCTCAGTGGTTGAGCGTCACCCATGCACCAAGAGGTTCAATTCCCGGTCAGGGCACATGCCCAGATTGTAGGTCCAATCCCCAGTGGGGGGCATGCAGGAGGTGGCCAGTCGATGTTCTCTCTCATCCATGTTTCTATCTCTCTCTCCTTCTCCCTTCCTCTCTCTCTAAAATCAAATATATATATATATATATATATTTTTTTTTTTAAAAGTGGGTGGGAGGAAAATGATTTTTCCACCCTCATAGTTTCTACCCTATAAATCAGCAGTTCTCAACCTGTGGGTTGCGACCCCTTTGGGGGTCGAACAACCCTTTCACAGGGGTCGCCTAAGACATAACAGTAGCAAAATTACAGTTATGAAGTAGTAACAAAAATAATTTTATGGTTGAGGGTCACCACAACGTGAGGAATGTATTGAAGGGTCGTGGCACTGGGCAGGTATAAATAGTTTGCTCTCAGTGCAAAGATTATGCCGATATCTGTTTCTGTCTGTGGCGTGCACATGACTAGGCAGGGCTGGGATCTGATGCCAGGCAGTTTGATGCCAAAGCCTGTGTTCTCAACCACTAAGCTATTTCCTTGAAAACACTACTATGTTTCTGACACACCTTTCTTCCATCTCGGACGCCACTCCAGGTCAGGAGTGCAGAGCGAGGACATGTTGACGGGTGTTTCTCAGCAGCAGGCCCTCGATGGCATCGCATGCTGGTGCCTCAGCTCCAGCCTGGGACTCTCGCTGCGACGTGGTAATGACCGTGCGGAACTCGTGGACAAGACTACGCTACACGAGAAATCCCTGCCTTCGGTAGAACAAAAAGCACCTTGGTGCAGGCGAACATCAAGTCTCCTGGACAGCGCCCCCCAGAGCACCTGCCTCACAACTCAGCCCAAGGTCTAGAACCCTGACCGTTTACCTCCTGTTTTAAACAACTTGAGAAAAACAACAACGAAAAACTTCTGTTCCAAAGATAAGAAAACACCCTCAGGATTGTGCTAAGGTTTATAGCTTTACAAGCTTCTCCTGAAAACAAAAACAGAAACACACACTGGTTCCCTTAGTCTTGGCGATGTGACAGGAGGTAACAAACCGAGCAGACAAGCTCTGCCTTAGCGGACTCCCTGGAGGGCAGCCGCAGCCTGTGCACGGAACACGGGGCGGGCTCCTGTGGCACCACTGCGGGGAGCCCGCTGACGAGCACGTGCACCAGGGCCACTTCCTGCGCAGACCGCACACGGCATCTGTGGGTCTGCATGACGGGGGGCAGCTCCAAGGAGCCCAGCGTCCCAGGGCCCCCAGACCCCTCCCTTCCTGCAGAAGTGAAAGGGCTGTCTCACTGGAAGCATGATAATTCATGATCCTAGTCCTTGTAACACTTTTTATTTTTTGGTTGAAACACCTAAATTTTACTAGAGATAGAACCCTGCAAATAGAATTCAAAAGTAATTAGGCTTAAAATTAATTCTATTTGGGCCTGCTAACAGTAGATGGTAGTAAAACTAAAACTAAGCCAATGTTTATTAATGGTGGTCACGGGCTCTTCCCCGGACACGTGAGAGCTGGGAGTCACGCACTCAGCGTGTGGATCGGGGTCCCTGGGGAGCGGAGCTGAACTCGAGGGGCGGCCTTCGAGCTTGTGAGCGTCGTTCTGGTACCTCCTCTGCCTGAGAACTGAGGCAGCTCCGAAGCTTGCCCAATGGAGTCTTACGTCCAATGGCGTCTGCCTGGATTCAAGACCGAAGTTCCAGGACGACCTTCAGCAGCCACAGCCCGACGCCCAGGCTCCTCCTCCGTGTGCGGGCCGTGCCGCAGCCTCACGGGGCACTTCACGACCAGGCTAAGGAAGCAGGCGTGCTCAGGCTCATCCGACAGAGATGACACTTGCTAAGTCCCCAGTTTCCTGGCCCGGGCTGGGCACCGGCGCCCACCTGACAGCCTCTGCCAAGCAGATAACCATTCGTCACCAGGGAAACAGGCACATCTCCACTGGAAGGCTCCGAAGAAAAACCAAGAGAATATACTTGAGAAAAAAGATGCCACGTGGCGACGGACAAGGTGAAGAACACACACGCCCAGCAAACACCTCCCACCGAACCTGGGAAGGCCAGGGTTTCTGGTGGGGCTGCAGCATGTGACGCGGGACAGCATGTCTGAAACACCAGCCCAGCATTTTCTTTCATCAGGTATTTCTGGTTGCCTGGGCCTCGCTGCCCACCAACTGAGTCCCTGGCATTTGTGGGGACAGCAGACAGCTCGGCACAACGGAGGGGGCATTGCTAACTGACGCAGACACGGGCTGAGAGCGGGGATCCGGGTGGACAAGGGATGGCTCCCTGAGGGAGCAGAGGCTTTGTCTGAATTCCCCAGGGCTTGACTTAGGGAGGGCTGAGGACTGACGGCCACGTAGAGCAGAGGAAGGGTGTCGGGCCATCCCCACCACGAGGAGTCAATGAGGAAGAACACGTCTGAGTTGGGGACCTAAGTGCGGTGTGAACTTTGAGAGAAGTTCCTGAAAAGCTGGGAAACAGAGCAGAGCAGTGTGTAGCCTGAACCTGGGTGCAGCCCATCGGTGATGACTCTTTATTGAGGTTAATATTTTTAAGTGCACAGGCGCTTCACAGAAAACCCAAAGAACTGGTTGGACTAAGAAACTTAGACAACATTTAACAAAGGGTGATACTCTGTGAGGAGGTGACTAGACAAAAGAAACCAGGGTTGGGCCCCCAGAAGAGGCAAGCCGAGGATGGTGACTAAAATGTAGGCAGACAAGGGCTGTCTGGGAGGTAAGGTCTGTTCCGTGGACTCAGCGATGAGAAAGGCGCCACCTTAGCATGGGAAACGCAGGCCCCGCCGTGGGCAGAGCGCGCTCCTGTGCTGCTCATGCCACAACCAACCTGGCAACGCGCACAGCGGGTCTCCTTCAGAAGAGACCGAGCTTTACCTCGGAAGCGACCAAATTCCTTTACTTTGCAAGATTTACTCTCTCCTCCACCCCTCCCACCACGCGAGGGTGGGCGGGACAGCGGACTGGAGGGTCACAGGCAATCTCACCTCCATTCTCTTCCTGCACAACTGGGTTGTGACTGTAAGTGTGGATCCCATGAGCGCAATGACTACATTAAATGATAACAAAGAACGCTGTGAGACTGGTCACTGGTCTGTGCTGGCCAGACCTACGCCACACACCTTGCTCCAGGTCCTTCCTCTCTCTGGTGTGGAGTTTCTCTCGCTCCCCACCCGCTGGCCCAGATGGCTCCCCCAGACTGTCCCGCTGCAGGACCCGCCTCCCTGGGCTGCCTGCTGTGTGCAGGGCACTGATCAATGCTGACCTAGGAACCTCTCCTGAAAGGGGAGCCCTTTCCCCAGGGTCTGGAAGCCATTGCTGTCCTCCCTCTGACCTGTGAGAGGCACCTGCACACTCCTGCGACGGGCGTCTCCACGTCACCAGTGGCACTGACCCAGGGCACCGTTTCTTCATTTCAATAGAGCACACACATTTTAAGAAGCCATTTGTTTATGGTAAACGATCTGGATGTTCATTTACAGAAGAGACATAAGTGTCTGTCTTATGTAAGTAAAACTCAGTCGACTTCTGGGCACACAGAACACTGCCCAGGTGGGACAGGCGGCAGGACCGGGAGGGACACCACCACGAGGGACTGCTTCCAGGGCGCAGTGGCCTAGGCCGCAAGGCTGGAGGACACGGCCGTGTGGCAGGCACGCAGGTGGCTCCTCACGCCCCACAGAGCAGGGCTGCTCAGAGTGCTGTTCTGCTCTGCGCAGCATCCACTTCGGACACAACAGCACAGGGACGTGCAGAACGTGCACATGTTTGCAAAAGAGCAGCGTCTTGAAAAAAATCTGCATGAAAAACGGGATTTTCCAAGAAAGGCAGGGCAGTAAGCACAGAGAACTCCCGTTGGCCCCATGGGCGTGTCCTCGGCAGGGGTCAGTGGGTCATCTGGCAGCACCCTCTGCGGCCAGGCGGAGTGAGAGAGAGAGAAGGGAACTGAGAAGAGGCGAGAAGTTCCCGTCCCAGATACACGGCCTGACTGGCTGTTTGCACCGGGCGTTGGGGGCCACTGACCTCTTAGCCTTAGGCTCCCCACTAATAAACGGGGAGCATGATTGCCCCACCCATCAAGATCTCTGATTTGCTGAGGACCTCAAAGTATAAAAGATACATTGTCTTTATGAAAATCATCACTAACAACACATGGTTCTTACATGTCATCCAAACGTAAGTGGGGGAAACAGACAGGATCGGGGAGGCAGATTTCAGTGCTCACAGAAAGTTCAGGGATCCACCTACACCCAGACTGAAAAGACAGTGGGACAAAAGCAAGTCTGTCAGTGACTTTATGATGGGACCTAGGCCAGCCCTTCAATACCAAGGGCTACTCACAGACATGAAGGACACTCAGGGCTGCGATGCCCAACGTTACTGGCAGGCTAGCTACGTTTGTATAGGTGGGGGCGTAGCGATGGCATAACTGCTGGAACAGATAAGGCAGAGAGAGCAGCACAGCTTGCTGACACAGACATGCTGAGAAAGGTGCAGACGACGCTCCAGCCGGCGCTGAGCAGCGTGCCCCTGGGCCCTTGCTAGTGCTCGGCACGTCCTGTGCTTGCACGCCTCGGCCTCTGGCACAACCGGTGTCACAATCATCCTTCAAAACGAGCGAGCGGTACTGAGCGCTCACGCAACGTACCCGAGCAGTAGCCACAGGGCACAAACCCAGGCAGGCGACCCCTCCACCCAGCCCACAGCCGAGCCCAGCACCCGACGGAGCGGGTGGGGCACACCCAGCAACACCTCAGCCAATGCTGCTGACAGCGGAAGGCGTACCAAGTGCCACACTGAGAACGATGCCACCTCGCTGGCCCCGTGACCAGAGGAGCAGGCTGGGCTCGTCAGCGCCGCAGACGCGGGCGGGGGAGGAGGCACTGAGGGTGGGGACGTCCACGCACCGGCTAGGTTTTAGGATCACCCTGCACCTGGCCGTCCCCATCACTCCTTCACACACTTTTAAAACCACAGTCTCTCTGCGCTTTATATATTAAAAAGTAAGATTTTTTTTCGCCCACCAAGAATCCATTTTTGCCCCATGGAGGATGTACGGCCTACAGCTTAATGGGTCTTACATGAAGAGTCTGTCGTGACTCCGGAACGTGGTTCATTGATTAATTCTCCTTCATTCCTTCAATCCTGCAACATTTATTAAGTAAAAGGAACTGACAAAATAAGTACCGTGATGCCATTTATATGAGGTCCGATAAAGCCAAGATGAATGTATGGGCAGGCACGTGAACAGAGGTGGCTTCTGGGAGAAAACTGGCTGGAAAGGGGCACGAAGAACTTTCTGACGTGATGGAATTGTTCTTTGTCTCGATCTGGGTACTGGTTACATGTTTGCGTACTTCTGCCAAAATTTATCAAGCTGTACACTTGAGAAACCTGCATGTACTGAATATAAATGATCCCCATACAGTTTTAAGGAAGTTTCGAAGAGAGTGTTTCCCAGCATGCACCAGCTTAGGGACTTGCGAGTGGTCCCGAAGACGCTGTCTAACGTGCTCTGGACGCCAGGGGGGACCGAATGAACGCGCTGTCGCAGGCAGGGCCAGGGAACCGCCGCCCTTCATCTGATGGGACCAGGCAGCCGGCTGCCCCGGCACCCCACGCGGGGCTCTGATGACTCGGCGGTGTAACAGAGAGGAAAGTCCACTGAGTCCCTCAAAAAATCAATGGGCTTTAAAATCCAGTGCCTGGGCTTTATAAATGCGGCTTTGGCAAGGGGGAGGAGCGAGGCAGCCCCTCTGGACGCTGAGACTGCTGAGCCCTCTGGACGGCGCTCACACGCTGCCTGGCGCGACTCGCCCTGCTCCGAGGGGTCCCAGGGCAGCACTGTCATTCTGCTGCTCCAGTGCTGGTGTCATTTCCCAGCTAGATCACAAACAGCCTATGGTTGGGACTGTCTTTACTCCCACTCACTGCCCTCCCTGGGACCACGGAACTACAAATACCAAAGCTCCTGCCAGATGGTGGGAGAAGTGTGAAAATGCCCTTCCAGCTGTCACTGCACGGGAGAGGCTGCCTACGAGTTGCTCTCTGGATGCCAACCTGTCAGACTTTCTACAACATGACAGGTTTAGGGCACCACAGCAAAACCATTGAAATCCGGCCTTGTGGACAATTCAGGACTTGGTCAATGCAACTGTGAGGCAGACTTAAAAGCCTTCTTCTCTCTATAATCATGCATTAAACTAGAAAAGGGGGAGAAACTTGATAGAATTTGCTTTTTAAGAAAATAGAAATGTGATCAAGTAAATAAACCAGTTTTTTAAAGAAATGTTTATCCTAATAGTTGGAGACGGAAAGAACTAAGAGAACTAAGCTTACATGGGTTGAGAACCTGCTAGGTTCTGGGTGCTCCGCTCTTCAACCCTCCTAACAACCATGAAGTAGCGATATCAGCACACTGATTTCACAGAAACTAAAAGGACAATGGAGTCCAGCCAGTGTGGCTCAGTGGTTGAGCGTCGACCCATGCACCAGGAGGTCGCCGGTTCGATTCCCGGTCAGGGCATATGCCCAGGTTGTGGGCCCGATCCCCAGTGGGGAGCATGCAGGAGGTGGCCAATCGATGTTCTCTCTCATCGATGTTTCTATCTCTCTCTCCCTCTCGCTTCCTCTCTCTCTAAAATCAATAAAGGAAAAAATAAATAAATAAAAGGACAAGGGAATCTGAACACGAAGCAGGAAGTGGTCTTAGACTCCCACTTCCCTGCTCAGCGCGCCCCAGCTGCTGCCCTGTGACGTGCAGGCGGCACCGTGCCTGTCCCAGGTGGGAATCAGCTCACACAGCAAGCTGTTTGCATGGGGACACAGACCACAGACCTCTGCTGCTTGTGAGGGCCTGAGGGAGGCGCAGGCAGCAGGCATGATTAGCACGTGGGGCACGCTCAGGCCTCTGGGCCGACGAGGGCAGCTGCACCCAATGGACGCCAGAGCCAGAGCCAGAGCTGAACCTGGGCGGGGCTTCCAGCACAGCGCTGTTTTCGGGGTGGGTGACCCGGGCCCAGCGCACGCCGTGACGTCGGGCGAGCTCCTTCTGCACTTACCTGCACTGTTTGCACCGTGTAGATCTTCCTCAGGTTCGAGGCGCACTCGGCCGCCGTGGCTCCAGGGAGGGATCTAGGCAAACAAGCACAGGGCGGAGACAGGAGGACAAGTAGTCACTGTTCACGCGCAATTCCACAACAAAGTCTGCAGCTGTTCATGCGCGTCAGGTCTGAACCCCAAACCTCGACATTTCTGGAACCTAGCTCACTTTAAAATATAAAATTCCTACTTCTCTGAAGTCATGGGTTTGCTTTTCCTAAAAATAAACTGATTTATTCTGTGGAAATTTAGTGGGAAAAAACAGAAATGTATGTAAGAAAGGTATGAAACCTTAAAATCACATTTTAAAAAATACTAAAATAACCTTGTAATAACCAAGCCTTTGCCCAGGACTCTGGCTGAGATGCTGTGCCCATGGCACCGGTGGCACTGCACATCCAGGGTCCTGACCGGTCACGTTTGGGAAACGCGTCAGCCGCCCTGCGGTCGATATTCACGAACTCTCGAGTGGCTCTGCCCACTGTAAGAAAACATGACTGAAAGTCCATTTCAGTTCACCTGAATCTGCATGCGTTTCCTGAACGCTACCCTTTAGAGAATTTTGTCGTTTTCCCTGGCTGGTTTGACAAGCTCCCTGAACTCTGTGGTCACATCCACGCAGCTTTAGTTTGCCATGTTCCACTAGATGGCAACATACTACAGGCTTACTCCCTAGAAAAACCTGCACGGACCAGCTTGGCTCTGCAGTTTCCTGGGACGGCACGTGACAGGATCCCCTCAGTCCTTGGCAGACTCAGTTACCAACACCGCTGCTTTCTCACTACACGGAATCTGCAGTTCTCGCTAAAACACGCTGGTATCCAGCTACATCAGACCTAAGGTGGAAACCCCCCACTGCAAACACGCTGGAAAGCGCGTCTGTCAGTGAGACAGAAGAAGCCTGCGGAGAGAAGGCCGACCCACCGGGGTCTGGAGTCCATGAGACGGAAGCTGTTTACCAGTCACTGGCTTGAGACAGTCCCCTGGGAACCTCAGGATGCTGAACTCCCTGGACAGGCACACAACTCACGTCGCTCGGGCAGAGGGATGGCAGAGCAAGGGCCACGCCCAGGGTCTGTCATTGTGTGTGGGGGGACATGAGGCATGAGGGGCAGGACTCTAGAGATGACATTCCTGGAACTATGGGCCAATGAATGCTCCCTGAGTGTCAAACCTGAATGTCAAAAACACATCTCTACAACCAGCTCCCTAGCCGGGAGGTCACGAGGTAAGCACAGGTAAGGACTAAGATGAAGGCAAACAAGGGACCTTTGTTGAGCAGGTGAAGTCTGCCGGATAAGTCTACCCAAAGCACTGAATTTACAACTCAGTGGTTGTGTACAGATAAGTGGGCGTTGGTTTTGAGGAAGCACACCCACAGCAGTCACCACGGTCGTCTGCCTGACATTCCAGCAGAGCGCCCCGCCCGCCTTGGCTCTGGGTGCTGAGCACTGACCTGGAGAACTACTGATTTACTGTGTAATGCAGGCCTTGATGTGGTCCTTGGCTAAAATTATGAAAACACTGGGGGAAAAAACTTTTTAAAAACCCCTGAACTTGGGGGAGGCAAGACGGCTGAGGCCTCAGGAAGCTCTGTCCATTGGCTCCCAGCTCAGGACCAGACCTGAGGCTAAACTGCAGAACATTCAACTTGAGAAACCACCTGAACAGAGCTGATTGGAAACACTGCGAGTGGGAGCGTGGAGAGCGGACAGGGGAGGACGTGAGCGCTGGGAAGACGCAGGGAAGGTGGGCAGCACAGCTCCTGCCCCTGGGAGGGGACTCAGCCCCACCCAGAGACCCCCAAGGCCAGCAGCAGAGAAGGGAAGGGGAGCCCCGTAGCACTGGACAGTGGGGACCGGAGGTGATCGGCCCACTGTGGGGACGCCAACAGCACTATCCCAGGCTAAAGGCAAATGCTGGGTCACAGCACCAGCCTGGGAAGCTCCCCCTGATTGTGGGGTGGGAGGGGACACAAAGCAGCACTCTGGACCTGAGAAGGGGTCTGAGCAGATCACATAGCAGTGAATCTGAGGGGCTGGGTATTCCCACATCTGGCTAGGTGGGAGCCTGGGCAGAAGCCACGTCCAGCAAGAGCTGGCCTGGCATGCTGAAAGATTAGAGAGCCAAGCAGTGAGTTTTGTTTTTTTTCCTCCTTTTTTTTTTTTTTCTATCATCCCCTGCTTGGGGTGGTGACCAGGGGGTGCCAGCAACCCAGGCAGAGCCGAGGCGTTGGAAGGAGAGGAAGAGACTGCCTGCCCCTCCTGTGAGCTACAGGCACCACCCCAATGCAAATCTGTTTAAACCACTCTGAGGGAACCTGACACCTGCAGAGCCCAGTGCCTTGAGGGAAGGGAGAGCAGCTCAGAACAAGCACATTCAAGGGGCCAGCCCCAAGGCAGACCCAGGCTCTGGGCTAGGGAAGCCCCACCCACTGGACTACTTGGGGTTCCACCCTGCAGGGCTGCAGCCAGGTGGCCCAGGGCCAGGCCGAGACAGTGATTCACAGTGGCCCGCACCAGAGAACTGCCAGGAGGTAGGGACCCACACAGCAAGTGGCCAGACCCAACAACATCCAAGCAAACTCCACTGAGCTCCATAAACAGCAGATCCAAGGTTGTGGTTTTTTTTAATCCTCACCCAAGAATATTTTTCCATTGATTCTTTTAGATAGAGTGGGAGGGAGAGAAAGAAAGAGGGAGGGAGAGAGACAGAGGGAAACACTGATGTGAGAGAGACACATGGATCTGATGCTACCTGCACGACCCTAATCAGGGCCAGGGATCAAACCAGCAACCAAGGTACATGCCCTTGACCAGGAATCAACCCACGACTGTTTGGTCCACAGGCCAATGCTCTAACCGCTGAACCAAATCAGCCAAGGCAAATCCGAGGTTCTTTTTGTTGTGGTTGTTTTTCTTCCATGTGTTTTTAATTTAAAATTTTTTTAAATCCTCGCCCTTGGACATGCTTTTACGTATTTTATTTACTTATTTTTAACTTATCTTTATTGTTGAATGTATTAGAGATGTCCCCCCCTTTTTTCCCCATTGACCCCCTCCTCCCCAATCCCGCCCCCATCCTGCCTTCCCCACACTATTGTTTTCGTCCATTGGTTATGCATATATGTATAGAAATTATTTGGTTTATCTCATCCCACCCTCCCACCCCCTTCCCTTTGAGGTTCACCAGTCTAACAACCAATTGTACTTCTTAATCCCTTCACCTTTTTCACCCATGACCCCTCCCACCTGGCAACCAACAAAAAGTTCTCTGTATCTATGAGTCATTTTCTGTTCTGCTTGCTCATTTTGTTTGTAGATTCAATTGTTGATAGATATGTATTAATTGCTATTTTATTGTTCATATTTTTGTTGTTCTCCTCCTTTAAGAAGACACTTCAACATTTCATATAATACTGGTTTGGTGGTGATGAACTCCTTTAGCTTTTTCTTGTCTGGGAAACTCTTTATATGTCTATCGATTCTAAAGGATAGCTTTGCAGGATACAGTAATCTTGGTTGTAGGTCGTTGCTTTTCATCACCTTGAACATCTCTTGCTACTCTTTTCTGGCCTGCAAAGTTTCTGTTGAGAAATCAGCTGACAGTCTTATGGGAACTCCTTTGTGGGTAACTAACTGCTTTTCTCTTGCTCTTCTAAGATTCTTTGTCTTTAACCTTTTGCATTTTGATGATGATGTGTCTTGATGTGGTCCTCTTTTGGTTCATCTTTGGGACTCTCTGTGCTTCCTGGACTTATATGTCTGTTTCCTTCACCAAGTTAGGGAAGTTTTTTGTCATTATTTTTTCAAATAGGTTTTCAATTTCTTGCTCTCTCTCTTCTCCTTCTGGCACTCCCAAGAAGCGAATGTTGGTACGTTTGAAGTTGTCCAAGAGGCTCCTTACACTGTCCTCATTTTTTGGATTCTTTTTTCTTTTTGCTGTTCTGATTGTTTTTTGCTTCCTTATATTCCAAATCAATGGTTTGCTTCTTGGCTTTACCCGCTCCACTATTGTTTCTCTGTAAATTTTTCTTTATTTCAGTTAGTGTATCCTTCATTTCTGAATGGTCCTTTTTTATGTTGTTGATGTTCTGAGTTCCTTGGAGTTCTCTTTAAGTTCCTTGAGGTTCTCACTAAGTTCCTTGAGCATCCTTAAAACCAGTGTTTTAACAAGAGGTACTGGGCTCAGTGAGACCAGATGCTGCTTGTTTGAGAGATTTTAGGAAAATCTGAAGCAGGATCCAAGACAGGCCAATCCTATGGTAAAGCCATTGGAAACAGCTTGGGTGGGCCTGAAAGTTGGGTGGGGGCAGGGCCTCAGGGAATCACCAGGGTGGGGCCAACAATGTGAGCCAGGTTGCTGGAGTCCCAGATATGAAGGCCATCTGCAGCCCCTGGGGAAGGGCTCAACAACCTGCTTCCACCAGCAAGTTTGTCCAGGAGAAAGCTGCCCCTCCAGCTCTCGCCCTGATGCCAAACAACTCAGTTCTTCCCTGTATGTCTGTGGTGCCTTTCAAGCTGCCTCTCCCACGCTACAGCCTGGAGGGTGCGAGTCTGAGTAAGTTGGTGCGCTGGCCCTTTAAGAGGAACTGCCTAGGGCTCCCGGAGCCTCAGCGCCCCTCAGCCTCAGTTCCCGCTGGTTTTACAGCCAGAAGTGATGGGGACACTCTTCCTGGAGCTGGAACCCTGAGCTGGGCGCCTGGTGTGGGATGGGGACCCCACACTCCTCAGGGAGGACCTTCCCAGCTGAGGTGTCCTCCTGATTTTTATCCGCCACACGTGGGTGTGGGACCAGCCCATCCGCCTTCGCCCTCCTACCAGTCTCGGCGTGGTGGCTTCTTTAATCTCATAGTTGTAGGACTTCCACTCAGCTCAATGTCAGGTGGTTCTGAATGATAGTTATTCGGTAGTTTAATTGTCATTTTGATGTGGTTGTGGGAGGAGGTGAGACCGTGGTTACCTATGTTGCCATCTTGACCAGAAGTCTAATTTTAATTTTTAATTCATCTTTTTCTTTTCCCATTTTTACTTTCCTATGCTATATATTATTTTATTTAGCACTGTTACTTTCTAAAATAATCATTACTATTTCATTCATTATTTTCTACCTTTTATTTTTATACTTACCCTATTTCTGGTCTCTGCCTTCTTTACTTTCATATTCTTTTTCCCCCCCTCTAATTCTTTTGGTATTGTGCCTGTTAGTATTCTTTCTCTCTTTCTCTCTCCCTCTCTCCCTCTCTCTCTCTCTCTCTCTCTGTTTTTTTTTTTTTTGTTTTGTCTTTTCATCTTTAAAAAAAACTTTTTTCTTTATTGATCTTAGAGAGAGAGGAAGGAAAAGGGAGAGAGAGATAGAAACATCGATGAGAGAGAACACTGATTCGCCACCTCCTGCATGCCCCCCACTGGGGATCAGGCATGTACCCTGATCAGGAATCCAACTGGTGACCTCTTGGTGCTCAAGCACTGAGCCACACCAGCCGGGAATCTTTTAATCTTTTTGATGAAGCTGTTGCTTTTATCATTGATGTTCTGACATTTTTTTCAGGTTCCCTTTGGTTTGGTCTGGTTTGCTGTGTTTTGTTCTATCAGCACCTATATATCAGTAGGCATGACAGGGCTGGGGTTGAGACTCACAGTCAGCAACCTTGAGGTCTGAGCCCATTCACAAATGGACAACAGCAATCAAGTCCCATATTCAACAGAAGAGCCAACATAACACACACAAAGGTCATTCCTAGAGTACCCAGCTCAGAAGATCAAGGAGACTACTCCACTAGTCCCACAAGAAGGCCACCATACAAAGATCAGGAAGCACAGCAGTCTATCTGATACACACTGACCTGCCTACATGTCTCAGTGTGCCACATCTTGCCCTGAACTACCAGACAGCTAAAATGGTGAGACAAAGAAACAACGCACAAATAAAAGAAGGAATCACCTGAAAAGGAACTAAATGAAATGGAGGCAAGCAGTTTGTCAGATAAAGAATTCAAAATAATGGTTTTAAGGGTGCACAAAAACTTAGTGAGAATTACAAGCAACTTAATGAGAATTATAAGGAACTCAGTGGGAACTACATCAGCATGAAAAAAGACGTGGAAGCCATGAAAAAAATCAAGTGGGAATGAAAAATGACATAGCTGAAATAAAAAATACCCTGAAAGGATTCAATAGTAGATTAGAAGAAGATGAAGACTGAATTGGCAAGTCAGAAGACAAAGTAGAAAAAATACCCAATTAGAGCAGCAAATGGGAAAAAAAATTAAAAAGCAGGAGGAGAGTTTAAGGGAGCTTTGAGACAACATGAAACGTAACATTTACATCATAGGGGTACCAGAAGGAGAAGAATCAGAGAAAAGGATAGAGAACATGTTTGCAGAAATAATGACAGAAACAAACTTCCCTAACCTGGTGAAAGAAAAAGTCACACAAGTCCAGGAAACACAAAGAGTCCCAATCAAGATGAATACAAAAAGACCCACACCTAGACACATGATAATTAAAATGGCAAACATTAAAGACAAAGAAAGAATCTTAAAGGCAGCTAGAAAGAGACAGAAAGTTACCTACAAGGGAGTTTCCATTAGGCTGTCAGCTAATTTCTCAATAGAAACAGTTCAGGCCAGAAGGGAGTGGCATGAAGTACACAAAGTAATGAAAAGAAAGGAACTGGCCTGTCCAGTGGGCTCAATGGTTGAGTGTTGACCCATGCACCAAGAGGTCACCAGTTTGATTCCTGGTCAGGGCACATGCCCAGGTTGTGGGCCTGATCCCCAGTTGGGGGGCATGCAGGAGGCGGCCAATCGATGTTCTTTCTAATCAATGTTTCTATCTCTCTCTCTCCCTTCCTATCTCTCTATAATCAATAAAAAAAAAAGAAAAAAATGTTTTTAAGAAAGGGACTGAATCCAAGACTACTCTATCCAGCAAGGTTATCATTCAAAATTGAAGAAGAAATAAAGAGCTTCACAGACACACACATACACAAAGACTAAAGGAGTTTATTACCACCAAACCAGCACTGTGAGAAATTCTAAAGGGATGTTGAAAGAAGAAGAAATATACAGAGAGAGGAACACAGGCACAAACAATAAAAATGGCAACAAATAAGTACCTATCAATAATAACCTTAAATATAACTGGTATAAATGCACTAATCAAAAGACATAGGGTAGGTGAATGGATTAAAAAAAATGACCTGTAAATATAGTGTCTACAAGAGACCCAGCTCAGAACAAAAGACTCACACAGGATGAAAGTGAAAAAATGGGAAAAAATTGTCCTTGCAAACGGAAACAAACAAACAAACAAAACGCTGCAATAGCAACATTCGTATCTGATAAAATAGACTTCAAAATGAAGGCCATAATAAGAGACAAAGAAGTCACTACATAATATAAAAGAGATTAAATCCAGCAAGATAATGCAACCCTGGTAAACAAAAATGCACCCAATATAGGAACACCAAAATATATTTTAAAACTTCTGGAGACTTCAAGGGAGAGACTGACAGCAATACAATCAAAGTAGGGGACTTTAACACCCCACTGACACCACTGGATAGATCTTCTAGATAAACAATTAACAAGGAAACAGAGACTCTAAAGGATGCACTAGATCATATGGATTTGATTGATATTTACAGTACATTTCACCACAAACTTAAAGATTATATATTCTTTGCATTGCACACGGGACATTCTCGAAGATAAATCACAAGTTAGGACACAAACTAAGTCTCTACAACCTCAAGAAGATTGAAATCACATTAAGCATCTTCTCAGATCATAATGGCATGAAATTAGAAATCAATTACAATAAAAATACTCAAAAACATTAAAAAATGGGAGGTTGAATTGGATGCTATTAAACAATGAATGGGTTACCAATGAGAACAAGGAAGAAATAAACGATTTCCTGGAAACTAATGAAAATGAACACATAACAACACAAAACCTATGGGACACAGCAAAAGCAGTTCTGAGAGGGAAGTTCATAGCATTACAGGCCTACCTCAGAAACAAGAAAAAATTCTAATAAACAATTTAACCCTACAACTTAAAGAATTATAAAGAGAGAAAAAAAGAAACACACCTAGAATAAGTAGAAATAATAAAGATGGAATAGAAATATATAACAAAGACTAAAAATAAATACCAAAGATTAATGAAACTAAGAGCTGGTTCTTTGAAAAGACAAACAAGATCAATCAACCTTTATAGCCAGACTCACCAAGAAACACAGAAGACCCATATAAACAAAATCAGAAATGAAAGAGGTGAAGTAACAATTACACCACAGATATACAAAGGATTGAAAGAAAATACTATGAACAATTATATATGCCAACAAATTGGACAACCAAGGCAAAATGGACAAATTCCTAGAATTATATATGCTTTCAAAACTTAATGGAAGAGTCAGAAAACCTGAACAGTCCAATAATAACTAAAGAAATTGAGCAGTAATCAATAAAGTCCCAGCAAACAAAAGCCCTGGTGCAGACAGCTTCACCTGGGGAGTATCATCAAACATTCAAAGAAGAACTAACACTTTTTCTCCTCAAACTATTCCAAAAAATTCAAGAGGAAGGAAGACTTCCAAGATCTTTTTATGAGGCCAGCATAAGCCTAATTCCAAAACCAGATAAAGACACTACAAAGAAAGACAAGTACAGGCCTGTATCCCTGATGAACATAGATGCCAAAATACTTAACAAAATATTAGCAAATGAGAGCCAGCAATATAGTAAAAACATTATTCACCACAATTAAGTGGATTTATTCAAGGGATGCAAGGCTGGTAAAATATTTGCAAATTAATAAATGTGACACAACACATAAACAAAATGAAAGACAAGAATCATATGATCATATCAATAGATGCTGAAAAAGCATTTGACAGAATCCAGCACCCATTTTTGATCAAAACTTTCAGCAAAGTGGAAATAGAAGGATTAGACCTCAACATGATAAAGGCCATGTATGACAAACCTACAGCTAACATCATACGCAACAGGCAAAAACTAATAGCATTTCCCTTAAGAACAGGAACAAGATAGGGATGTCAGATTTCACGATTCTTATTTAACATAGTACTGAAAGTCTTAGCCGCAGTGATCAGACAAGAATGAAAAATAAAAAGCATCCAAATTGGAAAGGAGGAAGTGAAACTGACATTATTCGAAGATGACATGATATTGTACATAGAAAACCCTAAAGACTCCACCAAAAAAACTACTGGATTTAATAAATGAATTTGGCAAAGTAGCAGGATACAAAATTAACATCCAGAAATCGATGGCATTTTTATATACCAATAATGAACACTCAGAAAGAGAAACTAAAAAAACAATCCCATTTACCATTGTAAGAAAAATAAAGTTAAGATAACTAGTAATAAACTTAACCAAGGAAGTAAAGACCTGTTCACAGAAAACTACAGGATACTGAAAAGAGAAACAGAGGAAGATATAAAAAAGTGGAAGCATATACCATGTTCATGGATTGGAAGAATCAACATCATTAAAATGTCCAGGAGGAGGAAAAATGGCATTGGAATGAATGGAAGCTACACAGATTCCCAGGACCAAACTGGAATTACAACTAAAATAAAGACAAATCATCGGGAAAAACCAACTGAAAAACAGCTGGAGAGAACCCGTATAACCAGGGACAGAGAGGGGATGCCAAACCAAGCCTGATAAGAACTGCAGAGGCAGGAGAGGGTGGGCTGAGAGACCACAGACAGCAGCTGAGGGTTGTTTTAACTGTGAGCAGTTCCTGCTGAGAAAGTGGGGGTTTTAAAAAGCACCAAATCAGCTACAGCCACTCACCTTGGGCTGCAGCAGAGAGAGAACGGACTGGACTGGAACTGTGTGAAGAGAGTCTGGGGGTCCTGGCTTAGGAGAGAGCTGGAGGGGAGGACACTGAAAGTTTGGTGCTAAATCACTCCCTCACAGGAGAGTAGCCATCTTACTCAAAGAGACCCAGGGAAAAGCAGTGGCCCCTCCCTCAGGAATTCAACACCACCAGACCAGGCCAGAGAAATGCAAATTGAGGCTCATTAACATCTAGAGTCTGATAGGAAGCAAGTGCCCCACCCACTGGATATCCTCTTACACCTGAGGGATTTTGTATTCAGCCGAGGGCTACAAATTGAGGCTCATCAAATAACTGAGACTATTAGCCTCCAGGCAAAAGCTAGAGGATAACTGACTCTGTCCTTGGTTTGCAAATCTACCCAGGAAAGTAAGACTTGACAGTGGTGTTTTATGTGGGTCCTCCCACATCCACCCAAACTCAGTAGAGGGAGCCACAACCAGCGTAACACCAACACCCACAGGGAAAATTTGGCAGGCTCTAAAATTTGGCAGGCACTGAAGCAGCCAAAATAGTAAAACAAGGAAACAAATCCCAAATGAAAGAACAAGAGAATTCTACAGGAGAGGAGATAAATGAAATGGAATTAAGCAAGTTATCAGAGGTAGGGTTCAGAATAATGATTATTAGGAAGCTCAACAGCATGAGTAAAGATGTAGGAAGCCTGGGCGGCTTCACAAGGGAGTTTTATCAAACATTCAAAGAACTAACACCCATTCTCCTCAAACTATTCCAAAAAATCCAAGAAGAAGGAAGACTTCCAAACTGGTTTTATGAGGCCAGCATAATTCTAATTCCAAAACCGGATAAAGACACTACAAAGAAAGAAAACCACAGGTGAATATGCCTAATGAACATAGACGCCAAAATCCTTAACAAAAATATTAGCAAATTAAATCCAGCAACACATTAAAATAATGATTCACCATAATCAAGTGGGATTCATCCCAGGGATGCAATGTTGGTACAATATTTGCAATTCAGTAAATGTGATATACCACATAAACAAAATGAAAGATAAAAACCACATGATCATATCAGCAGATGCTGAAAAAGCATTTGACAAAATCCAGCACCCATTTCTGATAAAAACGCTCAGCACTGTGGGAATAGAGGGACCATACCTCGACATAATAAACGCCATATATGAAAAACCTACAGCCAACATCATACTCAATGGGCAAAAACTAAAAGCATTTCCCTTAAGAACAGGAACAAGACAGGGATGCACACTTTTTCCACTCTTATTTAACATAGTTCTAGAAGTCTTAGCCACAGCAATTAGACATGAAGAAAAAACCAAAGGGGTCCAAATTGCAAAGGAGGAAGTGAAACTTTCATTATTTTCAGATGACATGACATTGTACATAGAAAACCCGAAAGACTCCATCAAAAATCTACCAGAGCTAATAAATGAATTTGGCAAAGTAGCAGGATACAAAATTAATATCAAGAAATTGACGGCATTCTTATACACCAATAATGAACTCACAGAAAGAGAAACTAAAAAAAAAAATCCCATTTGCCATTGCAGTGAAAAAACTAAGATACTTAGGAATAAACTTAACCAAAGAAGTAAAGGACCTGTTCACAGAAAACTAAAGGACATTGGAAAAAGAAATAGAGGAAGATATAAAAAAGTAGAAGCATATACCTTGTTCATGGATTGGAAGAACTAACATCATTAAAATATCCATACTACCCAAAGCAATCTATAGATTCAATGCAATCCCCATTAAAATACCAATGACATATTTCATGAAATTAGAACGAATACTCCAAAAGTTTATATGGAACCAAAAAAATACCCCAAATAGCCACAGCAATCTTGAAAAAGAAGAACAAAGTAGGAGGGATCACAATACCAGATATCAGGTTATACTACAAAGCCACTGTAATCAAAACAGCCTGGTACTGGCACAAGAATAGGCATATAGATCAATGGAACAGAACCCAGAACCCAGAAATTGACCCAAGACATGCTCAATTAATATTTTACAAAGGTGGCAAGAGCATAAAATGGAGTAAAGACAGCCTGAAGATTGAAGGGTTGCAGGTTTGATCCCTGGCCCTGGTCTGGGTCGTGCAAGAGGCAACCAGTCAATGTACTGCCATTTGACCCAGTGATCCCACTTCTAGGAATATATCCTAAGAAGCCTGAAACACCAATCAGAAAGAATATATGTACCCCTATGTTCACAGCAGCAGTATTTACAATAGCTAAGATCTGGAAACAGCCCCAGTGCCCCTCAGTAGACAAGTGGATAAAAAAGCTGTGGTACATATACACAATGGAATACTATGCAGCTGTAAGAAAGAGAGATCTCTTACCCTTTGAGATGACATGGAGGGACTTAGAGAGTATTATGCTAAGCGAAATAAGCCAATCAGAGAGAGACAAGTATCACATGATCTCACTTATTTGTGGAATATAATGAACAAAACAAGCTGACAAACAAAATAGATCCAGAGTCATGGAAGTAGGGAACAGACTAACAGACAGAGGTTAAGGTGGGGGGGGGGGTAAACTAAAGAACTCGTATGCATGTATGCACAAGCCATGGACACAGACAACAGTGCGGTGAAGGCAGGGTGGAGACGGAAGTGGAGAGGAGGCGGTCAATGGGGGAAAGAAGGAAGGACATCGGTAATACAACAATAAAGATAAATTCAAAATAAATTTAAAAAATCCTTGAACTTTTTCTGAAGAGAGATATTCACATGAAAAATCTATTGCTTTTATATGAAAATCTACTGGCATTTATTCCAATACTGACTTTTCTTCATCTGAAAAGTTTAGCTGACCTCTCAAATGAATGTGCCCGGCACAGACACGCAGGTTCACCCTGAGTACACAGGAGAATGTATACAGGGCTCCCCCATGGGTGGTGGGAGTTAATTAACTTTGTCTTTTTTCATTGTTTACTTAAAAACATTTTTTTTTTTTTATCCTCACCTGAGGACATTTTTGCATTCATCTTCAGATAGAGCAAGAGGGAGAGAGGGAGGAAGACAGAGAGAGGAGAGCATCGACATGAGAGAGACACATCGACTGGCTGCCTCCTACACGACCCGACCAGGGCCGGGGACTGAACTGCAACCGAGGTACGTGCCCTTGACCAGAATTGAACCCAAGACTCTCTGGTCCGCAGGCCGCCGCTCCAACTGCTGAGCCAAATGAGCCAGGGCAAATTTTTTACTAATTTTTAAAGTTACACTTTAATTTGTGATGGTTTAGAAGGAGAATAATTTGAATGTTCACCTCATACAGCATTACATCAACTTAAGCAAATACATGTGGGGATTCCCGCCATCTAACCTAGAGGAAAGTTCACTGATGAACTTTTTTTTCTTTTTAATATGTTTTTATTGATTTTTTTAGAGAGAGAGAAAGGGAGAGAGAGATAGAAACACTGATGTGAGAGAGAAATATCGATCGGCTGCCTTCTGCATGCTCCCCACCGGGGACTGAGCTGGAAATCCAGGCATGTGCCCTGACCGGGAATCGAACCAGGATCTCTCAGTCCATGGGACGACTCCCAATCCACTGAGCCACACCGGCTGGGCACTGACGAACTTTTTAAATGCCTCTGCTCTGTGACTCATATTCTTGAGCAGGAGACCATTATTCAAAGCCACTGAGGTCCCCTAAGTTTCACATTTTTGAAGAAATCTAGTTTCCAGAGTCCATAAAAGGGCTCTAGAGTAAAACAAGGAATGGGCAGTGTTTACCAGTATCTGAGTAAACACTGCATGCGCATGGAGAATTCTCGCACTCACCTCCCGCACAGCGCTGCGCCCTGCAAGCCTCCTCACTGCTGTCGCAGGACGACAGGACGTCTCACTGCCGCACCGGTGAGCAGCCAGAACCAGAGAGGCCTGGTGACTTGCCTAGAGCCACAGACCCTCTGAGAATGCAGGGACCTGTCTGAGACTGCCTGCTCTGTGCCCTGACTCCAAACTGCCCAGTCAAGCTTTACTCACGTTTCACGGGAGTTGCAATGGACTCTTGGTGTGTTCTCATCCAACAGAATACTAGGAAATGCACCTTAAGATTCTCTATGTAAAACTGGTTAAAATTCCTTTTCATTTGTGTAATTAGGAAGGCAGGACGTCCAGTAAGGTGAACCTACTGTTCTATTTGAATAGTTTCCAGCCGCCTAAGCACCATTTACATGTAGAAATTCAATGTGCTATTTACAAATCACCTTTATCTACTCATTAAAGCAGTTTCCTGAGAATCTCCATAAGACAAAACTCTTAGCTCAATTTAAGTCTGAAATACTTCAAAGTATTTGATCCTCCCTCTTACTCAAGAAATACTTACTGAGCCCCCAATTATTGAAGAGTACATGTCATGTGCTGCATGCATGCATGATCTCATTTCATCCTCATTAAACCCACTCTGCAGATCAGCAAACTAAGTCTGAGGGCAGGACTTGCCTAAAGACACACAGCTGGCTAGTGGCAGAACTGGGGCTTGAACCGAGGGCTGCCTGGTAGTGGGGTCCCAGTCACTAGCCTACACCGACAGTTTACCACCTGGCCCACACTCTGCTGGGTGCCATGAACGCAGCTCCGAACCACAACCTCAACTCTACCGCAGCCTGCAGTCCTCCGTTCAGACCCGCGGTCCGCGCCTTCCCCATCACACCGTCCTCAGAGAGATGCTTGCTGCAGGCTCATCAAGATCAGGAGTCCCAGCTTTACTGTCAAGGAGCTTGCAGGCTAAGAGTGACAATAGCAGGGAAAAATCAAAATCCAATAAAGATGCAAAAATAAAGCATTTAGATGGTGTAGTGTCAGTGGATGCATTATTACATGTTAGTAATATGCCCTGAATCACTGTTGTATGTGACTTTCTCAGACAGCAAGCTGCTGTCACCACAAGCCACAGCTCTATCTAAACGTGACTGAGATGAAATCTGTCAGAAAGTGATTTAAAGGGGTGAGTGATCTCGAAGGACGTCGTTCATCACATAGCCAGCCTGAGCAGACCTTCCCTCCGACAGCTGAGCCTGATGTTAGCAAATTCAACAAGACTGGCTGTTAGGAGACATATCCCTAGCTCTACAGTTTCCCCCTTAAAGTTGTTCTCTTCACTGAAATGAGATGATCTCTTCATTTTTTCGTCAACCATTTTTTCGCATGTGCACTGGACATGTGTCTCCATTAAACGCATAGACAGTACCACCTACAGAATTTTAAACATCCTTTTCCACTTTAACCAGTTAGTACTGACTACCACTTCCTTCAGTGTGGGAGGTGGGCACTAGCCTGTGTGGCGCGTAATTACCCACAGAACCCTCGCATCCTGGAGCAGGGCGTCTGCAGCCCTGTACGAACAGAGCACTGAGGCCCAGAGAAGCCGCACACGAGGTCACAGCTCAGCTGGAGTGGAAACAGGATCTGAATTAAGTCCTGTGTGATCCCAGGTTCTGGGCTCCCAAACCCCACTGAACACTTTGCCCTTTGAACAGGACAGTTCTCCCATATTTCACAGCTGAGACACAGGCGCCGGAGAGGACATGAGAGGTCATCGGGGCCCACCACTGAATTTCACAAAGAAGGAAACCACGGGCCAGTGTCGTCAGAGATAACTAAGCCAAGGACTTCCTGCTTCATAATTTGCAGAGAAAGAGGAGAGCCCTGCCCTAAACCCATATGCAGGTGCCTTTCTAGAACTGCTCTTCACTTTAATGATTCCAGTCTCAGTAATCTCTTTAAGTGATAGAAAATGTGTTATAATAGTGATGTGTATTTGCATTGTTCCTAGGATGCTATCAATAGTTCACTAGCTTTTACTTCCTGAGATGTCACATTTCTTGTGGTGACTTGATTTACATGACACAGGCCAGCACACTTCAGACTTTAACGTATGTCTGTATCACCTGGGACTGAGCAGGTGTCAAGAGGCACCTGGAGACAGCACCTCTAACAAGCCCCCAGGGGCAGCTGCCAGTGGAGGGACCACTTTGAGTGGCACAGATGCAGGCAGGGTTTAGGGCAACCTTTTCAGCTTCTTCCCTTTGTAAGAAGCATCTCCACATGTCTACATTTCTGGTTACGTGGTGCTGCGGCCCCGCCAAGAGCCAGCCAGGTCATGATGGCTGGGGGAGTTTCCTGCGGTGCTCACAAAGGCCTCCGTCCCCGTGACCTGTCCCACAGCTGGGACGCCCTCGACCTTGATGCTGCTAGCCCTCAGCACACGGAGGCTGGATGGAAGAGGTGTGCGTGCGTAGAGCTGACAGCAGGACTAGGCAAGGCCAGGTTTCGGCCTGTCGTCAGGTCAGAGCACTGCAGCCTCACCAGGTGTCTTAGGTTTGGAAAGAAGGAAATGACATCTCTAATATTAAAAAGAGAAAAAATATTTTTGGAACCGTTAGTACTGTTCAGAACTAGTAACTTTTCTGAGTGAGGATGTTTAGAGACCACTAGTCTATCTGCAGAAAGCAACCACTGACCCACAGCTGGACAGGCTGCGAACCCCTAATGAGGGCCTTTCCCTGCCTGATCTACCCAGAGACCCTTTGCCCCTTACATGAAATAAAATCCTGGGCCTTTAAAAGAACCTGTAGTTTCAGAAAGGCAAGAATGGGAAAAAGAATAGGAAGAACAGAGATGCCAGCCACTCTGTGCCTGTGAGCTCGGGCCTTCCAGGCAGCCTCTGCCCTCCCCTAGTCCCCATGGGCCATTCTATGAACAAGGATAATCTGGGGGTCCTCTTTGTCAAGCCAGGCCCCACCTGCATGTATCAGATTTATTATTACGGAGCACACAACTGAAACGCATCACACCCTGAAAGGCGGGTCCCTCTGGAACCGAGCACCTCGCTGAACTCATCACCGGTGCTGTGGAAGGCACACAGCATGAGGCAGCCCTCCTGGGAGGCCGGGCCCGTGCTCTTGTTCTCTGCATTCTCTGCACTTAGAACAGTGAGTAGTAACTAACAGGCTCTGTTAACCCGATCAATACGCAGAGCAATGCTTCTCAAGTTTTGAAGCCTAAGGCATTTGTTACAAATGCACACCCCAGCCCAGGTCTTGCTGAGCAAGTCCCGCAGGGTGGGGAGCCTGCCTCTGAGCAGGCCCAGCCAGCTAATGCGGGGTAAGTGGTCAGGGGCCAGTGGGGCTGGCGGGAGAGTCTGTGACAGTCACCTCTATGATTAAAACACAAGAACACAAACACTCAGTAAGCACCACCATGTGCTCTGGAATGTGCGTTCCCAGGATGGCACAAGAGGCAGCTAGAGCGTCATGACTGAAGAGGGACAGAAGAGGAATCAATGATCCCTGAATCAAATACTGGCCTTAAAAATGCTGTGGAAACACCAGGTGGCGGCTTCACCCTGCCTAGGCCAGTGGCGACTGGAGGACAGTTACAGATTCGGCATCTTAGTAAGGCCTTGAAGGACGCATGGCAGGTTTTCAGGCAAGCGAAGGGGAGAAGGGCATCCCAAGCAGAAGAAACACTGCGAGGCCAACTGAGGCTGGCAAGTCCAGGGTTCCTCCAGGAAAAGGGCCAGGAGTCTGCTCCCCCCAGAGAGAAGGGACAGACTGGTGGAACTCTGGAGCTGGGGAGAGGGAGGCGATGGGCTGAACAGGAAGTGGGTTTTATATTAAACAGTGATACAGAAGTGTGTACCACAACGTGTAAGTCTGCAGTTTTCACTCTGTTTAAGCTGGGGAATGCTTTTTTCAAATTAAAGTCGCCCCCTTCTAAAAACAAACAGAAACAACAAAACCAGTCGCAGCTGCTGGTAAAAGCAGGGATGGAGATCCAGAATCCCACCTGTCTGGTACCTGCAACCCCATGGCAGAGGCACCCTTAGGTGGTGAGGGACAAAGAGTCAAACCTGCTGCTGCGGCAGAGAGGGGCAGGGAGGCCTGGGAATGACACGATCAGAGAGGATTCAAGGGACAAATGGAAATTCAAACTTTGAAGAGCTTGTAGGACGGCAATACTGTTGCACAGCACAAGGCAGGTGGGCAGTATAAGCCCAGAACTCAGGGCTAGTGATGCAGGTTTGCAAACAACAATCAAAGTAGTATGAACACCACAGGAGAAGGGAAAGTCACTGTGGGTAAATTCAATAACGCCCTAAACATTTAGTGTGGGCCAGCTTGTGCGAGGCTCTGATCTAGGGGTTGTGGACAGAGCAATGAGGAGAGTCCTGTGATGTGTACATTCCACTGAGAGAAGACAGGCACATGGGGCTTATCCTACAGAGAAAATAAAGCAGGGTCTGGGGTGTGGGGAGTGTGTGTTTGGATGTGCGTGCCATTTTGTATCAGTGCTCAGGAATGGCCACCCTGAGAAGATGACATATGAACAGAAACCAGAAAAAAGAAAAAAAGCACAGTCACCTAGCAGATGACCAAGGAAAGGGCATTCCAGGCAGAGGGACCTCAGTGGCAAAGGACCATGCCCAGGATAATGGGGAAAGAACAAGAGGGCCAGTGAGCTAGAAGGGTGGGGGCAGGAGGGACAGGGAGACAGAGGGACAAAGGTGTCCTAGGTGGGGGCAGGAAATGCTGCAGTTTCATGGGCTATTATACGCACTTTGGCTTTTGCTCTGAAACAGAGAGCAGAAAAGTGACAAGCTTTAACTTAGGTATTAGAGGGACCACTTTGGCTGCTGTGATGGGAATGGGCTGTAGGCACAAGGGCAGAAGCAGGGAGAGCAGTTAGGATGCTCTTACATGCATTCATCCAAGTGAGAAAGGTGGCGTGGTCTAACATCTAGGATGCAGGTGGTGACAATGAATTGGATTCTGGATACATGTTAATGGTAGAATCAGTAGCATTTGTTGATAATGGATGTAGTGGGGAGGAAGAAGGACAGGAGAGACGAGAGAGGGGGAAGGTGAGGAAGGGAGTCACAGATAACTCCAAGATTTCTGGGCTAAAGAGATGTAAGGAAGGAGCTGCTATTCACTGCTTTGATCTGAGAGGGACAGATGAAGGAGGCAGGTTTGGGAGGGAAGGTGAGGAGGTGGTCTGGCACCTGGAGTTTGGCTGTGTGTTGGGCACTCACACAGACAGGGGGAGGAGCTGGCCGTGCAGTGTCACGTTTGGGGACTTGCCAGTGCACAGGTGGAACGGAGCGCCGTGGGACAGGAGAGCTCACGGGTGTGCATGGAGACATAAAAGGGGGTAGCCATGAGAGTGGCCTCCAAGAATCAAGACAGGGCAGGGTTTTAAGTATCTAGAAAATGGAAGGAAAACTCTTCATATGATACCCTCCACCAAAATTACCTCCCAAATGCTTAAATCCTTAGCCATGGAGTCTACTTAAAAAACAAAAACAAAAAGCAAATAGGCTCACACTGGAGTTTACTATTGAAAATGCACATAACTCCACTGAGGGCTCCCCAATTCATCCACGAGGGGAATGAACAGGGTCACTGGCTCCCTCACTGAGGTCAGAGCTGTTCCAGGGGCTGTGGGTGGGGTGTGGGCGAGTGAGGGGAGGGAGCGGTTTATAATTTGGGAGCATGAAATATCAGTTAGAAGTTAACATTTATTAAGCATTTGTGTGTTGGTGTTTTACATTCACAGCTCTCATTTAATCTTCAGAACAGCCCTCTGAGATACATCCTGTGATTATCCCCCTTTCACAAACAATGAAAGTGAGGCTTGGGAAGGCTAGATCACTTGTCCATCATCACAGAGCAGGCTGCCGGTAGGACAGGCCAAGAGACAGGTGCCAGGGGAGAGTTTGAAGATGTGGGAGGCCTCTGGATGATGTGGAGCTCAAAACTGATGTTTTTGGTGGCAGGTACCAGCTGAGAACTCTATTACTCTCTCTAGAATCTTGTTTCCCTGGAGGAAAAGTTATAAATGAAACTGTAGAACTGAGTATGTTCATACCCCCGAGAGGAAGGGGGCAGCCTACATAAATGCAATGGACTCCCAAAGTGGAGAAAGTTCAATAAAAGCTATGGGATGACTGATCAAGAAAATGAATTCATCTGTGCAACAGTGGAACTAATTATACTTTCTAAATTAATAGTCATTTCCATTAAGATTTGGACACTTGACTTCTGGCTTTCAGAGAACAAAAATGTGCAAATACATAATAGGAAAGCTATAGTTTGTCTTCATGAAGTTACCGTGTTCTTATCTTAAAAGATATCAAATATTCTTTAAAAGTTGTTGTTATGTAGTATTAACATCTCAGACCATTCTTAAAATGTTACTCTTGTAAGTAGGCTAATTTTTGACCTGTTCAAAAAGGAAACTCTCTCACCAGTCAACAGTATTCACAATTTAAACCCAAGGTCCAGGTTGAACTCCTTGAAAACATATACCGGTTAACAAATACAGTTAGAGCACACCCTTGAAAACACACACACATATTTCATTCTGATAGTTGGCTCAAACCACTCTTGCTATGACAGTAAAATACTTTCTTGTCATCCCATAATGCAAGTGAAAATATTTTGAAAAACCAACTTGCTGTACCTCCCTCACCCCCAACTTTTTCTTTGGGTGCCAGAAAAGACAGTGGCTCCAAATGTCAATTTTTATAGATGGGTGCTAAGTCCGACAGGAAGAAAAGAATGAGTCTGTCTTCCTGAAAAAGATGAATATCACTTTCAAAAAGTCTTGTAGGCATTCTATACAAGGCCTTTTAAGACCAGATTTGTGTCTAGTAGGTAAATTTCACAGAAAACTGTTACATACATTTCCTCCCAACACTTAACCGTAGTAGATACAGCGCTATCCAGTTTCATAAGCTCCTGGGACAGCCTGAGGCGTCATGTTGGACACTCTATGTGAGATACTAAAAGGGGGCTTTGTATTCACCAATGTATTGTCAAAAATGGCTTGCGCTCCTACTGTGTGCCAGGCACAGTTCTAGGTGCTGGGATAGAGCTCGTGTCAAAAACCAAGTCCCCGCGTTTTGGCCCTCAGCAGAGGTAGGGCTGAGAGATGAAAAGTGACAGATGCGGAACACGGCGGGAGCACGAAGCCTCAGGAAGAAAACAAGGGCGGGCAGAGCGCGGACTGCGGGAGGGCGGTCGGGGGATTCCGAGCACCGGGCACTTGCGCTGTCCCGAGACAGCTGTGCTGGTCCCCGCTGGGCCGACGAGCTGGGGCATTGTTCCCACGACTCCCCAGCGCCCAGCAGGTGTGAGGCTGCACAGTGCCCCGCGGCTGAGCAAGTCGGCGGCGCGCACGGCGCCCCGGAAAGCGCGGGGTGCGGGCTCCGAGAGGGCCGGCCGCCCAGCCGCGCTCCGGGCCGGCGGGTCACAGCAAGGTCGCGCCGAGCGCTGCAGCCCGAGGGTGACCGGCCGCCACCCAGCGCCCAGCCCCACGCCCGCCGGGTCCCTCTCTCCCGGGGAGTCAGAAGGGGAAGTGCGGCCCAAAGTTGCGGAGCTGCGCCTGTTCCCGCCCGGCCCAGCCCTCGGCTTCAGACCCCGCTCCACGCGAGCCCCGGCGGCGGCCCGGGCGCCGAGACAAAGCGGTGGCGCAGGCCCGCGGCGAGGCCTCACCTGTCCAGCCAGAAGGTCCAGGGCGAGTGCAGCGGGACCCCGCCCGGCTCGGGCTGCAGCGCCGACAGCGGCAGGAGGCCGGGCGGCGCGGGGGCGGGGGCGGCCCGGGGCTTCGCCATTTTCTCCGCCCCGCCAGCCAGGCCGACGGACGAGCGGACCGCGGGGCGAGCGGCGGCTGAGTCACCCGGCCGGGCGCCCCGAGCCCCGCCCCAACCGCCGAGCCCCGCCCCGAGCCCCGCCCCAACAGCCGAGCCCCGCCCCGGCCCCGCCCCAACCGCCGAGCCCCGCCCCCAGTCCCGCCCCAACCGCCGAGGCCCGCCCCGGCCCCGCCCCAACCGCCGAGTCCCGCCCCGGCCCCGCCCCAACCGCCGAGTCCCGCCCCCAGTCCCGCCCCAACCGCCGAGCCCCGCCCCGACCGCCTCGCGCCCGCGACCCCGCCCGCCCAGGTGGCCCGCCCCGAGCCCCGCCCACGGCCCCGCCCGAACCGCGCCGAGCCCACGTCCACGGCCCCCGCCTCCGCCCGGCGAACAAAAGCTGGCGGGCCAGGAGCGAGGGGGCCCTGATCCGCACAGGCACGGAGCCGAAGGCGGGAGGCAGAGCCCCGGCCCGGAAGCCCTGCGGGCTGTGGGGGTGGAGGACCAGTACCGGCCCGGCAGCCAGACCAGAAGTGGGCAGTTGAACGGAGAGGCTGCAGAAAGATGGAGGAATGGCTGGGCGGGGGAGGAGTGACTCCACCGCGAGAGGAAGGAGGAGTGGGTGGGAGAGCTGGCAGATGACTGGCGCAGGGATGGAGGAGTGGAAGGGCAGATGGAAGCACGGGTGGCTGTGACCGACAGATGCCATGGGAACCTCTAGCCAAATAGATAAAAGAGACTGGAATGCCCAGGAGTGCAGACAGAAAGGGCCAGGCCGACCGAGGCCAGGAACCACCGACTCAGGCACGAAGCTTTACCAGGTCAGCCTAACATCCCTCATGGTGACAGCACTTTCCAAGCTCAGCTGATTTCAAGGGCCTGGAGCCCCCAACCCACGCTCTCTGGGGCCACCACGTGCCCACAGTGAGGGGCACAAGCCCGGCCCAAAGTGTGGCTAACTTCAAAGGAGCGTTCCCGAAGTCAGCTGCGTTCTCCAGGCTTGCCCCAAAGCACCCACAAGGCAGGAGGACACCAGGCAGTCTTGAACACAGAGCCCTCTGCTTTCTGCACCTCTGAATAAAGAAGCCCCGATGGCCAGACGAGCCCTGAGGGATCCTCCCCGCACAGCCCTTCACAGGGTCTGTGTCACTCTCGAAACAAAAGGAGAGGTGTGAGGGCATGTGAGCACACATCGTAACTGGCACAGGCGTGGATACTCTCTTTAACCTTGAATTTCTGGATGGTCCTCTCTGGCCTTTAACAGTTCCAGTTCCTGACAGATTTTCCACCTGGCCTAACACATGTGCTGCTCTGAGCTTGAACATTCACGGTGATGGGCCAAAACAGGAGCTGCAAATCCAGATGGGTTCAGGGTCATCACAGGCATCGTCAATGCCTATGACAAATCCCAGGGTAGGTGCCTTCCCTAAAAGGTATTCAAGTCCAGATAAAGTGACAATGAAAACTAGACTACTGCTTTTTGATGCCTGCTTCGAACATAATTTATATACAGCATATAATGCCGAAAGCAGTGACATAATCATGAAGTCCTTCCAACTTTGAGATACTGGGGGTCCTTTTGGTTAGATGCATTTTAAAAAAAAAAGGTCTTTTATTTTTTCAAGAATATACAAAGATGGCATTGTTTAGGCTGCCTCAGCACTTCATACTTAACTCGCTTAATCCTCACAACAGTCCAGTGAGGAAGGTACTATGATCGGCCCATTTCATTGATGAGAAATGCGTAAGTTAAATTAACCCCAAGGTCACACAGCTAGTAAGTGATAGAGCCAGGATTTCAACAGAGGTGTTCAGGCAACAGAGTCTAGGCTTTTAACTGCCAGGCTCTACTGCCTCTCTAACTAAAAAACTAACAGGTGCACAAGGTAAAAATAAGGAAATCAATAGTAAGTCTTCCTCCATCTCAAGGATATCAGTCTTCCTGCCCAGAGGAAACCCTGTTAACAGTTTCCTTCCAGAAAAATACAAGTATGCATATAAAAGCATGTATATAAGTTGTATACCTATCTATATGTTTCATAACAGAAATAGGAGCATTTTATACCACTGCTGCATGTCCTTATCTTACTTAACGTTGCATATTTGAAGGTTTTTTCCATATCAAAACATATAGATCTACTTCATTAAAAAAATTTTTTTTCTTTATTGATTTTACAGAGAGCAAAGGAGAGGAGAAAGAGAGAAACATAGATGAGAGAGAACATGTACTGGCCGCCTCCTGCACGCCCCCCACTGGGGACTTGGCCCATAACCTGGGCCTGTGCCCTGACCAGGAATGAAACTGGTGACCTCTTGGTGCATGGGTCGATGCTCAACCACTGAGCCACACTGGCTGCACTACATGTACTTCATTTTAAGGGTTACAAAGCAACCCTTTCTAAAGAAGTGATATAATTTAATTCGCTACCCCTCAAGATTTTGGTGGTTTATAGTGATTTTCTTTTATCAATAATGCTACCATAAGCAATTCTGTATTTGATGTCTTTCCTCATCTGTAACAATTTTGGATAAGTAGAAACTTTGTCTATGTTTAAAAATTTGATACATTTTGCTAAATTATTGTGCAAAGTGGTTACATGAATTTATATATCATTAATTTATAAATAATAGTTGATTCTGAAATTTTATGTTTACTTACATTTATGTTTATAAAATCTAAGACACTGGCGGAAAGGGAGTTTTTGCTTTCCAATGATTAAAACTAGTCATACTGTCAAGTTGAACTTCCTTATGTCTTTTAACAACACCCTCAGTAAGAAAGAGTTAAATTAAAAGTTTTATCTGCAGTTTCTAAAAGATAGTATGCACCACATGATAAATTACTTTCAGAAGTTAGAAGAATAGTCTGGCAATTTTTCTTTATCGAGTCACAATTATGTACCTCCCTCTCTTTTTTGCTTTGGCTTCCAGGATGCTCAATATTACATCTGATGCTCAATCACAACATCAATATTAATCAATGGAGAAGCATAACTATTTTTATATTACTTTACTCCTATTTTTATTGTAATGACCTAATTTCACACATGCATCTTATACTAACCCTCAAATCTGTTTTGGGAGTAGGTGATATACAAAAACAACTTAAATGACCTTAGATTAATAAGAGGTCAGGTAATGTCACTAAGGTAAGAGGCAGAGAGAGAACAATGCGCATAACTTTCATTCCCTTCCTGTTTGGAATGTGTTACTGCTCTCAGAATCATCCTTAGAAGATGACAAATTGGGAAAATTCCCCTCATCTTCCCCCTTTGTAACTAGACAGCAGGAATTAGAATTTCAGGGTAGACAGGGAATTTGAAGAGTAAGCAAACCTATCATTTTATAAATGAGGAAACTGAGGCCCAGAGAGGTGAAGTGACTTACCTGAGGCCACCACTCTAGGAAATGACAGAGCAGGACTAAAGCGTGGGTAGCTTGAGATCCAGGCCAATGTGCTTTGAGTAACAGGCAACTCAGCAGACTTGGGGTGGCCAGAGAGAGGAAGAGAAGGTAACCACACAGCCCCTAGCAACGAAAACAACAAAAAGGACTTGAGGCACTCATAAATAATTAAGCAATTAGCCGCAGCAGCTACTCCCCTCCCCTCCAGCAAGCAGTCACCAAGGCAACTTGGGCAGGGTGCCTGCTGGTTGCCTAGTAACAGTGTGGTCGGCTCCCCTGACATGCTCCCTAGGCATCAAAGGATTCGAGAGCAGGGAAGAGCCTTAGACAGGGATCATTATTCTAACACCTTCATATTCCAAATGAGGAAAGGGAGGCCCAGAGAAGCTGAGTAACCTATGCAACGTCACACAGCTACTCAGAGACACAGCCAGGGTCTTTATTTCTAGTTTTTGTCCATTGCACTAGGGCTGCCTTGGGGACACTGCAGATGGGCGGGGATGGGGTGGGGTGGGGGATCTCGCCATAGTTCCTAGGAGAGTAAGGAAGTAAGACCCAGTGAGCAAGCAAGAAATAGACAGAGACCTTGAGCTCTCATGTGCAATTAGCTGGTAATCCCATCATCCCAACTTTCATCACCATGGCAACATGGGTGAGGTGGGTGCTGGTTGCCTAGTAACAAGTGGTCCTGTCTTCCACTCATATCCGGCTCCCTGGGAGTCACAAGAACAGCAGAATATTGAAACTGGAAGGGAAGGCAGAGATCCTAACTCGGTTTCTTTCTTTGACAAATGAAGCAACTGAGGTTTGGGGACACTGTGCAAGGTGTCCCCACAGCCACAGAGCTAGCTAGTGACAGGGACTCACTGTTGGCCAGCCAGCCTTTCCTGAATCCCCTCCACGTATTGTCTCTGTCACAGCACTGCAGGAAAGGACACTTCACTCAAAGTGAAAACATTGGAGGGGAATGGCTGGTGGTCCCCTGGAGGTACTCCTACCACTTGTCCAAAGGTGGCTATGCACACATAAAGCCTGTCACACAGCAGATGTACATGGAGGCACTACATACAGTAGTTTAATCCAGGGTCTCTAAAGTCAGAAAACCTCAGTCAAAGCCGGCTCTCCCCACACCTGGCAAACTGCTTGTCCCTCTGTGCCTCAGTCTCCACATCTGAGAAATGGGCATCCCAACACTATCTACCTATCAAGGAACATAAGTTGTCATCAAGATTAAATGAGGAAATGGACAGGTGAAGGGACCGGTATATAGTAAGATGCAGTAAATATTAGGTATTCATTTGTTCTACATTCAATAAATATTTGTTGCATGTCTGCTATGCAAATACCCTGTCCTAGCTCTTGAGATTCATTAGTGAGCAACACAGCAAAAGAAATCCCTGTCTCAGGGAGCTCACCTTCCAGTGGAATGACTGTGCATGTGTGTGTGTGTATTTTTTTTAACGTTTGTTGAATGGGTGGAGGAACTTATTGGCAATATCCTATGTTTATGTTGCTGGGCTCCTTCTCTAAGTCTGAGAAGTTTCCTGTTTACAGGGTGTGATGCTATAAATATGTAGGGCTGTCTTGTATGTGGGAACTTCTTTTTGCTTTCTTTTAAAAGCTCAGGAGGAATAGGGAGGCAGTGGCCACTAGATGGCAGACCTCAGTCTCCCTAGACACAGGGCACAGGGAGGAGGCACAGGCCTGGGGCACACTTCTTGCAATGGCAAGTTTTGCAATTGGTCAGTCCTAGGGTGATGGCTTGGAGGGGTGGGGGAGATCTGAAAACCCCCGAGGACACTGGGGCTGTCAGGGGAGGCTGTAGAGTGGTTTAAGAGTGATTGCTTTATCTTTAAAAATTAACTCAAAATGGATCAAAGACCTAAATATAAGATCTAAAACAATAAAGTTCATGGAAGAAAACATAGGTACTAAACTTATGGACCTTAGTCATAGTGGACATTTTATGAAGTTGATCCCAAACACAAGGGAAGTAAAAACAAAAATAAATGAATGGGACTATATCAAACTAAAAAAGCTTCTGCACAGCAAAAGAAGCTGACACCAAAACAAAAAGGTAACCAAGCGAATGGGAGATGATCTTTGCAAACAACAGCTCCAACAAGGGGTTAATAGCCAAAATATATAAAGAACTCATACAACTCAACACCGAACAATCCAATTAAAAAATGGGCAGAGGACCTGAACAGACACTTCTCCCAAGAAGACATACAAACAGGCAACAGATATACGCAAAAATGTTCAACTTCACTAGCTGTTAGGGAAATGCAAATCAAAACCACAATGAGATGCCACCTCACACCTGTTAGAGTGGCTGTTATCAACAAGACAGGTAATAACAAGTGTGGAGAGGTTGTGGAGAGAAGAGAACCCTCCTTCACAGTTGGTGGGAATGTAACTGGTACAGACACTATGGAAAACAGTGTGGAGGTTCCTCAAAAAACTAAAAATATAGTTAACATATGACCCAACAATCCTTCTCCTGAGTTATCTACCCAAAAAACTCAAAACATGTATTCACAAAGATATATGACCCTAGGTTCATGGCAGCTTTATTCACGGTGGCCGAGACATGGAGACCACCAAGGTGTCCTGTGAGAGGACTCGGTGAAGAAGGTGGGTACATGTAACCTATGGAATACTCCTCAGCCTTCAGAAAGGATGAAATACTGCCGTTTGCGACAACATGGATGCACCTTGAGAATATCATGCTAAGTGAAATAAGTCAGAAGAAGCTAAGAACCATGTGATTTCACTCATATGTGGAATATACTGAAACTCAGAGACACAGTGGGAAGGGGTGGGGGGAAGGGTCCACATACTTGGTGACAGAAGATGGTTTGACCTTGGGTGGGGGACACACAATGCAATGTACACATCATGTATCATAGAAATGTACACTTGAAATGTGTATGATCCTATTAACCGATGTCACCCCAATAAATTTAATTTGAAAAAAGAGTGACTCTTTCTTAAGACTGGACCCCCTAGCCCGCTCGCCGTGGGCGAGCTGTGTGACTCCAGGAAGCTGTGGCCTTGCTCGCCTTCAGAGCCCTCACCTGGAATGTGGAGACAACGACAGGACTCCCTGAAGGGGCTGCTTCAGGCGTGTGCAGGAAAGTATGTCTGATGCACCTTGCAAGTTCGACAGATGGTATTTGTAGAAAAAGCTCAACCAGTGGAACTCATCCAGAATTTGCAAGATGCTTGGAGGGCTGGTTCAGAGCGGCAGGAGGAGGGACAGGGTGAAGGAGGTGGCGTTTGTGAGGCCCCTGCAATGAGGACACAGGTTGCCAGTCACCAAGCCTGGAAAACGTGACACAGGTTCAGCTGTCCACCCTCCAAGTCCAAAGCCACCTGTCCACCAGAGTCCTTACTTGGTTCTCCCTGCACCACTGGCCCAGGTCTGTCTTCTTCTTCCCAGTGGTTCCACCCACTCTGGGTCCTCCCTTCCTGAGTTCCAGCCAATCACAACACCCCCCTCACTGGCCTCCCTGCTCCCAGCACCTACCCCACCCCGCCACCACACAGCAGCTGAGCACCTGTCTCAGGCAGCGAGTGGATCACGCCTACAGGGCTTCGCTGGCTTCCTGCTGCTCTCAGGACAAAGCCCAAAGTCCTGGTGGCCAACAGGGCTCAGCGTCCACCCGCCTTTCCAACCACTGGGCAGTGCTCTCCCCCTTCCTCAAAGCTCCTGGGCAGCCTCGCGGCATCTGCACCCCTATTCCCTCTCTGAACCCTCCAATCCCTCTGCTCTGCAGGGCTGGCCGCTCCCCCCACTCCGGCCGGCCTCCTGGGCGATCTTCTCCGCCCTCCAGCTCCAGAGCAGACCCTCCCTTCCCTGATTATTTCCTTCATAACGCGAGTCATAACGGCTCTGACCCACTGCCTGTCCTAGAGGCCTGGGCCCCTCTTGAGCACCTCTGTGCCCTGGTGCCAGCACAGGGCGGGCCACATGGATGGCACACTACCAAACTGTGGAAAAGATGAACCGGGTACACAACAGCTATTGATCGAAAGGAACAGTCTGTGAATTCGTCTCCCAATTTCTAGTCTTTCTCCTCTGCCAGTCTATCGTTGTGGACGGCAGATCAATTTTCCTGAAGTGCACTTTTTCCATTACTTCTTTGCTCAAAAGCACTAAATGGCCTAAACTCGGAAATGTCCAGTCTAGCATCTGGAGACCGCCCCACCTACTCCATCTCTCCAAATGCATATGCAAGTAAGTACATTTCCTTGTGTATTTGGTTACATGTGTTTCTATACCAACACTGACATATACTTGGAAATATGTACACATACAAATACATGTGTCTGTAAGTACATATGTGCGGACGCATCCTCTTCCCCTTGGTGTGTATTCAGCTCTGCAATGACGTGAGCCCCGGGCTGGGCTGGGACCCCCTCCTGCGCAGCCCCAGCTCCTGGTGCGGCACCTGCACATGGAACATCTAGTCCTCACTCAGTGAACACACGCTGTGCGCCAGAGTTCAGTCACCAAACACAACTCGGACAGGGGAGGACATCCAGCCTTCCAGGGCCATAGCTAAGCAGGTGCCCAAACCACTTTCCCAAGGAACCTCCTGCCCAGCAAGGGGAACACTGCGGGTAACCATGCTTTTTCGTGGTTAACAAAAGCGTCCCTTGCCCTGGCCGGTGTGGCTCAGTGGGCTGAGCGCTGTCTGGTGCACTGATAGGTCGCCGGTTCAATTCCAGGTCAGGGCACATGTCCAGGTTACGGGCTCGATCCAGGTTGGAGATGACTGGTGTTTCACGCTCACATCCATGTCTCTCTCTCCCTCCCCCTCCCTCTTTCTCTCTCTCTAAAAAATCAATAAAAACATACATAAAAACAAGAAGAGTGCTGATGATTTCAGAAATATTGGCTCTGGGGCCAGTCTGAGAATTCAGGTGGAGAACTTTGCTGTGGCTGCATGGGACTGTTCACTGTTTCAGGACCAACGATTCATGTAACCAACTCCTCGCGCTGGGCATTCGACTGTTCCCAGGGTCTGTCCCCACAGTACGGAGCCCTGCAGTAACAGACTGAAAATCACTGGCTCCTCATCAAAGGGCAGTTATCAGCACTCCCCCAGGCGGATCGACCAGACGTGGGAGGGTCGCTGATGTTGGAAGGTGCAGCGAAAGGCCAGCAGGCCTCACTCTGGTCTCCGGCAGTTTTTAGAAGAGAGGTACAGATGGACAACAGAGAGGCGCTGCGAGCAGAAGGAAGTCCAAACTGTGCGTCCGAGTCCACACTTACCAGCTGTGTGATTTGGGACACATCCTTCGACCGCTTTGCGTCGCCTTTCTCAATTGATCAATGAATGTGCTAGGGATACCTGTCCCCAGGGCTGTCCAAGGGGAGGCCCTGCGTGAGCTGGGCTACACAGCGTGGGCTGCTGCTTCCTGTCGGAATTCGGCACTAAGTCCTCGAAGACCCTCCCTCAGTCCTGGGCAGACTGCAGAGGCTGTTGTGCCAAGAGCATGTCCGCAGAGCACTGCCAGTTCCTCTGAGTCTTCTGCATCCCTTGTGGGGCCTCCGTCCCACTGCCGGCTGACAAGTGCTTGGGGAGTGGCCAGTCAGCGTGTGCTGGTCACCTCGTCACAACTAAGCTGCTTCAGGGGTCAGATTTTGCTTTGAGCTTTCAGTTACCATTCAGACATCACTTAGGGGGCCATTCTGCAAGCCAGCACTCTGAGGAAGGGCACTGTGCTTTCTAAGTTTAAACAACCACCTCATATAAAGACTCACACCCATAACATAGAGTGGTACAAGCATGCTGACACAGCAAATTTCACCTTGCAGAGCAAATACTAGGAAGTGGAGAGCTGTGTACAAAATGACTTTCTGTACCCATTTCCCGCATCAGACACAGCGGGGGCAAAGAGCTCACCTGGGGTGCTCTCAGAACATCACGAGACTGCTCGTGCACTGGGCACTCAGCAAGCATGTGAATACGGGCCCTTCTATGAGTAAAACATTCATTATTCAAGCATACATTGAGACAGTATGTGACTTTACTTCTTAAGAGCTGACTACCCTAAAATTTGAAAAGCCATTGTCAATTGATGGGCAATTATAAAAGAAAAATGAAGCCATTTTTGAAATGGAGACATTTGTTTTCCAAAAAACTGTAACTACATACAATTTTCAGAACTCCAACTATTGTGCAAAGTGCTACATTAGACTCGCGAAGACGCGTTCCAGTGGCGTTTCAGACCCATGAAACCTTGGGATTACGTAACCTGTTCTTTCCCATCAGCAGGCTGCAAACTCCCAACGCAGAAGGATTGCCAGTGTTTCACTCCCTTCCCTGTTGACTTCATTTGTCACATACAATGCACGTAATGTTCACTTGCCTGTTATGCAACTTACATTCTCTGAGTGTTTCCTGTTTCTATGGTAAGGTGGGGTCTTTCCTGGGAAGTGAAAGCATGCACACAGCGATCACCCTCGGTCGCTTACAAAGTGTGGTCTCCAACAGGGTGACGATACATGTGGTGTCCACAGGTCACTTTGCACGTGGATTTGTGTCACAGATATTTACCGTCATTGACAATGATCCTGGAGATAGCTCAGAATCAGCTCTGTCCTTTCAAACATGTCCAGAGCCCGCAGAACTCCACTCTGAATGACCCTAACTTTGAGTGGATTCACTGTCATTTCTAAAATGCCCAAGGGTCATGTTTTCTTGTCTTATTGGGCTAAAATCTTTTATAGTACATGCAATACAATCTTGTCAATAAAATACAGTGCAACTTTTTTCATATTTTGCAAAAGCATAGTTAATGATGCAAATAATTTCCTATATTTCATTCTGAAGGAAAACCATCCATAAAGCCATACTCCATGCGAGACTCAGAATTCAGAGGAAGTGGGCACATCCCACCCACAAAGGCAAGATTAGCAGGGAGGAAACGAGCCTTGTGATTATATTGTCCAGATGGAAACGAATAACTGAATCATTCTTTGTGAAATCAAATAGCATCTTAATAAGCTGTTGCATCATCTCTGTTGATTTAATTCAACGGGAAGATATCAGAAAATGACTACAACTGGCAAAAATAGCTTTGTTTCCTATGCTTATCAGCATTTGATCTGTGAATCCTCTCTGCATTTTGAAGGTAAAGCCCCAAATGGTCTTTAGGGTTCTTTCCCTCAAAAGCAGCCATGTTAAAAAGAGAATTAGCCTGAAACTATAATTAAATTATTGAAATTAAAAAACGGAAACCCTAGTGTTTGGTCAAATCTTTTATCATAGAAAAAATTCAAATATTTCTTTTACCAGGCAAGCTGGTTAAGTACAAGTTGTCATGGAAACAGGATGCTTTCAAATTATATGAGGAATGACGTTTTTCATCTAACTAGGTTTTCATTTCCTCTAAATGGGAAGAAATTGTTGTAGCTGAAATCCATTATATTTATTTCAAATCTGCATTAAAAACAATAATTTCCTGTATTTTATATAGGCATACATAGTCACAGAGCCTCACTCTCATAAAAAAAAAAAAAAAGAATTAAAGTGACTAGCAAAAGAATTGGTGCATAAATAAAGACATAAAATGAAAATGAATCCCATGATATATTATATATCCACTGATGCATACTGAAGGGGTAGGAGAATGGGAATCAGAGGATAAAATGCCTCCTGGGACATATTTTTCTTCAGTGGCATTGGTGTCTGTTTTTACAGAATGATCTAGGCCAGAACAGTTCTCAGGGAGTGGAGTGACTTGCTAACAGGTGTATTTCACACCACTGATTTCAGCAGAGCCCCGTGTCAACCCACTGACTTCTGAGGAAGACAGAGACGAAAGTCAATGCTGTGTTAACAGGCTTTGCCCACTACTGAAAAAGGCAATCATTAAGAAATATGGCAAAGGCCAATTTTGTGGACTGGGAGTTATCACGTGGAGGGCTCCTGTACCTGGGAGGCAGCCTGAAATATTTTTGGCTCAAGGTAATCCTAGGGAGAATTTTCTGTTCTTTTCTAGGTGAAGATAATTTCTCCATCTACCTCCAAAAATTTATTTTATTAATGTTTTGCAGCCTAGAATGCTGAGGCCTCAGCGAAGTCTTTCAACACACGAGATAACGAGCAAGGTAATGCCAACAGCTCCAAAGCACACAAAAAACTATGAAAATAAACATTAAGAAACGAAAAACCTTAATTCAAAAATGGCAAAAGCCCTGAACAGACACCTCACCAAAGAAAATAAACGGGTGGTAAGGGAGCATGTGAAAAGACGTCCTGCCTCCTATGGCATCATGGAATTGCCAATGAGAGCACCCCAGTGCCACTGGGCACCGATCAGAATGGTCAAAATCCCAAACACCGACAACGCCGAGCCCTGGCGGGGACGTGGAGTCACAGGAACGCTCACTCTCTGCTGGTGGGAATGCAAAACGGTACAGCCACCGAGGAAGGCCATTTGGCAGTTTCCTACAAAAAAACCCTAAACATAGTCTTACTATGGGGTCCAGCAACTGTGCTCTTGGAATTTACCCAAAGGAAACATGTTCACACAAAAATCTCCGCACAAATGCTTATAGCAGCTTTTTTCATAACTGACAAAACTTGGAAGCAAATAAGATGTCCTTCAGTAGATGAATGGATAAACGGCAGTATGTCAAGACAATAGAATATTATTCAGTGATAAAAAGAAATGAGCTATCAAGCCATGAAAAGACATAGAGGAAGCTTAAATGCACATTACTAAAATGAAAGAAGCCAATCTGAAAAGGATACATTGTGGGACTGTATCCTTTATTCCAAAAACACTCTAGAAAGGGCAAAACTATGGAGACAGTAAAAGGATCAGTGGTTGCCAGAGGTTGGGGGTAGGGATAGATAAAAAGACAAGCAGAGGATTTTTAGGGCAACGAAACTATCTGTATGATACTATGATTGTAGATATATATCATTATACATTTGTCCAAATCCACAGAATGTACAACACCAAGAATTAACCTACTGTAAACTATGGACTTTGGGTGATAATAATGTGTCAATGTAGGTTCATTGATTGTAACAAATGTCTCACTCTGGTGAGGGATATTGATAGTAGGAGAGACTGTGCCCATGTGGGGACAAGGGGGACAAGGGACATCTCTGTACCTTTAGCTCAATCTTGCTGTGACTTAAAATCGTTCTAAAAAAATAAAGGCTATTAAAAACAATAAAACCAACAGTAGTAATAGCTACCACTTCACGAGTGTTTAACAATGTTTCACATTTACTTATGTCACTATTCCACATGTCAAACTTATGAGGTGGGTATTATTATCATCTCCATTTTATACAGTAGGGGCTCAAAATGGTTAAATAACATTCCCACAATTACACAGCGAGAGGTACGCAGTCCGTACCCAAGCTGGCCTGGCTCCCACCCTGTGCTCCTAACATTTGCAAACTCTCCTCTAAGGACAGGTTTCACCTCAGTGAAGGCATCTCTATATCATCTAAAAAATGAGGTGAGCATTTAACTTAGGGAAGTATTCAAAGTATGTCCCCAAATGTTCAAAAAGAATACTATGGAAAAAGTGCATGTATATCTGGTATACAAAGCATATGTACATCTACTAAGTAAACTATATGGGACTTAGTAAACATCAGAAATCAACTACAAATTCACAACAGTCAGCATTTGCCATAAGTCTGTTTGAGTGATCTGCTTTTGGAGAGGGACTGTTCAAGATATATAAACCCATAGCCCGGCTGGTGTGGCTCACTGGATTGAGCATCGTCCCATGGACTGAGAGGTCCCAGTTCAATTCCCAGTCAGGGCACACGCCTGGGTTGCAGGCTTGATCCCCAGTAGGGGGCGTGCAGGAGGCAGCTGATCAATGTTTCTCTCTCACATCAATGATTCTATATCTCTCTCCCTTTCTCTCTCTCTCTCTCAAAAAAAAAAAAATATATATGTATATATCAATAAATATATATATTTTTTAAAAAGAGAGATATAAACCCATAGATCCAAGAAACTCTATGAACTCTAAACACAAAAAACATGAAGAAAATCACATCAAGGTAGAGCATAATCAAATTGCTCAATAGCAAAAAAAAAAAGACACTTTATGAACAGAGAAACAAAAATAAGGGTAAGAAATGACTTTTCATAGGAAATAATACAAGCCAGAAGATATTGGAACAGTCTCTTTCAAGTCCTGAAAAAAACAACATTGTCAACATTGAATTCTATATCCAGTGAAATGTCTTTTCCGAAACAATGAAGATCAATTCTGGTTCAAGAAAGATGGAGTAGACATGCTTTTCCTAATTCCACACACTAAGTAAAGTGAAAAACCCTGAACACCATGAACACCATATATATATATAACAAATATAAAATGACTAAAATGTAACAAGAAGGTGGCGTGACAGCTAGAAACCTTGGAACCCAAGAAATGGCATGGTGATGAGCTCCCACACTTGAAGCTGGAGAAGTTGGCAATTTGAAAATGCTGCTGAGCAGAGACAAAAAAAAAATCCAGGAAATTTTTTTTTTCTTTAGCCAAAGAACAAGGAAAGGAGCAGCCTCATAAGACAAAAAACATTTAGACAATAACTTCTCTATGCCAGCCAAACATGGAGGAATGAACTGTGACCTCACCTCTACACAAGCCAGCAAGGCTTCTACCTCCACTAAGCAGACTGGATTGAACAAACAAACAAACAAAAACAAAACACAAAACAAACAAGAATGATAAACCCCAGGATCCAGCAATATACTACCCACACAAAACTCACTTCAAACACAACAACATGGGTAGGATGAAAGAAAACAGATGGAAAGAGATATCATGTAAACAATAATCTAAGAAAGTAAGAGTAGCTCTATTAATATCAGATGAAGTAGATTTCAGAGAAAAGTTACCATAGACAAAGAAGGACACTACATAATGATACAAGATCAACCCACCAGAAGACACAATGAACCCAAATACATGTGCATTAAACAACAGAGCCTCAAAATATACCAAGTCAACCCCTGATAGAGTGAAAGGGAAATAGGCAATCCACAATGTAGTTGGGAACTTGAACACTCCACTCTCAGCATCTGATAGACTGACTAGACAAAAGATCAGCACGGGTACACTCACATATATAGCAGCTTACAAATGCTTCTGGAACATTCACCAACATAGATTATATCTTGGACATAAAACAAACCTTAACAAATTTAAAAGAAACCAATAAAAGCCCTGGCTGGTTTGGCTCAGTGGTTAGAGCGTCAGCCTTTGGACTGAAGGGTTGTGGGTTCAATTCCCGGTCAAGGGCATGTACCTGGGTTGCAGATTCAATCCCCAGCCCCAGTGGAGGTCATGTGGGAGACAACCAATTGATGTGTGTGTGTGTGTGTGTGTGTGTGTGTGTGTGTGTGTTTCTCTCTCTCTCTCTCTCCCTCCCTCCCTCCCTTCCACTCAATCTGAAAATCAATGGAAAAATATCCTAGGATGAGGATTAAAAACAACAAAATGAATAATTAAATAAATAAAATAAAATAAACCAATAACAGAAAGACAACAAAAAAAATTTCCAAACACTTGAAAATCGAATAATATACATCTAAATAATCTCATAGGCTAAAGAGAAGGCTCAAGAAACATTTAAATATACATGGAACTGAATGAAAATGAAAATATAACACATTAAAATGTATTAGATGTAGGAAACACACTGCTGAGAAGGACATTTTTAGCACTAATTGCTTACATTAGAAAAGGAAGGTTTCAAATCAATAATCTAAATCCTATATTAATAAACTAGAAAGATAAGAACAAAGTAAACCCAAAGCAAGAAAAATAAAGAGCATAAATAAATACAATTGGAAACAGAAAAACAATAGTGAAAATCAATAAAACAATAAAGGAATAATTAAGACCTTCAGGCATGCAAAGTTGAATGTATCCATCACTGGTAGACCCACAGTACAAGAAATGTCACATACAGTCCTTCAAGAAGAAGGAAAATGATAGCAGAAGGGAATTGAGATCTATAGAAAGGAATAAAGAGTATTGGAAATGGTAATCACATGGGTAAAAATATGAAAATTTTTCTTATATTTAAAATAATCTTTTTAAAAGATCATAATGGGCTCTGGCTGGTTTGGCTCAGTGGTTACAGCGTTGGCCTGAAGACTGAAGGGTCGTGGATTTGATTCCTAGTCAACACCATGTACTTGGGTTGCAGGTTCAATCCCCGGTCCTGGTCTGGATGTGTACGAGAGGCAACCTATTGATGTGTCTCTCTCACATTGATTTCTCTCTCTCTCTCTTTATCCCGCCTTCCCTCCCTTCCACTCTCTCTAAAAATCAATGGAAAAAATATCCTCAGGTGAGGATTACCAACCACAACAAAAAATACCATAATGGACTGTTTGAAGTGAAAGAAGCCATTATAATTTTTTTACTATATGTGAAGAGGGATGATATCTACTAAAGGTAGACTGATACATTAAAGATTGGTCTATAAACCCTATGTAAAGCACTAAAATAACACAGCAAAATAAATATAGCTAATAATCTAACAAAGGAGATAAAAAGAAATAATAAGAAACAATTAATCCAAAGAAGACCTGAAAATAGGGAAAAGGGAACAAAGACCTGATGGGACAAGTGAAAAACAAAGAGCAAGATGACAGATTTAAATCTTACCATATTAACATTCACATTAAAAGTAAACAGTCTAAATACCCTGATTATTATTATTTTTCATTCTGGAATATAAAGCTCTTCCTAATTAAAGAACAGTTGACATATAACGTTATATTAATTTCAGGTGTACAACATAGTGATTTGACATTTATATACCTTACAAACTGATCATGAAAAGTCCAGCATTCGTCACTGTACAAAGCTATTGTGATATTAACTGTATTATCTCTGCTGTACTTTACATCCCCATGACTTATTTATAAGTATAAATCTGTACTTCTTAATCCCCTTTACCTTTTGCCCATCCCCCTACGCCTCTGGCAACTATCAGTTTTTCTGTATCTATCAGTCTATTTCTTTTGTTTATTCATTTGTGTAGATTTTTAGATTCCATGAATAAGTGAAATTATATAGTACGTATTTGTCTTTCTCTGATTTATTTCACTTAGCATAATACCCTCTAGGCCTATCCATGTTGTTGCAAATGGCAAGATTTCATTCTTTCTCATGGCTGAGTAATATTCGTGTGTGTGTGTGTGTGTGTGTGTGCGCGCGCGCGCACCTGTGTGTATATCCACTTCTTCTTTATCCATTCATCTACTGATGAGCACCTAAGCTGCTTCCATTTCATGGCTATTGTAAACAATGCTGTAGTGAACATAAAGATGCATATATCTTTTCAAATTAGTGTTTCATTTCCTTCAGGTAAGTGCCAAAAAAAAGAACTAGTGAGAAATGAAGAATACACTAGAAGGAATCAACATCAGATTAAATATAGCAGAGGATCGAATCTGTGATCTGGAAGACAAGGTAGTAGAAACCACCTAATTAGAGCAATAAAAAGAAAAAACAATTTTTAAAAATGAGTATCATTTAAGGGACCTCTTGGACAACACCAGGTGTAACAATGTCTGCATCATAGGGGTATCAGCAGGAAAAGAGAGAGAGAGAGAGCAAGGGATTGAGAAACTATTTGAAGAAATAATGACTGAAAACTTCCCTAACTTGGTGAAGGAATTAGATATACCAATCCATGTAGTGCAGAGAGTCTCAAACAAAGTGAACCTAAAGAGGCCCACACCAAGACATGTCATAATTAAAATGGCAAAGGTTAAAGACAAAAAGAGAATTTAAAAAGCAGTAAGAGAAATACAGTTACCTACAAGGGAGTCTCCATAAGACTGTCAGCTTATTTCTCAACAGAAACTTTGCAGGCCAGAATGGATGGGCACAAAGTGAGGAAAGCAAGGACCTACAACTAAGACTTCTCTACTGAGCAAAGCTTATGAAATTAAAGGAGAAATTAAAAGTTTCCCAGAAAAGAAAAAGTTAAAAATGATCATCATCACCAAACCAGTATTATAAGAAATGTCAAAGGGACTTCTTTAAAAAAAAAGATAAGAAAGAAAAAAAGAGGACCATAAATAAGAATAATACAATGGCAATAACTAAGTACTTATCAATACTCACTTTAAAGGTAAGTGGATTATACACTCCACTGAAAATGCATAGAGTAGCTAGCTGAATGAACAAGAACACAAGACCCACATATATGATGTCTACAAGAGACCCACCTCAGAAAGAAAGACACACATAGACTGAAAGCAAAGGGATGGAAAAAGATATTTCACACAAATGCAAACAAACAAACAAAAATGCTAGGGTAGCAATAATTATATCAGACAAAACAGAATTTAAAACAAAGTCTATAAAAAAAGACAAAGAAGAACATTACATAATAATAATAAAGGGATCAATTCAACAAGAGGCTATAACCCTTGTACCATTTATGTACCCAATATAGGAGTACCTAAATATATAAAGCAAATATTGATGGACATAAAGGGAGAGATCAACAGTAATACAGTCATGGTTGAGGACTTTAACACCACATTGACATCAGTGGATAGATCTCCCAGACAGAAAACCAATAAGGACACAGTGGCCTTAAATGACACACTAGCTCAGATGATATTTTTAGAGCATTTCACCCCAAAGCAGCAGAAAATACATTCTTTTCTACTGTACATGGAACATTTCCTAGGATAGACCACATGTTATGCTACAAAACAAGTATCATCAAATTTAAGAAGACTGGAATCATACCAAGTATCTTTTCTGACCACAATAGTATGAAACTAGAAATTAATTACAAGAAAAAAAAAACACCTGAAAAAAACATACAAACATATGGAGGCTAACTAACATGCTACAAAACAATGAATGGGTTAACAAGATAAAAAGAAGAAATCAAAAGATATCTTGAGACAAATGAAAATGAAAACAAAACAACCCAAAAATCCATGGGACATGGTAAAAGCAGCCATAAGAGGAAAATTCATAGCAATACAGGCTTATCTCAATAACAAGGAAATCTCAAATAAATAATCGAATTTTTCACCTAAAGAAACTAGAAAAAGAACAACAAATATAGCCCAAAGTGAGTAGAAGAAAGGAAATAACAAAGATATACAAGATAGCCCTGGCCGATTTGGCTCAGCAGTTAGAGCATCGGATCGTGGACCAAAGAGTCATGGGTTCGATTCCGGTCCAGGGTATGTACCTCCATTGTGGTTCAGTCCCCGGCTCTGGTTGGGGTTGTGCAGGAGGCAACCAGTCAATGTGTCTCTCTCACATCAATGTTACTCTCTCTCTCCCCCCCCACCCTCCCTCCCACTCTACCTGAAGATAAATGAAAAAAATAAATAAATAACCCAGTGTGAGAATTAAAAAAAAAAAAGACACACAAGATTGATAAACCTTTAACCAGACTCATGGAGAAAATAAATAAAATCAGAAATAAAAGGGGAGAATTGACAACTGACACCACAGAAATAGAAGTGATTGTAAGAAAATACCTTGCATAGCCTGGCTGATGTGGCTCAGTGGATTGAGCGACAGCCCATGGACTGAGAGGTCCCAGTTTGATCCTGGTCAGGGCACATGCCAGAGTTGCAGGCTCAATCCCTAGTAGGGGGCATGCAGGAGGCAGCTGATCGATGTTTCTCTCTCACATCAATGTTTCTATCTCTCTTTCCCTTCCTCTCCCTCTAAAAAAAATCAGTTAAAAAAATATAAAAAGACTTACTTATTAAAAAAAAAAAAAGAAAGAAAGAAAAAAGAAAAAAGCCCAGCCAGTGTGACTCAGTGGATTGCGCATCCTCCCATGGACTGAGAGGTCCCAGTTCGATTCCCAGTCAGTGCACATGCTCAGGTTGTGGGCTCGATCCCCAGCAGGGGGCATGCAGCTGATTGATGTTGATATCTCTCTTTCATCCATGTTTCTATCTCTTTCTCCCTCTCCCTTCCTCTCTCTCTCTCTCAAAAAAAAAAAAAAATACCTTGAACAATTATATACAGCAAATTGGACAATCTGGGAAAAAAAAGTATAAATTCCTAGAAACATACAATGTTCCAAGACTAGATCAAAAAGTTAGAGAAAATCTGAACAGATAGATTATAATCAACGAAATTGATTAAGTAATCAAAAACTCCCAGCAAGCTCTGACCAGTGTGGCTCTGTGGGTAGAGTGTCAGCCTGTACACCAAAGGGTCGCAGCTTCAATTCCTGGTAAAGGGCACATACCTGGGTTGCAGGTTTGATCCCGGCCCCTTTAGGGGCCCGTACGGGAAGCAACCAATGAATTGTCTCTTTCATATTGATGTTCCCTCTCTTTCTCTCTCTCTCCCCCATCCCTCTTTCCTTCCACTCTCTCTAAAAAATAAATCAATTGAAAAAAATATCTTTGGGTGAGGATTAACAAAGGAACAAGCAAACAAAAACTCCCAGCAAAAAATGTCATCAAGCAGATGGCTTCACAGGTGAAAACCACCCCAGTGCCCATCAGCAGATGAGTGGGGAAAAAGCTGTGGTACATTTACACAATGGAATACTACGTGGTTATGAAAAAGAAGGAACTCTTAACCTTTGCGACAGCATGGATGGACCTGGAGAGTATTATGTTAAGTGAAATAAGCCAGTCAGAGAAAGATAAATACCATATGATGTCAATATACGTGGAATCTTATGAACAAAATAAACTGATGAACAAAATGGAACCAGAAGCATGGACACGTGGAACAGACTGGCCAGTGCCTGAGGAGAGGGATGTGGGGGTGACTAAATAAAGAAGGTGAAGGGATCAGCCAGAGAACATCTATGCATAGCCACGGACATGGACAATAGTGTGGTGAAGGCCAAGGAAGGGGATGGTGGGAATGGGTGGAGCTGGGCAGAGAGAGGAAAAGGGAGGGGCACCTAAAATAATGTCAACATTAAAATAAAAAAACAAAACAAAGAACTAAAACTTACCCTTCTCAAACTATTACAAAAAATTCAAGAAGAAGCAGGTCTGCTAGGCTCACAATATGAGGCCAGCATTATCCTCATTCCAAAGCCAGAGCCAACATCGTACTCAATGTACAAAAACTAGAAGTGTTTCCCTTAAGATCAGGAACAAGACAGGATGTCTGCTTTCACCACTCTTTTTTTTTTTATCCTCACCTGAGGACATTTTTGCATTTATCTTCAGACAGAGCAGGAGGGAGAGAGGGGGTAAGAGAGAGAAACATCGATGTGAGAGAGACACATCGAGTGATCGCCACCCACATGACCCCAACCAGGGCCAGGGACAAACTGCAACCGAGGTACGTGCCCTTAGCGGGAACTGAACCTGGGATTCTCTGGTCCACTGGCCGATGCTCTAACCACTAAGCCAAACCAGCCAGGGCTGCTTTTACCACTCTTAATCAACAAGGTACTAAGTCCTAGCCACACAATAAGTCAAGAAGAAGAAAGAAAAGGGATCCAAATTGGAAAGGAAGAAGTAAAACTGTTTTTTTTTTGCAGATGACATGATATTGTACATAAAATACCTTAGATTCAACTGAGAACCCAAGGCCTTCAAGTAACCGTGACTAATAGCCTCTAGGCAAAAAGCTAGAGGATAACTTAACCTTTTCTGGGCTTGCAAATCTACCCAGGAAAGTAAGACCCGACAGTGGTGTATAACTTGGGTCCTCCCACGTTCATCCAAACTCAGTAGAGGGAGCCACAAACAGCAGAACACCAACATCCACAGGGAAAATTTGGCAGGCTCCAAAACCCATTGAGATAGCCAAAATGGTGAAACAAAGAAACAGATGCCAAATGAAAGAACAAGAGACCTCCACCGAAGATGAGATAAATGAAATGGAGTTAAGCAAGTTAACAGAGCTAGAATTCAGAGCCATGATCTTGAGGAAGCTCAACAGCATGAGTAAGGACATCAACACCATGAGCAAAGACATAGAAATATTGACAATCAACCAATTGGAAATGAAGAATGACATAGCAGAAATGAAGAACACATTGGAAGGACTAAACAGCAGAGTAGAAGAAGCTGAGGACCAGATCAGTGAATTAGAAGACAGGGTAGAAAAAAATCAACCAATCAGAAAACCAAAAGGAAAAAACAATGAAAAAACAGGAAGACAGCTTAAGAGAACTGTGGGACAACTGGAAACGTAATAATATTCGCGTCATAGGAGTCCCCGAAGAAGAAGAAAATGAGCAAGGGTTAGAGAATATATTTGAAGAAATAGTGGCAGAAAATTTCCCTAATTTGGTGAAGGAAGAAGGCATTCAAGTTCAAGAAGCACAGAGAGTCCCAAGTACGAATAACCCAAACAGGCCCACACCAAGACACATAGTAATTAAAATGCCAAAAATTAAAGACAAAGAGAGAATCCCAAAGGAAGCAAGAGCTAAGCAACAGGTTACGGACAAAGGAACCCCAATAAGGCTATCAGCTGACTTCTCAATAGAAACACTACAGGCCAGAAGGGAATGGCATGAAGTAATCAAGGTCATGAAAAACAAGGATCTGAACCCAAGACTACTCTACCCAGCAAGGCTATCATTCAAAATAGAAGGTCAAATAAAGAGTTTCCCAGACAAAAAAAGGCTAAGGGAATATATTAGCACCAAACCAGCACTGCAAGAAATGTTACAAGGACTGCTGTAATTAGTAGAAGAAATAGAAAGGAAAATAGAACACACTAAACAAAAATGGCAATAAATAAGTACATATCAATAATCACTTTAAATGTAAATGGATTGAATACTCCGATAAAAAGACACAGAGTAGCGGATTGGATAAGAAAGCATGACCCATATATATGTTGTTTACAAGAGACCCACCTCACAACAAAAGACTCACATAGCTTGAAAGTGAAGGGATGGAAAAAAAATCTTCCAAGCAAACAGAAAGGAAAAAAAAGCTGGGGTAGCAATACTCATATCTGATAAAATAGATTTCAAAATGAAGGCCATAACTAGAGACAAAGAAAGTCACTACATAATATTGAAAGGATCTATCCAACAGGAAGATATAACCTTGGTAAACATATATGCACCCAATATAGGAGCACCAAAATACATTTAAAATCTTCTGGAGGACTTCAAAGGAGAAGTTGACAGCAATACAATCATAGTAGGGGACCTCAACACCCTGCTGACATCACTGGATAGATCCTCTAGACAAAAAATTAACAAGGAAACGGAGACTCTAAATGAAGCACTAGACCAAATGGATTTAATAGATATTTACAGAGAATTACACCCCAAAACTACAGAATTCACATTCTTCTCAAGTGCGCATGAGACATTCTCAAAGATAGACCACATATTAGGACACAAACTAAGTCTCTACAATTTCAAGAAGATTGAAATCATATCAAGCATCTTCTCAGATCACAATGGCATGAAACTAGAAATCAACTGCAACGAGAACATGCAAAGACATTTGAATACATGGAGGCTAAATAGCATGTTATTAAACAATGAATGGGTTACCGAGGAGATCAAGGAAGAAATTAAAAACTTCCTGGAAACCAATGAAAATGAACATACAACAACACAAAATCTATGGGATGCAGCGAAAGCAGTTCTGAGAGGGAAGTTCATAGCACTACAGGCCTACCTCAAGAAACAAGAAAAATTTCTAATAGACTATCTAACCTCACAACTTAAAGAACTAGAAAGCAAACAAAAAGAAAACCCCAGAGCAAGTAGAAGGAAGAAAATAGTAAAGATCAGAGAAGAAATAAATGACATAGAGACCAGAAAAACAATTCAAAGGATCAAGGAAACAAAGAGCTGGTTTTTTGAAAAGATAAACAAGATTGATGGACCCTTAGCTAGACTCACCAAGAAACAAAGAGAGAGAACCCAAATACACACAATCAGAAATGAAAGAGGAGAAGTAACAACAGACACCACAGAAATACAAAAGATCGTTAACAAATACAATGAACATTTATATGGCAACAAATTCGACAATCTAAGTGAAATGGACAAATTTCTAGAAACACATAGTCTCCCAAAACTGGACCGGGAAGAGATAGAAAACTTGAACAAACCAATAACAACGAAGGAAATTGATGATGTAATAAAGACTCTCCCGGCTTCACGGGGGAGTTTTACTGAACATTCAAAGAAGAACTAACACCCATTCTCCTCAAACTATTTCTAAAAATTCAACAAGAAGGAATACTTTCAAACTCGTTTTATGAGGCCAGCATAATTCTAATTCCAAAACCAGAAAAAGACACTACAAAGAAAGAAAACTACAGGCCAATATCCCTGATGAACATAGATGCCAAAATCCTAAACAATATACTAGCAAATCGGATCCAGCAATACATCAAAAAAAATTATTCACCATGACCAAGTGGGATTCATCCCAGGAATGCAAGGCTGGTTCAATATTTGCAAATCAATAAATGTGATACACCACATAAACAAAATGAAAGATAAAAACCACATGATCATATCAATAGATGCTGAAAAAGCATTCGACAAAATCCAGCACCCATTTCTGATAAAAACGCTTAGCAATTTGGGAATAGAGGGATCGTATCTCTACATAATAAAGGCCATATATGAAAGACCTACAGCCAACATCATACTCAATGGGCAAACACTAAAAACATTTCCCTTAAGATCAGGAACAAGACAGGGATGCCCACTTTCGCCACTCTTATTTAACATAGTACTAGAAGTCTTAGCCATAGCAATCAGACGTGAAGAAAAAATAAAAGGAATCCAAATTGGAAAGGAAGAAGTGAAACTGTCATTATTCACGGATGACATATTATACATAGAAAACCCTAAAGACTCCATCAAAAATCTACTAGACCTAATAAATGAATTTGGCAAAGTAGCAGGATACAAAATTAATGGCAAGAAATCAATGGCATTCTTATACACCAATGATGAACTCACAGAAAGAGAAACTAAAAAAACAATCCCATTTACCATCGCGGCAAAAAAATTAAGATACCTAGGAATAAACTTAACCAAAGAAGTAAAGGATCTATTTGCAGAAAACTACAGGACATTGAAAAAAGAAATAGAGGAAGATATAAAAAAGTGGAAGCACATACCTTGTTCATGGATTGGAAGAATTAACATCATTAAAATGTCCATACTACCCAAAGCAATCTATAGATTCAATGCAATCCCCATCAAAATACCAGTGACGCCCTGGCCGGTTTGGCTCAGTGGTTAGAGCGTCGGCCTGTGGTCCAGAGAGTCCCGGGTTCGGTTCCCGCTAAGGGCACGTATCTCAGTTGCGGTTTGTCCCCGGCCCTGGTTGGGTTGTGTGGGAGGCAGCCACTCGATGTGTACCTTTCATGTCGATGTTTCTCTCTCTCTCTGTTCCTCTCTCTCCCTCCCACTCTATCTGAACAAAAAATGGAAAAATGTCCTCGGGTGAGGATAAAAATAAAATAAAATAAAACAAAAATACCAGTGACATATTTCACAGAACTAGAACAAATACTCCAAAAGTTCATATGGAACCAAAAAAGACCCCGAATAGCCACAGCAATGTTGAAAAAGAAGGACAAAGTAGGTGGGATCACAATACTGGATATCAGGTTATACTACAAAGCTACTATAATCAAAACAGCCTTGCACTGGCACAAGAACAGGCATATAGACCAGTGGAACAGAACAGAGAATCCGGAAATTGACCCAAGACATTATGCTCAATTAATATTTGACAAAGGTGGCAAGAGCATACAATGAAGTAAAGACAGGCTCTTTAATAAATGGTGTTGGGAAAATTGGACAGCTACATGCAAAAAAATGAAACTAGACCATCAACTTACACCATACACAAGAATAAACTCAAAATGGATAAAAGACTTAAATGTGACTCGTGAATCCACAAAAATCCTAGAAGAAAATGTAGGCAACAAAATTTCGGACATCAATGCAGCAGAATTTTCACTGATACATCACCTAAGGCAACAGAAACAAAGGAAAAAATGAACACATGGGACTACATCAAACTCAAAAGCTTCTGCACAGCAAAAGAAACAACCATCAAAACGGAAAGGGAACCCACTGTATGGGAGAGCATAATGGCCAATGATACATCAGATAAGGGGTTAATCTCCAAAATATATAGAGTGCTCATACAACTCAACAAAAGGAAGACAAAGAACCCAATTAAAAAATGGGCAGAGGAACTAAATAGACACCTCTCCAAACAGGACATACAAATGGCTAAGAGACATATGAAGAAATGCTCAACATCTCTAGTCACCAGAGACACGCAAATTAAAACAACAATGAGGTATCACCTCACACCTGTCAGAATGGCCGCCATCAACAAATCAACAAACAACAAGTGTTGGCGAGGGTGTGGAGAAAAGGGGACTCTAGTACACTGCTGGTGGGAATGCAGACTGGTGCAGCCACTATGGAAAACACTATGGTGTTACCTCAAAAAATTAAAAATTGAATTGCCATTTGACCCAGTGATCCCACTTCTAGGAATATACCCTAAGAAACTTGAAACACCAATCAGAAAGAATATATGTACCCCCATGTTCATAGCAGCACTATTTACAATAGCTAAGATCTGGAAACAGCCCAAGTGTCCATCAGTGGATGAATGGATAAAAAACCTGTGGTACATGTACACAATGGAATACTATGCAGCTGTAAGAAAGAACGATCTCTTATCCTTTGAGACGACATGGAGGGACCTGGGGAGTATTATCCTAAGTGAAACAAGCGGAGCAGAGAAAGACAAATGTCACATGATCTCACTTATTTGTGGAATATAATAAACATAACAGTCTGGGGAACAGGGTAGACCCAGAGATGTGAAAGTAGGGTACAGACTGACAACCCTCAGAAGAGGGGGTGGGGGGGAGGGAAGAGATAAACCACAGAACTTATATACGCATGTATGCATAACTGATGGACATGGACAACAAAGCTGGGGATGGGGTGTGGGGATGGGGAGGAGGGTGTCAATGAGGAAAAAAGGAGAAACATCTGTAACAAAAATAAATTAATAATAAAATAAAAGTAAAAAATAAATACCTTAAAACTCCACCAAAAAACTATTAGATCTAATAAATGAATTTGGCAAAATAGCAGGATATAAAATTACCATTTAGAAATCGGGCCATTTTTATACACCAATAATGAACTATCAGAAAGAGAAACTAAGAAAATAATCTCATTCACTATTGCAAAGAAAAAGGTACCTAGGAATAAACCTAACCAAGGAGGTAAAAGACCAGCACTCAGAAAACTATAGGACATTGAAGAAAGAAAAAGAGGAAGAAACAAAGAAGTGGAAACATATACCGTGTTCATGGATTGGAAGAATTAATATCATTAAAATGATCATACTACCCAACACAATCTATAGATTCAATGCAAATACTATTAAAATACCAACAGCATATTTCACAGATCTAGAATAATTACTCTATACATTTATATGAACCCCCAAGACCCCAAATAGCTGCAGCAATCTTGAGAAAGAAGAGCAATGTTGGAGGGATCACAATTCTGGATATCAAACCATACTACAAGGCCACTGTAATCAAAACAGCCTGGTATGGCACAAGAACAGGCATATAGATCAATAGAACGGAATGGAGAGCCCAGAAATCAACCCATGCCTTTATGGTCAATTAATATCTGACAAAGGAGGCAAGAGCATACAATAGAGTAAAAGCAGCCTCTTCAATCAACGGTATTGGGAAAATTGGACAGGTACATGCAAAAAAATGAAACTAGACCACCAACTTACACGATATACAAGAATCAATTCAGAATGGATAAAAGGCCCTGGCTGGTTTGGCTCAGCGGTTAGAGCGTCGGCCTGCGGTCCAGACAGAATGGATAAAAGGCATGTAAGTCATGAAACCATAAAAAAACCTAAAAGAAAACATAGGCAGTAGTATCCCAGGCATCTGGCGTATCAATACTTTTGCTGATATATCGCCTAGGGCAAGGGAAACAAAGGAAAATAAACAAATGGGACTACATCAAACTAAATAGCTTCTGCATAGCAAAAGAAACCATCAACAAAATGAAAAGGAATCCCACTGTATGGGAGAACTTATTCACCAATGATACATCTGATAAGGGCTTAATCTCCAAAATATATAAAGACCTTATACAACTCAACACCAGAAAGACAATCCAATTAAAAAATGGGTAAGGGACCTGAATAGACACTTCTCTAAAGAGGATATACAGATGGCCCATATGAAAAAAATACTCACTAATCATCAGAGAGATGCAAATTAAAACTACAATAAGGTATCACCTCACACCTGTCAGAATGATTACCATCAATAAATCGACAAACAACAAGTGCTGGTGAGGATGTGGAGAAAAGGGAACCCTGGTGCACTGTTGATGGGAATGCAGACTGCTGCAGCCACTGTGGAAAACAGTATGGAGTTTCCCCCCCAAATTAAAAATGGAACTGCCTTTGACCCAGTGATCCCACTTCTGGGAATACACCCTATGAATCCCAAAGCACCAATCAGAAAGAATATATGCACCCCTATGTTCATAGCAGCACTATTACAATAGCTAAGATCTGGAAACAGATCAAGTGCCCATCAGCAGATGAGTGGATAAAAAAGTTGTGGTACATTTACACAAGGAAATACTATGCAGCTGTAAAAAAGGAGCTCTTACCATTTACGACGGCATGGATGGACCTGGATATTATAATGCTAAGCAAAATAAGCCAGTCAGAAAAAGACAAATACCATATGCCCTCATTTATATGTGGAATGTATGGACAAAATAAACTGACAAAATAGAACCAGAGACATGGACACAGGGACAGACTGACAGATCTCACAAGGGAGGGGGTGGGAGGACTAATAAAAGAAGTTGAAGGGTTTAGCCAAAGAACATATATGCCTAGCCCATGGACACAGACAACAGTGTGTTTAAGGCTGGGGGTGGTGGTGGGCAAAGGGTGGGCAAATGGGGGACATCTCTAATAGTGTCAACAATAAAGAAAATAATATAAAGGAGTCAACTCACCAAGAGGACGTAACAATTCTAACCATTTTTGCTCCTGATAACATATCTCCAAAATACATGAAGCAAAAATTGTTAGAAGTGCAAGGAGAAATAAACAAATCCATAATTATAGTCAGAGATTTCAACACTCCTCTCTCAATAATTGATAGAAGGAGACAGAAAATCAGTAAGGCTATAAAATGTTTTAACAACACTATCAATCAACTTGACCTGATTGACATTTGTAAAACATTCTACCCAACAATCAAACAAACATGTTCTTCTGAAGTGCGCGTGGAACATTTAGCAAGACAGACCACATACTGGCCCATACCACAAGTTTCAATAAACTTTATAGAATTCAAGTGATGCACATGTGTTCTCAGTCTACACCTCACACCACTTATAAGAATTAACTCAACACAGAACATAACACTGAATGTAAAAATAGTGTCAACAATAAAAAATAAATACAGAAGGAGAAAATGTAAACATCTAAATGTAAAACCTAAAGCAATAAAACTTCTAGAAGAAAATAGGTTTAAGCAAAGATTTCTTAGATCATTAAGAAAATAAACGACCTAATGAAAAATATAGACAAAAATTTGAACACTTCCATCAGCAAATAAGCACATAAAAAGATACTCAACATCATTAGTCATTATTCCCAACTAAGTAGAAATTCTGTTCCCAATCAAACTATCAATAAGCATGAAGGTAAAATAAGGGTATTGCCAGCTATGTAAAAATCTTAGAAAACATTTAGCCCCAAAGTACCTGTCTCAGGAAGCCACTGAGGTATGCACACTACCTAAAGATGAAATGAAAGAATAGAACGAGAAACAGTGCGGGCTCTGGGACACGAGGGATCTGCCACAGGAAGGGCCACAGCTGTGCAGACAGCTTCCACACCAGACCCAAGTAAGAGACGGCAGTTCTGGGAAAGACGTTTCCAAGGACAAAAACACAACCAATAGACTAGATAGTGAATTTGGCTGCATTGAATGAAATTACACGGTTCTGTCAAAAAGTCTGAAGTCAAGTGAGTTATAGGCACACGCCCTTTAAGGAGTACTAAGGACAATTAAAAGGTATGACTTGCAGATGTAGTAGTAAGTGATTCAGCTGTGAACTACCCTGCACAGGGTGGAATCCACAGTCCCACCCCACGGATGCCAGGCGGGCTCAGCGGGCTCACGAGTCAGTCTCGGCCTTCTGGACGGCGGGGAAGGCGGCAGCAGCCGCGCTCGGACAAATGCAGCCGTTTCACCGAAGTCCCGAGACGCTGGACTCAGATGGCCTCGTGGAAGTCTATGAAGACATCGCCAAAGTTGTGCCTTTTATGTGACTTGTTTCACCTGAACAATTTGTCTGGCTTGTCTCTAAGATAAGACATTTTATTTTTGCAGATTCTCTCCCAACAATGGCAGTAATTCTGCCCAAAGAAAGACCTACCTCATCTAAATCAAACCCAGTGCCAAGCGTGGGGGTGGGGGAGAAGGAATTGGGGGGATGGAGGTATACAGAGGGTATTTTAGAGTTCAAACTTTCAATTTTCGTTACAGGAAACTCATGTATAATAGGTAAAACAGAAAGTCCAGAAAGAGTAGGTACATCTCTAAAGGTGTGCCTGGTGGAGCTCAGTTCCATAGCTTAGAGCACACTCGAAAAAGCTGTGTCTTACAAAAGACAGTCTCTAATTCTCTAGACCAGAAAGTAACAATCACCGACGCCTGACGGCTCGGGCAAGAGAGGTGAAGAGAGCGTCACTGCAGTGGCCACTGACAGGTGACATTCACACCTCTCCTCCCCCGCAGGAAGGGGGCCTGTAAGGAACAGGAGTGACCCCACAGTCTTCTGCATGCTTGGCGGCACCCGTGTCCCAGGGGCAGCATTCAGTCTTTAAAAGCAAACCTTAGGATCACAACAGGACCTAACCACTTGAAACAACTATTAAATATAATGGAAAACAGAGGGACCACATAAAACAAGGCTTTTTTCTCACACGGCTAAAGCTCCCTGAAAAAGCTTATTACAATGAAAACTTATTCTATAAAAACGAGATTATAAATGGTAATACATGCTAGTGCAGATTTTTGTTTCTTTTCAATATTGTAAGTGTTCATTTTCAGGGGATTAAAAACTGCCTATAATGTAATGGTTTGTGTCCATTCTGTATTAGGTGATACAGCCCCCAGTTTAATATTTATAAGATATTGACTGTTTTCCCTCAATTATGTATTAGTCAACACAACCCAGCCCTGCATGTAGTTATTAAGAATTCAGGCCAGACAGACTCCAGTTCTAACCTTGCCTTGCTTTGTGTGGTGTGACCAGACTGTGTAATATAACTGCTCTAATGAATGTAAGACTCGAGGTTCCTCATCTGTGAAATGGGTACTGGGTTCTGAAGGAGCGAATTAGATAATGTATGCAAAACACCTTGGTGCACTACTTACTGTACCTAAAAGAATGACAGTTTTCCTAGCGGGTAGACACTGCAATGCATGTATGAAGCTACTGACTGAGTAAGAATTTGAAATCCCTTCTCCCAAGTTCACTTCGGCGTCAAAGCGTGTAAACGCTGGAGCAGACCAAAAGGAGACACAGGCCGCATGGCGAAGTGTGACTCCTGTCTGCGGCCAGCCTAGGGAGGAGCGCAAGAACTCGCCCTGAAAGGCCGACAGTCGCGCAGAAAGCGCTAACAAGGAGTCCACACTGCTTTCCAGGCCCCGATTCGTCTTTTCATAAGGACACTTTCAACGGTCACAGAGGTGACCTGACTTTACGCAGCTGTCGCCATGACCTAATTTTAGACCATTTTCATCACCTCCAAGACAAACCAATCCCTCTGCGGCCCGCCTACCCTCTGGGCCCTGGAAAGCACTAACGCACTTCCTGTCTGCATGGACTTGCCTCTTCAGGCCTTTAATGTGAATGGGACGTATATGTGGTCTTTCGTGCTAACGTACTTTCACTTGGCAGGGTTTCTTTAATCCTCCCCTGAGGACATTTTTCCACTGATTGTTTTAGATAGAGTGAGAGGGAGGGAGAGAGAGAGAGAGAGAAACATCGATGTGAGAGAGACACGTGGACTGGCTGCCTCCCGGCACGACCCTGACTGGAACCAGAGATGCAACCCGCGACGGAGCTATGTGCCTTGACCGTGACTCGAACCCACGACACTCCAGCTGCTGAGGCAAACTGGCCAGGGCTCACTTAGCATGTGTTCAAGGTTCATCCATGTTGTTGCAGGTACTTCATGCCTGTTCATGAGTGAATAATATTCCATTGTATAGCTATATCACATTTTGTTTATCCATTCATCCATTGATGGACATATGGATTATTTCCTCCTTTTGGCTGTTGCGAAAAATGATGCTATAAACACCTGTGCACAGGAGCGGAATTGCAGGGTCGTAAGGTAACTTTATATTTAACTTTTTGAGGAACTGCTAAACTATTTCCCAAAGCAGCTGCATTATTTTACATTCCAACCAGCACTGTATGAAGGTTCCAATTTCCCACAAGATCACCAACATTTCTTATTGCCTGTCTTTTGGCTAACAGCCATAAAGTAGGTGTGAAATGGTATCACATTATCGTTTTGATTTGCGTTTTCCTAATGACCAGTGAGGCTAAGCATCTTTCTTTGAGATTATTGGCCATTTATATGGCTTCTCAGAGACATGCTATTAAAATCCTTTGCCAAATATTTAATTGGGTTATTTGTCTTTATATTGTTATGAGTTCTTTATATATCCTGGATAAGTCCTTCATCAGATCTATGATCTGAAAATATGTTCTCCCATTCTATAGATTGTGTTTTCACTTTCTTGAAGGTGTTCTTTGAAGTATAAACATTTTTTATTTTTGTAATTGAATTTATTGGGATGACATTGGTTAATAAAATTATATGAAGCACAAACTTCTAAATTTTTAATGAAGTCCAATTATCTACTTTTCTTTTGTTACTTTTGGTATTGTACTTAAGAAACCACTGCCTAATCTAAGGTCATGAAGATTTACTCCTATGTTTTTTTCTAAGAGTTTTATAGTTTTTAGCTCTTACTCTTAGGTCTATAATTCATTTTGAGTTAATGTTTGTATTTTGGTGTGAGGTAGGGGTCCAACTTCATTCTTTTGGCATGTGGAGAAAATCAACTGTTGAAAGAATTGTCACTCAAGCTACAGTAAGTCACACATATACACATAAAGATATTAAGTGAGTGATTCATTCAACAAATATGCAGCAAAACCAAAAATGAACTGATCGTGCCCCATCCCTGGATGGTGTGGCTCAGCTGGTAGCATAGTCCCTATACCAAAAGGTTGCAGGTGTGATCCCCGGCCCCAGTGGGTCACATGTGGGGGCAACCAATCGATGCTTCTCTCTGTCTCTGTGTCTCTGTCTGGCTCTCACCTTGCCTAGGAGAGGGTTACCGCAAGGCAGCTTCCAGACTTTTGTCTTCTCAAACACCTACATTCTAGGACCACAGGTTCTCAGGGGAACTGTCCAGAAAAACAAGGAATAACTGGTTTTCCTCTCTGCCGGAGTAGACAGGGAGTCCCCAGAAATGAAGGCAGGAAGGAGAAGAAAAGGGTCCTGAGAGAGAAGGGATCTGACCCAGTTTCCCAGACCTGCTCTGAGAGGAGCAGCTGTGGCTGTATCTGCAGCACAGGCGGCCTCGGCACAGATTCTCAACCCTGAGTCTGGCATCAGGCAGCTAAGAATCATAAACCACAATCGTTTACAAGGACAGGAACAATAGGCAACAACTGACCAAACATTCGATGGGACACCCCCCACACACAGGCATCTCCTGAATGTCTGTGCACCATGTAATCTAGGCACTGCCCTCATATTATGTCATATCCTGAAGAAGCTAGGGGCCGTGATGAAACCCAAGGTACTTTTTCCCACCAGCAAGATGAAATGGGAACTCAGAGTGAGACATTCGGTTTCTAGGAAACAGTTGTATTTCTTGTTCAATTTTATGGACGGACATTCATACCTGCCACACAAATATTAAGAACCCACTATGTCCAGGATGTCCAGTCAGGTAAATTTGGAGTGGGAAATAGAACAGCCATGGTTAGCCAAGGCATTCATAGTCTGGTAAGAGCACACACGAACAATGGCAGGTGCCATTAATTACACACCAGCTGTGCACACGGCTTGTGCTGCGCTCTCTAAATGGTTCACACTTAATGGAATCTCCCTCATAACAGGCCCCTGAGGTTCAGAGGAGCAAGGGATTTGGGTGAGAATGGACACGAGTAATTGGTAGGGCTTGGATATGAACCAAGGTACACCTAACTCCAAGTCCATTTTCATTCCTGAAGTAATGACTCCCTCCCATGGAAAGGCCAGTCGGAGTGCTGTCCTTTGATAACCCAACATTCATTGGACCTAGACTGTGGCTAATTTTTCTAAGAGTTGGGGAGGCTGAAGTCAAACCAATCTTCTCTAACTTGGTGCTCAATGCATCCGTTGGCAGATGACTGGCCAGGAACCTGAGGTTGGACAGGAGACGTTGGGACTCATGGCCATGCTCTATCGAGGTATGTTAACTAGTTGCTCTGAACAGTCAGATTTTTCTTACCATTCACACCATCTTTATGTCCAGCAAAGAAGGGACATATCTTATTCTGGGGGGAAATCTCCACTTTTCTATTTATGTGCAAAAGAAAGAATTTGGTTATGAGCAAAATGGAAAATTTTCTTATAGGGAGAAATCTCAATGAGCTGTTTTGCTTTGATGTGTAAGCACTTAACTTGGTGCCTAAGAAACTACTTTAAATTCTTGTCTGAAGCTTCCTAGAAACAATAAAAGGAAAATAAGTTGATTCTGGCAATGAAATATTAATAGTTTTTCCTTAAGTATTAATCTACTGAACAAATGTTGATCATGAAAGAAGCAGGCATATAAATCTTCTGAGAGCCATGATTTATACATTTTCTATTGCTGCTTCTGCTATTTGATCCTGAGTAAATGACTAAACCAAATCTCAAATCTCAAAGAAAAACATATTGAGTCATAGAGATAAGTAGAAAACACAGAGAAATCTAACTAATAAGGGACTATTGTCTCTTCTTTTGTGTCCTTATCTGAAAAATAAATCTCTCCCCATTTGAGATTTAACCAAATAATTTAATTTGCATTTTCTCATATACAAACTGAACTTCAGAGCTGAGGACCCTCAGAAATCAGTTAGTCCAGCCCTGGCCGGTTTGGCTCAGCGGTTAGAGCATTGGCCCACGGACCAGAGAGTCCTGGGTTCGGTTCCCGCTAAGGGTACGCACCTCAGTTGCAGTTTGTCCTCAGTCCTGGTTGGGGTCATGTGGGTGGCAACCAGTTGATGTGTTTCTTTCACATCAATGTTTCTCTCTCTTTCTCCTCCCCATCCCGCTCCCACTCTATCTGAAGATAAATCCAAAAAAAAAAAAAAAAAATCAGTTAATCCAATGTCCCATTTTATAAATGGGAACATTTGAGATTTCAAGAGGTTAACTGACTTGTCCAATGTCACATGTTCATTAGAACAAATCATATCATTAGCTCAGCTAAGTGGAAGGGCACTGACCTAGGAGCGGGAAGACCTAGCTTCCACTCTCTATTCAGTCATTAGTGAGTCACTCTGTTTGTAAAACACAAGCATCAGATTAGATGGCTTTTGAAAACCCTTCCCTGCCTGCAGGGACTATAATTCTGTGAACATGAACATCAGTCGTTTTTTTGTTTTAGAAACTCAGTGACTTTCTTTGCAGTTACAATAAAGAGGCAACATGTACGGAGTTACGAGCATGGGCTCTGCGGCCAGATCTCTGCCTCACAATCCCAGCTCTTACATTTACTTGGGGTGAGAGCCTGAACACGTTACTTCACCTACCTGCCTCATCTGCAAAATGGAGTGTAACAGTACCCACCACACATAGCCCGTACAATGATTAAATGAAATAACACATGTCAAGGATTTAGCACAGTGTACAGCACACAGGAAGTGCTCAGTACAGGGAGAGGACCATTAGTATTACCATAAAGGAACCAGTCTGGGTCTATGTGTGGGTTATAAGAAGGCATCCCTTCCTTTGGGCAGAAGCAACCCAAGTGATAAGGTCCACATCAAGGCAGGGTCTCACTCTCCATGTCCTGCTTTTATTTATTTATTTACTTATTTACTGATTTTAGAGAGAGGAAGGGAAAGGAGAGAGAGATAGAAACATCGATGAGAGAGAACATTTGTTGGTTGCCTCCTGCATGCCCCCCACTGGTGATTTGGCCCACAACCTGGGCATGTGCCCTGACTGGGAATCGAACCGGTGACCTTGGGTCGGCGCTCAACCACTGAACCACATCGGCTAGGCTCCATGTCTTGCTTTTTTTAAAAAAAGAAAGAAACCATTTCCCAATCTCCCTGCCTGATAGTGGCAGCCAATGACATGTAAGTGTTTGTTACAATTAGGACTTCTTGAAAGCTCTTCAGAGGAGGCCTGCTTGGAAGGCAGGGACGCCTGTTCTTCCCTTCTTTTCCTTCTTTCTGCCTGGAATGAAGAAGTGATGGCTGGGGTGCCAGCAGCCTGCTGACCATTCTGGAAAGGCTAAAGACTCCCAGAGACTCAGTCCTGGACCCAGAAGTTCAATGCCAGCAACTACTGATCTCCACACTTCTTATTTCATGAGAAAAATAAATTTATGCACATTTTAAACTACTATTATCAAACTGAAATCCTAACCAAAATACCCTCCAAAACTGATTTCTCTTTTCTGTCAATAAATATTTACAGACCTGCCTGGTTGGCCACTTGCCCCTAGCCACTTAGGGGTGCTCAGAGAGACCGTTTGGCTGTCACGTTTTCGCAAAATGTCCACACTGTTCTCAAGGTCCTTGCGACTCAAAGCATAGCCTGTGGACCAGCAGCGTTAGTGTTACGGGGAACTTGCTGGAAATGCGGAGCCTCGGGCTCTGTACCAGGGCTGCCCAATCGGAACCGGCTTCACAGCATCCGGGTGGGGTCCGTGTACTGTGAAGCCTGAGGCTCTAGACTAGCTTCCAGGCTGCTGCCCTTCCTCCTGCACAGTCCTGCTGAGAGCATCTTCCTGGAGACAGTTCTCATCAAGTCTCTCTCCTCAGAACACCTCAGGGCTCCTTACTGCCTATATATCCACAGGCTACAATGTGGATTCCTCAGCCTGCTGGCCCAGGCCTTCTGTGGTCTTGCGATGGACACGCCATCAGAGTGCTCGCCAGGTACGCGGCAGGTAGGCAACAAATCATGTTGTTCCTCAATTCTGGCTTTACTACGCTAGGCATTTGGGGTACAGTGGTACAAAGAGCAGACGTGGTCCCTTGCCTTCACAGAACTTCAACACTAGTCGAAAGAATAAGATTTTTAAACGAAATTAAAATATGTAATGATAAATTATAAGTGCTATGAAGGAAACGAACGCGCACTGATACAGAGTAAGACAGACTGGTCAGAAGGGTGGCCCAGAGGACGGGAACGGTGGGGCTGGACAGGCAGAGGGAGTGCACGTGCGGACTTAAGAGAACTTTGTGTGTTGAGGCTCAGAATAGGGGCTCCCTTTCAGGCGTACCCAGAAAACAGACACCTGGGGAGGAAGGTGTCATGGGGCTCAACTTCCAGGTCATTTTAGAGCAAAAGCTGATTTCTTTTCCCTGACACAGGTCTCCACTGGGACCACGGGGGGGCAGAGATCCAGGCCTGCTACACTGTCGTGGGAAGTCCAGCCGTGGAAATCAGACCTAGTGAGTTTAAATCCCAGTTCCACCGCTCACAGACTCTCAACTCCCCTGACCTCTAAGCTTCTGCTTCCTCGGGTACGAAGTGGGGTTAAGATGAGAACCAACTTTGTAGTTACTGTGAACACAGCAGAACACTCGTGAAGCTCCCAGAACACCGCCACCCTCGCCATGCCGCCTGAACACAGGCGGTGACATGATCCTGACGACTACGACTGTTCATTATTATTAGCTTTCGGGTGGAAGGCTCATCCCAGATATTGCTGCCCGGATGAGGCCTCCCCACCCTGCCATCCCAAGCAGCCGTCCCCCTACCCCACCCCCGCGCACGGCCACCGTGAACCCAGCGCGGGCGCCGGACGCCGCCGCCAGACCCCCGTTACCTGGGGCCAAACACGACTTGTCGCCACCTTGCGTCCTGAGCCCTGCCTCCCTCCCGCAGCCTGCCGGCCCCGCAGCGGCCGCGGCGGCGCCCCCAGCCCGGCCCGGGCGGCGGCCACGCTGCGCGCACCGGCGGAGGGGAGGGGGCTCGGCGGCGGCGGCGGCGGGGGGCAGAGCCAAGAGGCGCGGCGGCAGCGGCGGAGGAGGTGGCGGAGGATGCGGGGGGCTGCGGGCGGCCGGGCGGCCCTGTCCGCAGTGAAGCCCGCGGCGCCCTAGGCGCAGGGAGTGGCCGTCGCCTCCCGCGCGCATCATTCCCGAGATGGCGGCGGCGGCGCGGTGGCGCGGGGAGCTCGGGAGGCGCCAGCCGGGCGCAGGCTGAGCCCCGCCGGCCCGGGAGCTCGCGCAGGGCCCGCGCGGCGGCGGAGCCTGGGCCGGGCGGCCCGCAGAGCGGCGAGGCCGGGAGCGGCTCCGGAGCGGAGCGGAGCGGCGGGCGGGGAGGCCGCGATGGCGAACGCCAGCGAGCCGGGCGGCGGTGGCGGCGAGGCGGCCGCCCTGGGCATCAAGCTGGCCACGCTCAGCCTGCTGCTGTGCGTGAGCCTGGCGGGCAACGTGCTGTTCGCGCTGCTCATCGTGCGGGAGCGCAGCCTGCACCGCGCCCCGTACTACCTGCTGCTCGACCTGTGCCTGGCCGACGGGCTGCGCGCGCTCGCCTGCCTCCCGGCCGTCATGCTGGCGGCGCGGCGCGCGGCGGCCGCGGCCGGGACCCCGCCGGGCGCGCTCGGCTGCAAGCTGCTCGCCTTCCTGGCCGCGCTCTTCTGCTTCCACGCCGCCTTCCTGCTGCTCGGCGTGGGCGTCACCCGCTACCTGGCCATCGCGCACCACCGCTTCTACGCCGAGCGCCTGGCCGGCTGGCCGTGCGCCGCCATGCTGGTGTGCGCAGCCTGGGCGCTGGCGCTGGCCGCGGCCTTCCCGCCCGTGCTGGACGGCGGCGGCGGCGGCGACGACGAGGACGCGCCGTGCGCCCTGGAGCAGCGGCCCGACGGCGCCCCGGGCGCGCTCGGCTTCCTGCTGCTGCTGGCCGCGGTCGTGGGCGCCACGCACCTCGTCTACCTCCGCCTGCTCTTCTTCATCCACGACCGCCGCAAGATGAGGCCCGCGCGCCTGGTGCCCGCCGTCAGCCACGACTGGACTTTCCACGGCCCCGGCGCCACCGGCCAGGCGGCCGCCAACTGGACGGCTGGCTTTGGCCGCGGCCCCACGCCGCCCGCGCTCGTGGGCATCCGGCCCGCGGGGCCCGGCCGCGGCGCGCGCCGCCTCCTCGTGCTCGAGGAGTTCAAGACGGAGAAGAGGCTGTGCAAGATGTTCTACGCCATCACGCTGCTCTTCCTGCTGCTCTGGGGGCCCTACGTCGTGGCCAGTTACCTGCGGGTCTTGGTGCGGCCCGGCGCCGTCCCCCAGGCCTACCTGACGGCCTCGGTGTGGCTGACCTTCGCGCAGGCCGGCATCAACCCTGTCGTGTGCTTCCTCTTCAATAGGGAGCTGAGGGACTGCTTCAGGGCGCAGTTCCCCTGCTGCCAGAGCGCCCAGGCCACCCAGGCCACCCTCCCCTGCGACTTAAAAGGCATTGGTTTGTAAGGGCTCTCCCGCCACGCACACCCCTGCCCAGCCTTTCCCTCTGGCTTGGACACGGACGTTGTTTCTTCCCCTCTACCCCTTTTCATTGTCTAAGCTGCCTTCAAAATGACTCAAAGTGGATTAGCACTTGGATTGTAGACTCCTCTTCGGGGGTAGGGGAATTTCCACTTCCAGCCCCACCCCAGCTCCGCTCATCGTCCTCCTAACTATATTTTCATCCTGAAAATAGGCCCTGGAGTCTTTGTATCGGTACTGATGTCTTTTACTCCATGTTATTACTTTTGAAAATAAAGGCTAAACTAATTTTCTTCATGCAACGTTTCCTAAAGACCATGGCCAGTTTTCTACAGAAGCTATTTTTGACAACCTCAAGTGGCATTACATTCCGCAGTGAAGTAAAGACACGAGGGGGACTTCACCAGTTGGACTTCTTGAGGGTCTTCTGTTGGAAGCAGAAGGGGTGGTGGGAGGAAACTGGCTTAAGTTCCCTCTGAATTGCCAGCCACGGGGCCAGTTGTGCTGATCTGGTTCTTTGAAAGTGTTGAAAACTTTGTTCCGCGTGGAAATGGAATTTGAAGAGCGGCAATGGGAGAGCCTAGCGCGGCAGTTTTTTAAGCAGCAACGAGTAAGATTTGTTTCCTGTGTTACTGTATACAGAAAATACAGGTCAGTGACAACTTCTGCATCACACCAATCTTGACTGGAAACATTTCTGTGAAACTGTAGCTTCCACAAGTGAAAAGGTGTTGTGGTTGGTAATGGTGTGGAGAAAGTCAGTATTGCATGTGTTTGTTCGTGCTGATTGTGGCTCACTGCTGGGGCTCCGAGAAGCAGAGGACTAAACCGAAATTGTGTAGCTATTTTTTGCCAATAAAAATTCAAATAATTTTATGGAAACAGATTGTGCTTTGAAGAGCCCAGTTTTATTCTGGCTTATGAAACTGATTTCCACTTTGAAAATTGTTGTTTTGTTCATGGTATAAATGAATGGCATATAATGATACTGTACTTCTGGGAAACAAAGTGGTTCCTTAAAACGTTTGCTCGGTTAAGCTGTGCTGTTCTACTGATGGTTATTTTAAATTAATAATGAGAATTATAATTTTAAATAGTATTTCTTTGTTAGACACATTGTAATCTTACATTGAAAGACTAAATTCTGCAAGTACTGTATAATTTTTGCTTATAATGCTACATTTTTATTAACGTACCTTCTGTTTTGAGGATTTATATCTGTATTTCTCTTTGCATTATACAAATATACGAGTATTTTCACTCTGGAGTATTTGTTGGAGGTGTTGTGTGAGGCTGTGCCTGGTACTAATAGCGTCTAGGTCTGGTGCTCATGTTCTAAGGGTTATAGTGCATGTTCTTTAGTTGGCCATCAACATATATCTAGGACATTTGGAGGCTTTTCAACTGAAAATGAAGATAAAAACCTGCAACTCTCTTTAAGGGGAAGAAGCAGGAGACATATATACTGTTTTAAAACTGTTTTTTATGAACTTTATAAAACATGAGCAAAGTAATCATTTTCATTAAAATAATTTAAAATGCGTGTAGTAAATATGTTGACATTTATTTTAATTGAGCATCATATAAACTATTAAATGTTCAGTCCAAAGGGATGTCATAAGAAGGTGTAGCCAATTTACTTTATCTCTGGTAAATGGTCAGCATTGTTTTATTTTGTAGAAGTCAATTCATCTGTGCAGTCTCCTATTTGGAAAATAGGAATAACTTTACCCTATTTCTCCCTAGGTCATAAGGCCAAGTGGATGTTAATTATACAAGGGCCAGTCATCAGAAATCTCAGCCAACCTAAAGACAGAGAGGCCCAGGAAGTCAATCTCTCCTCATCTAACCCCCCACCCACCCAAGTGATCCAAGTTCAAAAAACAGAAGTCAGTAAGGCCCCATGATATTCAGAACACGTGGCACCTGGCATGGCACAGGAACCATGCCACCAGGGCCTGCTCCTGAACAGCCCCAGCCTTGGGCAGCGGCTCTGTGGCACCCAGTGCTGCTGGCTCTGTACGGCCCTCAGCTCATGGGCATTTTTTCACAGGAGACTCCGTAAGCCAGTGATTCGCACATGTTAACAATAAGAGTTACCTTAAGTGCTTGTGGGTTGAGAGGTTCCGTGTAGGAGGGTGGAGGTAGAACCCAGGGAAGAGCGTCTTTAACAAGGCCCCGGTGGCGGGGCACACCTCCAGGCCTTGGTTCAGACATACTGTGCTTCAGACAGCCCGTGGACAGACTTGGTTGTCTGGTTTGGTTTTGGGTGATTTCTAATGACAGCCGAGGGGAAGAGTAATGAGAAAGGACACCCGACTGGCGCACAAGGAGAGAAGAACACGAGGCAGAGGACGGGAGGTCTCCCTCACACCTCAGCAGCTTCTTGGATCAATGAATCTATTAACATGTACTTTGATTGTTAATTATATTAATAAAAAATCATCAAGAAAAGGTTAGTTGTGTTTCAGAATACTCTATTCGTTGTACCAGGACAGGTACAAGGTACTTGGGAAAGGCTTCCATTCAAATAGCATTTTGTTTATTTGGGAAGCACTCCCCCCCTTCCCCCCCCCAACCAGGGTGAAAAAGTTGTCACTATACTTGAGCAATGAAAATAGATTTCTTGTACATCTATCCCTGCCTGCCCTGGCATGGGATTATGGAGTCAAAATGAGCATTTTGGGGTCTTTTGATAACATATCAAATATCTTTTCAAAAAGATATCTATTTACATTTCTACCTATGTTCATTATTTTTAGAAAGTGAAACATCTCAAGCAAAATGGGGAAACATATAACACATCAGTAACCATAGTGACAAGGAAGATCTCTGTACCCGCTATTGAGCCAAATCTGTCACTTTGCCACGATGGTTTCTGCTGTTCCCTTTCCCATTTTTCCTTTCCTTTATTTTCCCTTTCCTCCTTCTCTTACTCCCTTGTGTCCTCCTTCCCTTCCCTTTCTTCATTCCTCCCTCCACCCATTTTTTATCTTTTTAAAAAAAGAAATAAAACGCGACAGTTACTTCTGCCGAGTTGTCGGTCCCACCATCAGGCTTCCACATTCTTAAGTGCCCCGCCCTCAGGGAGCACCAGGGTCCTGGGTCTCGGGCGGAGTCAGGGTCTAGTTCTCAGGCGCATCATCGGGTTGGAGGGCTGGGTCTGCCTTCACCAGGTCCACGGGAGGAGTGGGAACTCGTGCCTGCCGCAGAAGGCCTTTCGTGGGCTGGCCCGTCGACCACCTGGGCCTCCTGCCCCTAGTGTTTCCATCTCTCTCTTCTCTGATTGCCTTTGGTTAGCTCTCCCTGGGAAGCCCACTCCCTGTCTCTGCCAGGGAATCCATCTAGAACAGAGGCAACTTTCACAAAAGTTAGTAACCGAGACGCCCTGGGCATAACCAACCTGCACAACCACAGCGCTAGGATCTGGCTGGACCTTGGGTCTGTTCTGGACCCAGATCCAAGGTTCTGGAAGCCCTTCCTGGCCGGTCAGCCCTCCTCTGGGCGCTCAGGTTGCATTGCGTTTACCTCTATGACTCTTGGTGCATGCCTTTGGCTCCTGGCTCCCTCTCCGATCTTACTTTCTCCCACTCCCTCCCCAGGCCCTGTGCTCCAACCCCTCCCAGTCACTGGCTGTGCCCTGCACAGATCACACTGCCTTGCACCAACACACCTTTGCATTTACTGTTTCTTGTGTCCAAAGTCTTCACCCCCTTTTTCCCAGCGAAACTGCTGGTAAGCTGTCAGGGGTTGGACACCTAAACAGAAGGGTGACCTAGCCCTGCAGATGGGGGAAGACTTTCCCTGTGCGGGCAACACTGTCAAGGCTCCAAACCTGGTCGTGAGGTTTGTGTGCCATGGTGGGCTGACTAGCACACTTTGTCTGAGTGGCTTTATATGTCTGTGCACTGCAGTGGCTGGTGTCACCAAACGCGCTGACTCAAAATAATTCTTCAGTCACCAGGCAGATGTGTCACTCTGTGTGACCTGCCTCAAGACGGCGACCTTCAGGATTCCCTCTGTGAGGGGCAAGGGCAACAACCACCCACATTTTAGACCCAAAGCAATATCCTCTGCATGGTTTATTAGCTGCTTCGGGAGTAAATAGAAGTAAAAGCAAACCTGATCTCAGTCCAAGGGGTTCTTTATGCTTTTCGTCCAACTTGGACAAGACTTTTGGGGTCTAACCTAGCCCTTTTGCCCTCCCTCTTCTTTCCTTTTCAGATGTTTTTGGTGAGGATGTGATGCTCGGAGCCACAGCAGCTATCCTGCAACTATGAGGAGAGATACTGTCAGCACAGTGCAGACAGCAGACCAGACAAATAAAAAGAGCAGGCATTTATTTTAACATTGTTAAACTGCCTAGCAAATATTGCAGCCTCATATCTCTAAACTTCTGGTTTTGAAATAAACACTATGATTGCTTTGGAACTAATATTCAGGGAATCTGTCATTTGAAGCAACAATTAACCACAACATTACATAAAACTAGCCCATCCCCTCACTCTTTGATAGGTATGCTTGCTATCCTGGAACTGTATTCACAATTTTTTAAAAATTAGAAGTATTTCATTTACCGTTTTCCAAACTCTTAGATCTTTCAGTCTGCTATTAACCATTAAATTAACCTGGCTCTGGAAACTTAAGATAGCGATGACTTGATTTCTTAGCATGAACTGAATCTAGAAGATTAAAAATTGCACTTTATAAAACTTTTTGATATGATACATCTCGTTGCAGCAATCTGGAAAACTGCTGGGATGAATCCATCCGATCACTGGGTGTGTGGCCAAGAAGCCCCCGTTTCTCTGGGGGGCAGTGCAAGGGGCGCGGGGGAGGGAGTTCAGTCACCCTGCTAATGCGTTAGCAAGCCAGTTAGAGAGTCTAGGCGAACGTGCCCGAACCACAAAGCAGACCAAGACAGATGCCAGAGCGGGGTCTAGATAAAGAACTGGGGACGATGAGACCAGACATCACAATCGATTGTCTGAAAGTGCCCCAGCATTCTCTCTGTGTCCCCAACTGAGGGAAGCAGGAGAAACCAGAAAACATTTCTTTCCACCTCCCCTCTTCTCCTCACCCGGAGTCCAGTTTAAAATGAATTCCTCTAAGTGAAATAAAAGCACATAATTTTCTCTTCAGAGTTTTCTGTTCCAATTCTATCTGAGTGTTCAAGTGCTTGCAAGGAATGTGTTCATTTTAATGGAGGAAGTTTTTTATATAAAATCTTGCTCAAGGAGAGCCAACATAGAGGCCATGGATTAGAAATGTCAGGACCGCAGACACCAAACAAGTAGCCCTCAGGATGGGCACTCCCCTCCCCAACCCTCCCAAAGGAAGGGGCGTAGCAAGTTCCCTCTGAGAAAATGGTCCTTTGTGCTTTAGGTAAAGGGAAAAGAGGGGAAAGGGCACAGTAGGTACTCAACCCACCCTGTATCTTTGATTGCAGGCATTTAAGATAAATACACAGCTTGAAATTTGAGTCTGAAAGCCTGAAGTCTTGAGGTTACTTCCAACTGCCCAGAGATGACATGCGAACGTGTTTTAAATCGCAACGTTAAGGCATGGATGCAATGCTCCTATTTCTCAGTGGCATTAAGACAGGTAAATTAAAGCTATTACCACTTGGCTTCTAGGAGGAATAATTTAGTGGCTTCCAAATTAAGTCCTAAGTGGCCAGCCTACTCTCTGTGGAGCTCGTTTAAATTTTCCCCAGTGTGTTTTGTTGTCTGAATGATGCCATTCCGTGCAGCTTTGTAGGATGGAAATATTTTCTTCTAGGATGTGGGATCTGAGAAGCACACATTGTTTTGGGTCAGAACTCATACTGGAACCTGGAGAGCACAATGAACGGGTTCGTTTTCTTGAAGATACTGATGTGCTGTAATTTCAAAAGGCTTTGAAAAGTCATTAGTTTCCATGCTGAGTCAACACATGCCTTATCGAAATATTCTCTTGCGATCACAAAAATTTAAATTCACGACATGAAACTTTTCCTTGTCTTTTTCATTTAACATATTTTTTTCATTTATTCCTCCAGATATTTTCTCCGTATTTTCCTAAGTATTGACCAATTGGTGTGGCAATGTCTTGATAAAAGATGGAGAAGAGAGAACCCCAATCACAGGCATTCACTCTGCAGACTGACAGAGTATCACTGTACAGTGTGGAATTCTTTTAACCCACAGGCACGATCAGTTCAATTTGCATATCTATCTTGAGGAATTATGGGATACACAGAGCTATTTCTAGAATTTGATTTGCATAATTATTCTAATCCTTTGTGAGTATGGTGACATGTGGTCTGACAAAAGATTCTTTTAAATTTGTAAGTTACCTTATAAGTTTTATAAGAAATTAGAATTAGATACCTTTAGATACATACTTAACAACTCGCCTCTATTGAAAGGGACAGTTAGACAAAGGCATCACTAGTCTGCTGGTAATGGCATATACTTTACTTCTTGCTAGTTTGAAAAGCACCTTTGTCACTGAAAGTTTGTCATTGAAAGTTTATGCCTTTTTCTTTTTTCTAGCTTCTCTTGATGAGATTAAAATTCATTTAAACATCATAAGAAAAAATTTACCACTGTAATGGGTCCCAGTGACCTTCCCGTCTCCAAAATCTCTCGACCTGTGGGTAGATGACATTTCTCAGATTTTGAAACAGCGGCAGCAAGAAATAGATTTACGTTTCTTTAGTGTTTGGAATATTAATTCTCTCATGATCGAAATCGAACCATTTCTGATTTGAAGAGTATTTCTCCGTGTTGTTATCGGTTTCTCACTCAGAGGTCATGTCAGGACTGTGATGACGGGGACAACTCCACTTTGGATGCAGGAACACTGGCGGCTCTCAAGCCCCGCACCCTCCCCTTAGAGCCCACACCTGGGTTAGCCAGCCGCAGCGGGTGGGAATGCTCACCCAGGCCCTGTCTCCTGGCCACGGAAATGTGAAAACCAACCAAACCGCCTTGCTATTGCCACCTGGACTGACTTGCACCTGCTCTGTTCTTGCCAGAAAACCCCATGGTGTGAGTGACCATTCTGGGCACACCCTCTTGGTGTGTGCCGTGTCGTCAGCCCCAACATGCAAACTAATTTTGGGTAGGGGTTGATCTCACCCTCTGCAGGGCAACCACTTAAACAAGAACATTAAAAAACCGTTTCAAAGATTTAAGAATGAAGCATAAAGTATAACAAATGATGCACTTCTGAAAAGAAGGATTTCATTTGCATCGGTTAGGGGAGAGGTGGAACAGAGACCCACACGAAGAGAGGCTGTTTCCCTGGAGTTCTAGGTGATGCTTCAGGGGTCCTTGAGCCACTCGGCTGTGGGTCAGCTCCACTGTCTTCCCCTACTGCCGCTGTGTGCTGGGTTTGAAGTAGCCAGATTCCCGGCTGCATCTCCCCATTGGAGAGGAAGGGGAGTGCAGTTTCCTTTTAAGCCAGTGAGGCAGATGGTTCCTGATCCCATTCCATTGCTGGAAGTTAGTCACAGGGCCATTTGTAGGCATGAGCTGCTGGTAAGTGCAGTCTCTGGATGTCTGATGTCTAGATGGGGGCCATGTGCCCAGCTAAAACTGCTGGGAGTGAGGAGAAGGGGGAGGGGAGAGAGAGAGAGAGAGAGAGAGAGAGAGAGAGAGAGAGAGAGAGAGAGAGAGAGAGAGAGAGAAATGGAGTCTACCAGCTGTGTCGTCCATATTCTCTCTCTTAACTGAATCCAGCAAAATTAATCGAGAAGATTAACATTTGCTGCTCAAAGGTCTGATGATTACAGACAACACTCAACTCTCCAGAAACCAATCACCTGACCATAGATGGCAATATCCTTCTCTAAGTCTTTTACTTTGAGTAGCAAATATTTTCTTTTAAAAATATATACAGGAGCAAACATCAGTCATATGGACATTCTGAGCCTGAAATATTTTGCTGCTCCACTTCAAACCCAACTTGAGATTTCAAAAATGTATCTGAAGAGTAAATGTTGGAGAGTTCAGGTTGGTCGACGTCTAAGCAGAGAGCCACCATTGAGAGAAAAGGGTCAGTGTTATTGCTCACACACAAGAATGCGGCTGTCTTTCTGAGTGGACAGTGGTTCGTGGAACCTATCAAGAAGACAGCAAACTGATTTACTTCCAAACAGTAACACAATGTACCGAAGATGTGGTATAGAACACTACTCTTGAAAACCATATAATTTTATTAACCAATGTCACCCCTGTAAATTCAATAAAAGATTTTTAAAAAGACAATCAGGAGGCTGGCTGTCTCCTGATAGCTCAGTGGCTGAGCATCAACCCATGCACCAAGAGGTCGCTGGTTCAATTCCCGGTCAGAGCACATGCCCAGGCTGTGGGCTCAATCGCCACTGGGGGCGTGCAGGAGGCAGCCGATCAATGTTTCTTTCTCATCGATGTTTCTATCTCTCTCTCCCTCTCCCTATAAAAATCAATAAAAACATATTTTAAAAAAGACAATAAGGAGAGGGGAGGCTGCGGGTGGGGGGTGGTTTGGTAGAGTTACAATCAGACTGGCTTTGAGTTGATAACTGTTGATAAGATCCTGGATGATGGGTATAGAGGTTTCTTATACAACTTCACTTTTATGTTTAAAATTCCCATAATAAAAAAGTTTTATTGTTTTGCTTGTTTATTTTAAAGAATGAACCAAATATACTCATACCAGCACCAATCTTGTCTATAGGGAACACTGAGAAAACTCAAATTGTGAAACTTCTCAAAAGTTACTCACATTTAACTTAATAAAACACAGTTTTCTCCAATTTTTCTTATAAAGCATTTGAGTTTCTGCAGCAATGTATTTTTCATAAATTATACCATTCTACTCAAGGTGGTGAACATTTGGATTTAAATGTGAACATTTGCTTAGCACTCCAAAGATGTGAAATCTCTCATTTATGATTGAAGTCATTTTGTCTGAGCCATTTGCCTCAAGTTTTTATTTATTTTATTGATTTTAGAGAGGAAAGGAGAGAGAGAGAACTATTTGTTGTTCCACTTGTCCCCACTCCCCCCTTTGCCCAGGTTTACCTGTTTATTTATTTATTTTTCATTGAAAAATTTTAATGTTGACATTATTGCAGACTTTCCCCATTTTCCCCCCTTTGCCCATGTCCACATACCCCGCCTCCCCCACGTTTGGCCCTCACCACATTATTGTCATGTCCGTGGGCTGTGCATAGATGTTCTTTAGATGATCCCTTCACCTTCTTTATCCAGTCACCCCCACACTGTCTCCTGCCAGCGTCTGTCCCTCTGTCTCCTGCCAGTCTGTTCCATGTACCCATGCTTCTGGTTCCAATTTGTTCATCAGTTTATTTTCTTCATTAGATTCCACATTATTAGTGAGATCATATGGTATTTGTCTTTCTCTGATGGGCTTATTTTGCTTATTAGCATTATAATCTCCAGGTCTATCCATAATGTGCAAAGGGTAAGAGATTCTTCTTTTTTATAGCTGCATAGTATTCCATTGTGTAAATGTACCACAGCTCATCTGCTGATGGGCACTTGGGCTGTTTCCAGATCTTAGAAATTATAAATAATGCTGCTATGAACATAGGGGTGCATATATTCTGTCTGATTGGTGTTTCAGGATTCTTAGAATATATTCCCAGAATTGGGATTGCTGGGTCAAAAGGCAGTTTCATTTTTAATTTTGTGAGGTAACTCCATACTGTTTTCCATAGTGACTGCACCAGTCCACATTCCCACCTACAGTGCACCAGGGTTCCCTTTTCTCCACATCCTCGCCAACCTTGTTTGTTGATTTATTGATAGTAGTCATTCTGACAGATGTGAAGTGATACCTCATTGTAGTTTTAATTTGCATCTCTCTGATGATTAGTGACGTTGAACATTTTTTCATATGTCTATTGACCCTCTGTCTGTCCTCTTTGGAGAAGTGTCCATTCAGGTCCTTTGCCCATTTTTTGTGTATTTTGGAAATTAACCACTTATCAAATGTATCATTGGCAAATATGTTTTCCTATACAGTAGATTCTTTCTTCATTTTGTTGATGGTTTCTTTGGCTGTGCAGAAGCTTTTAGTTTGATGTAGTCCCAATTGTTTATCTTTTGCTGAGTTTCCTTTGCCCTTGGAGAGAGATCTGCAGAAATATTACTGCGAGAGATGTCTGAGATTTTACTGTCTATGGTTTCTTCTAGGATTTTTATGGTTTCATGACTTACATTTAAGTCTTTTATCCATTTTGAGTTAATTCATGTGTATGATGTAAGTTGGTAGTCTTTCATTTTTTTTGCATGTACCTGTCCAATTTTCCATTTACTGAAGAGACTGTCTTTACTCTATTGTATGCTCTTGTCTCCTTTGTCAAATATTAATTAACCATAAAAGCATGGGTTGATGTCTGGGCTCTCTGTTCTGTTCCATTGATCTATATGCCTGTTCTTATGCCAGTACCAAGCTATTTTGTTTACAATGGCTTTGTGGTATAGACTCATTTCTGGTATTGTGATCCCTCCAGCTTTCTTCTTTGCTGTGGCTATTTGGAGTCTTTTTTGATTCCACATAAATTTTGGAATATTTTTTCTAGTTCTGTGAAATATGTCATTGGTATTTTAATAGGAATTGCTTTGACTCTATAGATTGCTTTGGGTAGTATGGACATTTTAATGATGTTAATTCTCCCAATCCATGAACATGGTATATACTTCCACTTATTTGTAACTTCCTTAATTTCTTTCTTCAATGTCATATAGTTTTCCAAGTACAAGGCTTTTACCTCCTTGGTTAAATATATTCCTAGATACCTTTTTTGTTGTTGTTGTTGCAATAGTGAATGTGATTGTTTCTTAGTTTCTCTTTCTGATAGTTCATTATTGGTGTATTAAAATGCCATCAATTTCTGGATATTGATTTTGTATCCTTCAACTTTGCTGAATTCATTTATTAGATCTAGTGGTTTTTGGTGGAATCTTTAGGGTTTTCTATATACAATATTATGTCATCAACAAATAATGACAGTTTTACTTCCTCCTTCCCAATTTGGATGTCTTTTATTTCTTCTTGCCTGATTGCAATGGCTGGAACTTTTGATACTATGTTGGATGAGTGGCGAAAGAGGACATCCTTGTCTTGTTCCTGATCTTAAGGGAAATGCTTATAGTTTTTACCCATTGAGTATAATGTTGGCTGTAGATTTTTCATATATGGCCTTAATTATGTTGAGGTGTGATTCCTCTATATCCACTTTGCTGAGAGCTTTTATCATAAATTGGTGCTAGGTTTTATTGAATACTTTTTCTGCATCTATTGATAAGATCATGTGATTTTTATCTTTCATTTTGTTTATGTGAATGTATCATATTCATCGATTTGGGGAAATTATTCCAACCTTGCATCCCCAGAATAAATCCCACTTGATCATGGTGTATGATTTTTTAAAAATGTATTGCTGGATCCTATTTGCTAATATTTTGTTGAAGATTTTAGCATCTATGTTCATCAGGGATACTGGCTCATAATTTTCTTTCTGTGTAATGTCTTTATCTGTTTTTGGAATTAATATAAAGCTGGCCTCGTAAAACACACTTGGAAGTCTTCCTTCCTCTTGAATTTTTGGAATAGCTTGAGGAGGATAAGTGTTAGTTCTTTAAATGTTTGGTAAAATTTGCCTGTGAAACCATCCAGTCTAGGACTTTTCATTGCTGGGAGTGAGTTTATTTATTTATTTATTTATTTATTTATTTATTTATTTATTTATTTTAATGCTTCAATTTTGTTAATTGTTATTAGTTTATTCAGGTGTTGTGCTTCTTCCTGGTTCCGTTTTAAAAGACTGTATAGTCAATCCTTGGGTCTCGAATGTCTCCCATCTTGAACAATTTGGTTCTCTACAAAATTGTTCACAGAAAAAATGTCTTGGTTATTGATCAAAACTTTTGATTTCTACCTGACAACCTTTTCATTCTGATACTTCAGCACGAAAAAAAGTATCTCTCAGGCAACAAACAAAGAAGAGAATGCTTTTGTTGCTGGTGAAATCAAGGATTAGCACAATTTTAAAACATAAAGAGGCCATCAAGGGTGCTAATGTTGCTAAGGGTGTGCAAGAGTTCACAAAATAACAATCACAGGCAACTAGACAGGTGGAAAAACTGTTGTTGATTTTGATAAATGAAAAACAGCTGTTTGGAGGCAGTGATATGTGAAAAAGTGAAGGTGTTGCATACTGACTTCCTGAAAGACACCCCTGGAATGAGTGCTGACAGGGATTTGTTTAAGGCTAGTAAGGGGTGGTTCAATAAATTTAAGATAGCAATGTTTATTTATAGATTAAACAGTACATTAGACATGTACTGTACATAAGAAAGGTTAAAGCAGGGAATCATTTGTGGGTCTGGAATGGATTAATTCAATTTACATTATTTCTAATGGGCAAAATGATGTAGTTTTTGAACAAATCACTTCTTGAAGAGCCTCCAGAACAAATTAAGTTCGAGAACCGAGATTTCACTGTATGTCTCTAGGAATTTGTCCATTTTGCCCAGGTTGTCTATTTGTTTGGCATATAGTTTGACGTAATATTTTTTTACAATTCCTTGTATTTCTGTAGTGTCAATTGTTATCTAGCCTGTTTCATTTCTGATTTTGTTTATTTGAGTCCTCTCTCTGTTTCCTTTTTAAAAAAATATTTTTTCTTTATTGATTTCAGAGAGAGAGGAAGGGAGAGGGAGAGAGATAGAAACATTGTTGAGAGAGAACATCAATTGGCCACCTCCTGCTTGCCCCCCACTGGGGATCAGGCCCACAACCTGGGCATGTGCCCTGCCGGGAATCGAACCAGTGACCTCTTGATGCATGGGTTGACACTCAACCACTGAGCCACATCGGCCAAGCTCTCTTTGTTTCTTGATGAATCTGGTTAAAGGTTCATCAATATTGTTTATCCTTTCAAAGAATCAACTCTTGGTTTTATTGATATTTTGTATTGATTTTTTTAGTTTCTATGACATTTATTTCTGTCTGACCTTTATGATTTCCTTCCTTCTTCTTACACTGGGCTTTCCCTGCTGTTCTTTTTCCAGTTCTTTTAGGTGTCGGGTTTGGTTGTTCACTAGAGATTGTTCTTGCTTCATGAGGTAGGCCTGTAGTGCTGAGAACTTCCCTCTCAAGACTGCTTTCACTGCTTTCCAAAGATTTTGGGTTGTTGTGTGATCTCATTGGTAATGAATTCATTGTTTAATAACATGCTATTTAACCTCTATATGTTTGAATATTTTTTAGCTTTTTTTTTTTTTTAATTAAAAAAATTTTTTTGCACCCAGGGCCTTGTGCATGCCAATTGAGCTTTTTTATGGTGGTTGATTTCTAGTTTCATGCCATTGTGGTTGGAGAAGATGCTTTTGATATGATTTCAATCTTCTTAAGAATTTGTCAAGACTTATTTTTTGTTCTAACATGTGGTCTATCTTTGAGAATCTTCCATGTGCACTTGAGAAGAATGTATATTCTATACTTTGGGATGAAATGTTCTGTAAATATCAATTAAAGCCATCTGATCTAGTGTGTCATTTTGGTCGCCTGGTGGGGTTGCCCTCTGTTGATTTTTTGTCTGGAAGATCTATCCAGTGAGGACAGTGGGGTGTTAAAGTCCCCTACTATGACTGTACTGCTGTCACTCTCTCCCTTAAAGTCCTCCAAAAGATTTTTTTTTAAAATGTATATTTAGGTGCTCCTATATTGGGTGCATATATGTTTAAAGGGTTATATCCTCTTGTTGGATCAATCTCTTTGTTATTAATGTAGGACCTTCTTTGTTGCCTGTTATGGCCTTTGTTTTGAGGTCTACTTTGTCAGAAAGGAGTATTGCTACCCCAGCTTTATTTCATTTCCATTTGCCTGGAATATTTTTTTCCATCCTTTCACATATAGCCTGTGTGTATCTTTTGTTCTGAGGTGGGTCTTTTACAGATGGCATATATATGGGTCATGTTTTCTTATCCATTCGGCTACCCTATGTCTTTTGATTGGAGCATTTAATCCATTTATATTTAAGGCTATTATTGATAGGTACTTACATATTGCCATTTCAAATACCTATGTTCCTCTCTCTCTCTATTCTTCCTCCTCCTCCTCCTCCTCCTCCTCCTCCTCCTCTTCCTCCGTCTTCGTCTTTGTCTCCTTCTCCTTCTCCTTCTTCTTCTTCTTTAGAGAGAGAGGAGGGGTGAGGGAGAGAGAGATAGAAACATTGATGAGAGAACATCGACTGGCCACCTCCTGCATGCCCCTCACTGGGGATTTGGCCCACAACCTGGGCATGTGCCCTGACTGGGAATTGAACTGGTGACCTCTTGGTGCATGGGTTGATGCTCAACCACTGAGCCACACTGGCTGGGCGCTTCTCCTTCTTAAAGTAGTCCCTTTAGCATTTCCTTCAATGCAGGTTTGGTGGTAATGAAGCCCTTTAGTCTTCTTTTGTCTGGGAAGCTCTTTACTTTATCTTCTATTTTAAATGATAACCGTGCTGGATAGAGTAGTCTTGGTTGCAGGTTCTTGCTTTTCATTACTTTGAATACTTCATGCCACTCTCTTCCGGCCTGAAGTGTTTCTGTTGTGAAATCAGCTGACAGCCTTATGGGAACTCCTTTGTAAGTAACTCCCTGTTTCTCTCTTGCTGCCTTTAAGATTCTCTCTTTGTGTTTAATCTTGGCCATTTCAATTATGATGTGTCTTGGTGCATGTCTCTTTGCCTTTATCTTG